>OZ021680.1:24662284-25262284 GCA_963978505.1 Listrodromus nycthemerus | reverse complement strand
GAGCGTCTTATCTTTTTACAAGTTCAACAGCAACATTGATAATAATAATACTAATAAAAATAATAGTCGTTATTATCACGATATACGGGTCGCACGAAGATTCCATAACGGAGTTGTGTAACAATGATGCTGTCATGGCATAGCGTGTAGTATTTTCCTATCGGGCAAGCTGATCATATACTGCGTAACCCGCGCAGGCCCATCAGCTGTCGTGTTCGACTCGGCAGACTGTACGGCACCGGTTCGCCGCGTCGTGTTTCTTATTGGGCCCCTCTCGGCCTCTCGGCTATCCCCACTCGTACCGTGACGCGTTATCGTGACACGGAAAGTTACGTGCAGAAACATTCGGATAGTCATCTAAATTCACGCTATTCAATGATTGCTGAATTGTCATCGACCGGAACGGCTGGACGTCTTCCTCACGCGATACGCGCGCCCCAATGAAAGCCGCGAACCGATTTCCACCGCATGGGGGAGGGAGCGATCGCGCGTCCCCCTTAACGTCGGCAAATTTCTACTCGTCTGCGCACCTACGACAACGGCGCGATTGAACGTTCGCAACGCCGAACCAAGGGCAAGTGCTCTCAGCAGACAGTTGGGCGCCCGCCATTCACAGCCCGTAGCGGTTTTCCTATTGGTTAGACACAGTTTACGCCACTCGCGAGAGTGTCGCGCGAGGGCGGCGGCAGGAACGATTTCACGAACACAGAAAGATACTATATTTGGCACCGGCAACGAGATACGCAATCGCAATCGATTCAAGACCACTCGAACGTCTTTACCGATCGGACATGCACGGAATCGTGGGGGTGCATTGCTTCGCTCGATTCTATCGCAAATTTTGCAGACGCGATTCTGCGCTCATCTCCCGGATACCCCGGAAGGAGATGACCTTTTTTTTTTTTTTTTTTTTTTTTTTTTTTTTTTTTTTTTTTTTTTTATGATCGATGTTACATCGATGGGACACGGCTCGTCGATTTTTAATGAAAGCTCATGCGGACGCCGGAGAACGAGCAATTCAATCGTGCGATTTCTGAAACGATGATGTTCGGATTGAACTAGTTTTGCATGGGCTGATTAGATTCAAGTGGTTTTCCTTGACCCACAATTTAAATTCTTCGACTCGCGGATCGGCGACAATATTTTTCTTTCTTAATTTAACGGGCATACCGTTATCGGCGAGTCGATAAGCATAAAACGTGAGCGCACGTTAATTCCACATGATTTAAGGAGCATCCAATTGAGACTGATAACGTGATAACTACATTCGGTACTCCCGCGACTGATACGTAATCATTACAAAGAACGCTTTGTTTACTTTTTTTTTTTTTTTTCTAAGATATTTTGGATCTTTGCTCCGAAAATATTGTCATCACGAAAACATACTCGAATTCACGAGAATGTGTTTTGTGATAATCGAGATTCCGAACAAGTGCAAAATGATTAGCGCGAACACTCGTATGGAAATGATGCTATAACTGTGCCTGTGGGCTATGAACCGGGTTTTTCTTATCTTGATTAACTCTTCGACAGTCACCGAGACCAATAATATCACCGATCTAATTGTTTTTTTTTTTTTTTTTTTTTTTTTATCATCGTTTGCCTAATGTCCCGAGATTGAAGGGAAGGAGTTGTTTCTGTCGTTTGCGAGTACTCGGTACTCTCGATACACAGAGATACCATCTGCACACAGACGGGGCACAGACCGATAGACGCGTTTTTTTTCTCATCGCCTTGTTGTGTCGCGGTACGATACGATGTTTTCAGAATTCTCTAGTATGTTGAAAATTTGCATGATTCACTCGCCCGAGGTTAATAGCCAGCGGTTGCGAGTCGTTTTATTTATCGTCGCTGGAAAACACAAGATAAAGGAGCGTGGGGCAAATTGGACACGCCAGAATGAATTAACGGGATCCGAAATGTTATTAAATTTTGAAAACGTCAATAACCGTCCATATTTGTCGCATATAATTTTTTTTTGTCATATTTTGAGACTTGATAGATTATCGAAAAAAAATTCAAACATAGTCTGTGAGTCTTGACCTTTTTAGAATTCAAATGTGTGTTTAATTTGCCCTTCAACTGTAAGAAAGTTCATTTTGCTAATTTGTTTTGCATTTTTATTGGGTCGTGGAGAGGAATGTGGAAATCGAGAAAGCTCTCGGAATGGCTTTGCCTCCTCTCTTCGTCGCATGTTTGAGATAGTCACATATTTTTCCGGTGCACATCGACTTTACATTGTTTACACGAACTCATCGCACTCGCATGCCGACCACTTCGATGACAAACATGCGATAGTGGCCGTGTTGCATTAGATTAATTTTTTACGGCTACAGCTGTACCGATAGCGAGCGGTTAGTCACAAATTCGACAAATGGCGAGCAGTGCTCCAAGCTCGAAGGATTCGATCGAGCTCTGTAAACCGATACACCGATAATTTATTTTTGTTTCGATACCGTATACAAAATTTGACATATCTTTCTCCTGCGTACGCGAATTTTTTAAAATAATTTATTCGTACATCTTTTTTTGCTAAAAAATGTTGGCGGTGTGGCGAGCATCTGGCATTTTATCTGCACGCATCCATTACACGAGATACCAACTCGTACGATTGTCAGTCGTTCCAGAGGGCAAATTAATAATTAAAAATGTCAATTGGAAAAAAAAGAGGAAATACACTTTGCACTAAAAAATTGACTGATAATTTAATGGACAATTTTCCATGTTTTTATGTAAAAGTTGATACATTCAATTCAAAAGATTGTTGTACAGATTTGAATGTACAGTTGTTTGTTCCAAAATAGCGACGTAATTGTCCTGTGGTATAACGGTAACACATTAACACACACAAATACACATATGGCATCGCTGTGATAATTCAAATGTGGACACTCTTCAACCTTTCCACGAGCATCACGGCGAACCCTCGTAAATCTCGGGAATGACGTCATAAACTTGTTTACTCGAATGAATTGAGAGTGCGGTCGTGTATACTACGGAAGCCCCGATCGCCCACTGCGACACGAGACACTACAGAAATGTATTCGATCTACAGGTAAAAGCCGTACGAACGTTGAACTATTTTATTACAGCGCTGATTTCTCTTGCCGCTGGCAAAGAACTCAAAAAAACAACGTTAACATTATGATTATCAATTTGCTAACATCAATTTATTCGTATCGATGGCTTGGTATCTATGGGGCGTCAGTGTTATAATGGAGAGAGCGGGGCAAAATGGACCATTATTACCAAACGAACATTACCTTCACGACCAAGGAAAACGGCCAAAATCCGACCATTTTAATACATTTTTCGTGGAACCAAAACAAAAGTATAGTTTCGTAAAAAGGCGACAAAGAAATATTTCAAGCATGTGTGTACATATTGAAAGTACTAAAATCCTCTGAGCGAAAAGAAATGAAAAAAAAAAAAAACCTCCACGGGGAAGCAAAAAAGAAATCTAATCGAGAACCGTGTGGACCTTTTGGCCCCACCTACTTCGACCATGGGGTTTTGCGCTCTTTCGTTTCTTCGTCATCGATACGCGTACACAATCGAGTCAGTGACAGAATGGAACGAGCGTCTTCGCGAACGATTTTTCTCTCGCTCTATTGACCGATCCTCGCACTCGGACCGGCTGTAATGCCGGCACGAGGATACGCCGTGGCGCGCCTGCGTCGAATTTGTGAGTGTGCGTCGGCTCCTACGCGGTTCTGCTCCATTCCGTGACCTCCAACTCGCGCGAGCGGAACACGTGTACGCAAGATGGTCAGGCAAGACCACGCGGTTTACGATGCCGCGGAACGATTGGTCCCGCTCACCCGGTTCGCCAATTCCACCTCGCTCAGCTCGTTCCTCTCCGCGCACCAGAGACCGAGAGAGAACGCGATACGCAGCCTCGGGCACCGGCATAAGCGCGAACCGTGTACCAGCCACCAGAAACCGACACATACAGGGTTACAGAGAGAGCCCGTTATCGTGCGACTTGCCGGTATAGGTGCGACGGTCGATCCGGTTGAGCGCGTGGTAAAAAAAAAAAGAAAAAGAAAGTAAGAAAACCAAAAAAAAAAAGAAACTTCGAGTGCCCGAAGGCTTTTTCGAGTAAAAATTGAGATCAAAGGTTGCTCTCACTCATCGCCGAGAGACGATAAATGTTTTCTTTCCGCCAACAAAGTGGTTGATCGTCGGGAGCGAAAATATTCGATTCAAAATTCTTTCTACGTAGAATCATAAAATATTGTAGCGATAGACTATGAGCTATCTTTGTGTCACATCTGTATCTGATTTTTTTGCATACGTTAAATGTCACGAGTGATCAGAACGCCCCCTCGCGAATCCTGAGGAGAAATTCCCCGCGTGGTGAAAAAAAAAAAGAAACGCAAAAACTTCAAGTGCCCGAAGGCTTTTTCGATTGAAAAATTATACGATAGGTGGTTCTCATTCATCGTCCCGAGAAACCATAAGTATTCCTTCCCCAGCAACAATCAAGATGGATGTTGGGAGGGGAAGTATAAAATTAAAAATTTTCTAAAAATACAATTAAAAAGAAAATGTTTTCCGTCGACTCAGACCTATTTCAAGACCGTATCTTTATATATAAATCCGGTCGTGGGTTGGAAATGAAATAATTCCGAGTGTTTTCGCGTTTCCTGGCGAGGCCAAGCTTCGCCGGGTTCTTACACAAATCCCGAGGAGAAATTTTCCACCTGTGAATATATATATATATATATATATATATATATATATATATGCATGCACGAGGGATTCGAGTGCGAATTATCAACACGCATTTAGAAAAATCTCGATATAACCGTTCTAACACCAGCCGGATATCAAAGGATGTTTACTTGCCGTGCGAGTATTCTCCGTCGATACATCATGACATTCATAACCGGCGGTGACGCGAGTGTCGTATAGAATCGAGTCGATCATGAAGTCCGGGACGGGAGGTCGAAGCTACGGGAGACGATCGAGAGTTGATTAACCGGTCACAGGAGTCGAAACCTGTCGTGTAAACAAAAAACCATTTGAAACTATGCGAGCCAGACACGTTCGCCGTATACTTCCTGCTCGCAATTTGTTTATGCATGTCCGATGCGCATGCGCGGTGCAAGGATGTTTATCGTCTAGGCGATACGATGAGCGTGCGCGCGCATCTGACCGATCGGAGCGCTTCCGAGTTTTCACTGGCCGCGTGTGTTTGGTAAATAAGATCGACGCGGCTGCGTTGCCGGGTTTCCGGGGACGCGAACGAGCGACAAAGAGAGCCAAAAAGAGCGATAGGAAAAAGAGAGACGGCTCTCCCTGTGCTTTATAACTTCTTTATTCTTCTTCTTCGTTCTCCCCACCCGGCTGTGACTCTCACAGTTATTCGCAGACGTGACTCATAGCCTCGGTGGAACTCTGAGCATACGAATGAAACACGAATTGCGAAAGGCAAACACGACTATATATCTATGTATGTATCTCGCTTGTATGATTTACATTGAAAACAACAAAAAATGTCAATGACCCAAGAACAGTTCACTTTGCGGGCTGCTAAAATAATGTTTTATTGTTTCAACAATAATAACAATAATAATGATAAATATTATTATTTATCGCATTACTTTCATTGTTAAAATTTTTATGCTCGGGTGGGGAAAAAAAATTCAGTAAGCGGGGAATGATTTTTATTTTTTTTCGGTGTGCAATTGTTTCGCTTGAATCGGGCTCGAGCGATCTATCGAGACCCGGTGACATGTTCGATAGGAACATATCGACAGTATCGTCGCTACTCCCGATGCATTGTTATCACGAAATAGGTTTGCGCTATCAGCGAAATTCTGTGTGCTCCGATGATAAAAAAAAAAAAAGAAGAAAAAATAGTGAAAAAAAAAAAAAAAAAAAAAAAAAACGACTTTCGTGGGGTTCGTGGATGTGAATAGCTCAGCGAGCGAGCAATTTGCATCTCCCGCAGTGCAGTACGGCAAATATTAGCCCCACTATCACCGCACACAATCACAGAGTTGCAGGCGAGCCACAATTCTCACAGTATAATACAATACCATTCTCTAGCTTTCGCTATGCGCGCTTCCGTCCCGCAAACCGACCGGCCGGTCGCGTCTCTCTCCCTCTCGGTGCCTCGTCACGTGTACGGAAATATCTGCTGCACGCCGGTATTCCGCTGCATTGCACGTAGTCGTTACATGTTCCTGTACGGTATAGAACTCGTAGGCGCGTTATGTAACTCTCGCGTTCCCTCGAACGAAGAGCGCGCGCGGTGTGCGCGAGCGGAAACGATGAGTATTATGCACGCAGCCATCGGCGTGAAGTTATCTATGCGGCAGGCATTCTGACGAAGAACAAATACGATTTCACGCTCGCTTCGATACGTCTTCGATTCGCACTTTTCCGAATGACGGATGGTCCAAATTAATATGAAATTAATATGAAATTAATGTAGGAGCTTTTTTCGGCATCCACTGGGAGAGCCTTGGCCCGATATGACCATGCTTTTTTTTTGCCCAGAACATCTCGATAATTCAATAATTGGATCAGTTGTGGGGATATTTTTTAAATATTTTTTTAAAGATTTGAATTGGCCATGTCGCCCAGAGAATTAATGGATGAACTGTAGGATTAATGGCGGCCGATTTGTGTCCTTAAAAGAGCTCTAGAAAGAAACATAGCGAGCCTTACATATCCTCAAAATATTTTCGCCTACCGCTCCCAGGTAAACTGTTCATCGATTGATATGTGGTTGCCCCGAAACTTCCGGGTGTGGTCCGTAAATCCATCGAATTACACTCGCCGACGTGAAATTCATGTTTCAACAGTAATCGTCGATCATTATTTAAACGAACGGTAATTTGACCCACACACAATATTATCTATTTTTTTGGCGTTTTTTTTTTTACCAAATTATACAAAAATTGTACCGTTCCGTTTTTCTTTTCTGGGCAGTAACTCTTTAACCGAGGCGTTTGCACGCCCGCTAGAAAATTCTTTGCTCCGCCATAACCACCCGTGACTACGAGCAATTATCGTTCTCTCCGTCTTATCCCACACTGTCCTTTTCTTCGTCGGTATGTGCCAACAACAACGGCGAACAGTCGTTTCCTTCGGCTCGGCAGGCACATGCGCCCTCGTCGGAAAAGCCACGCGTTTGCATAAGGCTCGAAGTTTTTACCGTACTCCAACAGACGACCGACTCCTCGGCGTGGCAGTGCCGCTGAAATAGCTGATAAACAAGGCAGACGTTGTGATAAAATTAAACCCGATTGCATCTAAAAAAAATATATATATATAAAAAAATATTGTACTATCTGGCGAGAAGAGCGCGGGTCTTATCAGTGAAGTCCTAATCACCTCTGGGTAGTGGATAACTCGTGAACGTATCGCTCGCTGCAGCTATGTCACACATACGGGCGAGCCTGAAAGAAAAAAAAACACACACACACACACACACACACACACACACACAGACAAAGAATAAAAATCGGGGAATTGTACAGCCCGTATAAACATGAATTCACGTGGAGAAGAGCAAAGGCCTTCGACTCTAGATGCTCTCGCGTCCAACTTTGATATCAAGAGAGCAAAGTCTTTGAGACCCTCTCGGAGTTTATTATATTTTTCCATCCTGCAAACTTTCTCGAGTAAACATGCGCCACTGAGAAAACGGGGGTGGAGGAGAGGGCAGGCAGTTGCGACGACGATGCGAAGAAAGAATGGTAATTGGGTCGCGTGAGAGAAGTTCCAGCCGAGTCCGATCATCGATATCACCGAGCTATCGCTCGGTCATTATGCACTCCGAGGCCTCGTGATCGTCTAGTGGAAATACAAAAGAAAATATATATATTTATTTATACTCTCGGTCGGTTGCGATGGCGGAATGCAAACAAGAGAATCTCGAATAAAAATTATTCTCGCTCGAGAGGCAACAATGACACTTGTAATGCCGTCGTGGAGTGGAATTTATGGAAATTTATATATTGGATGGTGAATTATTCATAACGCGGCGTCGCGTGAGAGGTAGAAGCAGTCGGACTCGCATCTATTTATTGTTGGAAGCGGTGTAACTCCGCGAAAAAATCCGCGATAAAGCTGGAGCGTCGTAAACTTTCAATAATCGCGCGTTATCACCGGATCGTGTACGAGGAACCGAGCAAGCACTTGCCGTATGCGACAATCGTCACGGCTCTGGCCAAGGAACTGTACTCCGGAGAAACCGAACGGAATTCTCGAGAGGTTGAGTCGTTAGGGAAGGAAAACGCGGCTGGAAATTAAGGGATCCTCATTGCGGAGTTTCAAACAAATGCCTTGATTGCGAGCTCGTTGGACGCGAGGAGCCGAGTTCTAACGTGCCCGTTCGTTGCTTCTGTAATGCCGCACACGCGAGACACTTTGGTGCTGTGAGCGATGGGGAAACCCGAGGCAATTTCCTTTGCCCATCGAGCCAAGCGCGCGAGTATGACCACGAGAATACACCCGACAAATTGGGGACTCGTTACGATAAATCTCACTGAATTTACCTGGTTGGGAGTCCATATTTGTTATACCCGTGTCGAAATCGTATTTCGACGTTCTTCGGATGCGGCAACATCGTTGAAAATGACGCTTTTCAACGTAATCGGGTGAGATTACGGAGTACCAATGCTCCGGACAAGTTGCTAGATTTTAGATGAAATCAGCTGGAGGTCAGTCGGAGGCGAATTTCATCGATTTCGTTCTCGAACATCACCTACGCCTAAGTAACGCAGCGAGAATCGACTGGATCGAGAGACTCGAGGCTAGAGAGGAGACGAAGGAGTGGCTTAAAAATAAACCGGGTATCGCAAGCTCGTCCGCACGAGAGCATCAACCTCTTGCATAAAACCCGACCGATTTACCTGTGTGTGTGTGTTACAGCCATGCAAAATGACAATCGATTTTGCCGGAAGTTCGTTATAGTAGGTCGAGGGTTACGACCCCTTCTTGCCGCGGTCGGAAAACACGTACTCAGGCTAGCGATCGCGCATGCGCGATTCGTGCAGCGGGGAGCAACGCCCGGTTGCACGAACCGCTCGCGATTCAGCTGATTTTCTTGTCGTGCACCTCAGTTATGTTGGTCCGCCCAACGTTTTCCCTCCTATCGGCGAATCGATGCGTGCGAAGTAAGAAACAAGATAATAACTGTGGCACATTATTTTCCTTGTCGAGATTTCGAAATCGTAGGTAGCGCGGGACTGCAATGCGTCCGGATCGATAGACAGGAACTTTAAAGATACATAAGAGGAATGGCGGCAGCTATAAATAGATAAGACTAATTGTAAGCCTGCCGGGATCGTTAACCCGCTAATGCGAGGAGCTTGCCACTAATTCGACTATCCAATAGTGACAGGTTAGCGAAGTGAATATTCATTGACCCTCCCGCGCTATCCTCGCGTCTAAAATTAGCCACGAATTTTTGGCTCCCGATTGAACGGACTCGAATTCGTTATATATCATCGGGATTGTCGCGACGTCGGTCCTCGTTCCAGCACATTTTTCATAAACTCGTGCCGGGTGAATAAAAAAAACTGCTCCGAAATAGACTGCTGGCAGATCTCCGCGTACAAAGATACATTGAAATCAGAACTAAAAAATCACCGGTGTTGTTACGTAGAAAAATGTAATTTAATAAACTGAAAATAAATTAAATACGTACAAAAAAAAATAATACGTGACTGTAATAATAAGACCTCGGTCACAGCAATACCCATGAAAATGGCGGAGGCAAAATTAACCGTGACTAAAATTCAAATTAAGACTTACCCAGGAGACACATGACAGCACTTTCGATCGGGTTTCAAGACTAGGTATACATAGAGAAAGCGAAGTATCGCGGAGTTAATGGTGGAACAGATCGTATTTTTTTTTTGTTAGTCGAGAGCTCGAGTACCACGCCTGTTCCGGAATATAGGTCAAAAGGGCTGAAGCACAAAGCTCCATTGAATCGAACACCAAAGGCTCGCTCGGTACTCTCGCAGTGTCCTCATCTCGGATTACCTTCATCCGACACTAGGTTATGTACACCGGAACCGGCTAATCATAAATTACAGTCGATGCCAGGGAGAACAAGTGCCGCGACGACTCACGGCTGTGTCTCTCACGGACTGCACTTAATGGACCGTTAATCCAACCGGAAATAGATCGAGCGGCAGCTGCCCGACCACCAGCTACCGAGCTACGTCAGATCATTCGTTGTAATTGGATGAAAACGCTCGTCGAAAAGCCAAATAATTGGGTAAACGCTCCGATAATTAACGGGTGTATATACGTAAGTTCAACGTACGTACGTAGGATATTTCCTCGCGAACCGTACGATCGCGACGTTTCTCGGGCTTCCGGAAAGCCTCGGGCAAAGTGCTTTCCCGAGGTAATAGGATACGAACGAAGCTTGCCCCTTGTCAACGGGAAGCCCCTGGAAAGACTTCTTCATTCACTCTTTCCTCCACGAATCGTGCAATTCAATTATCGTCGGTACTGCCTTTTATTAATAATCTTTCTGGGCAACGCCTCGGAGAACGTCATTGTTCACACTCTGCCTTATCAATGCGATCGTTCGAGGGGAATCCCAACGCGTGTCGCCAAAAAATTTCATTCTCGAATTCTCGTTGGTTGGACAATTTTTGTCGAATTGTTCGCAACTTTCGGCAGCACCGGTTTCCCCCATTCGCGATCTGACCTCGGCCAAGTGTTATTGAAATCATTTAGTTTAACGACGAACTCACGAAATCTGCTGCTCCACAGTACGTTTTCCACCAATTAGACATAGCAATCAAACGGGAGATGTGGTTAAAGGCGTGGACAGCGCGCCGCATTACAGCCAGTTACACATAAATATCGTATGACGCGCGCTCACAAACTCCGAACGGAGGAACGAATCGCCGGGAGCCATTTCGCGCTGTGCGAGCGAGCATCGGCGGCATCTCGTGTATACCGAGAAGCTATCGCACGCAAGACGGGGTTGTGTTGTAAGTTAACCCGTATCAATAAAACCCAATTTAAAAAAAGGCGTTCGGTTTAAACGGCGTTTCAGACCGCGCGGAATTCCCTCTGTGAATTATAGCGGTGGTATTAATAAGCGTTAAACTCCGACACAGAGGCAGATCGAACCGACTCTCGTAATAATGCTTTCGTGATTAACGTGTCGGGCACGCAATGTCCGTTCGTATTATAACTCGCGGCAGTGATTAGAATCTATGGAGCGACAGACTGATAACGCGTACGACGAAGTCTCGATCGGTATTTTCTGGGAAACGGTTTCTCCTTCAGCTGCGAGGAATTGGACGATTCTCGGCGTCGTATCGGCTGCATCGAATAACCAAGGAAATCCACGGTCGATAGGGTTTGAAAGTCTCATTTTTCGATTGGAGTTGGTATATTTCGTGTGTGATGTTACTTTCGATTGAAAAATGCGACTTTTAAAATGAAAGTAACGCATGTCCAGAAAATCATGGGAAATCTAAATTTCCAGCTCTAAATTCCATAGTCCATAGTGAAAGCTCGAAGCGCCCGAGCTGCGACAACCTGCTCGTTATATTACATAATATTTGATACTTGTATTATATTATTGATTGGACGGGAATGCAGCCGAAAAATAAAGTTCGATGGCTCAGTTGGAAAAAGCTATAACATGCTCGTATAAATTTTCCGGGAGATCACACGATCGACTTTGTCACATTGATTGTGACGAATATTTCGGTTAAACTTTTGGCAGAGGAAATATCGGCGGGGGATTTAAAAAATTGGCAAGCGAGAACGAGGTGTTGGACTGTCGCTGTTCCGCGTGTCGATCCCGAGTTCGCCAAAGTGTCGGGATCTTTCCGCGAATTAACGTCGCCTCGGCCCAATTTCACAGTCTATTTTCATCGCCTCTGTTCGCGACACACGAGAGAGCAAACGACTTTGCCGCTGCCGCGTAGCGCGACTCGCTGCTCGTTTACAAAGCTGCGAGCCCATCAGCGGTCCCGCTCACGAACTGTTAACGTTTCCGAGCACGTGCCGCATATCATATACGATTAATGGTATACGCACTTTGCTTCTGCACGAATATCCAAGTGGATAATGACTGACTGACTGTAATACTCTGTCTTCGCGTCGGTAATTCCTTACACACAAATATTCGTACGATCTCGTCGTCTATTTCATCGTCTCTGCTCCTTTTTATCCCCAAAATCCTAAAATTGTACGACGTCGAAGAACAATCGAATCAACGTAAGAAAGTCACTGTGACAGGTGAACGGCAATTCGTTACGAAAATTTCGGAAATTGCTAGCGAATTTATGAAACCTTGGTACTCGACCGAAAAAGATTTACCTTCGATTCACCACGGGAATCGATAAATATAGTTGAGACCGTGAATCGCATCTGTCGCCCCGCGGGCACGACGTTCGAAATTATATCGTCGCGATGAATATCGACGCAGTTTAATGTTACGTAATTGTTTCTGCGAAATTCAATCAAGCGCTGGCACGTGTTGAAAAATAAGCCCACATGCGAAAATATTTTTTTCACGCATTATACGTCCGTGACCCAAAACTGTCCCTCACTCCGGCTCACGTGACCGAAAGTTCCCTTCTGTCCTCGGGCGGTCCAGCCGCAATTATTTTGCCGGATATATCACCGTGGTACAGCGGCCCAAACTCCACATGTATGTGCGGTTATGTATATAGATATACATATACATACTATGTAACGTATATGCGTTGAAAAAACTCACCGAATTGATGTGTGAGTCTTCATACGTACACGCGTTTCCCATGTTTATTTACGTATACATGGTGCAATGTATCACAGTATTGTGCCAATATAGCATGTACATTGATATAAAAGAGGCTCGGCACCTCAATCGAATAAATAAATAAATAAATGAATAAATATCTACGTACATGTTAGACTTGCTGGATCCGCCGGATGAGTGTGCGAGTCTTCATACGTCGACACGTTTTCGGAGAGACGTCGGGGAGTCGATCGTGACATTCGGTTACGGTTGGCGTTGGGCCCATATTTAGACGAGCTCGCGGCTGTTCGCAAAAAACAAATTATTCCCCGAGAGATAAACATGTTCACAGCTACACCGCACCCAGCGAGATCGAACGATACACATAAATCGGGTGCAAAGGAACGAAAGTGTGGAAAGAGAAATTGATTTAGCTCTGTTTATCAGATGTAAGCGATAACGAGACGGTCGGCATAGGGATTTCCGTCGTGACGCCGAGGGAGGAAAATCCGCGTGTGAGAGAGAGCGCGCGGAAGGAAGTCGGATCGTGGGACACACGTGCCACGTTTCGCCGAGCGAAAGTTGAAAAGGTGACGCCGCGGTTCACGTACCGGTGTCTCCGTGAGCTCCTTCCAACTCTAATTCACTATCCTCCGTTCACGGAGCAACCCGACTTTTGTCACGATCCTCACGTTTCGCTGCTCTTCGAATGTAAACTTGTAACGCTCGGTCGCGAGATGCAAGACCGCGATACAGAATAATCGTATTAATGCACAATTTTTCAGTCACTCGCATGTTTAAATATTTTTTTCACCGTACCCTCCAGCTCTCACAAGTGGCATCGATATTTGTCTATTCCAATTTTTACATACTTCTGATTAATATTTATTCGTTTTTTTTTTTATTTCAGTTGTCTACTGCGATTATACTGCGTCGGGAAGATCCCTGCAGTTTTTGGAGGAGTACATAACGAGAGAGGTGCTGCCGTGTCTCGGCGACACGCGAGCCTCCACTTCCATATGCAGTCTTCAGTCGTCCCTCTTCAGGTGAGCGACGCTTTGCGAATTCGACCCTTCATAATTCATCAAATTATTGGGCGGAACGTGTTAGTCAAGCGCGCAAGCATTTATTTACTTTTGCCGTGTTTACACGCTGATATTCGTACGGAGTTGTATGAATCTGCCAAGTGGTTGAACCTAAGCGGCCGCTAGCTCCGACTCTTCGGCGCTTTGTACATCAAAGGATCGGGCTCGATCCCCACGAGGCTTTGCTGGTCTATCGGCTGACATGTCCGTGGGCCACGGGGCCGCGGAGTACGAACAACGACGACCGAACGAGTGAGCAGACGCGCGCATAAGATCGTACAATGTAGGGCAACGGAACCGACCGATCAGAATCGCCGGGAACGTAACAAGGAAGGTGTTCCGTACCTATAGCTCGAACCGACGAGCTCGCGGACTGGCCCAGATCAATATCCAACTACGGCACACCGCGCCGTTCGCCACTTACTCCGAACTCGCGCTCTCGCGAATTTACTCGGCAACTCGACGATTAATTGAGCGTAGTTCGAACGCCCCATTCATTATTTATCTCATTGAATAATCATGCATCGCCTGCATTATCTATCGCGATTTTCATCCGCTCAATTGTTTTTGGTGGCTTCCACAATCGTGATGACCCGACGACCCTTATCGCATTGTTGGAACCTCGAGCGTTTCCGGCTGACGGCTAAAGTAGCTAAAGTCCTTTTCTAACGGTTTGTTATTTACGAGCTTTCTTTGCACGAAACTCCAGGCGTGCTTGTCGACACACCGGATTTTTGTCAATCGTTGTTGTTACGAGAGGTAGGGGGGGGGGGGGGGGGCTCGCAAATCAGTGAACTTTCACTTTCACCGATTTTTTTTTCCATCTATTTATTTTTATTATGCGACGTTTCCGTTGCAGATGCTGCAGGGCCATGTTGCACTTCTTGAGCCGAAAAATATTAAAATCACATCTAGCTGTTTGCGAATTCGCCGGAACGCCCAAGTAACACCTATTAGATAAATAAAAAGTGGAGAACAGAATTTTTTTTTTATAAAAAAATATATTTCCTATTAAAAAAAAATTATCGTAAAATACAGAGATCAATCCGTAACGGGGTCGACGTTTTAACTCCGACGGCTTCGTGTGTCGCCGTTTTTCTCTCAGACCTTTCCGATTGCCGTTCCCTCTCACCTGTATGTATTCTAACGTGAGTACTCAACGCGATTCACATTCTTTCGCGGAAGTGCAACGCGTAGGACGCGACAAATGGTGGTATACGGAGGATCCGGGTCAGGGTAAAATGCAAATGCCACTATGAGAACTCGTTTTATACATGTCCATTCATACATTCATCCGAGCCCCTGTGTTACTAAATACGGAATTATAGTTGCAAGGACGTGGCAATTAAAGAATAGAAATCCATCAGTTATAGACAAGATAATCATCGATATGGCTCTTGCTATTGACCAAGAAAAAAAAAAACGTCAGCGATTTATCGCAGTTACTCCGATCGACGCTATCTGTGTAGAAGCAATTCCCGAATGCTGACTCACGATTTTGAAAACAATTTTAATGATTTTTTTTTCGAATTAACATTTAAAAAATTCGGCTTTTTCGTCTCATTATTTCTTATAAAATAAAAAAAAATTTAACGAATGTAGTAGACAATTCGACATTTGGACTAGTAAGATGGCTGTCATACACGCAAGAATTCTGTAGAAACAGTAAATTATCTATATGCGTTACAGTATAAATAAATATAGGTATCAGTACGCGTACAAATCTGGCGAGTTCAAAGCGAACTAATAGACTATGAAACGAACTAGATTACTCGCAGCAGTGGCCGCAACAGTACCAGCAGTTGTAGCAGCGACGAGAATAGAAAGTTAAGGAAGGAAAGTAAAACTCACGAGGAACTCATCGTACTGGCGCAAATATGTTAATATACGGTTTGTACTTGTGGAAAGGCTAGAAAAAATTAGCTATCTATTCTGCGGTATGCATATCGGTCAAGAAAAATTGTCCTATCTGCCCGTAGAATCAGCGTTGAGATTCTTTTACACGAGTAAAAGCGTCAGGAGTTTCGATCGTGCGATAAACGAGGACCGTGGAATTCTATACAATTTATAATGTATTTGTAAATTGCATTTTTTTTAACACTACGCACGAACTTCCCTACTCTCTCGCACCTTGCCTTCTCATCACAGATAGAATCACTTTTTTCGAACAGCTTTAGGTGTCATGTTAGACATTTTTTTTCAATGAAATTTTTTTATTTTTTTCCAATGAAACAGCGAATATTTTCATTAATATTATTACTTAATGCAAGCATTTTTTTGTCACAAAATATTAAAAACTACCATAATTGCAACTGTCCTAAGAATTTAAAAAAAATCCAATCACATTTGCAAACAGAAGTCTAGTCTCTGAATTGGAAACTGTGTTTCTAACAAATCTGTCTGAGCGAACTCTCCGAGGGGTCTCGATTCCGTTTAATATTTTGTTATCGAGCATTATTTGCGCTGGCAAGTCCATGGTAAATACCCTCGTATCGCAGCTCGTGATTCGACGCCGATAGTCCGATGTGTCGTTAATAATTGCAGTGAAGAGATTACGCGGTCGCGGTCGGCGATGCGAGAAAAAAAAATGATTTTGCTTTATCAGCGAGAGCAAGGGGCACCGAGAGAGAGAGAGAGAGAGAGAGAGAGAGAGAGAGAGAGGGAGAGAGAGAGTACATCACGAGGCAAAAGTGTAAAACCAGTTTTAAGGACGATATATAAATTTTTAAAAAACGCCTTCGGTGACTTTCTGGGTGCGCCGCACTATCTCCAATGTTGGCTTGGCCAGATACGACAAGGATATTAAGAGACCCACGCACGGTCTTGTTGCGACGTTAAATGACCCAGGCTAAAAATAACAATGCGCCACGGACAATCCGAGAGGGTAGAGAGTTAACGAGGAAAGCAGCAGAGACCGCTGATGGAAAACGGTGGAGTGAACGGATGAAGAAACATTTGGTGCGAAGGTTGAAAATCTCGGCACAGTGAAAATGAGTTTTCATTATGTTGCAAAGTAATTTTTTCCCGTTCGTTGTGAAGACGGCAGTAAAAATAAAATAACGAAACATAAATAAAGACGGGAGCGTACACATCCGGAACGGTCGAGGGACACGGAGGGCCTTTGGCGTAAAAAAGAGTCAAGGCTAAAAATAATGACAAGCCTCTGTCCTGCCACACACGAGAGGGTAAAGAACAGAGTGGGCTTTTCCAGGGACGGTGGAATTTCGTGTGAGGATTTGTTAAAGCGCCGAAGGCCTACCGGGGCAAGTTACGCATCTACGATATTAATCTCGTCTTCTTTGAATATCCATTGGTTTGTGTAAAAATTATTTTCCGCGAACGAAGACTAATTTATTATCGATATCCTGAACCATGAAAACGAAGAAACAATATTAACGATCTTGTAGTCTCGCTCGTGTGAAATCGTGTAAAGGCAATCATTTAATTCCACGGTCAATCCTGTGATAAAATGAAAATAAAAAAGGAACGTGGTAAAAAAAAAAATTATACCGGATGCAATTCTGAACGGAACGGGCAATATGACACGGTGTCATTTGCTGCGGAGAAGTAACACGACGCTCCTTGAAACTCGACTGCGTTTCCACCGTCATTGTCGACAATGTCGGCGGATGGTAAAATAAAGAAATAAAAAATAGTTAGCGCTGAATAAGGTGAACGGTTTCGAGTGTCGAATGAATCGAAGGTAGAGCGATCGAGGCGAAGAGCTTCAAATATATCTTGGATGCTTTCAGACCGAGGGTCATCAATCCTCTTTTATTTGCCAAAATGATGGATCTATTCTGGTACCCACCCCAGCCCGAGATATTATTAAGCCACTCGATGGAACTCGATGGCCGTCGTCAATCCGCATGATCTGGAGAAACGGAGAAAATAAATATAAATATATTTAAACCAAAGAATATTGAGCGACCGTCACGAAGTTCAAAGACACCCATCGTAAACGTACAATCCGATTTACACATGCAAATTTTAACTTAACTGCGACAAATCTCTCGAACCATAAAACGAATAATTGGAGAAAAAAAAAACATTCAAAATAATCCGAATATCGCTTTGTAATTTATTACAAATTATTACAATTTTGCGCGTGTAACCCTTATAAGAATCTTGTTTGGTCGATTTGTTGAAAATAACTTCCCCCATGCAGCGAAAATAATTTTTTTAAATAGCGTTCCAGTTTGACTGACCGGCGGCGAGAAAACAGATCGGTTCGATAGATGGATAATCGATATACACTCGGAGAACCTTAGCAGTGGTGTCGCTCAAGGTTGCCGAGATCGCGTCGAGCCCGTGGATCGTGTAATACCTCATGCCTGTCGTATATTCAGAATAACGGGCTTGCCCTACTGGTTTCTCGGAAGCTTACGCACCGTCTAACCCATTTACCCATAAGCACGAGCTCGCCGACGCGAAGATACAGCAGACAGGGAGCAAAGAATGTGCGCGAGGTGATGAAACACGATCGCACGGTAGATCTTCTCGCGAGAGCCGCAGGGTTTTCCTGGGTTCATCTGGCGAACAGGTAGAAATTCCGCTCAGGCAGCAGACATCGACGATTCAGCCGCCGGCGCTGTCCCCGTGCCCACCGAATGGGACTCCGTTCGATTCGCATTCGCGGCGAGAAGCATTTACCGTAATTTCCAGATGCAACTCGGACTCGTCGATGGCTGTCGCTCGCGATCTCGTCGGCTGCACCCTCGGGAAATCGGTTGAGCGATCTTTGGGACAGAATGAACCATTTTTTTTCGTGGTGCCAAAAAAGGGAAACAACTTGTCATCTCGAATGGTCAGAATCCATTTTGCCCCGAGTATCAGCTTTAATTCTCCACTTTACAGTGCCGATAACGAATCCGAATATTTATTCTTTCCGTTTCTCAATATTTTGTATGGTGATGCAAAAATCCATTACTGTGCGCATCAATGTTTCGTTTAATCCGCACAGGTCTATTGGAAATCTAACTAATGCACTTTGCGACGAATGTTACAGGCACGAGGCCAGAGACATCGTGAGGCATGCAGTTGGGGCCGGCGAGCAAGACGCTGTTCTCTTTAGGGGTCACGGTACCGACGACGCTCTCCGCACTCTTCTACGCCATCTTGACCTCCCGAGGAGGCCAACGGTCGTCTTCGTTGGCCCCTTCGAGCACCACGCCAACCTGAGGCCATGGCGCGAACACGGATCCAAGGTTCGTCGCAGCATTCGAGATCTATAAACTCTATTTATATATCCCAGCGATTATTGATCTTCACCGTCGAGTTATTGACGGAATTTTGGCCCCGGTAAACACGGCTTTAGCCCTCGATGCACATTTGGAGTAACATTAAAGATGTCGGAACGACTGCGAAAAAACAGTTGTTAAAATTAGCAAGTTTTTTTTTTCAATAGTCACCGTATCGTAATTCATCGAAACGAGGATAAAATTGATATAAATGTCATCCTCGTTGCAAATTTTCAACATTGTCTCATCGAATAATGTTCTCGGGGCAAGATGTCTTATGGGTGACTATCGACGAAAATATTAAATTAATTTTATTAATTATTTCTCACTAGTTAGACTTTATTTTTATTATATTTTGGAATGAATCCATTTTACCCCCACTCTCTACTATCTCAATTGCGCCACATTTTCTCGTGGCTCATGCATCCAAATGATCGAGTAATTCCAGTAGGATCGTCGCGCATATAGGCGCTACGATAAAATTCCAAGTCCAATGGTATCATGCCAAATTCTTTTTAGAATTTAAGCATCGTCTTGTACTTGATTCCGGGCCAGAGCAACAGTATGTCTCGACGAGTTTGGCTTACTCTCAAAGGTGTACGTGCATCGGCGCGGCGCCGAATCGCCGATAGTTGCCTGACTTCCATCTATTAGTGCCAGTAATCAAACTAGAACAACACGCTCTCCGGAGCGCGAATAAACATCGTTAAAGTCCATCGATCAAGAAGCGTTAAAATTTTCGTCTGTACAACCGGAAACCCGAAAAGAGCCACGCCGTACTTCGGCTATGAATAGAATGCAACGGCAGAATAACGAAATTATCAATGTTTCTGGCTATTGATGATCTAATGATCTCATTGTTACCGCAATCCACGGCTTCAAGCTTCGCTAATATATTTGCCGAGCGAGCTACGATTATGCGCTCGGCATCGAGCGAACGGATCGCCCATGTTTCCCTTTCACTTTTTCTATAACTGCTCGGCGAGAGATCGGTAGGTGGGCGCGGGACAAAGCGAGTAACTGGGGTAAAATGGACTTGTTACGAAATAAAATAAAATTTCGCAAAGGCGGCGCGTTTTTTAAACTCTGACTTCGTGATTGACTCTCATAAACAAGACTTTACTAGAGTGGTCCATTTTACCCCAATTCGTCTCCCTCTCTTTCCCTACCCTAAAGAGCATAAGTTTAATATACTTTTCGAACGTTGCAGTTGGTGAGAATTGCCGAGACACGAGAGGGTTTCCTGGACCTCAATGACCTCGAGCGCAAACTTGCGGAGGAACGGGCTGTCGATGGCTCCTCCAGGCTCGTCGGGTGTTTCAGCGCCGCTAGCTGCATCACCGGTGTTCTTGCCGATGACGTCGCTACCACTTTACTTCTTCATCAATACGGTGCTCTCAGTGTATGGGATTACACATCTGCTGGTAAGCTTATTCGGATTATATGTCGATAATAATTATGAATACCATTTGCGACGGTGCAGGATTAAACGGATTTTTTTTTTTTTTTTTTTTTTTTACTAGATATGTATTTAGACTGTCATGGGCTTGCAATGTATCATGTGAAAGGACCAACCCGTTGAGATAAATGAAATTCAATTCAATAAAAATATTTTCGGTGAAAAATGAATAAAGTGCGTAAAAAAATCAAGAGCGCGAACATTGCCGCTTTGCTCCGAGGTTCCGTCTTGCCCCACGCTCCACTACATTCATGCTCTCGCAATAAAAACCAAAGGTGACAAATTAGTAAAAAAAAAAAAAAGGATAAAAACTAGTAACAACAAAAAATTCGAAAGTGAAATTGAAAAAAATCTAGCTCCCTCTTTGAAAGCAGCAAAAAAATATTCATAATCGGTACCACTCGGCTTCCAAGGCCTTCGCTCGAGTGTATAATTCATTGATTATCTTGCGGCGAGCGAAAAACCGAGAGAATGTCGGCTAATCGATCGCGAGAGTCGGTACCGCGACGATAATATTTTTGCGAGTAAGAAGAGTGACACGTGCTAAAAAAGAGTCGAGAAACTAACAGCGTCACACTGTCCTTGGACTATTTCAGCGCCGTCCGTACAGATGGACATGAATCCGCACTTACCCGGGGTGGGCGAGAATGCCGTTCACAAGGACGCTATAATATTCAGCGGTCACAAGTTCATGGGCGGAGCTCAATCACCGGGTGTCCTCGTCGTGAAGAGATCCCTTCTTCGGGAAGAAATCAACTCGGAGGACATGCGGGACTCCCATCGTTATCTTCACGATCCCGAGCTTCGAGAAGAGAGCGGAACCGCCGGTGTCGTAGAGACCATACGCTGTGGACTCGCAGTTCAGCTCAAAGAAAGCGTCACGCCCCAGGCGATAATCGCACGTCAGGATAAAATTTGCAGGTTCGATCATACGGGAATACTTAAGATCCTTATCAATTTATTTTTGATCGTCTTAGACGAGCAACGTTTTATTTATCAAATAAAAATTCGAATCGATATTTCACGTCCGATCTTATCGCTCGTTTAACACTTTGTCTATCCTTGAGTGCAAGACTGTACTTGTAAACATCGTACTTGTGAAACGATATAGTAGTTGCGATATCGTAACATTAAGGAGACGTGCGATAATTTACCTTATCTTATCGCGTACCCCAAGATTGTTCACGACATACCGATAAAAGTGTCTTTTCCGCTTACAACTTCCTACATGCGTACTTTGTCGTCGTTACTTAAATTTCCTTTCATAGGTATATATAACTTCCGATGAAAAGTATATTCTTGGACGAAACGGATATCGATAGGATTCTACGTAAGAATTTTTTTCGACGTGAATGTTTCCATTAGCGGCCGTGATAGGCCGCATGCTATTAGTACAGATTGATTCTATCTGATTTTGTCATTTAATACTCTATCAACCTTTGAGTGCAAAAGTATATTCACAATCATAGTACCTCTTGAACGAGGAGTAGCTACGATATCGTAACAGAAAAGAGTTGTGCAATAATTTATGTTATCTTATCACGAATATCAAGATTGTTCACGACATACCGATAATAGTGTCTTTTCCGCGAATATCTTTATACAAACATACTTTGTCATCACTTAAATTTCCGTTCACGGCTACGATGAACTTTCGGTGAAAACGAATTCGTCCATTTAATGGATATGAGTAGTTTCACGTGAGAATTGTTTTTTTTTTCAACGGAAATGTTCGGCATAGTTGAAAAAAATTAATTACAGTTCACAGTTTTAATTACAAAAAAAATTAATTGCGCAATAATTCGTATTTTCTTAACCCTTCGGATTCAGAACAAGACGGAGCAATAACCAACCGATGTATTTGGCACTTTAATCATGTAAAAGTAAATAAGTAAGAAATAAAAAAATACCTACTTCAAAGGGTCAATCGATTGAAGTTCGTACACAAATAACGATGATTAATGTTATTTTTTTTCTTTTCGCAGACAAGTATTGGCGCATGTTAGAACAATCCCGGAGCTGATATTGTTAGGAAACACGTCGCAGAACGTGAAGAGACTGCCGGTGTTCTCGTTCATGGTTCGCCATCCTCGTGGCACGTTTCTCCATCACAATTTCGTCTGCGCTATCCTGAACGACGTTTTCGGTGTGCAAGCGCGCGGTGGTTGTGCTTGCGCAGGTCGGTACGCCCACGATCTCATGGGAATTGATGAGGAACTCGCGAAATCTTACGAAGAAGTACTGGCCGAGAGGTAAAGATATTTCCTTAATTCGATACGATCGAATCCTCGACCGATTTGTTCACCCATACATCTACGTATTACGCTCGTGATAAATAAAACTTTTCTAATTTCTAGTAAACGAAACACCAACAGGGAAGAGTCGAACGCGGAGGCGTTGCGACCTGGCTTCGCGAGGTTGTCTCTACCTTACTTCATGTCCGAGACCGAGCTCGCGTTCGTTCTCGAGGCCCTGAAGATGGTGGCGACCGAGGGCTGGAAGCTTCTGCCTCAATACGTCCTGAATCCGGACACGGGAGAATGGCGTCATCACACGAACAGCGTGTTCAAAGAGCGGAAGTGGCTTGGTTCCATAAGATACACCGATGGCAAGATGATAGCTTCGGAACGAAGAGTGTCCGGTGCGGGTGGCATATTTCCCCAGAGTCACAGCGACTGTCTTCACACGGCGAGAAACATATTCAACAGGGCTCGGAAGATGGCCCACCGATATCCGCTGCAGATTGATCGGAGCGTCAGCTTCTCGGAGAGCAGCGAGGCTCTTCGCTGGTTCATCCTGCCGGGTGAGGCCCAGGATCTTCTTCTCGGCAATTCGCAGAACGTCAAACAGGATCTTCCGTTCGACCCTGTGCTCCGAAAACAGCAGTTGCACAGAATTGACACCAACGCACCGTCACCGACGAATCATGCGAGCGTGGCAATAAGAAGACTGAACAGCGATATTCCGCGAACTGGCACGGCGCCTGTGGCACTGCCCTCATCGCCGAGGCACCACAGTCTGCCGGCTCTGAGCATCGCCACGACCAACGTCTCGTCCTCGCTGACCCGTGCCAACAGACGACCGGAGGACAGAAACGAATTCGCTGCGTGGAGAGTGCACGAGGATCACGCAAACGACGAGCACGACGCCGAATCCTCGAATCCGCGCAACAACCGAGTCAATGGGCGAGTTTCAGCGACGTCTTCCAGACCAGAATCGCCCATGCCACCTGTGAAGTTTGCTCTCGGCGAGGCAGTGACGACTTCCATGATTCTCGGCACGACTCCGGCGGGTGCGAGGCTGATGGCCGGTGAGCATGGCTCGGCTTCGCTCTTGTCGTCGGGTGGTTCTCGGCTCGGCAGGGCTCGTTGCAACTCCCTCGGAAGCAGCGCCGTTGGCAAGACGCTCCCGGTTCCGATACCACTGAGTCCTCAGACACTGGCCAGCCTCGGCATCGCTAATTCCTCGGCGAGCTCGTTGGCTCGAGCCCATCGCCCCTGCAGCTGTAGCAGCAGAACGGATCTTTCGAGTTCGCTCGAGTACGAAGTCGCCACCGAGAGCCCCACGAGGTCCTCTCCATTTTCCTCCAACACCTCGTCACCAACATCCTCCTCGTCTCCCTCGCCGTATCCTTACACGTACACTTCCCTCTCGTCTCACAACCACATTCACACGAGCAACAAGGCTGGGGTCTGCGCGAACTCTAATTCCTCAGAAAGTGCTCAGAGTCAGATGACTCCTCGTCTCGGAAGATGCTCCCCTGTCCTTTCCAACTTTACTCAGAGCACCGAGGAGGATCTGCGAGCTTATCTCAAGGAGGTAACCAAGGAGCTCGCGACTGAAATAAAGTCGGAGATACGCGAGGTAATATCGAAAGTCGACGACGTCCTGTCGGAGAGTAACTCGTCCGAATTCGGGACTCCTCAGCACCACTCGCAGAGAAATTCGTCCACCAGCAACGAGCGACCGGGCGATTCGTTCTCGGCGAGCGAGATTGCAGAGTATCTTATGGAATTCTCGAAGGAGATGGCGAGTGAAGTCAAGTCCGAGATCAGGTAAGGATAAAGAACGAGAAAACTTCCGTACGAAAACTACGAGATAACTTTTGTATATAACATGTAAGAACGGGATGTTTCAATTATGATTTTCCTTATGGACAGGTGTATGGTGAACGCGGTAGATGGTCTAGGTAGATTCTCACCAGACCTGGCGCCGACATCGGTCAGCTCGGATAAGCCATTCAATTTTCATGGAACACCGGAGAGAAGAGCGTCGGAGGCTCTGCCGACCTCGCCTCTGATACATCCCAAGACCGCTAAGTCGATCAAACTGAACGAACTGCTACTCTCCCAGCAAGACAGCAAGATGTCGAGCGAATGTTCATCGGACGAGACTGTGATATACGTTATGGGTCCGAGGGCGACGTCCAACATGGTGCCGGACAGAGCGAATACGTCCGACGAGGACGAGGGGAGGAGCAGCAAACCGCAACCCGTGAAAGTTCAACACGGCAAGAGTATCGTCAACGAGACTAAACTTCCGGATATTTACGCGACGGTGAATTCCGTGAGCTCTCAGGACAGCGGAATAAATCTGTCATTTCACGAGAGCGACATAAGATTCGGCGAGCTCGGAAGAAGCGGCAGCACGAGTAGTAGCAGCGGCAGCAGCGGCGCAGAATCTTACGGGAACAATTCGAACGGCAGAAGAGTGAGGAACGTTCCCTGTCTTGGTGGCGCGAGGTACGCCAGGGACGAAAAATTGCCGAACGATCTGTCCGAGGACGAAGTTATGCGGGAGGAGCCGACCGTCACGTCGGGCGACGAGAACGAAGCTATAGACAAGATTGAGAAAAAGGGCACCATCGCCGAGAGCCAAGAGGACAGCGGTCCTCAGTGGCACAGCCCGCCGAAAAACATATGGAAAGCCACCGTCGAGGCGATTCACGAATTCGACATGATCAGAGACAAAGATCGCATACTCGTTTGTCTTCCAACATCAGTCATGGGAGTTGGCCTCTCCGCTGGAAAATACTCACTGGCGCTTCTCCACACTCTTCATCAGTATCGTTTTTACGCGCGGTCCAAAGGCATCGATTTCGATATTGGCGCCATCACCATAGATGCCGGTAGTTCCTACGATCCGATGGAGTCCATGAGTTACATGAAGGCCCTGGAAGTCCCGTACTTTTACGAGGAAGCCGAGGAACAGACGACTCTGATAGATTCGACCGCTTCACCGTCGAGTGACAACATCAAATTTACCGAACGCTCTTGCAATCGTTGCGGGCGTCATGGTGTTGGCACGAGGAAGCGTCTTTACGCGGTGGCGAAGCGTTACGGCTACAACGTACTCGCACTTGGTCAACATCTCGACGATTTGGCGGAAGGATTTCTCGCGTCGCTCTTCTACACCGGTAAACTGAAGACAATGAAGGCGCATTACTACGTACGGGAGTACGATCTCAGAGTGACGAGACCTTTCGTTTACGTGAGGGAACGAGTACTCCGGCAATTCATGACGGAGAAGAAACTACCTGTTCTGAGGGTGACCTGCGACACTTGCGAGGAAACCGCGGCCCAGGTAATTTAGGCTAGCGAGAGTGGAACAGTGCGAGAAACGAACGGGGTCACATTATTTTACCGAACTTTTACTTTGATCGCCCGTATCGTCTCATGGACAAAAATCATGGGTTCAAACGCCATTCTGCCTAATCGTCAAAGGTCAAATACTTATTTTTCCCGAATTTTCAAATTTACTACTTTGATTCTTCGTTCAAACGCATTTTAAGCTTTGAATACCGAATGATAATCGTTCTTTTATCTTGTATGTTACTATAGAAATCACATCGCAACAGAGAACTGATGGCTCATCAGGAACGCGCCTACCCCCGTCTATACTGGTCTCTGCGCACAGCTCTTCGACCACTGATACAGGCACGAGGATCGGCCACTCACGCAACGAGTAATCAGCAAACTCAACGTCAAAGACACAAACTCAAGTCGAAGGCGAGTCCCTCATGTCCGACCGCGCCGATAGTTACGACGTCCCAAGAACTTGACGACAGTCAGAGTGAGGAGGAGCCAATACTTTGAACATGCGTACCAGTTAATGATGGCTCGACGTGTTTTTTTGTCAAATCCATGCGTTTGATGTCCAGTCGAAAGGGCGAGCATTTTACTGCGGTCAAGCGAAACGTTATCCCTTCTCGTTGGCTTCTAAAACGTATACGAAATGGAAGTTTGCCAAGGTTAAACGAATCCTTCTCGAACGTTGTTGAAGAGTCGCCATATGTACTTATAGTCATAGCGCGTAGAGAGAGAAAGAGAATATTGTACAAGCCGATAACACTGGTATGCGCATTAATGAATTTCAAACGAGAACGTTGCAGCGACTCGTTCTTCCTCGATATCCCTCCACTCCTTCCCCTCGCGCGCGTTTGGTGACGAAAGAGAATCTCAGCGCTTATGGAAAGAAAATTTCTCGTCAAGGTCTGGCAAAGTTTGTAAACGCGAGAGCGGCAGTGTCGAGCGTTTGACTTGAGCATCTTATGAGCCTCGAACGTCCATAAATCATGTCTGTAGAGCGCGCGGCGCTACGTAGTTAAACGTCGACGTAAAAACGGTCACATATGTATTCATGCGGTTTTTTTTATAAATATGTATACGCATTTACATATGGATACACTCGCTGAATGTATTTCCCGTCTATTCCGTGCTTCGTCAGTTTGTGATCAATACGTCGTTTCTAGGATGATAGTGGAAATCATCAAGTTGGTCACAAGCCTCCCTCCCCGCCCCTCCATCCGTCTGAGAGTCTCGTCGACGTTGCGAAAAGTATAGTAAAAAAGATGTAAATAACAAATTGACTTAATGATGTAAAAAAAAAAACGAAGTTGTCGTACTCGCGGCCGAACAGGTCCATCGGCAAGCCTTTTGTCCACGTAGATTTTAGAGTCGTACATTCAATATCACCGACGCGCTGTCCTGCATTAAATTTCGATTAATGATAATTGTAAAGAGGATGCCCACGATGCAATAGGCCACCCGAAAATAACGATCCGAAAAATGTGAATAGTTTTCGAGGACATTTGCCGAATCGAGGTCGCACTACCATTTGTCGAGACCTTGTGTAAACCTCATTGTGGGAATTCTCGTGAACGATGAGTTCTTATGGGTCGTATAATGATGAAGTTTCCTCGCGTGTTCTGAGCGATTAAAATTGCGACCTTATTGGATAAATGAAAATCCACCTTTGTAAAAGAATCCGATTGACAGACGGACATGCACTTCGGGTAAAATAATTCGATTATTGTGGGAACTCGGTGAGAGCAATGATAGATAGTTCGGGTCCTCTGTGGCCGGCAATCGTTGCATTTTTTTAGATTAAGGCGTTGAAGAAAAAAATAAATAAAACGAGAAACTTTTTTTTTTAAACAATGGAATTGTTCGCGAAGCCGTATATCGCTCCCGTACTTAATGGAATGGAAAATGGACTCGACGTGTTCCCTAATTCGCGTCGAGGCTCTCTCCCGCAACGTATGATTGTAATGATAAATTAATCACCGCAGGGCATCGCCCATAAATAGGAGTAACGGATAGATATATATATATATATATATATAAAAGTGTATGTACACATATATATATTTTTTTCTGAGAGTTACGAGGATGCATTGTTAAATATTGTAAAGATGTGTAAGTTTATTTATCACTAATAAAAAGACGAACGTATGAAAAAATTATGTATGCAAAGATTCTTAATCCCCCGTTTCGCAATAGCTCGGGGTAACGCACCAGGCAAGAGGAAATGAAGCATTGATTCGTTGAATTGTTCAAATACTCCGAAACAGAGAGTACATCGGGCAATTCACGATCGTAAGAGAGTGGTCAAAGGATTCTGACTTGGCTATCGTGAGGAATCGATAGGTGGGAAAGAAGCAATTGCAATGGTACGGTAAAATTTTATTACTGATTTATTGAATCGTTAAAATAGTTTGAAACAGCGCGTACATCTTCGTCGTCAGCGTAACAGTGGAATTCTTAAGGTGATTTTTTTTTTTTTTTAGAGAAAGCTCGGAGGGATTTGTCATAGGGAAATCTTGAGCAATTTACGATCGGCACAGACCAGAGCATAGACGGGTTTACGGCCTTAGACTCGGCGAATGTAAAGAATGCTGCGAGAGTGCTTTATTTCGACACTCGGATAACAGGAATGTGGTTCTTATCATCGGAGGATATGTTCATCGGAGCGTGTGTCTCTAATCTGCGTCGAGTTCGTCGGTACGAAAAGAACTTGTGCGATCGATGTCTTCTTACGCGTATAGGAATCTAAATGTCCTACATGACGTTTGCTGGTAAGCGAGACCGACGGCGAGTCGCAGCGAGAGACTCTATCAGATCTCGGTTGGACAAGTTTCTTCGCTTTGCGCGCAGTTATTTTTTTATTTCGTCGTTTGCCCTCGCGCGACTCGAAGCTTATGGACAAACTTGATCTGTTGACCGTCATGAAAATTACATACGCGTTGTACATAAAATGATAATACATCTATATGTAAAAGTACTCCACGCGTTTAACAGCGCCAATATGACAACCGCACTGATGTCCATAATAATTCATGTCTACTTATCCTACAAATATCGAGAGAAAAAATTCTTATAATTTAAAGCGGATATGTCGTTTAGATTTTGATATTTCGCACATTTTGTCCTCGGTCACGGAAACATTGTAGGTGGGGTTCACTATTCAATCTTAACGTTTTACAAACATAATTATTCAATGATTCTGTAAAATTGAAACATAGAACAAAATAGATCGTGCTTCATTGTGACGATGGAAAAAAATTACAATTTTATAATCCACTCGTCAACCGAACGAATGTGTCTCGATTAGCGAAGTTTCCGTCACCGAGAGCCGGATTGATTGTAAGACGCGGCAATCTCTGTCGCGTAGCGGCAGGTAAATATCATTGTGGTTTTATTTATCTCTGCTAAACTCCGAATGACGGAAATAATCAGTGTACTTTTTTTCCTCGACAATCTTCTCGTCGATGCGAGCGACCAAACATCCAAAATAGGTGCGTCTCGAGGGTAAACGCGAGATCTCGAAAGTGCGATGGATCGACCATGAGAGTCGGCATCGAGAAGTATACAAGGTACGTTATACATATACACATATAGATACACTCCGTCAACGATTTGCGCAACCGTCGTATATGAAGAATTTGAATAATGACGATTCTGATAATGAGAAGAATGAATTACTTGTTAATCATATTATCGATATAATAATACGACGTCTCCCTTCCGTCCGTCCTTTCTTCCTTTCCCGAATTCTTTATAACTTTATTCGAACTTGTTATTCTGACTATAATGAAGAGATAGAGAAATGGTCGAGTGAGTCGAGCACGTCCTAGAACGGTGGCGATTGCGGGGTCTCCTCGTCGTCTTCCTCCTCGTCCTCGTCGTCGGTCCCAGGGTCGACGAGGGATCTCGCGAATTCTGAATTTAAAAAAGAGAAAAAAATTATGAACGACTCTGCACGTGGATTGAGAATATTCACGCTAATATCTGCAACGTTGACCAATTCGACTCCTCGAACCCTGGTGGAAATATTTCTCAGGAGTTCGCTGATATTCAGTTGGAATAATATTAAAGAAATATTAAAGACCCTGAATTTCTTTGATCACATCAAATTTCATCTTTCGAAGAGACATCCGTTAAAAATTGATAAAATTTTGTCTCGTGCAGATATCTTCGGGGTCATCGATATGAAACTCCTGTTCGTAATGGAGGAACAAGCTCGTCCCCCAGCTCCCAATCAAGAATGGATCTGCGTAATCGGCAAATTCGCTTGAGCCACCCCTAATCAACGCAACGTGGTTTAAGCGGATAACCGATGATCCAGGAGGGTCTTTGCGGAATTGGCCAATGTCGCGCAGCGGAAAAGTCTTACCATAAAAGTCGATTCTACCGTCACCGTCTTCGTCGACCTCTTTGATCATGTCCTCGACTGAAAAAGAAGAGGACGCGTTATCGATTCCACACGGATGAATGAATTAATTATCCGGGCCTTTGACAGATGAAAAACACTATTTATTAATCCTCGCCTATCAACCGCGGGGTGAAAAAAAAAATAACCCTGGAGGAATATCTCCTTGAAAAAATTTTCCAAATAAAATCCGCTCCGCCTTTTTGTGTTTCGGAGATTCGGATAAATTTTTTTTCAGAACCGTATCGAACACTCCAGATACACGATACCTTGCCAGTCCGATTGCCAAATTAGTTCCGTATCTTGGTGTGAGGTGCCGGGCGATTTTGGTACGCGAAAGTGGGACACTCCATTAAGCAAAAGTTCGGGTGATAATTAAGAGAAAGAGGACTCGCGGTTCGAGCCGTTACATTTCGTGCACGGGCGAACGCTCTTGTCGCCAGACCTCCCACCCTATGGCACTCGCTATAATTCTAATATTATCTCGCCCTCATTATTCTCCTGTTCGTATGGAATTTTCTCGTCTCTCGTAGACGCGAGTAAACGAGGCCGGCATCGCGATTACGACTGCAAACGTTTAATTCCTCGGAAATATTAATCAGTGAAAAAAAAAAAAAAAAAAAAAAAAAAAAAACGTCGTGTCGATTACCGTGAGATTTAACGAATCCAGTGCGAGCGAAGAAATGAACGGTTCAACAACCACAGATTAAACGGAGAACCAACGAGAATGCTTGCACTGTTCACCGCGTACCTTTTATCTGAGGAAGTTGATTCGGAAGTTTGGCTCGCGACGTTAAAGACTAAGCGGCCGATACTCCCTGCTTTCCTCAAGTTGTCTACAGAGCCAGTAGTCGCGGATCGTACAGCTCAGACGGACGTAAAAATGTTATGATTGGCTTTCTCGCGCAGCTTTCAGAGGACCTCGTTCCAGCCACTTCTCACGCTAATACGTAATATCCGGAGACTTTGTTACCCGTGGCTTCGCGTACAGACCGTCGTCTTAGCGGCCGCTGTATTTTGCTATCATTGAAAAAAAAAAAAAAAAAAAAATTCTGTCACGTCTTTCAATAATTTCGTTGTTTCGGTTATTTTCAATGAAAAACGAATAATTCACCGTAAGCAGGCACTAAAAATGGTGTTGGTGGTAAGATGAAAATTTCTGGCGGTTACCTTGTTACTCTCTGTATCGTTACCTGTACACTTGTTATCCGCATGTAACATCGGTCGAATCTATTGCATGTGGCAACGTATAAAGGGTAAATGGAAATACCGCGCGTGCTTCGATCGGAATACCACGATTGCCGAGTGTACGTGTTCAGGTACAATGCTAATTGGCCAATCGCAAATTTTCCATATCGGTGAGATTCGGATAATGACGATACAATGTAGTAGATGAGAATCATCGATTTAGTCGCCGCGTCCGAACCGTACAGGGTGCGTTATAACAAATAAAACAACAACAGCGTGCCCAATATTTCGACATATTTTTGCTCCTCGGCTTCGACGACCGACAAGCCCGTGCCGATAATTCAATTCAGGCCGATTTCTATAAAGTTATTGTGTCATCCGAAGAATGGTCACGAATAATTATGGATATCCCTATTATACCGAGGGCGACGGGGAGATGGAAGGTTATAGGAGTAGGTAGGCAGAATCTGGATAGAGGCGAATGCGGACAAGGCGCGCGCGACGTCGGGAATAGAGCCCTTGGCCCGCGGCGGCATGGCATCTCGCGCGCCCCCGTAATTGCGTTTCCGATTAGACTGCACCGCTTCCTGTGGAGGCCTCGGTGCACAAGCAACGCTCCACGCCGCTCTTCACCGCAATGATGCTGATTGGACGATCGGATGCTGAATGCGCAGCCGATTCTATCGCCACCAGCCGGCCGTGTTCGGTGAATATTTCAATCGATTTTATTGAGCGAAATCGCCCGCGAATCGGTGCAATGTTCCGCTCCGAAGATCTCATTTTTTCGATCGAGAGCGACGTGGTTCGCGGAGAAACCCCGCTTGCCCTTTGAAAATCTCGTTTTCGACCGGAAGTCACGTCATATGGGGGAAACGTCATTTTCGGTTTGAAAATCTCATTTTCGACGGGAAATCACGTAATTCAGGGGAAACGTCGTTTCTGATTTGGAAATTTGGTTTTTCGTCATTTCCGATTGAGAAATTTAATTCTTTAATTGGCAATGATTTTTTCGCTGCTGCATAACATGCGACGCGATGACTCGAGAGGGCGTAAAATTTTGAGGAAACTCGGGTCGGGTAGGATATTGCGGACAGCGATCACTCCATCGCTCTACGCAACCTCCTACGGATAATTTTAAAAATCGTACAGTGTAACAGGATGGTCAGGAATTTAGGGAAAAACCTTTTTTCGATGACACTCACTTTCCTCCTCGGACAGATCCTCCCCTAGACACTGGAGAACCGCTCGCAGATCGGATGCTGTGATGTAACCTCGGTTGTGCTTATCGAAAACCTGAAACCATAAATCACAAGATAGAAACTTCCTTGAATACATCGTCACGATACACCAATCACTCCGAATTAAATATACTTCGCTAATTCATTTTAAACGGACATAAAGGTGAGTTTTCCCGGCGCACGCGATGATTTTTTATTCAGTTTATCGATAAATGCAGAAAATTTTGTTCCCGTGAAAGTTTCTTTCTGAGGTAGGTGAACGCCGTGCCGGCAAACGGTTCCGCTGAATAGAATAAATGAGTCGCAAAATCTATACACGGTCGGTTTGTCGTGTCTCGTGCGTGAAGACCTCGCGTTTCGTCGTCGAGAGCGTTACCGATTACAAATACCAAATTGCAATCGAGCGCGGAAGCAACGTAATTATGGAACGATTTACCGGTTGACCATCCGATCGATTATTTCGTCAATTACGAGTATCCGCATCCCTGTATCCTCTCGGTATCCGTGCCCGCTTCAGTAAAATGCATTTATCTGCCGTGTCCCGACGATGCACTTGCACACGTGTCTGTGTCGGTCACTAAATTATTACCGTGACAAAGTTGATCGACACCTGTCGTCGGAATTAATTTTGTTCGGCCGGTTGGCTCGACATTGACTGAGGATATTGAACCAATTTCATAAGCATTCATCGCAGCTTCATTTCTATTTCTCTATCATTGCGCAAAAGTTTAAATACCGGAACGCATCGACTGAGCATTGCAAAGTTGACGAATCGAACGACAAAGAACACGCGAAATGAAAAATGATTTTTGAAAAAAAAAAAAAAAAAAAACGAAATGAAAAAATTTTGATTTTTTTTTTTTTTTTAAATAAAATACGTTCGTGTAGTATTGAAAGTATGAAATAAAAGTTTTAAAGATTCGTTCTCTTCGTTTATTATTTAACCCGTGGTAACGTGCCAAAGTATTCAATTCGTAAAACTAGGTCAAAAACTGAAAAATAAGAAATCCGAGAAAATGCGTTGGTAAAGCACGAAAAAACAAACAAAAAAGTCCTTACACGTTTTTTGACTCGAACTGATAATTTAGGCGCTACACGTTGGAAAAGTGAATTTTTGCAGATGCAGATATTTTCATGGTCGTATGAAAATTATCCTTTTACTGGCGGCAACGAGTCCGTCGTTGTAACTGTGTTCACAGATCAGAGAAATCCGAGCCCCACCAGGAAAGTTAACATTTCAAACACAGCGTTCTCGGTCGATTTTTGTTCATAATGACGATTTTTTATACGCCAGCTGTCTCTCATTTACGATGAGACACAGGACTTTGGCGGATAAACTCGGTGTAATTTTTCTCTCGGCATTGTCATTCCAATTGACCGAGAAAATATTCATTTAGGAAAATGTCATTTTCATTTCGGACCTTTCTTTTCCGTTTGAGATGAAAAGTTTTTATGTACCCTGTAAAAGAAACGGTAAAAATGATTAATTTTTAATAGATTTTTAATATATCATTTTTACCATCGGCCTAAATGGCCCGCTCTGATGAATGTACAGACGATAATAATGCAACAAAGTTTCAACGCCGTTCGGTAGCGATATTCGTACCGCAAGACGCTGAGCTATTAATTAATTCAACGGTGCTGATTGGGGTTTTCTTTGATCACATATCTCAGACAGAATTAATTAGGGCCGGATGTAGAGTGCACGTGTCGAGCTATGCGTGTGTGCATTCGCGCAAAGCTGTCTCGCTCGGTCCGCCGAATGATACTCTCAGTGTTGGCCTCGGGCCGAGGGCTTGATGGACGGGGAAGCCTCTCTTACCTTTCATCGAGTCCCGGACAAATTATCGGCACCCCGCGGCATCACCAAATTTAGCAACTCCGCGTGCGGCGCGACTCCCTCTTTCTCCTCTAACGATTCCCTCGTTGTTAATAGTAACGCATATATCATCTGTCGTGCACGACCCGTCTTATTTACCTTGCGTTCTTCGGCCAATGGCATTCTTCTTTGGTTTACACATCCGATCCGAATGGGCGGGAAAAACGATGATAATAAATCGACCAACGTCCCACTTTCCTTTATCCCGGATGAACAAAAGAACGACGAGGCAAGGTGGAATCGTTCCCCAACGCACGACACCGCATCAGATGTGTACGGAATCATGGTCGAGCGGTTATTGTTGTTATCGAACGAAACCAAAAAAAAAAACAAAAATAATAAAAAATGTAATCATTGACTCATAGAAAAAATGATAATTTTTTTAACGATAAAAGTCCAGTAACTGTATAACTCGGAAACATGTTCTTCGGGTAAATTGGGTCCATTTACCGGTTAGAAACTTGCGATTAACCTGGGAGGGTTATCAGCACAGGGAGGGTGTGCTTTCCCTCGGAAGCTTATTTTATCGCGCTTCGAGGGTCGCCGACCACTGCGCCAGTACTTTATATGAGCGCCACGTGTTCCCCCAGATGTCCTAAGCGCTCCGCGAAACTCGACTCGTTGACTCTGCGACAACTAATCAAAGAGTGTTATACCCGCGTAATAGTACGAGGTGAGCTCGTACCTAAGTTCGAGTTCTTGACACGAAAGTGCACGACGCTTTGCTTCGTCGTGTTACGTCTTGGTGGATAATAGGCGAGGGTGTGAAATCAGGTCGATTCCAAGCGGCGGTTCTCTTCGTAATATTGATCATTAGTAACGTCGACGATCGAGAGACTTCTAACCAGGAACGTTTTGTTCGGTTGGCTTCGCCCATACATAATGTACCGAGCTTGCACAGGTTCACAAGGGAGCCTTCGAATTCTACCGTTTTTCCCCTCAACTTCCATTTCTTTCTTCTTCTCACGTTTTTTTTCTCGTTTCCGGATCTACCACTCCTGCTGCGCTATTCTCATCGTTCCTCGCCTTCGCGTTTGCTCCTGACTGACGCTTCCAGAATCAGCCCACAATCCGCCCTAACCATTCGCTGTTACTCCACACCCTCAGCCTCCACATCGTCGACCTCACCACTCCAGATGTTTTCCATCTGTTTTTTTACGTCATTCCATTCGTACATTTTTTTTTACCCTCTCCAAACTGACGGAGACAATCTGACGTTGCTGGCAGCGGGGCCGCCAGGTCGCGGTGATTAAAATATCGACTCGGTAACTATATAGATGGGGTGGAGTAAATTATACCCGTATAAGATTGTTCGTATTGTACGGTCGCACCAGTGTCGTTTCGACAATGCCACTGAGTGAGTTTTACCGTTGCGGTCGGTTGCATGAGAATTTTTTTTTTTTTATATCCGGCAGAACACTCTCTCATGCCGGATTTCAAATTCCCTACACCATAGATTTTTCCTTGCAAATATTTTCTCTATTTTCCTTCGTTTACTGGACAATAAAACGAGGCCTCAGTCGAAGAATAACATTTCGCAAACTGCATATTCACCGTCTTACGGTACGGGGGGAGCCGCGATTTTACTCCGGAATACCGTGTCGCGGGGATTTCGTTGTCGACGACTTTTATACCGTTAGAATAATTTAGACGAGTTTTTCTAACAGGAGCGAGAACACGGAGGATGATCGAATTCGTTATCAGTCTCTTGTCTATCCATGGTTCTCCCGAGGGCGTTTGCAAAATGGTAATCTCCCTTGGTCCAGTGATAGACTCCCTCAGGCGTTGCGATCTGGTACAAGGGTGAACGAATCCCGCGGGGACTCACGAGCCATATTTCAGAATTTTCGAGATAATACTGCCGGAAGTACTTTAGGGAGAATTTAATCCTTACCAGGAACTCCCGGTGAAAAGTTTCCTCACATCGGATGGGCCAGCATCAAGTTTCTATATTTATGTCCGACTATATGACAGCGTGTTACGGATGTTATTAAAAAAAAAACAAAAAATTTTATCGGTTAAAATGATATGCAGAGTGAGTGAGAGATATTTCGAAAGTATGAGAGATACAGAAAGCAAGTACTTTGTCACCTGCGAAGAGTGAAGACGCTTTTAAAAGCGTCGAAATATCGCAGGGACGGCTACTCGCGATGCTTGGCCGTTGAAGGTGGAAACTCGCGAAACAGGAATTCGTCAGCCGTTTGGAGTAAGACGGTGAAACGGATGGGAAGGAGAGATGCAAGATTGCCTCGCAAAGCGGCGGAAAGCCGTACGTGCGGTTGGTCCGTAGATCGTCGGCAGATTGGAAAAGCTCGGACGAAACGGGACGAATGAATCACGTTTCGAAGAAGCGGATAGCGCGGGAACGAACGTGAGGGCAAGATAGCGCGTCCTCGACTGCACCCTCGAATTTACGTACTCGGTAATTAACCACGTAGGTACTTCACCGGTGCGGGGGCGATGTGCATTACGTCATTAATTAAAGTTTCATGGAAATTCATACCGAAGGCGGTTTCCGCTAATTGAGTACGATCAATGGGGTTTCTCTTGATGAATCGCGGGCCGCTGCTACTGTAACTGGGGGGGGGGGGGGGGGGGGGGGGAGAGTTGATGCACACCCGATCGTACGCGTATCTGTCAATAGCCTAAATAGCGTAAACAGAGTATCGGAGTAGTGGTGCATCAAGAATTCAAGGGTCACCACCGTATGCGCCGCTCTCCGAACGTCGGATAGGGTCGTTAGCCGACGCTGGAAGTAGCCGGGGAGAAGTTTCACCCCGAGAGCGCGGGGAGGGTCGAAGAGAGGAAGAGGCAAAGCGGGCCAACGAGGGCTCGTTTCTCGCTTGAACGGTATATTACCGGCAACTTCCGGCCCGACACGTTTGTCGACCCAATTTTCGATTTCCGATCCCAACGAGCGTGGCTCTCCTCCCTTTTCCTTCCTGAGTTTACCCGCGAAATGGACGCGTCGCTTCGACGTTGAAGTTTGCCGGCTCTGCGGGCGATGTCAGGACACGCGAGAGCAAAGGAGCGTGACAGCGAGACGAAGGACAAACAGACTGGGTATGTCGATTGATTCGAGTCAATTCGGCTTGACGAATTGATTTGCTCGATGGTGAATGGAAAACACTTCGCAGCACTGAACGTGGACTCACATCGCGAATTATGGCCATTGGCTTTCCGGCACTGATTTCATGAATCGCAGAATTGTCACCCGCCGTGAGACCGTCCTACTTCTTCACTTCGTAAATGTAAAATTCACCAAGCAAGTAAGTAAGAAACGGTAACCTCGTTTGGGGAATTTCACTTGGAGAAAAAAATTCTACAAGTGCGGCATTTTTTTTTTCTACGTAAAAAAGTGCGTTGACGGTCATCGGAAAGGCAGAGTTTAACTTATACGCCACGGAGTGTCGCAAGACAGAAAATACGTGCAGAGCCATCTCATAATGTATTCTCGTTATAACCCGACTACAGACGGGATCTCGTTAGCATACTCACCACCAGACGCGAAATATGAGAATACGCAACATGATAATGTTAAGGTTACCCGTTTCAGAAAACGAAACATAGCTTCCGTATAATCTAGAAACGTAAACATAAGCAACTGAAATTGAAGCACGAGCTTTCCACTTTGAGTAAAACGGAGTGCGAATGATCTCTCGGTACGCCAGGACCGTTCGCGTGAGCCACGGCGAAGAGAAAAATAAATTCCCAGCTAGCAGACAAGCGCCGAGAGGGAAGAAGAAGGAAGAGGAAACTAGTTGCCGTCAGGGCGAAGCCGCGGGGACGCGGCTTGTGTTTAAGAAGACGACGGCTGTTGTGAAAGGCGGGTGCATCACCCATGCACGGTACATAATGGAAGTTTGTTGGGCCGCGCAGTACAGCGATTCTCGCGGTTCCGTGAAGCACTGTGAGGGCGGCCCTCACGGCTCGTTGCCGCAGAAAAACGCGGCCGCGCATGCAAACGGAGCGGAACGAGCCTCAGCGTCCCGTTCCTCAAAAGCTCTGGCTGGATTTCACGTTAACCGTACACCCCCTTTTGAGGGCCCTCGGGTTTTCTTGGCCCCGACAACGACGACAATGGTATTCGTTCGAGGCTCCGGGGAATTCCTGACGTTTGACCTGTATCCGTGAAACTACTGTCGCCACCGAAAGGTTGCGAGGGCCAACTGGGGTGACCGGTGATACTCTTTTATTCAGTCCTCCTCACCCCCACGATTGTCCTGCCTGCCACACGACATTCCGACGACGAACGCCGTGTAGGATGTCGATGAAGATGGAAAAATCTTCTCGCATTTCCGCTCTCCTTTCTATTTTCTCTTCTTTTCTTTTTTTTTTTTTTTCTTGTTTTATTCGTCTCGTTTTTCCATTGACAAAGTCGTCCCGTCGTTCCCGTCGCTACCGCTCCACCCGATATTCTGCATTTATATGGTGTATCCCGTGTCTATCTGTTCGTATTCTATAATATCGTCGCACATCACTACGTACGGAGCGCGACGGACACGGCACACAGGTGTGATGGCACATCGGAGGGTGATAGCTCGCCCCCGGGCCGACGGGTGATTCAAAATGGGAAAGTAGAGAAAGCCTGTCAAACCCTTGCCTTCACAATACATTCTAATGACTCTCTTATTCTCTCGGGACCCACAATCCAGCAACGGCAGTTCAACGACACGAGTTTCCCTCCTGATTCTCTTCCGGCTTCCTCGCCACTGTGTTGCCTGTGCTGCACGCTCCTCGCGTCATTCGCCCCTGCACTCCTCCACTCGGTAACCTCCCCTTTCGGTCGAGCATGCAACGTTCGGTCGCAATTCTTTTTTTTTTCTTGTTAATCTTTACCACGTCCGTTTTGGCAATGATGATTTTATGGTTTCAACACTAACGAGATGCGCAGGATCACCGTCACACTTCCCCGATTTTTCAGTTCTTTAGTTATTTTTTAGACCTTTTTTATTTTTTCGTTTCCGTCGGTTTTTAGGTTTGCAGTTTAACTCTCCGTAATGGCACTTGATGTTGTATGAAAAAATGGTCGATATATCTTGACCGAGTCATCGAAGTCATATGGAGTGTGTGATTAATTTTTAAGTCGAGGCGAATGGATCCGCTGTTGATAAGCAATCAGAATCCACCGGAAAGAAAAATCCGAGCCATTGCATCTCGCGCCATAGAAGGCCCTCGCGTTTCAGTGGAAATAAATCCCTCGGCAGTGAGGGGATGAAGAGGACGGTGAGGCAATTTAAGATGTTCCTTCTGCCTGTGGGTAGATAGCGGAAACGCTTTAAGAACTCGTTCGACTCCCGAACTCGAGGGAATAAGCGAGCATAAGTGCTCCGTGCACAGTCGCGATTGTTACTGCTGTTGCTGCTGGTTGTTTTACTCCCGATAGGTTGCCGCTTCCCGGAGCACCTGTTGTGACTATTCGCTGATACAAAAGCGCATTTCCCACTGGAGACCCTTAATGCGACAAAACGAAACAACTGCTTCTCGCCCTGGGGGCCAATGAATGGTATATTTTATACGCCGGGATGTACGAAGAATCTCGGTGGCTTTTCCAGCAGAAAATTATCTACCCTCCCTCGGATAGAGGAATTAATGGCTGATCCACTTGAACAAGGATTATGCTAGTTTACGCCCGTCGAGATTCTGCGAGCCATCGTACAATGCCTGTTTGTCGCGCAAGGGGAGGAAGACAGAAGCAGAGCAGAGGCCGAAACGACAAAAGCGAATTCAAGAGGGCAGGACGCACCCTCGGGGCACAGTGATACAAATTAGTCTCGTGAATCAAGCGTTCTGTGAGCTTGGAAGTTGGACGGAGAAAAAAAAACACCGACTCACCATGAGATTCGGTAAAGGAATTTGCCTAATCGGCCTGAGCGTGATTTCTGCCCACTCTCGGTCATACCTTGCTATTTCCTTTCCTTTCCGTCTCGCGGCTTCGACGTCCGTGGAAAAGCCGTTGCCCAAGAGTTTCTCACATTCTCCCTCGAGGAATGACTAATCTGTTTTTATTGCAGTAAGGTTACGCGTGCTTTTTGCAATAAAACGAATGGAATAGTACTGGGCGGGATATTCTCTTGACTAGGGGAGAAATAGGTAATGGGAATAACCTGAGGGACGTGCAAATGTTCCACTTTGAAAATTTATCTTCCAAGCCGTAAAGTGACTAACGGCAAAAAATGTTAAGAAATGTTCGGGCGTTGCTTCCTGCTAGAAAATTTCAGTTCTCCACCGGAATTCACGTCATAAACCTTAGCGCTGCGTTGCCAGCTGAGATTTTTCAAACGGAAATGAAGTATTTCCGGTTGTAAATACGTCGCTTCCAGTATCATATTTTCCGCATTACGTCACTGCCGATTTTTCTATATGTTATCATATTCGGTGAAAACCTGAGATTTAAACATTTACAAATGTGTTGCCGTACGTAGACGGTATCTTTGAATCAGATTCGAGCTGGCGGCTCGCGGAGGGCAGCTCGTGGCACTATTTACTGTGCCATCGAGAGCAACAAGACTTAACCAAGTATCCGAGCGTCGCGACAGTTTCGAACTCTGATCGGTGTCTCGCACGCCGGAGTGACGTGACGCAAGCGAGGTGATGCATCGACTTCGTGTAACGCAGTGTCACTAATCGGCTATCTGCAGCGGAATGTACACCGAGAAAATTTATTTTCCATTCGCGACTCGAATGTAAGCTCTTCATTCCAGCGATAAAATGTTGGCAACAGAGAAAACTATTTTCCGAGCAAAATACGTACGCCTCGGCTTCATTCGCAAATATATATTTTCTTCGTACACGACCACGCCCGAAGTTCAATAAAAGATCTTCTTTGCGCGAGCAAAAAAATACAACATTGGCACAAGTCTTCTCCGAGCGTGAAGCTTACATTGTCGGAATGAATAGCCGACCGGGAGTGAGAGGAGGACACTCGTTTATTGAGATTCTGCAGAAATATACTGCACCGGATTTTTACCGTATGACTTTCTGCGGAAGTAATTTGATGATAAAAAAAAAATGAAAATTAAAGAAGTTTATTGTAGTCGGGGAGTGAGGAATGACAAAGGGTGATTTGAACCGGTAGGTAATAGAATCGTGGTTATTCCACTGTAGAAAAAAATCCAATCAAAGCCGTAAGAAAAACGGATTAAACGAGTGAATATGCGCCGAGACGGTATTTTTACGTACTGCAGCCACGAATCTTCAATGGTCGGTAATAGTATTACAGGATAGCGTGGGTCTTCGACGCCCACGCACGCTCAGCTATTCGTTTTCGAGCCGGTATAAAGGGAATGAAAAATTCATTTATCCTCCCGTAAATTGCGTGTCTGATCGGCCACAAGCTTTGAGGCTATCTACAACATCGTGGAGGTATAGAGTAGCAGCCGTTAATCGCCTTCCGCCCGAACCTACGGCTGCTGTGCATGTGCGAGGAAAAGAGAGGCAAAGGATAGGATGGAGAAACAGGGCTGGATTTCATCACGTTCCTTTATTGGCATCCCCTCGTTCGGTAATATTGGATCGTTTCGTTCCGGGAGACTTCCGTTTATCGTGTAAGAGAGAAAGAAAAAAAATCGCATCGTTCTCGAGGTCTCATCAATTTTTCCTTCGTCGTTTATAATCGCATTGTTATGTTTTACGAGTATGCCGCGTGGCGGTAGTCGAAGAATGAGGACAGCGAGAGTCTGGGCAGCTGTCGGAATAAATGTAGACATTTTTCACCGCTCTTATCTTTTATGTACCTGGATATTTATCGACTCGCTGTCCTTGGCTGGGAATGCTCGTCTGACTGCGAGATATATTTTATTTTAATTGCGGCTGAGCCGCCCTGTCACGGTAAGGTCCGAAGGGACAACGATGGGCGACACGGGGATTGTGAGAAAAGCTATGCGCTCGCTTAGTTGTCCGAGATTTAAGGTAAGTGGATACCGTTAAATCTGGATCAATGATTTATCAGTTAATGTACAGAGATATCTGTGACAGAGAATGCGCAAAAAAAATAGCATCTTAAGCTGATAAATCCACGGTTGACGCGGTATATTTCACCGTAATGACTGCTTTAATACAGTTCTCGACGTAAAACATTGCGTCGCTTTTAACGTTACCCGAGAAACACTAATTCCCAAACCAGGTACCGAGGATATTTACCTTCAGCCTCTGTTACTCACTGTCTCCCCTTTTCTCCAACTTCCGACTGAAACACCGCTCGCCCGAGCCCGGTCCGGGCGATGCAATTACCAATTCCATTCGCGCAGAATTGGCAGCTTTAATCCCGTAATTGTGTTCGGCATCGGAGACAAATACTCAGTATCTATTCGCGCCGTGTAAACTGAATCGATTTCGGTCAAATTGCCGGGTTAACCATCGGGATACGCCCGGGATACATATCGTTCTTCCCGTCTCGTCCCGACGGACGAAAGGTGCGCTCCACTCCAAACACGGACGTGTTTTTCTTGGGACTACGGAGAATGGTCCTTACAAAAGTGAACTCCTCATCGAGACGCAGGCATTGCACTCGAAAACCCGGAGACATGTTCGACAAGGGCGCGTTGTGTCATCATTTCGCGGACGAGTGTACAGCCCAATAATATTTTGTCTGGAAATAAACGACGACAGGACATCCACCAAAGATAACAACTCACCCGAAAGGCATCGCGAAGTTCCTGTTCCTCCTGCTCCTCCTGACTGAGATCCGTCGGCGCAGCGGCACTTGCGCTTCCGATATTGCTCACGATCTTGACAAATTCGACCAGGCTCACGTTTCCGTCGCCTGCAATTCAAAACGCAGCGTCAAACACAAAAATAACATTGCAAGGATATTTTAGAAATTCGTATTACGAGAATATACGTTGCAGTTGTGAGAGACGTATCGAAGATTATCAAATGGTCCGATAGGTCGTTCGATAGTTCGATTGTATCGACGCACGCGGTTTTTACATGCAAATCAACAAACGAAGTTACAAGTTCCGCATTATATTTCGGTTTATTTTTTAGTCGGTAACGTTCAAAGTGAATATAGGTCGAACAGAGTCACCCAGGTCGCGAGCTTGGTACACGGAACATGTATTTTGTTGAATACGCAAAACAGTGGCTACAGTGAACTGGATTATTGGATTTCCTCAGGAATCTCCATACGGTAGCGGATAGCCATGAAGAACCGAATAGGAGCAAGCAAGAGAGATGGAAATTTGTGAAAAGTTCGATATCACCGTAGGCGGGATAAAGTCATTTTGGCCCAGCTGCGGAATACATTTTCATGAACCTCCCCTCAATGTTCTCGCTGGAACACAAGTTACCGCGCTAGTGTGAATATCTCGTCTCGATCTGGCTAATACAGCATGAAAATTCCGCTCGCATTGCCGACATCACACCGGAAAGCGAGAGGGGGGCGAGGATGCTCGCGAAGTATTTATGAAGAGCTGTGAATATAAAGTACAATGTCGCTGTTGGGAATTAAGCTGAACAAACCGGTCGGCGTGGGTAAAATAAATGGAGCCGTAAACTCTTGCTATGGACTTTCGGGACACGTAGTTCGTTCTGTTCTTCGTCACGAAACCACGGAAACCGGATGAGAATATGGGAACTTGCTCGACGTGTTTACTTTCGGATATCGCAAAGATATTTTCCACAAAATTCGCTCTGTGGAGAAAGCCAAGCCTCGATCTTACGGTCCTAGAATTCATAGTCATGGTTGGAATGGGAGAAATTTATAAGTTGGCCGTAATGACCTTTATCCACTTTACCACCAAAACTCATCCACTCATTCCCATCAGAAAGTAACGTGTTTCGCGGACTTGATGCAGAAAGACCTTCGCTTTTACACAGATAATGTTCTCCAATGTTGTAAATGCTCGCCAGACACTGGAAACGCTGGAGGGGTTTTCGGGTAGTCAAGCTAAGCGTAATGTCTGATAAATGTACATGCTCACGTCGTGGACTTTGTTAAAGGTACGACGAGAAGGTGGGCCATCGCGCGCGGGCGCGGTATTATCGTCTTCCCAATCCCGTTTACACTCCCGCTCATCTCCAGCTCGTGTTAAATCCGCTTAGGCCCCGTCATGAATTGGGGAGTGTCGGCCGGATCACCGCCGTGGACGGTCCGGTGACTTTAATCTTGTCCAATTTTTCTTCGCTCTTTGGACAGAACTCAACAAAAAAATTCTACCCGCTTTCAACTATAATTGGTTCACTCCTAGTCAACTCGTTAGTTTAAATACGCTCCGAAGAATTAATCTGGGATGGGATTTCTCGGAAACAGGACGTTTACGAGTAGCGGAACATGAATCGAACGGTAGTTCCGCTTTAAGGAGGAAGATCGGTATAGGGGCGGCTCGAGCGAACGGTGCCGCGACACGTCGGTCTCGAGGGTTCACGGATCTATCTTTCCGCTCGTCACGTGGATCAACGGAGGGAGCGCGCTTTCGCCGGTTTTCTTAAACGTATCTTCATCTTCTTCTTAGTCTTTTCCGTCTACTTTCCCGTCACCGGTTTCAACGTTATCCCTCGTGCGGTTGCGGTATCCACAAAATTACGCGCGTCGTGACACCATTATACGATTAAATTGCAGACAGTCGAGACGGTGTTGAATTTTTGGTGCCTCACATTTTCTCCCTCGTGAATATCCGGCTCATGGTATTCGGTGGATGGCCCAAGACTATCCACAGCCAACACGAGACCCTCGGGACGCCGATTCCCTGTCAATGACATCCGAAACGACGGGGAAAATCATCGAAAGACCGACGTATCGTACGTGCGAACGAATCTCTGCCCGAGAGTTATAGGAACAACAAGATAAGGACGTATTGTGCGAGATTCGCGCACCGTGAGATGTGCAAATCTCGCACAATACCCTTATATAGTCTCTTCCGCTATCTGCCGCAACCATCTATGGATAGCACGAACGGAAAACCCCATCCCTCTGCCCGATTCAATGGACGCAATTTTTCTATAAAAATGTCCTCTCCTCCCGTTACGGTGGAAGACCGAGCCCATCGAATGAAGTGCTTCGGTAATTTCCTTCCTTCCGTCCTCCCTCGGTCTTTCTCTTCGGTCCTCGTAAATCGGAGGGGAACAAAAAATGAGAAGAAAAAAGAACGACGAGAAAATAATATTCCTATCCCCGTTGAAGTGACTCACGTCTCATTGGCAATGACGTGGCGAACCAACATCAGGCGATGACGAATATATATTCCCGACGATAGCGGATACAGCGGGACGAGGTGATTTCTTCGGCACGACGATGAGCGAGGGCGAGACGTTTCGATAAGCAGAATCGTTAAGAAGTGGCGGTTCCTCGCGGGGATCATTAAGGTGCTAATGACCGGCTTTCAGAGATCGAGCAAACGGGTCAAGGGTGAGACTTATTTTTCGAGGCTAAAAATCGTGAGAGGATTTTTTATCCAGCCGAGGAGGTCCTAGGTTGCCGCGCACTCTCGTAAAGACAAATACGGCTCAACGACTGTGGGAAACTTTCGGTGCGTCGAACGTTGTTCGGAAGCTTAGAATTTTTCGTGCTGAGATTAGCGTACCGTCTGTAACTTCATACGGCCAGACAAGACAGCGCGTGTAACGTTTCAAAGTTTCTGCTGTGATATGGCGATGAAGGGAAAACTCAATGCGGCAAACTTTGTTCGGAAGTCAAGAGAATATTTGACTGTGTGATTAGCATGACGTTTGTAACTTCGCATGGAAAGACACGACAGCAAGTGCTTTCCGTAGATTTCTGTCCCCCCTCGTGTCATTTTCGTTATCGGGTGAGGGACGATATAGTTTCGTCAAAGTTTCCGGTGTCCTATTAACTCGTTAGGGGCGTTTACGCGCGGAAGGGAAGACAGAAGTCGCCGAGATAGCGTTATGACAATTAACTCTGGTGAATCATTAAAATAATTTACAACTCGCGGAGAGGTTTCCACGATAATTGAGGCGTCATCATGACGAGCAGCCGACGAAGAACGAGACCGAACCACGGCAACATCAGCCATGTGACTTCTTCCTCTTTCATTTTTTACTTTCTTTGGATTTACACGACCAAACCGAGTTTCGTGGGTAGGTGACTTATTATCGGAGTCGGTCGATTCGTACCAAACTTTAGCATGCCCTTCACGGAAATTGGATTTTCGCGGTGAGATGAAGATTTACCGCTGCAACGGTAGCCAAAGTCCCTTCGAATCTTAAAGCGGTTAGCTCACAATCAGTTTGGCTCACGCGCTCCACTATCACGACGGACGTATTTCTCAAGGCTTCCAGAATCTCTATTCTCCCGACGAGGTTCGATTATTCACCGGGTCTGTGAGAAGCGAAGACGAATCGGAAGCATTGCAAACAGTCTTGGACGACTGCAGTTTTCGGCTTATAGTTCACTCTTGCACACATGTGGGTGTACGATGAGCCCCGCGGAGTGCGGTACTACTCGCTTGGAATTCTCAGCTTCCAGGTAAACAGGAGAAGGAAGAGTTATTTTCATCCTCGGAAAATCCATTGATTATTTTTCCGACCCAAATATCGACCAATAGAATTGCACCATTCGACGTCACGTGGTACAACCTACATGGTATTATACTGATAATTTTTTGATTATTTTCTCTGGTAGTTGCTATATATAAAAAACAAAACATGATCCAGTCAAATTAACCACACGTCAAACTGACAGGTTGAACATTTGGGACGGAAAAATAATCCCCCGAATACCACACGAGCTTCAAAATTATCTGGCATTTCCCTCAAGGTTCCCTGCAAACAAATAAAGTCGTCAAGTTTTTCAGCAAAAATCACTCGCGCTTCGCGCTCGTGATTTTTTAACCTGAAAAACTTGACTCCTTCATTTGTTTGCAACGAACCTATCGGGAAATACCCGATAATTTTGAAGCTCTTGTGGTATTATAAGTGATAATCCTTAAGACTGATAATTCCGGTGGTGCGCGAGAGCAAATATGTTCAAACCTCTCCGCACTGCACGTACATATGTGGTCCTCCCAGATGCGGGCCGTTTTCGGAAGCTCAAAGAGTTTCCTCCCTTTATGCTCAATACGTAGGCATATCCAATACAAGAACAGCACCTGTGCCGTACACTACGACTGCTGAATGGTGAGCCTGAGGCGGATGTTGAATCGAAATAGCGAGCGAGAGGAAATGATTGGTAGACCATATTCCGCTCGTCCGAGCATGGTCTCATCACAAACCCCAAACAGAACGAGGTATTTTACACAGAGCGGTGCCATTAGCGGAACGGGCTTTAACGAAACGAGAATGTTTTCTGCGAATCTCTATCGCCTTTCCTTCGCTTTATCTTCGGTTTTACTTCTCGTTAAAGGATCTTCAAAGCGGCATTCGGGACATCGTGTTTTCTCTGAAGGAACATTAACAGCTGGATTCCTTCACGGTACAGCTCGAACCAAAGACACCGTTCTTTTATTTTCTCTTCTCCCGCTCACTGCGGAATCCATGAATGGTGTTGGAAAAACCGATTTGAAACTGTGTTTCTGCAAATAAAGTAAGTAGACGACAGTAGGTGTGGTACATTCGAATCAATGGGATACTTAGATCCGAAAAATTGTACACACTTTAGGATAAGCTGGTGCGAACTAAGTTAAATCTAGTCTGAAGAGTTCTCACTGAGTCCAGAAAAAATTTATATAAATTGATCACTGCAAGGTGAGTTTTTTCTACGGAGACTGCGATGTGGTCAAGAAAACATTTATAAATGAGCTATTACAGACGGCGTGTATTATCAATAAGCCATTAACGGGATAAAAGCCATTACTTGGACGATTGAAAAATATACACGGCAAGTTGTTCTGTTCCTTCCGACCGACTGATCGATCGTCTACCAAATGCCAAATCATGATTAAATGGGATGGAGCGGCAGCTGTGATTATCGAAACTTCATTAGAGTAAATTTCTATCGGCTCGACCAGGGACGGATTAAACGGACTGCAATTCATGCGGATCAATAGAGATGCAAATTTTGATCCGAGTGTCACACAGTTCCGTGATAAGAAAGTTTACTTGGGCGAGGTTGCGTACACGTTATCAAGGCAATCAATTATTTTCGGTTGAATCTCGCGTCGGATGATCAATTATCGTGTTAATATTCCGAAGAAATATTGAAGCACGTTGAAGCAAACACATTGAGCTGATACACCGTTTCATCGCGGTTACAAACACATTTATCGAGGATAAATTTTTTTCCCCTTTCCTGTTATCCTCGCGCCGTTCATAAATTATATTTTGCCAACGTAGCGACCTAACAAGGCGGATGGAGAAAAGATCTTACCGACGACGATCTTCGGGCATCAGTAACCGGGCCACGTCGAACCAACACACTCGAAAGCTACGTCAACGCGACATCGATTTTGATTAGACTTCAGAGTGTGAAGAACGAGCCATGCTGGCAGAGGGTAATTTTCCAATAGACTCCTGAACTGGAACGACGCTGAAGGAAAGAGAGGAATAAAAGTGCCAGGACCAAGTGGAACCGATAGTCGTTTATAAAGAGCACGATCTCTTTAAGATGATCAGTGGCGCTTACGTACTGTAATGCAGCTCATATCTTACGACTCAATCGTTACAGGTATTTGTCCACGTTAACGCCCGAGTGACTATCTTCTGAGGCGCGAACCATTTGCGAGAAGGTTTCGTTGGCTTCACTCTCGCGATGCACACCGACGAAGGAAATACCCAAAGCCTCCAGGCTATTCTAAATCCTAAGTGCCAGGCAGTCTGCAGATCTTCCCGGAGGAATTCCATTTTAACAGATATAGAACAATTGGATAAAGACCTCAATATTTATGTAGAATCTTCCTCATTTTTATCATCCCTGGTCGTTCCGACTTCAACTAATTTTTCCCCAAATATCACTGCCTACTTTGTGATTTACCAAAGAATTCATCGAGAGCGGGTCAATGGCATGGAAACATTATTTTCGTCTCGAAGACTCTGCCGATCGCGAACTCGACTTTTCATTTTTGTCACTGAAGAGGAAGGGTATCCTCCGGGATGCAGGTGGCACGATGACGATAGGAAATTCCATTGCACTCTCTCGCTGGCTTACCCTTCTCCGGCGATTTTCAAGTTAACCGGATCAGTGAGGTTCGCTCATCGATGGATTAGGACACTATCGAGTAGAAAGCTGCACTTTCGCAGCAAGTTCTTAATTGTTGCATGACAAACGTTCAGTTCGGGCATCGAGGCGCGGAAGCGAAAGATATCAGTCGGCCGAGGCATTTGTGCCGAGGGAAATGGGGAGTTGACTGGGCACTTGGGAGCGCGCATTGAAATCTCGATGGATAATTCGAAGGTACTTTGCTTCGAGTTCCGAACGTTCGAATTTCTTATCTATCGCTCTCCAGAGGCCTTGTTTTCGATCCCACCGTACAGACGTGCTCCAGTCTAGCGTGTTCGTTTACATGTGGGCGAGCGATGGATGTTCATTGTACGGATAAGCGATAGGCGAAGGAGTGCGAGTAGTTGCTACTTCGCTCTAACGGAGATGCAACAAATCAACGAAACACAAGACGACGGCCCTAGCGCAGTCCGGGTAGCTCGAGTCTTGGCCCACCGACCTACTTTGATATAAACTAAGATCAGGCTCGTTGAACAATGGCACGTCGATTATACCGAGACGAGTTGACTGCAGGTGAGCGATTGCTCTCCGATACTCTCCCGGCAATACACCGCTCCGTCAGTGTACACGGTCGCTTGCGTATCACTCGGAACAGTCTAGCCTGATTGACGCCAGTGCTGAAAACGACCTATCGCCGAAGTTTTATTCGACCAACACTAATAATAGTGTATTAAAACATAATACACAATACAACCAATCGCTCACCGTCAGTGTCGATCTCTTCCAGCATCGTCCGGAGCTCCTCGGTCCTAGCGAATTGTCCCAAACCACGCATCACTCTACCGAGTTCTTCCTTCGTTATACTCCCATCACGGTCCTTGTCAAAGAGGTTGAACGCTTCTTCGAATTCTGTACACAAAAAAAGCAAGGATAATTCGGGAATATTTTCGGTAAGCTGTGCACGCATATCGTGCCGCGACTGGACTTCGGACTATGTAAGACAAACCTTTCATCTGAGCCTTTGTAATCGCCGGCATTTTAGACGCCGAGTTGGCAGCCGAGGAGCCACAAGACTCCGGGAGTTCGAAGAGAATACTGGCGGTGAGTCTTGTCTCTCCGCCGGAGGTCGAGGGACCGGAAGTGGAAGGGAATATGGCGGCATTGGTGGCGGTCGTCGTCATCGAGGTAGCGGGACCACAGGCCGTAGCGGCCTCGACAACTTGGGCGAGACAGCCGTCCATCTTTCGGCGGAAACGTTGCCGCGACTCACCAGAGTCAGCCGCCTCGACGCCACCCTCCGAGCTTCTGTACTCTTCGTTCTTCTCGTTCTTTCTTTCTTCGGCTCGTCCACCGCCATCGTCGCCATCGCCGATGACAAGGAGCTGTCGCCCCGGGGTCAACTTCGGCTCCTCCGCCACCGATCCTGTACCTTTTCTCGGTTCCCGTTCCCGCCATAGAACCTCGTTCGACGACGGTGACGCCGGTGGTCTCGAGGAACACCCTCCGCCGCTGCCCTGATCGCCTTCAGCGCTGTTTCCACCCACGTCCGAGTCCCTGCGTGTCTGTCGATCAATGTCAAATTAAAAATTATTACAAAGAAGAGATAGGCACTACTTAGACTACCGAGTATAGCTTACTACACTCTTTTTTCTTTTTCACAGCATGAAATACGAATGATTTTTTATTGCACGCTTGCATTCTGGATACTTGATAAGAAGTATGACATCCTAGTTTCTTCAATATATGATTGTCTGTCTAGACTTTCCTACAGGTATAATTTTGAAGAGAATTAACATTTCTCAATATTGCAAAAAAAAATTTCAGAGAGAAAGCTATGCGCAAAATTACAGTGCATGAGGAAGCCGAATATCGAGTACTCGAAAAATAGTTCAAGTAGAAAAAGGACTTGAAACCGCGAGACTCTGCCCAGTTCTTTAATGAAGGATATATCAAGTCAGCCTTTTCAACGACGGATAATTCACAGTAGAGTTATTAATTACACGGTAGGGTAACGGATCGTCGTACACAGCCTGGTCGTTCTTTTTCCAATAGTTGCGCAACACCCCGAGAGGAATTCCCTGGCCCGTATAATGTACCTTGAGGCACTTTTAAAGTTTACGCTCGCACCTAAAACCATTTCGCTGTCCACCCAGCGATCTTACCAGCTGGATTGCAGACAAAAGAATAGTCAGTCCGTCCTGCCCGGCGCATCCAATCCGGCTCGATCTCGAATGCTCCATTGATCGCCCAATATGCTATTGGCTTATTAGTATCTCACCACGAATAGGATACGAGCGTCTATTAACAGCAGCGGAGCTCACCTGACGGGTAAAATACAGGTTCCATGGTAATTGCTCACGGAAACTGCCGAAGCTGGAGGCAACCTCGTGAACAGGCAACTGCCAATTTTGGAACGAGGGTAAAGAATCTGCATAGCAGGTGGGATGCCCATGCTCGCTGTGGATTCTGTTTTGGATTCGACGTACCCATCCGCACACGTCACTTTCACAGGTACGTCGACATGCGAATTCTTTGCATAGCTTTACCTATCTGCGTACGGTATGCGATGAGATAATCATAATACCTTTTCAAAAGTATAAAAGTTGACAATCATCGGACCATCGTATACAATTTCACTCGACATTTATTAGTTCACAAGAGAGCAAATGTACCTCTCATCGAATCTACCTTCCATCGGGCAACAGCTGCGCGATCAGGACGTCCGAAATAATTGGTATGTTATTATCGGTCACAGGCAAAACACTCGTGTCGCGGTAAAAGCAGCCACACGGCGGTTCGCGGTTTCCCGTTACCGTCGTCCATAATTGCCATGTGATTCATATTGGATCAACTCGGTAATGTTGCAACGTAATTCCTACAGGACGCATTTATTCGACCGTTGAATTGTGTCATGTTTGTTGGTATCGGCACCCGATCCCTCTGTGCTAAACTCTGTCCGCGTCGTCTCGACGCTTGGCAGCGGGTGGTGACTTTGAGACGTGGTCCCCCTTTAATCCCGGGCGACATGCTTGATCTTGACGAGAGAACTGACGGGTCTGACTCCTTGATCAGCTAAGATCAAATGGTCCATCGATCCGGGCTGCTTGCAACGCTCCCTCACAAGACGGGAAAGAAGCTCAGGTGCGAATATAAATTATGCTGCAATGACCAGACTCATTACCATAGCGGTGAGCTGGAAAGAGCATCTCTAAGCTAGGTAGGCGAGAGAAGCAACGCCGGTGGTTCACCAAATTTCCCTCGGTGCTAGCCGAGTTTTCAGAAGAGTCGAGGAATATGAGCGAGTTTGCCGTATAGGTGTTGTGTAATTCCCAGCTCAACGAGAAAACGCGTTTACCATGCCCGTAAAGCGACGTTCCAAATTTGCACACATAGTGTAAATCCACTGTGGGGAATTAAGGCAGTGCCTTTGCAACCGCCGCTTCTGGTGGCAGCTCCACTTATTTTCACGCGAAGCAAGACAAACTTAGTGGCAAGGTAAGCGCGGGGATTAATTGCTTCCGATTAGTTTTGAAAGTTTGTTAGGATTTTCAAGGCGAAACGACTGTTTATCAAACAAAATCGAATCGGCGTGTCGAGCAATTTTTAATCACCATCAATCCATCGTGCAGGAAATTCACAAGTGTCCGTATAACGATGGGCATGAATTCTGTAGATTCTCAACACGCGAGTCATCAGGGACACGTCCTTCGGGGCAGCTTTATTAAATTCCGTTGCCGACTTTTCTGCACTTCCGTGGAACAGACGGATGAACGGAAGAGGAATCGAAAGGGATCGATTGGCGAATTACGAAGTACGAGGACGAGAGGTGAAACGAGAAGGATAAAAAAACAAGGAAGAGGCGCGACAGAGGTGCACCGGTCTGAATAGAGAAAACTCGAAGACTCGCTCCCGCGACTTTCCCGTGCGGGCCATAAAACTGAAGCTGCCTTCGCGGGAAAACTTGGAATCTAATAATAATCGGCGCTAACGAAGGTGGGTCTTCCGTGGGACCACCGGGAGAGTGTTCTGGGCGCACGCGGCCTGTTTTTCGTTCTACGTCGCGGTTTCGATGCTTCGAACAATCGAATTAAGTTTAATTCCGGTCACGGGTTATCCATTGATATCGACTTTCCGTCTTCGTACGGTACAAGCACTCTGTCCGTAGAATCTCGACCTTCTCCCGCCAATTCCGTCCCGTGAAGAGTCCTCGACGATCCACTCCACGGAATCGAGTGTAGACCAACTATCTTTCCCCTTCGGTATACAGAGAGTAGCCTACTCTGTAAACCCACTCTGGCAGTTCTCCGCGGCGTGCATTCCGTCATTCGTCGGATCGGTCCAAGGTAATTTACATCCCCCGGAATTCGGGCGGGAGTGAAACAATCGGATCACTGTTTACCAATCCGGTCACGACTGTGCAAAGCACGCTGCTACCGCAAATGGACTTTTCGAGTTACCGAGAGAACCTTCGGCTTTGAAAGCACTAAACCATATCGTGGTTAATTGCGCTGGATATGCGTTGGCCACTTGTCACGAACATCCCACCAGAACTAATTTTTCTCATTCGTTTTGCGTCGAAGTTTCGCAGGAATATCACACAAAGGACAATTCGAGGTAAAAAAAAAAATGGCAATTGAAACAATCGCGGGGACCGGTAAAATTGGAATTGTCGACACAGCGTACTTGGATAAATCGGTGCGAATAACACCGGCTATTGTTTTTATGATTACCACATTCAAGCTCCAATCAAGATTTCGGTCAAACAATTCACTGATATATTCTCAGCGGGCCCAGTTGCACGCCTCGCGGGATCTCGAGTGTCGAACGGCGTAATTTAATCCGATTTTCCTCCTTTGTTTCGACAAGTAGATCCCTGCTCAATCTTCGCCTTCCGGTAACAGCACTTCGGCGACCGCGTCTACTCGCCAAGGAATCCTCGACTGAAGGATTCCAAGGATGACCGGTCAAAGTGTTCGGCTCACGAGCGATAGTCGCGTCTCCTCTATCTTGGAGACGATCGATTCCTTTATCGCGCCAGTTTGGCAATCGATTTCCAATGCTCGCCCATCCGTCACCTCACGACGCTCTTCTTTCTCCGGCCTCCAACGTTTTCGGTGGATGTTCCAACAGTGCGGTATTCTCTTACGAGCGTCGGGTCGAGTTAAATTATTCCACGCGATTACTCTCAATCTCCTTTCTCAATTTTTCATTGTCCATCGTAATCTTTACCAACGAATTCGCCCAGATTTATTTTCTTTTAGGGGTTCTACGCAGCTTTTGGATTCGACCGGACGAGGGAATCCTTGATATTCCGACACTTCTTGCTTCGCCCTCCTAATTCGTGGTTGGAATCTGCATTTGTGCTTCTGCAGGTCTTCTCCGAAAGAAAATAAATCGGATTTTTATATGTTCTACAAAAGACCAGCTTATAGCAAGCGAAGGTCATGGGGTGACAAAATAGATATAGCCATCCATCGTCATTCTATTCCATGCATGATTCATAAGATCATAGATAAGAAAAAAGAAGATCGGAGAGATTCACGGCGAGTACGATATTCGCGAGTATCGAGTACGAAAGTGAGTAATCTCAAACGAATGCTTTCCGTATATTTTTATAGCGATTCCTCTTTTCCACGGCTGATAGTCGGGTGGGACCGAGAAACGGAGAAGCGGAGACTCCGCGAGATAACCAAGCCGGCTCCGTAGCAGTATTTCATCTCCCCGGTCTTGCTTTCTCTTGCTTCTCCATCCGTCTGTCTTCCACGAGCGAAAGGATCGCGCCTGCGGATCTCCGAGAGGGTAGATTTTCGGAGTAACAGGTGCCTTCTCAATATCTCTGCTGTAATGATGGCGCCGCAGGAATTCGCGACACTCAATGGAATCCACTTGAGCTTTTTATACTCGGGGTACGAGTTGGGTCGATGATGTATTGTCTCGGATAAATTCAACGGAGAAAGACAATTCCAACATTTATTTTCTGACCTATTGAGCACAGAGTCAGGATTTTCGATATTTTTTCATCCCCGATATTTTTGTATTTCGACGGCCATACGTGAAATTTCACGTGTTGTCGCATTATGCAAGAGGGAAATGCACCAGACACAGCAATAATCGGAGCGTGACAATCGATTTTTCCAGCCATCGTAGGCCACTGGAAAAACATTAAAAAGGTATGCCTTTTTGATGCTTGAAAAGTTGGCTTTTTTGCATTGGAAGCGAGGTTTTAAGAAAATGTACCTAAACTGCATTGATCCATGTATCCTTTCAGACTGAACACGAATACGATAGCGGTTTTACGTCGTGGCGGATATGACAGAAAAAAAAAAGATTTTTTTTTTGTTCGATTCCATCGTAAGTTCCTCATGAACTTGAAAGTCACTTTATATGTTAAATGGTGAGAGTCGCGACCTTCTGTTATTCAACGGTTGATATGACACGCGGTATATAGAACAGTTGTATGGCAAGGAAACGTATCGAGACGTTGAGTTTACTACCAGCTTACTCTATACGGGACGATGGCAGATCTGTGCGACTGGTCTATGATGGCCCAGAGGAGCTTTGATTTGCGTTTCAATCTTGATCTGACAGTGGACCACGAGCTTGCTACACTGCCAGTGTATACGAAAACCGTAGCTCGACAAACCGCTGCTGATACTGCTGCTGCGTCTGCTCGATTCCCACGTTTTGTATTCAGTAAATCGCAAGAATAAGAAGAAACGTAACACCGAGTGCAAACGAGTTCGCGTTGACCGGTGTCAGTCATACGAAGAAATGATATAGAAAGCAAGAGGAATCGATAGAGAGGGAGCGATTGGAGCGAGAACGAATACGAAAAACCGACCAAAGAGGTAGAACTCTTTTCGTCGGATTGCTTCCAGTTTCCTTGAACGATCCAATGTACTCGAGGGAAAAACAGTGTACCACGGAGATGGGGGCGATCGATTTTTGAGACGCATACCTTGGGAAACTATATGTTGGACTTTGAACGGGTGTAAACGAAAAAGCTTTTGAAGCTCGCTGAACTCGAGGTAGGCGTAACACAGGTTTTGTGGGTCAGGGAAAAAATATGACTACGGGTGAACATTGAGTCCTACAGGAAATGTTTGTAAAACAAACCTGAACGAGTAAAAACAACTGGGCGGCTGATACAATCTACGTAGAGAGGGGATTGAGCACAAAAAAAATGTGTATAGAATGTTCGGTGAACCGCGTATGACCCACTTCGGCCTCAACGTCGTTTACCGATGTGCTCGATTACCTTCTAAAAAAGACGCGAATGCACCTTCGAGCGGAGCGATCCGCCCAGCGGTAGAAACCGCACGATTCCATAGGCTGCAATTGGAACCCCGAATCGCGACACGCATGAGAGACTTATTTTGCGGACCATTTGCTCTTCAGATACGATTCATCCGGTACAAAATGAATCGTATGCGGTTCGAGCATCACGATTGCAGGGTCCTGCATGATTCCTGGTGGCAGGAGAGATCCGGCTGGCTTGCGACTGTCGAGTGTGCACTCCGTTACGGAAGACTCCAGAATTTTTCGTTCAACGTCGATCGATTGGAGAGCATTTTTATTGAGGGAACATATTTTTGATAGAAATATTGATTGCGTAATATGACAATGACCTTCACGACCGTCACGAATTTTTTCCCCTTTGGAGCACAAAATCCAACGCGGTATAGTCGTGGGATACAAATGCACGACAGAATACCATACGCTTCCGCAGTGCTGACGGTTGCGATCGCTGGTCAGGTATGTAAATACCGGAATTCAGGCCGAGAGATATTCAATGAAGCCGGATCGACGTATGAGGGCGAGGATATGTATCAACGAAATCCGAGCGACGGGGAAACATGAGTGATAATAGTGTAGTCCCGAGGTGACGTTCGCAAAGCGTCCGTGGTGGTAACGAGCAACGAATGCAGTAATGGATTCAACCTGAGCTCCCACAAACGTTGCCGGCGGCGAGGCTCGCAGACCGGACTACTAGCCGCGCGCCTGTCTGAGCTGTCCGACGGTGCACGGACATATTCACTGGCCCAGTGGAAACGTCCATCCACAAGTCGACGTTCAATTTCCGATTTTCCCGAAAATTAAATCTCTACCAATTTTCTTGTTCCGATGTCATTTCCAGTTGAATTCATTTAGAGAATGGAATTTTTTCAGCGGGTACGAATAATGAATAGAGCTGATTGTAGGAAACGCAAGTGTGGCGCAGCAGGGCAGACGAGACAAGGTAAACACTCCGTGGAGAATGTTGTAATGGCGGGGGCGATGATTCGTAGGTGGGTGCGAACGTAAATTGCGAGTTGGACAGCATGGGCGCGTTAGTTAGTAGAGTATTTGCACAGTTTGGGCAATGGCACGGGAGTAAGTAAATTACGTGTTGTGTATACGAGGAACAATGGAAAGTGAAGGAACACAAGGGAGAGAAGGAGCGAGCTTCACGGCTTGCTCACTCTTCGTTCCATCCGCCCGAGTCAAATACTCGGGCTACTTTTCCATCCCCGCTGGCTCCGGCCACTACGGAATTCCAATAATCTGATGGGAATTTTGCTCACACGCTCGCAACAACCGGCAAACTTCGCCACGGCCCTTTGTAATCGACTTTCAGCATGAATTTACAAAATTCCTGAGAAGATCACACGGAAAAAATTAATCCTGTCAACAAGCCGTGGGCAAATATCTATGGACTTATTGGGACAATTTTTTTCGTTCGTAGCAGTTTCATTGAACTGAAGATCTGTGCCTTTTTCAGATTCTGTTAAAATTCAATAGGAATTCATGCACGTTGTAGAAAAAATAAAATAAAAAAAATAAAAAATAAAAAAAATAATATTTTTTTCCCCAATTATACATGAGATTTAATATATTATTTTTTGTATAAAAACTTCGACTGCGGTACGTTATATTTTATACAATTTTGCTACCGTGTAATTTCATGCTGAATGCACGATCTCTCGAGCATTCAGTGTTCCGCTACGAATTACCTGTCAGCACTATATAAAACCCATGATTTTTTTTTTTAATTCCATTAATAACGAGTCTTGTTTCTTGTATTCATAAAAATAATGGATACAGGCCAGAGCGGATGGTGTGATATGCCGACGCGGTTTGCCTCACTTCGTACGATTGGAGGGTTGGAAAGAAAGCAGTTTGTTTCAAGTGTCACACTGTGTATGCCTGCGGGACCGAGGGTAGAGTGAAATGAGACCCCAGGCGCAGGCTCTGCCCAGCTACGATAGGGTAGCGTTCGATCAAGCTGTCTTGCATTCTAATAGAACTTGGAAGAAAAGGAGCGAAAACGTGATGAGAAATGAGGAAGAAACGTCCTACGCGTCGTCGAGGCTGCACCACGTGCCATCTACATAAATTAGAGGTTGAGCTTCCTCCTGCAAGAAGAGCGTTTCCTGCGCGGCTCAACCATCAGTAGTCAACCACTCGATCTTATTATATCGTGGCGAAACTATATGTAGACGAGAACGAGGACCAAAATGAGGGTGAGATAATGCACAGACTCAACGAACTGCGCTTGCAGATGACACTTAATCGAATAACAATAAGTAAGATGCGAGTAGGAGCCCTATCGGTATGAAGGATATCCTTACACGACTATGTAAAAATGTGGTCTGCCTTTGAGTTACCCTAGGTCTACACATACGTAGGTTGAGCCTTAACTTTCAAGAGGAGCGTCTCTTGCGCAGCTCAACCATCAATAGTCGACCACTCGATCTTATTAGTTCGTGGTGGAACTATATCGAGACGAGAAGGGCGTTATTTAATCTAATAATTATAAGTAATAGAAGAGCTGGATCCGCATTAGTATGGATCCTATATTTAACTACATGGGTCTACGTATCCGTAAAAAAAATATGGCACAACTTTGATTCACGTTAGATCTATAGGCTCGTATCATGGATCCACCACGAGTAACTCAGAACAGATACTTGTCTTATACAGACGCATGAGAACAGGTGCGCTGTTAATGCAATAAGCTATTTAGCCGACGGCACTCCCCGGAAGACAATGCTCGGGCGGTTCGTACAAGCGATATCATCGGCAGATGTTCAGATAAGTCACATCTCAGCTCCTAAGCCATCGCATATTTGACGAAGGCTATCGTGGTGTGTGAACTTTCGTGCCGATCGAGATCCATGAACGCATCCACGAGCAACCATAGTAGAGGGATGCTTGAGGTCGGAGCTAAGAGTGATTTAGGTTGACCATCCTAACATGCCGGTTATCACAGTTTCCCGCATACATGTAAACACGTGGTGGGAACGTTTGGCGAGCTGCTTTGTTTTGAAGTTCAACGACGGGAAAGTTGCCTGGACGCGACGGAATTACATGTCCGACTGAGCCGGTGCCGATGAGCTGAGTCTGTTCTAAGTTAAATATATTCGCGCTCTGATATCGCCGGCTCTGTAATACCACTGTATTCGGTTAGTCGGATCGCGGTGAGTAATGGCATTGGTGTGAGAACCGTGGCCTGCCATCGACCGAGCTCTCTCAAACGGGACATATGAGCCGTTCTGTTCGGCCGTGATATCCTCTCTGCCTTCAGCGAGCCTCTTGTTCGTCAAACTTGTTGTATGATACCCGTTACGCTCGAACGCTGGATTCGTGGTCGACCGAGAATCCAGAATTCTCGGTCCTCTCTGTCGAGACTGAACCAACGCGAAACCGCGAGGTACGAATCGCTCGCGCTGTACATTACCGGATCTCCCACGCCCGTTGTTCCCTTGATGTGCAGGTGTTCACGTGAGATTTTCCGCCGGATTCGAATTACATATTGACAACGAAACTGTTGCCGGCAACATTTTTTCACCGTCGCGTCGGAGCCTCAAACCGTTTTCCCGAACTTGCTAGAGACTGATCCAACAGTCGAAAAAATTCTGCTGCAACGATTGATTTGTGATATTCTTGTTTTGCGACGATTTCCATTTGAAGATTAATCCCAGTGTCGCGTGGGATAGAGCCAATTGTCACGACAACGATTTACTTCCATCACTGCTTTCAATTTGGATTTTAATTGGATCGTCGTGGCTAAGCTTTCCTATAAATTCTCGTCAAGCCCGCGGAACGCGAGAGTGATCAATTTGGAAACAATTTGGTCCGGTGGTGGTTGATGGATACATATGGCTATCGCATATGAGTGATATCGCGGAGAGTGGTCGAGTATTTCAAGCTGGTTGTACGACAGAGAACAATTGGGAAAGAGAAATCTCATAGAATGCAACGAACGAGACTTTAATTCCTTCAGTAGATTCTTCAAGTAGATACGGACATGTGATAACGATTATCAAGAGAGAAATCGAAGCATTTAACCTTCAGAGATTGGGGTTAATTCTTTACCACGAACCGGCATGAATTATTTAATCGGCCGCTTTCGGTCGTTCATTAAAAAAAAGTACTGGCTAAAACCACTTGTAGCTCGCGGTTAGCGGCGAGAAACGTCCAAGATATTTCCTGTCGTAAGTTTCCCTTCAACTATCAGCTAAAAGCTTCTTGAAAAGGACTATATAAAATTCGATAAATTTCGATGGTTCGTTAACGACGATGGTTCGTACCGTCCCGATATATATCTATTCCACCTGACCATCCGCCCAAGTTCCACTCAAAATGTAACAAAAGTACATCGCAAAAGTCAGTAAAAAAAAATGAAAATATTTTTTTTCCCGAAAATAAATTTCCGAAGAAACTTTGATCGTGCTCCAAAATTTGCCCAGTAAGTGTCACAGAACATTGTTTTCCGTTCATTCCGGCGATGTTGCTGGTCACAGCAAAAAAATCCGATAATCGGATTCCTCGCGGTCCATAGTGATAAAGCAGGGTTGAGAGCGATAAATGTTTCAATTTTAAATACCTGCACTCGTGCCTAACGATAAATTGTACCGGTCATGGAATTCCAATACATTGGAAAAGGCCGTCGGGTATGCGCGGTTTTAAAACAGCACCTGTTACTCTATCGCAATGAAAAAAAGAACGTACAAAGTGGATGCGGGAATTTAGGCGGATTAAAAAAAATTGGGTATCGAAATATAGTGGGCTAATTGAACGAGTGGGTAATTAACCGAAACGATGCGTCGATGGAAATTTTATTATCATTCTGATCGACGCGCTCATTTGAATGGAAAGCCTTCCATTATGCTGGACTCGTTGGATTCCAACACGTGACTGCCGCCGGGTTATAACTAGTAATATATATGTAGATATAAAAAGAGTGTAAGGGCGAGAGAGATTCCAATATAGTGGAAGGGAATGCTCACTTGGAAAAATAATAGAGGGCCGAGGACTCGTCGACGCGCACAATGAGTATCCACAGTGATGTCGGGGCAAGAGGATATTTTCTCAGCAGGGCGGAGGTGAGTACGTGTGGCGAACGACACAGGAAAGTAAATCCGATCGATGCAATATTGAGCAATCTTTATAGATATAGTCAGTGCAAAGAGGAAACGAGGGAAATAAGTTCAATAAAAAAAAAACCAAAAAAAAACCCCTCATAATTTTGTGGAGGCATTCTTTACTTAAAATTGCCGCCAAAGATATTTCCACATGAAAAGAAAATGATTTAGATCAATTGGAATGGAGGTGAAATTTTTCGCCGAGCCTATCGGTAAAGCACCAGCAATAATATGGAAGCTTGTCACGATATACCCGCGTTAGCTTAATGCATCAAATATGAAATTGCTGGCAGTGAAGCGTACGGAGAGTCAGTATGGTGCCGATTCCATTCCGAACCTATGTGTCTTCGCTTAATTATACCCGCCGGTCGTGGTGCCCAATTTAATACCTCCAAAATTACGGACCACCGGGCATTCCAGAAGATATACACGCGTGTGCTCTCTCCGCTTTGGTTCCGGTAATCCCGTACGATTGCCTGGACGGTGTGTCTCCATGAGGGTCCAGCGCAACTTATTAATCGTTATTCGGAGCACGTTATTTATGGGAATCAATGGAACACCAGCGGCGAAGGGTCCGAGCGGTGTTTGATTCCCCGAGGTCTCGGCTCGACCTGCAAAAATGAAGAGCGGGACGGAAATGGCGTTTGCCCAAAGTAACTGATTCTGCGAGAAGGACATAGGGTTTTGTGTTTCGTCCCACCGATCCCTACGCGCCTCCTTCAAACAATCTCTGAGAGCATTCCTAATGTTTGCAAGTGCCACGGAAGAAATAGTGAAAACGGAGAGTGAGTCGAAGAAATGATGAAAAAAAATGAAGAAAAGGATCACCTTTCAATTCACACGGTTCTTTCGATTTTTGCACTATCCGGAAAGAGCCCGACCGAGTACGGACTACATTTGTACACGATGAAAAGAAAGCAGGACTCTCGTCCGGAGCCTCCGAAAGCTCCATGCAACCCGTAGAGTTCGAAGTACGTACGAATAGAGTATGCACTAGCGGAACTGACGGAACCCTTGTAAGAGGAAAGAGACCAGCAGAAATAGCAGCAGTCAACCCGTGAGAGCCGTCAACTACACGCATACTCGTTGTAATAACAATGAACTATATGTTACGTGTGTGGATGTGTCGGTGGGTGACCAGCGTGTATGACGATAACACATTTTTCGAAAACGAAACGACGTTTCTCCCGATCCGCACATGTGTCGCTCGCTTCGATTCAACAGCAGCTGCTCAAACGTGATTCCCTTCGAGATATTGAGAAACTCTAGAGCATTGAACAATACTGTGCCCTCGGTATAGAAAATTTATCGAACGGTCAGGCCTCACCACCGACTCTTCTGTATCATCGAGTTTAAGTTACCGGCAATGATGACGAGTCCCGTGAAGTTATGGCAGGGGAGAATCTTCGGCGAGAAAACGTCCGAGATCGATCTTAAAATCGAACTTTAAAGCCAAAGATCGAACTCGAACTACAATCGATTTCGAGTTCAAACTCATGGTCGAACTCCGATGTTCGATCTTAAGTTCAAACTAACATCTTGGAATTCGACCCTAACATGCCAATTATTCATTGTTCGACATTTCAAAGTTTGTACCTATTCGAGAGATACGCGTAGATATATTGTTTACGAAAAAACTTAACTCTATCGCCAGGATATTAACGTTCTCCCTCGAATGACCACCCTTCGCCACTCTCCCCTATACTGTCGGAAGCATACGAATCAAAAAGTCGAAGACAACGTAACTTTGCCTATTCCTTATCACTGCCCGCTATATTTTACAAGAGCTCAGCAACCAAGGCGAACAGTTATAGGATTTTGTTGCGATATCTTATCAGAAACGGGGAGAAGACCGTGGATAAGAGCAGACCAGAATGGGAGCGTGGGGCAAAACGGGATCAGCCGCACACGAAGCTCTACTCACGTCCGATGCGAAGAAGTTTACGTGGGAGAGAAGAAGCGCCGCCAGCCAGGCAGCATATTCGTTTTCACGGTGCGTACCGTCCTACATTTTTCACCGCCCTATCGAGACGATGGGCCGTAGAAACGAGAAACCTTCAGACACGGTGCGAAGGAGTATATACACAGTTATTATGTGGAAGGTACGTAAAGCACTTTACGCCTGCCGCATCGCGAACGAACGAGACTCCACGACCAGTGGTAGGCCGGCCAGCTGGCAAGCTACTGGAATAATGTACATCCCGCGATTCTCCACGGTGGATGTGACTGAGAGAGAGAGAGAGAATCGATCCCACATCCTTCGACCGTACCGTCAGGGATTCATAAAGCAGCACAGGCATCCTCAATAATTCCTGAAGCGAGAGCCGAGCCGTCTCGGGGGATCGGCATCCCCGCCCTCGATTCCGACGCTCCCTTCTCGCCCAGAGCCAGCGTCGGGAAATCGGAACCGTTGTATTCGACTGGCGTACTTTGGGGTGCTTGTTCACGATCTGTTATGGTTAGCGCAAGGGGAGTCTCCGATGTGAGAAGATATCCCAATAATGGTATTCCGGAAAGAGAGAAAAAGCGAGGAGCTGACCTAAGCGATACAACTCTCCGTCGAGGGGGGAAAAGCCAAACACAGCGGGAAAGGACGAGAAGCGGCGTATTAAAAACACCTGCACATAATCGACGAGTGCCGGATCGTGAACGTTCGTTCTTCATCTCTGGAAAGATTGGACTCGGAGGTAAACGCAGCGGAAAGCAACGTTACGCTAACAAATGCACCGTCCCGACAATCGCGTTAGCTTGCCGAGCTACGGGCAATTGTATTGACGAGATAAATCGGCGCAGCGGTGAACACGGGATTACGGTCAATAACAGGATGGGAGCGACTCTGCATGCGTCGCCATGGGGAGGGAGTGGAATTTTCCGGTTGATTCTTATCGTCCGGACGTATCGGAAAAAATTCTTCCATCGGATGCGAATCTTGGAAATGGGCGTTCGGGAATTTGAGACAAATTGCGGTTCCGTTTTACAGAGCCGGCTGCGAAGCTTTCGGGATTTAGCGCGGCGGATGAAATCTCGCGAATCGGCTGAAGACCACCGACGAAGCAGAAAGCCACAGGAACTGCACCTTCACCGTCCCTTGGATCTCCGTGTGACGAGCTCTCGGGATTCTTAAGCTCCGGCCCGGAGCGCATTTTCGACTGGTTGAAGCGGTGGCCGACGAGCCTCGACGAGGTAAACCGCTTTACGAAGCTTCCGGAAGGGAATCTTTTTTTTTTACAAGCAAGCGTCAAGTCCCATGCCCTGAGAGACGATATGCAGACGAAGATTTCGCGAATAATCTCGAATCATTGTATTGAACATTAAATAAATTCCTGCTTATTCGTATTTTTCAACCATGATCATTTTTTCACCGACGAATAATCGCCAAAAAATTATGAAAAATAATTTTTCGTACAAGCATTGTACGCAAAAGTATATTGCATGATGAAGCTTTGAAAAAATCTTGATTTTCAAGCTTTCTTTTAAAAATTATTCTTCCCCTCCCCTTTCCACCACACTATCGTGAACGGATTAGTCCTATTTTTTTTTTAATCAGAAAAGTGACCCAGATGTATATCGATAGGGTGGACAAAATTTTAACGAAATACCTGTGGTGCACGGGTCCAGCTTTGTGGCGGATTCATGCGTGACCGGAACAGAGAAGTGGGAATTGCGGTCGCCGGGCGAAAACAGAATGGGCAACAGAAATTTTTGGCTAGTGACACAAAGCTCGTGGACCACCGCGCTCAATCACAGTACTGCACGGAGAATTCCAGGTTAAGCTTCGGCTGCGTCTCTCTCGAGCGCGGTTCACTCGTCGCATGTTCGACCATGAAGCACTCCTCCTTGTTCTCGTATTATTCTCACATCGCACACGTAATTGCACAGTCACCGCTGTAACCCGCTCAAGTCCGATTTAAATGACACCGAGCGCATGACTGGAGCTCACCCTCGCACAGGCAACACGAGATAATCTGTCGTACCTGATGCGCTTTCGGCGCGAAGTGGAGGACCCGTGATAATTTATACATCATCGCCCTCGCGCCACCGAAAAGAGGATTTATCGTATGAATAGAGAATCCATTATACTCATGCTCCGCTCTCCATTCAAAGGTATTTGACTAATGAGACGGGCCGTCTGAAAATCGCAGGAACGTACGTACCCGACATGAATCGACAATGGAATTTTTCCGATGAACAAGAATCGCGAAAAAATAATTATATTCAAATAATAACCCGTGACAATTTTAAATCTAACCGATAGGAAAAAGCTTTTACATCTAAACTTTTTTGCCTGAATAATTCCCCTGAATAATTCACACACTCATAAAAGCGCATCTGAATATAACTTTTCGGTGTTTTCAAACATTCTGAAAAGGGTTTCATAAAAATTTCAAAAAGTTGTTTTTCACCAGAACAAAGCCTTCACCGGGGAAAAAAATAAACGTTCATGGACAAGGAATGTATATTCAATGTAAAAACCCTTTTTTTCAGTGCAGAATACTTATTTTCCTGTATGAGAAAATGATATCGTACTGCCAATCGGCCTCGAATCGACGTACAAGAGTCTGAAGGGCGTACCCGATTGCACTCCAAGTACGGGAGTTGCACCCGCTCGATTCTTGCCCGCCGATATTACAATGCTCGAGGCGGTGCAAGATTGATTCGAGTTTCACCCCAGCGAACTTCTTTATTTTTCTACGAGACCCACGAGATATTCCTCTTTAAATAATCACATAAGGTGAATACCACCAAAAATCCCAGACTCACCTCACGTGACTCTTGTTACGCCAACTCGATTTCGTCAAACATTCGCGACAAAAAGAATCTCTCCACGTTCCTACCCGGTTAAATTTTAACTTTAGCCACATACCGAGGAGACTGGCTCGAATCCACTGTCTCACTTCTTCCAACTCCCCCTCGCGCTAGCTCGTTTTAGAGCGAGCTGCTCCAAAACTTTTCTAGCAAAGTCATCTTACCTAGGTGTCAAGTACGCGACGGAAATTCGACGAGAAAAAAAAAGAGAAAAAAAAAGCTCTATAACACCATCGTCCTCCGCTCGCGCACCGGATGCTGTTATACGCAGGGGCGCTATCACAACGGAGTTTCGCGATTCCGTAAATAGCTCTTTTTTATCGTTCCTCGGGGCAGCTTCCGCCTTTTTGCGGCCACATTTTCGACCACTCGACTGTACCTATCTCTGCGCGAGATTACCCGTTACAAATGTATGAGGGCATGCGGGTTCGCGGTTACCTGATCCTTAACAGTTTATCGCGGTGCGAATGTACCGAAAAAAAAAACGAAACAAAAAACGAAGCAAGAAAGCGGCAAATCAGCATCCGTGGACCTCGAGATTTCGGAACACCTCTCGTAGGTGGGACAACAGCGGAGCACTCGATGAATTTATGCGACCGGGTTGATCCGAGGAGAAATTGGATGCCGGAACGGCGTTTCGTGGAATAACGAGAAGAGATCAGGACGAAAACTGGAAAGTACGAGGTCTCTCGCACGGAACGGTAACCTTTCTCCCTGATTCCTCGTTCACCTGGCTTTCTCCACTCCAATTTTCTGAAAAAAAAAAAACATTGGGCGAAGCGCCGTCTCTGCGGAAAGGCTTAGAACCCGCGATGAAACTAGCTCGGATCCCGGGACATTCCCGCACCGCAAATTATCCTTCGTTACGTTTATCGACGAATACGCTCTCCCGAGAGGAATACGCGTGCTCCGGCTTTGTGGATACTTCATCGAGTCGAACTACCCCCGCGTACGCTATACACGTCGACCGTTGCCTACAGAACGGCCGGCTCTCCACGGACTTTCGACCGGCCCCGTACAAAAGCTTTCCCGCCGCTCTCGCTCCCATTTACTCCGGCATACGTACATTCGCAAGTACCGGGGCAAAAGAAAATAAAGAAAAAATTAACTAGAGAGGGCCCGCTTCGATTTTTTTTGACTGTTGTACGTGTATCACGATTTTCCAGCGTAACGAAAAGGGAAACACAAAAAAGCGTGCCTATCGCCGATAATTCATTAATAGAACATATCTTCGATCGGAGAGTTTCAGGATACAATCGAATTTCTCAGAGCGTTGCAAACAATGTATAGGGGATGACCGCAGCAATCTCCAAAGATTTCTAGAATTTCGAGTACCAGGCATAAAAAAAAAAAAAAAAAAGCTCGACACAGGGACGATAACAGTTTTCGAGTGTTTCCCTCGGTTTCGAACAATCATATCGAGTACGCCATATTCAGGAAATTCCAAGCGATCTCGAATCGTAAGGGTGAGTAGGTGGGGGCACAGTCTTGGTGATTTACACAGTCGGATCTATACGGGACGTAGATAACCGCGGAACAATCGCAAGGCAGGGACACGCAAGGGGCACGGCTGCAGTGCCGGGTACCGAGGACGATATCGCACGGAATACCTGTATCGACGGTCGAACTTACAGTACCGCATCGCCGTTCCCTCTCTCGCTGGGCACACGTACACCGCGAGTTCGGAGCAATGGATAGATGAAAAGAGGATGAGGGCAGGGAAAGCGGAAACGACCGGGGCGGAGAGGCCTACTTGCAGTGGGACGTTTCGCTTCCGCAGTTCGGAACACTTGTTAGCGATAAAGGCCAACGGCGAAGTGGCGCGAACTGACGACGTACGGGCAAACAACTGGAGTACGACGGCACGAGATCTGAAACCGCGGAGTAGAATATCCTGGGGGACACAATGAGCTCGCGGTACGGAACAAGCGAGGGTGTACCGTGAGTCGTGTCTATAGTCGGAACGGCAGGAACGACGATGCGGACGAGCGGTGCGACTCTAGATGGGATATGGATCCACCCGATTCCGCGCTCTCTCGCCCCGCCCGTACCGCAACACCGTACCGATACGATGGTCCAAGCTCGTAAGCTCCGATACATTTGATGTATAAATGCACAAAGGCATCGGGGGGGAAACACCGTTGGCGGACAGTGTATGAACGCGATTATCGATAGGGCCGGTGATAACGATAGGCGTGAAATTGTATACGGCTAGCGGATCTGGGCCTCGACGAGCTCAAAATTAACCGCGGTATCGCAAAACATAATGTAACACAGGGTGCCCGATTGGCTGCGGTTTCATCTGCTCGATATACGATGATGAGCTGTCGATGCAGCAATGGGAGCGCTGGTTTTTTTTTTTATTCTGTTTGTATTTTTTCTTTTTTCTGTTTTTTTTTTTTTCGATATTGATGTTTTCAGAACATTGGATTCATCAGGTATTCGGAGTATGTAACATCCGCTTTTATCTCGCGCACAAACGGTACAGTACAGAACCCTACGGAAACAAATAAATCCCGGAGGGAAATTTATTTTATCTCCCTGTTAAGCAGTGAAGTAGGAACGAGAGCGGGCTTCCCAGCTCGGCGGATCATCAGCTCGTTCTATCGTTACTTCTGTTCACGAGCTGTATATACTTATATATATATGGGTTAGTGTAAAGTGTACTGACAAGTGTACTGTGCGAGAAAACGAGAAAAGAAATCTTTCGTAGGTGACGATGAAAAGTCGGGTCGCATTTACGATGGGGTAGAAGTGACGAAAAATTCAAATCACATTCCGACCCGACCATGTTTAGAGCTTTTTGCTGATCAGTAAAAAAAATGATGTGTCGAAAAGTTGACGAAAGTTCGCGGAAGCATGAAATCGCGTGGAATGTATCTTCTCCATTGCTGACGGTAAAGCATAGGATTAGCGATCAGTCGGTAAAGGTTATCAGAGGGGGAAGAGGACCAAACGGCCTTTTCGTGAAAGCATGGTATTTAAAGGATGAACATCACCGAGTCCGTAATCTCGTATTGGCAGGTTTCGCAGACTCGACTGAAAACTGCGAGGATTATCGTGCTCATCCCTTGTCGAGTCAATAACTTTTAGATGGCGTACTACAGCCAGAGCCGTGACAAGTTTATCTCTCGTTCTACTTCAAGTGTAACATTACTATTTTTGCAGGATTTGCTCAATTATTATTTTTATGCCTGACTTTACTGGACGTAAAGAAGAACATTGCAAACAGGAATACCGTGGCGAAATAAACCTTCCGTTTCGGATGAAATTTAATTTTCCATGATCGTTGAAAAATCGGCGAAATTAATCCGTTTTGCTCCAGGATGTTGTTTCACCCCCTTTATTTGGACGGCACCGATATTTCATTTAAGATGTAGTTATTATATTGCGTTCTGGTAGCCAGTACTCACCATGAGAAGCTTAACCTTGTTAACCAAAGGGGATGTTGTCAGAAACTTGTTGACGACCGTCAAGATTTTCCCTTCCAACGTGACAGCGCTTCCGGCGTCTGGTTCTTGCGAGCATCCGGGCCCGATCTCGTCCCCGGTTTTTCTCCACAAACCCCGCCAATCGCGCGATTCTCTTTTCGCTGCTGCTCTCTCCTCTCGACTTTTATACCCTTCCGGTTCTTCGTCAAACGAAACTTTGCCAAGATTTGGGCTGTCGGTTCTGACAGCCGCGACCCGCGAACCTCGCAAAGCTTCCTCTTCCGGTTCCGTTCCTCGCGCTTGCAGCGAATCCTTTCCACACTGGACTCACGTCCCTCGCACCTGTGTGATCTTTTTATCTCTCGTCACTTCGGTCTCGTAGTCCTTGGCTCTTGCTCCCTTCCCGGCTCCCTCAAGCCTCTCCGAATTCTTCTTGACTTGTACAACTTCGATCGAGCGGCCTACGCCGGAAACTTTTTTCCACCTTCGCGGAATTTTTTTTTTTTTTTGTTTTCCTTAATACTTTTGTCTCTAAGAATTTAGTTCTACTTTTAGTATCTGTTCATATCTCAGTACGCTCTCTTCACTACAATCCTAAAGAGCTTCTTTCGTCGTTTTATATTTTTTTCCTCTACTTTCGCCGCCTTTCTTCCGCCCGCCACTAGTCGTAAAGTGGCTGAGGTCCGAACGATATCCACGGCCGCTCTACTCCTGGCTTCCTCTTCTGAAGGACGAGTTCACGAGGCGCTACCCGCCACTACGGAGTTCGGGAAAACCTCGCGAGGCCCTGCGCGAAATAAAGAAAAACTATTTTTCGTCGGTTCTTGCGGTCCTTTTTTTTTTATACCGTGTTTTATTTTAATGATGCTACAGTCCGCTTATAATTGCGTCGCGTCCGCGTCCCGAGTCGGCCGATCTCACTCCCGGTACGCAGCTTTTACGATGCAAATAACCGTCATCCCGATGTTTTCACCTCGTCCAGGAATTTTATCGTTTCCTTCCCCTCCCCTAATTCCTGGCAGTTTCGAAAGAACGAGAGTGTCGAAGAAACGTCAGGCGTCGGTGTCGCGAGCGCGAGACGTTCGAAATGCTCTCGTCGCACTTTGCCCCCCCCCCCCCCCCCCGATAAAATTAAGCGAATTAATAAAATTAAGGAAAGTGCTCGCGGGGATCTCGGACGAAGTCTTTTGGCATAAGGCGATTCTCCCGTGGTACAGATTCTCGTTTCTACTCTTGATAGTTCTCACTGTAGCCAGCGATAATGCCATTAATCCGCGTGCCGATACATTTCACAAAAGTACGAATAATCAAGTGGCTGCAACATTTCATTTTCTTCAACCTAGCAATTTTTTTTCCTGAAGCTCGACAGTATACTTTGAATATACGGATTTATTTATTAATCATTGAAGCTCCCAGGCTAGCTATTATAAAATGCGAAAAAGCAAAATGCACGTTGCACGTGGGAATAACGAAAATATTTATGCATCTTGGGATCTCGCTCTCTTTTGTGAGGTAAAATAAAAGGGGAGCTGGGGGGGGGGGGGGGGGGGGGGGCGACTATTCACTTTTACCTCTAGCTTGTCAGGGGAATCTTCAATGTTTAGTTTGACTTGAATTAACAGAGCTACGGAGGAACGGGCCGTATAGCCAAATGCACGGTGCACCTGAACTGGATAATGCAGGCCAATTTAGACGCATCTGCCAGCACGGATGACTCTCCCGGGATTCGCGTTGTTTTTGATAATTAGCAAACAGCGCGATGCTCCCGAGCGGAGCTTAAATTAAGAAGGATCCGGGAATCGCGAGCAATAAAAGAGATCCGGCTATCCAGCGAGATTTTTTTTTCCGCCAGTTAAATTCCTAATTTCAGAAAGAAAATTTCCATAATTTCTCGCAATGCATGTTACCGTGCAATATTTTTAAAAAAGTCGGGGAAAAATGATCACTTTCCAAAAAAAAAATTAAAACATTATTTTAACATTTTTAACGTACGAAAATCCACGAAAAAAAAATCATCGAGTCTCTCGGGAATGCGGTGAATTCGCGACTGGAAAATTTTTTAATGTTTTTTTTTATGACAACGCGTCGAGACGCTGCTGCGTTTCGACGTCTTGATAGATTCAGCTTGAAGCTCCGGTATTCGAGAATGCTATAACAATTCAATCACGCGTGCGGGAACGCTGGAGAAGAGACTCTTGAGCGAGGATACCATTGTGGGTAACCGCGTATACCCAAAATTCCATCGCGAGGAATGTTAAACGTCCCCTTTACCCTCAACCCCATTCAAGCTCAAAAGATAGCGACTCCATTATGCACGAGAACGAATATGTTCGCGGTATGCGAACACGCCAGGAGTGGCTTAAACGAAGCTTTTCTCAACACAGAGCGAAACGAATTGGCGAAAGAGAAAAGCCAACCAACCACTCGTCAGTTATAGAGGACCACTGGGACTCACTGGGCAACTCGTCGCCGCAACGATTTTACGAACAATCGTAAATTGCCCTCTCGGCTAGAGTTTTCACTTTTGCCGTCGGACAGCCGTCTCTTTCCTCCTCGAATTCGACAGTCCCGAGGGAGCCACTGAGGAAAGTTGCGGAAACAGATGGAACACGATTTTGGAGCACGCGAAATACAAAATCGTGTTGTGCGGAAATAAAATAAAAAATAAATACAAAACGAAATCATAGAAGTGACGCTGTGGGATACTTGTAACGATTATACTTCGGAGGAAAGTTGTATCGTGACATTCGGACCTGCACGTCGGTGAACGGAAGTTTGAAACCGCGCGAGAACGGACGAAGACGAGTGAATTGCGACGAGCCGAGGTACGAATCTATCGCACATCATTGCCGGTAGGCAGTTTCAGTTTCCAGCTACATTCAAGAACTTCGTGCGCTATCGTGGAATTATTGTTATCATTGTTGAAGTTACTACCCCGGTGGCCTATTGTCGTGGTCCGGAGAATATATGGATTGTTTCTGATGAACGATATTCGATTACACGCGTCTATCGGCGAGTAAATTTTCGCTTCTTGCATAAGACCCGATCGAAAAAAGTATCCGCGCGTCGTTCGTGTCCGCTCTCAACGATATTGCCCGTCCGAGAGAGTCCCGGCAGTTTTGTCGATACCGACGTTTTGATAGCCCGCCGAAACATTAGATAAAACTGACGGACGGAGCGAAAATCTTCTTGCTGGAGCTTGACGAAAATTGCTCGATACCTTGTCACGAAGCAAATAAATAATTCAGCGACAATTTTTTTTTTTTATTCCTCATATATATGAATTATGTTGTATTATCTCTTCTGTGGATAGTGGTCCATTTTTTACGGGAAGAATGGAGTTCTTAGGAACCCTAAAGACCGACCGTCACGACGGCATAAAAAAAAAACCACTCGCTGGTTATCGCAGAAAATTTGTTGCTTCAATTCTGTTTGAAGAATCGAAACGATAATGAATATCTTTGGCAGCCCGAAGACAATTTTACGTCATTAATATTTTTTGCATCGGCGTTTAAAATCGGCCGAAGAGACTGTTCGCTGCCCGTTTTCATGCAGCAAAAATTAAATATCTCCGAGACGATAACGACGATAAGATCGACTTATTTGCGATACATTTTTTCGGGACGCGGACCGTGTCAGTGTCGGAGCGAGTGCATCGATACGTGTTTTACGTTGGAGTTCATACTTTACTGAAAAATTACGACAGCTCGCGCGACGTTGATCGGTACGAATTAATTGCCGTGGCGTAACGTGCTACGAGATAGTGTCTGATCGGTCGAAAATTGTTTCTTTTAATTTTATTATTCGCTTCGTTTTTTTTTTTTTCTCGTTGCCAGAGATCGTTGGAGATCGCGAAGGACACGAAGGGACTTTCAGAGGACGAGTGATATCGGGTTCGAGGCCCGACGTTGTCGCGGTCTGAACGGCGACTGAACTCCGGAGCCCTCGCGGATGCTGCGAATGTACAGTACGCGCGCGGCCAACATCGACGCCGTAGCAGCTGCACATTTCAGGGATCGAGCACGCGGGCGTCGGACTACCCTGTATCCCCCCTCGATGAAGATGATAAGAGGCAGGAAAATAATGTAAGAGCCAGGAGAATTGAGACCAAGAAACAGTATCTTCGCTCCATCGAATGCAACCCTGATTCGAACAGGAGGACTCACGTGTTTATACATAAAAAATGCAGTGCTTTTGCGCTTTCGAAAGATGTAACCTTCTCTATGAGACAGTTCGCCGATCTCATCCAACTCTCTCCCTCCTTATTCCAATTTGACTCAGAACGGACATTGTGTTTGTCACATTCCTCGCAAATTTCGCATTTTTATTCTGGTCCAAAAATAGGAACCATTTTTTTCTCGCCGCACCGTTACGATCCACGTAACTCATCAAGCTTTAAACGCGGGTTGCGCTAGCTCTCTAGCCGCGTGAAAGCTCCAGTCGATAACTCGCACTTCGTTGGGTCACCATGCAAGACTTTTCCTCCATTCGAAAAGCTCCCAGTAGATAAATTTTTATTGACTTTTTTCCTTCTCTCTAATTCCAGACGACATTAGTGCCGGCCGACAACTGACTTTAAATACCGACGCTCGCGAATGCAAATTACCGTGAGTACGTCGTTATTAAATGAAAGCGCGGTATTTGAATTATTCAGTTTTTCGAGCGGTCTAAGCAGTAACGACGAAGCGTTGTATTTTCCACGAATAAACAAGCTTCTCTCCGTCTCGCAAAACTCACCATATTTTTACCGGTCGTTTATTAATTTTTATTACATGGCGATGATGGGTGTATGGCACGGGACGACGGAACAGTCGTCCCGTGCCACTCGCATAGACGCACCGTCAAACGTATGTGCGAAAAGGCATGGAGAATTAACGATGGAGATTTCTCATTCGAAAGTCGTTACTTGGACTCTAGCCGTAAAACAATGTACATTGCGCATCTGCATATCCCACAGTTTTCATAATTTTCACTTCCGGGCTATTCGTTTTCCGCACTTCGGAGCACGGAATTTGAAATATTCAGGGAAGTCTCGCATTCCGGGTTGGACCAGCGCCTGAGTCGAAACGAAGCGATGCTTCGGCGATAAAAATTCAAAAACGGCCGCTCGCTGTTTGCCAAACAACTCCGACTCGAGTCTCGTTGGAGCAGAAAGAACGAGCGCACCGTTATTCATTTTTTATGGTTGAAAAATTGCGCCGTTCCGAGTTATGCGGAATAACGAAAAAATGATTGATTGAATACGTCGACCGAACGAATGGTTACTGTCGAATTTTTGGTGATTGCGAGTTTATTCACAACTACTGCAGCAACACGGCAGCTTCGAGGAAGGCCAAATTATTCGCCACAGTCCATGCTATTACTTGGAAAAAAATTATGCCAATTATATTAAACGTTAATAAATTATGGTATTATTATACATAACCTCTGTGATATATGATTCGAAATTACAACTCACTGCAAAGATGTACACTTCATCTGTGTCAGCTGAAGAAGACGACTACAGGCTCGGATGGCTATTTTGGCAGTATTTCTCACGTGAATCGAGCCATTGCACGCCCCAGCTCGAGGTTCCATAAATTTTGCGCTTTCCATTGAAATTTCTTGCAACTGGATCGTCTTGGCCAATCGGTCGTGTCGTTTCTGTAAAATACAATTCAATGTACATGAGCAAATAAAAATGTTTCTCGTTTCGATTTATTCATATCTCGGCTGCAGATCCAAAATCACACCTCGGGGCGACGGAGGTGTCGGCGGAGGAGGAAAAAGCCGGGACGCAGCCGACGCTTTATACTTCAGATTATTTTTAGATTCCTCTTGTATCCAATACCTTACAAACGCTATTATATTCGTGATGCTTACAAGCATTTTATATCGAGTTCCGCGATATTCGGATAATCGTGTTTGTCGCGAAAATCCGTCGTTTGTGCGAGACCAGTGGATTTATTAACATGAAACGAAATTTCTTCCAAACGATTCATGATCAATTATTATTTTTTTGCTTCCTCACCGAGAAACTGTTGTTTGCACGTTCAAAAAAAAATCGACGAATGTCGAATTAAAAGTCACGTGATCACGTGATCACGATTCAAGATCCGTGAGAAAAAATAGATCGGCCGTTGCTCCGGCGCGCCAAATATCTTCAATTTTCTACGGAATCTGTGTGGTGAATATTGCAAAAATTGGTGATTTCCATTTGCAATTTTTCACGTGTTTCCAATAAGGCAGGGGAATCGTATCGAAATCGTTCCCGTAGACGAGGGTATCGCGAGAGTCGGAAATGAAAATTGTGGACGATACGATAATGGGAATTTGATTCCCATTGTTGTATCGTCTTGAGTGTAAGGGCGCCAAAGTGCCGCTCTTAATCGGCATTCGATATCAGGCAGCGACTCAGGAAAAGGAGAGAGAATGCGAAGCCGACGAGGCCTCGGGGGAATGAGATAGACGAAAAGCGAGGGAGAGAAAGATGAAGATATAGCGTTGGGGTCGACGCGGTTTTCGGTTTCGTACTAATTTTAGTGCGAGTGGCGTGGCTCGCCTTAAAACGTTCCAGCCAATCAAGTCGTCCTGCGGCACGGCCTGCCGCTCGTCATCGCCGCGAGGAGGAGGTCGAGGTAGAAGTTTTCCCGACGCAATAGTCAGCCACTGAGGAACCGTTCGACCAGCGGCAGCCCTCTTATTCCTTACATATTTCAAGTAAGTTCGTCCCCGAGCCGTTTAATCGTTATTCAATAATCGACGCTGTGCACTGTCGGGTAATTATCGATAAACGGAAAGTTAAGTTCTATCGAAAGTGTGCGATTGCGAATGAACTGGTGATTGGAGCGCGAAACAATTTTTTTTTTTTTTTTTTTTTTTTTTTTGTAAAGTACTCAGCGTCGCTGATACCCGTGCGTACATTCGAACATTTCAGCGACACGAGCGTCATAAATTATAGTTGACCTTATTAAAAATAATAATCGTAATCCGATGTTTTTTTTTCCTACTGAAGAATATATTTTCTTCTAGGCAGCGGTACCCTCGCACCACCGATCACCAAAATGGCCCTCGACGACGATGTTAGGTGAGTGTTGAACGATCGATGTAGAGAAATCGATCGCCTGTGTGCGACGCAGAGTCGATCGGACGACTGCAATCGGCGATTAAAACTATTGTCCACCGAAATTTAATATACATTATTTTTGTTAAAACATCTTTCGTTCTATTTTTATCCGCCCCGGTATGGAAACCCGATATCACGCTGACTCCATTCCATCTGTCTTCGAAAAACAAAACTATCGGATGGCCCGGAACACACGCACACTTCTCACCAAACAGTATCGTTATAATTTATTTTTTTTTTTATCGCCGTTACTCGCCGTGCATGAATGCTTTTATTCGCTTTTGTTCGAATTATCGCGAATAATGGGGTGGCAAAACGTTGAACGAAAATGTTTCATTCGACGCAGCCCCGGCGAGGCGCACGACGGATTTAGATTGTCGCCCACGCACGATTTGAAGCATCGCGCGCCGTCTGACCGTCTTTGGGACCCGTGGTTCACCTTCGAGCCACGGGATCCGCCTACTTCTTTTTTTTTTTTTTTTTTTTTTTTTTTTTTTTTTCTATTTTTCTGCCTCTTCCACAAAGTTATTGTAAGCCCCGAAACTGCAGCTTACGAAATAGCGTCGGAAGCGCGCGGAGATTCGTCGGGATGTTGGCTATAACGGTATCAAGACCGTTTTGTTTTCGGTAAAAGGCGTAACGGCGTTAAATCTGTGCTTAGCTTGAAATATTGCCAACTGTAACGACGAGAGTTACATTATTACGAATACTCGTCGACGGTTTATATTCTCCTGTCGCTTGTCGCATGACGCAAAGAACAGTTGCAACAATGTCGCAATCGCACAATTTTTATGGTTTTCAACACGAGAACAATTATACTCCACACATGCGGACTATGGACGTCTCGATTAATCGTACACATTTTCTTTTCTCACTTTACAGAGAAAACGCATCGAGGATGTACGTAAGAGTGTGTACGCTATACAGAAACCACAAAGTCTTCATTTAACAGAGAAAATACACTCGACTTGCATGATTTTCCTTTTTTTGTTTTCTTTTGACGATACGATAGATTTCGTTGACGTAGATTATTGAATGGACTTTCAATCCTGTAAGATCTTTTTCGCGGTTGGACAAACTTTGCGATATTAATTGTTGAGGTTTTCTGGGTACCGCGAAAAATTTAGGAAAAGAAGAGGAAGCAGGCCGAGACCGACAGGAAGAGGGCCGAGGTTCGCGCCCGCCTCGAGGAGGCTTCCAAGGCTAAGAAGGCAAAGAAGGGTTTCATGACCCCCGAGAGAAAGAAGAAGCTGAGGGTAAGCGAACGATAACGAGCTTCTTATTTGTCGGGGATGATGCGTAACGATTGCGAATTCATCGTACTTCAGTTGTTGCTGCGTAAGAAAGCCGCCGAGGAACTGAAGAAGGAACAGGAGAGAAAAGCCGCGGAGAGAAGACGCATTATCGAGCAGCGTTGCGGAAAGGCCAGGCTCATCGATGACGCCAATGAGGGTAATTTTTCTTTTAACCCACCCGGAACTTTAATAAATGTCTGCGACTCACGCGCATTAGTCCGTAACGTATCCGGCGATCGAAATAAATTCCATCGACTGCGTCACACCAAAAGTCGTCTCTAAAAACACGAATTTATTTTTCGATAAACACGCAGAGACGATCAAGCGCGTGCTGCGCGAATACCACACTAGGATCATTGCGTTGGAGGATCAGAAATTCGACATCGAATATATCGTTAAGAAGAAGGACTACGAGGTACATTTTATCCACGACAGGGGAACAAAAATTTTGAGAATTGAAAAAAATAAATAATTTTCTCCCAATCGCGAAAGATAGATCGCTGCTTCTACGCCACCGATCTGCCAGCCTGCAACTAAACTATGCTCGCCATAATCAAGAGCTTTGCATCTTTTTTTTATCTTTTATTTTATACTCTACACCAAAATGTTCGAGACAAGTGGACTTTTTTTTTTGGCGATTACATCGATATTTACACTTTTGACTGTTTCTGCCTTTCTATCTCTCTCTCTCTCTCTCTCACAATTTCTATTTTCCACTGGTAATTGGTGTTGCGTATCTCGAGAGACCGTCGGCAAAACTCTTCGCCGAAAACGGCAAAATCTTTTGTCGTCATCGATTCCTATTTTCTAATGTCATTGGAATCGCGAACCCTCCCAGTCTCGGAAAAATCAAAACATTCATCGTTGAGATTCTCTCGAGATGCGATCTTCCAATTCTTAATGAATAACAATATTCTTACAGCATCAGGAGTTGTGACCGCTAACTCTCTTCGCTGGAACGTTTATTTTCATTGAATTTTTATAAAAAAAAAAAAAAAAAAAAAAAATTATTGTTATAACAGCTTCTGCAGAGCGAAATATCAGCGTATATACGTTTTAAAGTATCGCTTACTTGGGGATGTTATAAACTAATTGTTCGATGACCGGGTATCAATTTGTGTGTCTTTATGTTCGATCAGATTTCGGACCTCAATGGACAAGTGAACGACCTCAGAGGTAAATTGTAAGTAATCGATCGATATTATTATAATTGTCGTGACGTATCGTGCCTCGGATAAGAATTATACTGATCGTTTTGTATCTATTCCAGCATGAAGCCGACCCTGAAGAAGGTCTCCAAGTACGAGAGTAAGTTCGCCAAGCTTCAGAAGAAGGCTGCGGAATTCAACTTCCGTAACCAACTGAAGCAGGTGAAGAAGAAGGAATTCACCCTCGAAGAAGAGGACAAAGAGGTAAGCACCGCGGACTATAAAAATGTGCGATTATAGCAGACAAAATATATACAGCGACGAGCTCATCAGGCAATTTTTGCGTGTAGCCGAAGAAGTCCGAGAAGGCGGAGTGGCAGACGAAGAAGTAAAACCCCCCGACAACGAAATAGCCCAACGATATCCAAATATAAAATTACAAACGATAATGTGTCGAAGTTCATCCGCGCGCTCATCGATTATCATTACCCCGGCGCGATAAAATTGCAGAGTCCGAGGGGATTTAATCGATTCGATCCAGCGAAATATCGACGATTCACGAACGGATTTTTCTTTTTTTTTTTTTTTTTTTTTCAAGTGTTCTACTTGTATCCACAGGAATGCAAATATTGCAACCCCTCAGCGATATCTAAACTAAGCGATTCTGTCATACTACGATCCTAAACTTGTCGCTACTGTACATATTCTTCGTCTATGTAACGCATCTACGTTTCTTCCGTTAAACCTTTCATAATCTAACGTTTCTGTATTACATCTCTTCATGTATTCCTTCGATCTTTCGAAACAATATTCTTTCTTTTTTTTAATACCTTCGAGTAATGTAAAAATCAACGAGGCCGAATGATTAAGATCATCTTCTAAGCTATATAACGTTATCGCTTAGGCCAAGTGGTCGAAGGAGGTAAGAATCACTTCTCTCCACTAACAAGAGACTTGAAACTTTATCTGTGAGCTTTACTAACGCATCTCTTTCTATGTCTTTCTTTTACGATTTTTTATTCAATTACCGGCAAGTAGAATAGACGGCCAAAAAAATCGCCGTAAACATTGTTTTACCCTCTTATACGTACACGAAATTGTGTATCGAATATCGCATAGCTAATCGCCGCTTCGATTTGCAGAAGAAACCTGACTGGTCCCTGAAAGGTGATGAGAAGAGACTGGCCCACGAAGAGGTCGAGGCCTGAAAAAATCGAATGAAGATAGCATCGTAAAAATTTTCATCACATTCATTTCATCGGCCTAATCGATGGCTATGGGATCCTCCGATGAATCGACAATATTTTGCTTCACTCGCAATCGCGCCATCAACGTATGAAGTTTACTTCTATCATAAAATGTACCACGAAAACAAGGGGGAAAAAAATATTTACGGAAATAACAAGCTTTGATTGAATAATAAATATACTGAAAATGGATTCACTGCGTGTACGCATTACCAATGATTGTCCCATTAGTTGTAGAGTGTATCGCCTTCTCGAATCACACAGCGATGACTCAATCTCCACGTGCGTAAACGTTGGATCGATACTTATAGAATATCATAAAAATACCGTTCCCTCGCTCAGATCCGATTGGCACTGGCGGTCGGCGAATCACCAAACGGCGTGGCCCGGACGCCGTATCCACGTGCCCTCGTGTTAACCTGCTGGAATCGGAGTAACAATAGAAACCGCAGTAGTGGAAAAGAACATAACGTGTCGATAATAATCCCCGGGAGATTGTACATAATGAACGAGAATGGACAGTGCGTGCAGGCGGGACATTACGTTGTCGTGCAGAAGCAGAGTTACAGAAAATTATGCAGAGTAACAGAGAATGGAACTTTCACACTGGGAAAAGAGCAAATCGAAATGAAGGCTCTCATAGGGAAACCTTACTGGACAACATTTCAGATGGTACAGTCGAGCAAAAACAAGAAGACATTTACACTGGAAGTCGCTGCGAAAGCTGAGACTGCGGAGGAGTTGAGAAAAACCTTGTCCAGCGGTGTGGACAACAGGTCCATCACCGATGATGGTACGTCCCAGAAGTTATCGAAAAAGGAGATAGAAGACCTCCGAGAGTCTGGAAAATCCAGCAATGAAATCGTCGGTCGTCTTATAGAGAATAGTACGTCATTCGCAGCCAAGACAGAATACTCGCAGGAAAAGTATATAAAGAAAAAGGAACGCAAGTACTTTAGGTACCTTACGATTCGCAAGCCCACGATTGATCTCATACAGGAGATATATTTCAAGCAAGACTACGCGAGGATAAGCTGTCTGCGGATGGACACACTGGCGCAGCTACTGTCCTATTGCGATATCAAAGCCGATGGCACTTACATGCTTTACGACAGTGGTTCAATGGGTCTGCCTGCTTCCGCTATGTTGAATAGAATCGGATCGAGCACTAGCGGAGTTATCATCCATCTACATCCTGGCAATCAAGCCCAGACGACTCTTGTGCAAGCTATGAATTATCCTGGCGAACAATTGGAGCGCCTGCTCGCTGTAAATCTATACAGTTTTTTGCGACTGAATCATCAGGGTGAAGCTGCGATAATGGAAGAGATTGCTTGGAAAAGTTCACAGTCTATCTCGAACAGCCAAGTGAACGGCAATTCGGTTGCTCCACCAAAAGTTGAGACCGAAAATTGCAACGATGTCATGCCACAGGGTTCAATCGTAACGGATAGCTCTAATCCCCTAAAAAGGAAACAGACGGACGAGGGTGTTATTGCAGTGGAAGCAAAGAGGCCGAAGTGGCTGCTGGAGACGAGAAAAGCTGTGGATCATTGCAAGGAAACAAAAGTCGAGGGTCTGGCAATAATAGCAAAGGAACATCCTTTGAACGTAGTCAAGGCGCTGCTTCCATTTTTGGGTTCTTCGAGACCTTTTGTCATCTATCATTGCTACAGGGAACCACTTCAAGAAACTTACGTGGCGTTGAAGCAACAACGGAACATTCTAAATCTCAGACTATTTTCCAACTTCCTGCGCTCTTATCAAGTACTGCCGAACAGAACGCATCCTGATATATTGACGAGTGACCTAGGTGGTTACCTATTGACAGGATATTTAGTTGACTAATTGGATTTTAAGCGACACCCTGTACACAAATGATTATTCGTATTGATTATTAAAATGATTTTTACACACCACACAATCCACGATATAACCTTCAAATCTCGACAGTGCCGGCTGTGGATGAAGATGTTTTCAAAATTCCTACATTATCGATCACGAATGACGATTTATTTTACGTGCCTACATATAAACCACTCATTCGGTCGACTAATTTAATATCAATATATTGATTAATAAAATTATTTTTACTTACGCATGGCATTGAAGATACAGGCCGTCTTCGTTGCGGTCCCGACGTCAACGTTACCGAACAAAGGCCGTCGCTAAGCAGATCGTCAACTGTTCGACATACGGTACGTTTCAGACTCTGTCTAATTGGTCGAGCTCATAACCGACGTTCCCTCAACCAGTCATGACATTGACGGTAGATTTGCCGTGTCGCGGCGGGGATGCGCGTAGGAGGTATCTGCGGCGACATAAACACATTTGTTTTTTTATTCATCATCGACTACATGACAATCTCGAGGATAATACCTGATGTAACGTCGGAAAGTACCGTAAGTGTGGTGACGCCACGGTCTTCATTTATTAACGTCTTTTTTTTTTTCTTTTTTTCCACGTTAAACACTCAACCTCTCTCCATCATTTACGTGTTTGGTTTGTAACCCCAACAGACTGACAAGAATGGACGTGGCTATAGACCAAGTCTGGAGTCTCAAAGAAGAGCCGAGCAGGGGAAACAATTGGAAGAACGAAGAAGTCTCAGCACTCCTCAATGCAATTAGGGCGCATAATTTGATGAAGGGAAGTCCGTCCATAACTCAGCTTGGACATCTTCTGGAGCCTCTGATGGGATACAGCAGAACGGCTTTTCAGATTACAGGAAAATTAAAAAATCTGCGAAAGAGTTATCTGACCTGTGAGAAAAAGGGATGTACACCTGCTGCTCTTAGGGAATGCCCCTACTATGATAAGCTAGCCGTTGTTTATGCCCACGAAACAAGTCACGATTCGGATATGAACAATATGACAACTGAACCAGAGGACATCAAAGTAAGCTCTGAGCAGGGAATTGAAATAATGCTCACTGTTATAAAAGACTTAAACTTGGCAAGGGATCTTACGCTTCAGTCATTTTCCGGAAATGCAATACGACTCATAAGCAAAATGCTCATAGCTCGTGGTGTCTGTGCTTCGATCGAACAAGTTAAGAATACGCTCGTAGACCTGCGAAAAGCTTACATTGAATACAGACAGAGTCCAAATATTGTCAAAAATTGTGCAGACTACTCATACTTCGATTACCTACATACACTCTGGGGTTCCACGCCGATTCCTGCTTTATTAAACGACAGCACTTCAATAAACATGAAGCAAAAGACTGACTCGACGCATAAAGAAAGAGGCGATCAATGGACTGAGGAAGAAACCATTGTGCTCCTAACTTCAATAAAAGCTCTGAATCTTACCGACGAGGCATCAAAGAACACGGAAGATGCAGCAAAGAAGCTCAAGGACGCTTTGAAAGACAGTGGCTACGTCAGATCAAAATATCATATTCAAAGAAGGCTGGACAATCTACACAACAATTACCTACAGGCGCAACTGGCCAAAACGACGGAGGAAGCTGTTCGAAAATTTCCTTTCTATCACCTGTATGAGGGTATCTTCGGCCTGTACGCGGCCGACAACATCTCCAATTCCGGTACCGCGGACGAGATGGACGACATAATTGCCACGGAGCCGCACGTACAACTTCACGAGGACGACTCGATAGCCTTCGGTGAGAAAGCCAAACACTCGAGAAGTCGCTCGTGGACCGACGAAGAGACGATACTCATGCTCTCTCTACTAAAGGAGCTCAATCTCGTGCGTCTCATCGCTCATCGGTTGTCGTTCGAGATTGCCTGCAAGCTCGTCGAACCACTGCGTGAACACGGCTACACAAGATCGGCAATGCAGATTCAAATAAAACTGAGAAATTTACGTAAAGGCTATTACCGATGCATAAGAGCTGGCAATACCGAAAAGGCAATCGCCGAGTGTCCATTTTATCACAAACTCAACGCTATCTTCAGAAAGCCGAAAGACAGAAAATTACGAACGTTCAGAAAGCTCAAACAGCTGGGGACGAATTACTTAAACGTTCCGGAATCATTCGCTGATCATAGTTACTTCAATGCTGTGAGTCAGGATAAAGCGGTCAAGGTGCCGAAGATCGAGAGTGACAGCGAAGAGGATCAGGACAGCAGCGAGATTTGGTTACCTGTAGAAACTATTTGTAGTAAGTTTTTGGTTTTTCCTGTCTCATGTCATACAACTCGCTTATATAACGCTCGTGCAAAGCCATACGTGAAGCATTTCTTTCAGGGAACCTTCTTCAGGCACGGTAGCGCGAATTTAATGGTTGGAGATAAATTGTGAATTTCAATGTCAATGACACCTAATTCTTGTTTTTACAGATGACGATTCAAGAACGAATGACGGAGAGGGGGACGCATCTGTATTCGACGAAGTCGACGACGCAGAAGTCTATGGAAGCAATGAGGACGACGATGTCGTGGACGAGCCCGAGGACCCTTTAGAGGATGACACAGCGCAGGCTGCCAATGATACTGGACAAAATGACGATATGCACGATAGCTCGAACAACTGTCGTCCACGAAATACAAGTGATATATTGACAACAACTCGCGTAGTCGGAAAGCCCGGACCATCGAGCGCGTCCTGCGACCAAGACGGCTCTGCTTCCTTGCGCATCCCGTTAACTCGTAAAACACGAAGAAATATTACCAATCCGTATTCTCCGAAGACGACTAAGGACACGCCGACCCTGAAGTCCATGAGAATGGTTATGGCCGAAGTATTGAGACACGAAAAGTTACTGCAGCATCAGCATCACATATGGATGGAGCGACAATTCGAGATTCAAAGAAAGCACGATCGTGAACAGAGAAAATTACTCATTGACAAACTCGAAGAATTTCGTAAAGCCGTGACTTCGGCAGTGACGATAAAGCAGGCACCTACCGACAGCGAACTGTAAAATTAAAGAAACCCGTAGAATTATTTCATTTCAAATCGACAACGAGATAAAAAAAAGCATTTTATACTATTTATTGTAATGTATATAAAGAATTGGACTGTTGAACTTGGGAATTATTATGCATGTTGTACAGTAGTTTAAAGTACAAACGGATTCGATAATCTGACAAATAGAATAAGTTTTAATTAAAAAATATACAAGAACGGTTATTGGAGCTAGCATGAACAAAGTTCGGATATGATTTTTTTTGTTCTATCAATCAGAGAACAGGCATCTCGAGCATTCGACTGTCTTTTTACTCGCAATGAGCGTATCGTAGAATACCAAGCGGAGTGTCATTCGTCTAATGGCAGTGTAGCTTTGAGAATTAGTGGGTACATCGTAGTCACAGTCGACGTTGAGACACGTGAGAATAAACACACGTCATAGGAGTGTGGTACGTGCAGCTAGATCATTTTGTTAGCGATAGAGCGCAAGGTACGCGAGCTGGTTGCACAGGCGATGGGCTTTTGAAATTCGACGAAGCCGCAACAGTTACGCAAATGTTTAATTGACGACGTCGATTGTGCTCCGGGACGGTTTATGTGCCCGTTACGAGGATTGTCGGTAAGAATTTTTTTTTGCAATCTTGCCGACTCGAAAGATTCCATTGTTGATGAAGACTAGCAAGATCGTTTGCGACCTTTCGTACGGAGGCATTTAAGAAACTACGATGGAGAGACGGATGCGTATTAATCGAGCCAGTATTCATCGAATTTTCCAACACGTCCTACCCAGGCCGTTCTCTCGTTCTTGCACTCTTGGAGGAGTGCGTCGTCACCGGGCAAACAATAAAGCAAATAAACGGAGTGTCCCTCGATTTAGGAGTTGAAGCTTTCGTTTACCGAGAAGCCCGCGAAAGCTCACCCGTGTGTACGAATCGGGATCTTCGAATCTATATCCATACACTTTCTGACCCCTCTCTCTATTTCTCGGACGACCAAAGAGCCGAGCTTAAAACACTACCAGCACAAGCTGCAGGATTTTCCGATGCGTCGTCTTCAGATTCCCCCCCAGGGTATCGTAATAGATTCGTAGAGAGTGCTCTCGCAATGCCAAGTGCGTATTATGCTCTGCAGCGAATACTGGACCAAAATGGAGAAGAAAAATACGGTGTGGAACAAAATTGTGAAAAATCGTGAAAAATATCAGATCATTGAGAATTGAAAAAAAAAATTAAAATTATTCCCTGCAGGGTCGAGTGCACCGAAATTGAGAGAAAAATACCGTTCGAAACGCGATTGTCACAAATTATTTCGAAAAAATCTAATCATTGAAGAAAGTAGCATTGAAAGTGGGGCAAAGAAAATTTCACCGAAATGCAATATTTTTTTTCTCGCATCTCTGAAATAATGCTAAGCAATTACATTTTTTTAAATAAAAAAACATTGCATAGATTCTCAGTAAAACCTTTTTAGATAATTCTAATTTATCCCATATTGCCCCACTCTCCCAAATGGTCATTGTGTCCGAAGACAGGATGGCCATTCGGTTTCAAGATTTTGTGGGTCTTCCTACCTTTCCCGTCTCCCCCAATTCCCACGGGTTGCGTTTTAAATCGGCACGGAAGCTTATTCTTCCGGTTCTCCGTTTACGTGGGAAGCGAACCATTCTCGATTAATCGTCGTCCACGCTGCATCTGCAACAAAAATACAAAATGAAAGATAAAAAAAAAAGAGCACAAGTAAAAAATCGGCACGAATGAAAATAGTGAGATAGCGACGAATAACAAGACAACATCGTTAGCGTAATGCGCAGAATCGTTCGATTTTTCACTTTCGAGCCGCGATAATGTGGGTCGTGCTCCTTTGCCGCAATCGCGAGGTCCGGCGAATAAATAATGCAGAGGAAAAAGAAGAAAAGAAAGGATCAACGAATGCCATTATGCTGATAGGAATTTTGTTCGTTGGCTGGAGCGCGTCTAGTGAGAAGCGCTTAGCCGGCGCGAGGCGCATGAAAATTTATGGTCGCCGGCGTCGCGGCTGCAATTTTTATAATCCGTTCGATCTACGATGCGGGAAAATTTAGCGAACGAGAACGTGCCGACCGGTGTATGTGTGCTTTACCGCCGTATCTCCCAGACGTTCTTCCGTAAAAAGCCTCCCGCGCTGCTGATAGCAAACTCTCGCGGCAAACACCTCCACGGTTCGGCCTCTTTTCGAGCGCGTAATAATTTTCCGTGCTCGTCACGTGTCTCCGTGTTCGCTGTCGTGGGAGATACGTGGGAGCTCTCGGAGATATCGCGTGCCTCGCAGGTACACACATCGAACGTCGTTCCGTTAATCAATCGCGGAAACACGTGAGAGCGGCGGCTCGTCGTCAGCGAGCTCCGAACGAGATGGAAATTATTCCGAAGTTACCTACTTTAGAAAAATATGTGCGTCGCTTAAACACGCCTGTCGGTAGTAACTTTTAGCACGCGTTGAGTCAACACGCTTATCGCGTGATATTACACTCGAGTACATTGCAACAACACGACTGCGTGTGTTAGAACGGTACACAAACATTGGGTCAAAATGGACCGGACGGATTTCGAATTTTTCATCTATTTTTCAGTGATACTTCAACGATAATTTCTTGGAATTTCTTCTGATCCAATAAAAAAATCTTAAAGCTGCGAGAGTTGATTTAATCATATGAAAAAACGCAGGCTCGATTAAAATTGCCAATGGTGAGACCGAGGTCGAAATTATAGAAAATACACAAATGGAAATACGTGTTTCATGCATATTTCACAACGGGTCCGTTTTGCCCCACTGTACCGTATTGACACCCGAGAAGCGTAATGTTTCGAGGCGTGTCGACTACTATGGGTAGAGATGTTGAAACAAGACACTCGTTTACACAGTGTTATTGTTTCGACGTCTTATCGAAGGTCCAAGGACTCATTCGGACCAACGAATTTTATCGCTGTGTCGGTCAATATTTTTCTGAATTACCGACGGTCGCCGATGCGTGCCGTTGTTCTGAGTCACGATTTGATTTTCGGTTCGTTGACCCCGATTGTTTGTCTGCGGTATTGGTCACGGATGGAAGCTCTGAAAGCGCTTGTAAAATCGTTAAAAAATCCGCCGCGGGCGTTTCGAAAAAAAAAAAAAAAAAAAAAATCCTAAATGTCTGGCTTCGTCGTAAGAATGTTTTGACGAGCATGCTAATGTCCCGCATAATTTATTCGCTTTATAATCATCATGATGTTCCGTTGTCCGGATCAGTGACACGAGAGAGCTTCACGAGCGACGATATTCCTTTCCACCTGACTAGTTTCTCAGACGTGGGAAAATTTAGTCCCCAACGCCTTTGTCTAGTGTCGAAGCGACGTGGCGCTCGACTATCGTCGACGAAACAATATGAAACTAAAAAAATTTTGTGAATTTCTTTTATCTTTGATATCGTTCGCCTTTGACCGTGCTTCGTTGTCAAGGTCGCTCCGGACGCACACTCAGACTTCATCGAAGAGTACCGAGAAGAAAAAACAAAGAAACGCGCCGAGCAATCCGAAACCCCGCGAAGTAAACACGATTGATCCGCCACCAATAATGTAGGCCGCTTTACGCCTCGTTTATCCGCGGGAGTTTGACTTATCGCTGTCCATTAAGATAAAATGATTTTTCACCGATTCGTTTGACGCAGTTCCGCCGAGTATTATATATATTTTTTTTCAACGGCGAGCTACGATCGCCGCTCGTCTCACCGACTCGTGAGTCAGACGTATCGAGGATTACAATTTTTTTTAAGCACAAAGAGTGATAGTCGTTTCTTTCGCATAAATTCACCGCAATGTGCACGATGCTCGGAAATAATGGTAGACGAACATGGTACACTTGTCGCGCGATATATGTATGGAAAAAAAATGGAGAAATGAAAAATAATACGAGTTTAACGTTCTACTGTTACGTCGAATAAAGGGAATTAACACAACGGCCTCTGCTAAATTAGTAAAACGGAAATTTTTTTGTATCCTCTGCGAGCGAAGTAGGATACACATGTTCTCTATTTTCAGGCATTCTATAGAGAGCTGTACGAGCTCGAGTTCTCGGCTTACACACGGTGCTGCGTGACCGCCTATATTCCGTCTCCTGTTACAAGTTTCGACCTCTCCCGATAAGCAATTGTGCGCGCTTCGTTCTACGCCAATGAGCGATGTCAAATAGTTCCGTAATCCAAGAGCGTGCACATATTTCAAATTGCACGGACGCTTCAATTAAATTGCGCTCTTAGCTATAATAAAAAAGAAGTAACGCGTTATCGAGGAAAGATTCTCAAGGCTTGTTGGAAAAGTTTTTCTCTCTGATGCGTCGATACATGTGGGCGAGCGTCGAAAAAAAATATACGTACATAGCGACGTGCGCGACGTCGTGTTACCGTCCAAGTTCCCTAACGATGCGCCAACAACGCTGCGCGACGCCGCGCGCAAAGTCTTTCCGGTCATTGTATTCGACTCGCGATGGTGTCTGCTCTTGTTTTTTTTTTTTCGCCCTCGTCTCCAAGAAACAATTGACCCAATTTTACCTTCGAACGACAGGTTAAAAGTGTCCATTCACACATGGCAACCGACGCGGACTTTTTCGCTGCGCGCTCTTTTGGGTCGCGCTGACTCGTGACGACGTGGGATTCGCTGGCGCGTAACTAACACAGAGCTTCGGGTCGAGCGTGTATTGCCGTGTACATGCATTCCATCAGCGCCATCTACCGGCCCGCTCAGACAGACAGATCGTACTTATCCAACGTGCTATAATGCCGTAAAAATTTGCTCTTCGATTAGACAAATTTTTGGTTATGCGAACTAGATCCGATCTCCACGGTTTGGAATAATGGGTTCTGCTGTATACGCGATACACACTCACGCGGCGAGCTTGCGTAGTTCGTTCGCGTAGCAAATCCGTATCGTGGCGTGCGAACAAAAACAATGCGTTTCTCAGAGAATTTATGTGAAAGTATAAATCCCTCGATGGGGCAACGGTTCTGTGAAAACACACAAACACACGCGCACACGTAAATGGAGAGAAGGAACAGATCGTTGTCGAGAAAGAAACATTGTGCCAAACGGACGTATCGATCGTTTCTGGTTAAAGAAACGTGGATGATGCTGCGGCGTCTTCCCGCCACGTGCCAGTCGGCACGTTTACCGCGGGATTTACTGCTGGCACGTTGCACGACGCTTACGGCATTGGCCCTGATGCGCGTATCACGTTCGCCCACGAGACACCGACTTGTCTCGTGTCGTGCGTAACGAAGGGCTGCCGTCGAAATTTCACTCGTAATCAACAATTCGTAATCGTTCGTCTGCGGAAATGCGTCATCTACGACGGTCTGTATAATCGCAATGTTACGAGCGAATATCGATGACTCGAGGCGAAGTCGTTGGTCGAAACAAGATGGCCTCTTGCCAACGTTAAGAAGAAGACACCGTGACGATAAATTCGCCAAAGTTGCTTCGCGTTCGGAAAACTCATCGGACTTACCGGCAAGGAGCCAAAAAACTTTTTTTTGCACTAGAATAAGAATGACACGCCTCCCGTGCTCGTACGTCTCCCGGCGGAACCTCCGATGTTCAGAAACATCCGACCATTCCGAGTATCGCTCTCATCACGTATATCGTTTTATTATTCTCTTAGTTATTGTTATAGTTTGTTGAACTAACCTGTGATCGCGTACGACTGCCGATTGCCGTTACTGCATTGCACTGTTGTTTGCTCCCACAAAGATACTGCGCCTGAAGTCGACAAAACCAAACAAATATAATAAAAGTGACTGTATATTATTTCGAATAGGCCGTATAATAAACTTGAAAAGTCGTATAGACCACAATTCTTAAAAAACAAAAAATCAATTTTATTTTAATAACTTCTTCATCGTCAAACCCATGAAGCATAATACAGCGACCTTGAAAAAAATAATTAAATCATTTGTTTTTTTTAATCTGTGAACACGTATGAGAATCTATGGAGAAGAGTGTTCTGCGAGCATGGAAGAATAACAATAGTACGATAAAAATACGCTACCGGAGACGCTTGATAATCCACTGCGATTGATATTCACCGCTCGTTCAATTTAGAAGAGCGTAAGACGAGTTATTAGAATTATCTGCAGAAATTGGCATAATCTAGCATGGGGGGAGGGGTCGCTCGATTTATAAACGACAGCCAGCTGAAACTAGACTAGCGAGACATTCCCGGATCAAACTAAACTATCTGGTCCACAACGCTCTCCTGTTTGATCGTTGACAGGGTACTCGATAAACCGGTTGCACGTCACCGATTCCGACTACGCGCGATCCCAAGTTTGCACGGGACAAAGTAAATCGGCTCAAATGTATCGTAACATTTTCCCGTGGCTTTCTACCAGACAATCAATCGTCATTTTCAGCGCCTAACCTCACTCTCGTGTTGTGTTTACTCATTGTTTGTCGTAGCCCGATAAACGGGCGTCACGTCGCACGACGAGTAAATGTAAATATGTGCGACGATGATCTCCGGAAACGTAGCTTGCGATGCCGGGCGAGAATATTTTTACTAATTTGTTTTTCGGCATTTATCACTGTTGCTGCATCATCGTGCGTCGTAAAATCTTTCCTCTGTAGGCGTGATACATACATAACCTATACGAACCATTTTTTTGTGAATAATTTAAACCTATGTCAAACTTATAGTTTCTAGTTTTCGAAACACATCGATCAATTACGGTCAATTACTGTTACGGGGATTATTCGTAGAATAGCTTTTTAAAAAGAAAAGAGACTATACCGTAGTATAGGCTCTCGCGTTTTCTTTTCTTTCGTAATATTTATTTATTTTTAATAAACAATTTTACAAAATATTGCGTAATTAATCCTTCGGAGGTGTATACTCAGTAGCCCAGGGTCGCTGAGCTTCTACTGTTAGGTATGCAAGAACTGAGGTTCGCTGGTCTGGGCGGCTCTTATATAGATGATCCTTCTCTTGTCGGCTAGGACGAGAGTGGGATCCTTATCTCTGTCTCGCAAGGGCGAGAGTAGGGTTTTCATCTACGCGTCACACCCCCCAGGTTAGATTGAACTTTCTCCTGAAAGTTTTTAGCGTTTCCTTGGTTTGACCAGGTTGGTGATTGGAATTGATGGTCTTAGGGGTGGTTCCTCTTCGTGAGGCGGTGGAACGGGATGTTCAATGGTGGGCCTGTATTCCACCGTTGGTTCCATATAGTTGCGAGGGCTGCGATGTACCGATTGTTTGTTGCAGCAGATGTTGATTCGGATTTTCTTTGGCCACATTCTGCTAATGCAGCTTAGGATACCTAGTTTGGTGAGTGCCCAAAGTGTGATCAGGATTAGTCCAGCATAGCCGGCGTAAGTGAGTATGCTAGTGGCGTTTTCCTTCCATGTTTTTGCACGCCTAGCAGTTTTTACAGTGTCTATACGTGTTTGAATCTCGTCTAGGTTCGTCACTAGTTCGTTAAGTTCGTTTGTGTCGGTGTGATGTTGTATCGTCTCTAGTTTGTCGGCGATAATGTTAAGCTCTGTTTCGTTAATGGGAGTCAGGAAATCCTTGTGGTAAAGGATGGAGTCTTGGTACAGCGTCGTGGTCTTGGGTAATTTGATGAGGGCTCCGTTAGTGGTGAGGGTGCAGTCCTCGTCCGATTGTATTGTGCTTGGTTGGGATATTTTAAAGATTTTGGGTTTGCCGTTGCAAAATCCTTGTATCTCGATGGAGTCTTCCGGGAGGATAATATAGCCTTTGTTGTTAGATAATTGAACGTAGGCGAGTTCAGATATTTGGAATAGACCTGTCCTGCATTTACCGTGCTCAAGTGTCTTTACTCGATGATTTAGTATCTCTGCATCGCAAGATTCTGTTTCTGCTAGTAAGAAGGACGGCTGTTTCCTTTTGCAGCTTAGCGCGTTGGATGTTCTAAGGCACGCGAGTAAGTAGTCTTCGTTAATTGGTATATATGAGCTACGCTCCTGATTGACCATTATAAATTCTGATTCGGGTATCATAATTATTTTTGCTTTTCCTTGGGTCTTTGGGATGGGGATTACGTGTCGTATCGTATAGATGTCTGTTTCCCACAAGGGTAGGTCAATAATATAGTTAAGTTTGTTTTTAGCTAGTAGTATGTTTAGTGTTGCTATGTCGAGTATGTTTTGGTAGTTTCCTATGGTGTTTTCAATTGGATACTTTTGTTCGTTCATAGCTTCTAATTCGGATAGTCCGCGGAGAAGGATCGCAGGAGCGATCACTTGTGGGTGGATTATTCCGTGTTTCGCGTCTGCTATCGCGTTGGTTAACGTGTTGGTATCCTCTTGGAGGTCTCCTAAGAGGGATCCGCAAATAGTTAAGTAACCTGATATGTAGATGTCCTGTGTGTTTTCGTTTAATTTGTTGTTCGTTCCCTTGAGTTCGTTTAGATATCTGTCCCCTCGTTTATTTAGATTGTCGATGTCGTGTTTTGCGTTGTTAAGTAAGATTTTGATTATTCGCGTCTGATTCGTCAGTCCTTGACTCAAGGTGTTCGTTATGTTATAGACGTGGTCGAGTTCTAGGTTTACGTGGTCTAGGTCGTCTTCGTTCAATGTTCCAAACAATGTTTTGGACAGGCTGCCGATGGCGTTGATTAAACCTCTGCGTCGTCTTGGCGGGCTGGTGATGTGTTCCAGTAGTTGGATGTTGTTGTAGGCTCTTTTGAGGCGTGTACGAAGTAAGCCGACCTCCGTTTGCTCGTGGCACTTGTAATTGCAGGCCGTTTGGATGTCCGTGTACATTCTCCAGATGCGTTCATATCTGATCGACAGGGTGCTCATATCGATGGTGCCGATTAGTCTCCAAGTTTGGTGATATACCCGAGCCTTCCCAAGGTCTTCGAGGTAGAAGGTCGTGTCATTGAGAGGTTGGATCGTGATCTCCGCTCTCGTTAGTTGGATCAGATGTATTGTCAGCCAGGCCGTCAACAGCTTCATCTGTAAGGAATGGTTGTGTTCGATCAATGTGTATTCGCACTAGGCGTCCGTTTCTTTCTATTTCTAGATTGTTATTGTCTAGAGTTTGTGTTATGGTGTAGGGTCCTTCCCAGGTATTGTCGAGCTTTCGACGTTTCGTTTCGTCGGTGACCCATACTTTTTCGCCTTTCGCATATATTGGCTGGGTTCTGCAGATGTTCTGGTCGTGTCTTTGCTTGCTGCGTTCTTTAGCTAGTATGAGTTTGTTTCTAGCTCGTGCAAGTGTTTCGTTGTGTCTTTTCTTCCATTTTTCGATTAGCTCGTTGTAAGTGATATTGTTCAAGCTGTCGATACTCGAGGCTAATCGTGCTGTTCTGCCGAAAGTTAGTTCGAACGGGGTATGTCCGTGACCTTCATGTTTTGAAGTATTATACGCGAAGCCTATGCTTGCTATTTTCTCGTCCCAACGCTGGTTTCTTTCCGTTGTTTCCGTCGAGGTTTTGATGAGGTCTCTGATGAGGGCGTGGGCTCTTTCTAGTGAACCGTTCGACTGCGGGTGGTATGCCGTTGTCCTTATAGGAGTGATTCCTAGTGATCGTTCGAATTCTTCCATGACGTTGGACAAGAAGTTTTGTCCTTGGTCGGTAAGTATATTTTTCGGTGTTCCGAAAGTGTAGATGTAGTGTTGAATCAGGGCGTTGGCGATGTTTTCGCTAGTGGTGTTTTTCATCGGTATGAGCATCAAATATTTGGTGAACGTGTCTTGAATGGTGAGTAAGAATCGGTTCCCTTTTGTCGACGTAGGTAGTGGTCCGAAAATGTCCATTGCGATCTTCTCGTTAGCAGCTGTTGGAGTGTCCGTGATTATGGCGGGCGCTTTTGGTCGAATTCGTGTTAGTTTAGCGCGTTGGCAGCTGATACATTTCTTGATGTACTGGATCATTTCGCTTTCCATTCCTCTCCATTCGTAGTTTTCTTTTAGACGTTCGATAGATTTGTTCTCGCCTAGATGGTGGGTCATCGTTCCTCCATGGTTTTCTCGTAGGATGATTTCTTTTTCTGAATCCGTCAGCAGTCTGTTTTTATAACAGACGCGGATTTTTAGTTTATTTTTGTGTGCGAGGAAGTTTAAGATGTCCTTGATGGTTTCTTTCTCGTAGATACTCAATGTTGGGTCTTCTATGAGGAATCGGGGTTCCCTTTTGATTTGCGCGAAGTATCCGAGTCCCAGGTAGATTTCATTCAGCCAATTTTTCTCATCGTAATCTCCTAGTTCTATCTCGTTGTCGTTACCATCTTTCTTTAGGATAGGTAGCCAAGTTTCTTTGTTGGTGTTGAGGAGCGTGTTTATTTTTACTTCGTGATTCTGCGTCAAACACCACGTTGTGTAATCCGAATACAATTGTTCTGGCGTGAGGATGTTTGTTGGCGTTTCTTCCTCTGGGTTTAACTCGATGTCGCTCAGGGCTTCCTGAGGTAGATCTCGGGTGACGAATACCCTTGAGAGTGCGTCTGCTGCACAATTTTCCTTGCCTTTCTTGTATTCGATTTCCATTTCGTATTCCTCGAGCTTGAGTCTCCATCGCATTAGTCTTGATGATGGGTCTTTGTTGTTGTAAAGCCAGACTAGGGCTTTGTGGTCTGTTTGTACCAGGAATTTGCGTCCCAGTAGGTATTGTCGTAGTCTTTTGACTGACCAGACTATCGCCAATAGTTCTTTTTCTGTGGTGGTATAGTTTTGTTCGGCTTTGTTCAGTGTGCGTGAGATGTATACGCATGGGTGTCCTTCCTGTGATAGTACTGCTCCCAATCCTACGTTGGATGCGTCCGTAGTGAGCGTGAATTGCTTGTTGTAGTCGGGATAGCGTAGTACAGGTGAGGTGCAGAGTGCTTCCTTCAGTGTTTGGAATGCTTTCTCACGTTTGTCTGTCCATTCCCATTTTTCTTCCTTCTTCGTCAAGGTCGTCAAGGGTTTGCTGATGGTGGAGAATCCTTTAATGAACTTTCTGTAATATCCTGTTAACCCTAGGAATGCTCTTATCTCGGTGACGGTTGTTGGTTTCTTGAAGTCCTTGATTGCCGAGATTTTCTTTGGGTTTGGTTTGACTCCTTCCTTGGTGATGAGGTGACCGAGGTATTCTAGTTCGGGCCGCAAGTACTCGCACTTGTCTGGTTGGAGTTTGAGTCCTACTTGTTCGAGCCGTTTGTACAGTATTTCTAGGTTTTTATTGTGTTCTTGTAGTGTCGTGCCGAATACTACGATGTCGTCTAGGTAGACAAAGCAGTTTTCGCCTATCAGGCCGCGAAGGGCTGTGTCCATCATTCGTTGGAATGTTGCTGGTGCGTTCTTGAGTCCGAATGGCATGCGGTTGTATTCAAAGTGTCCGTCAGGTGTGGAGAAAGCTGTGTATTTCTTGCTCTCCTCTTCCATCGGTATTTGGTGGAAGCCTGAACTGAGGTCAAAGGCTGAGAAGAATTTTGCCTTGCCAAGGTGTCCTAGAATGTCGTCTATGAGTGGCAGTGGGTAAGCGTCTTGGTCCGTTTTCTCATTGAGTTTTCGGTAGTCGATGACGATTCTCCATTTCTTTTTGCCTGAGGCGTCTGCTTTCTTAGGGACGACCCATACAGGTGAGTTGTATGGTGACTTAGACTCCTGGATTATTCCTTTCTCGAACATTTCGCTCATTTGCCTTCGTATTTCTTCTTTGTGGATTTCTGGTGGTCGATATGACGAGGTGTTGATAGGTTGGTCGTCTTTTACCTTGATGACGTGCTCGGTGTCGGGTGAGCATGGTAGTGGATCTCCTGGTAACGAGAATATTTGGTTGTATCTCGCGAGTAGTTGTTCGATGGGGCCTCGGTGCGCTTCTTCTACATGATGTAGTCGGGTGTTTTCCATGAGTAGTTTGGTTCGGGCCGTTGCTTCTTGGTGAGTAATTTGTTGTTTCGTGATCACGTTGACTACTTCCAATTTGGGTTGTTTCGTGATCAGAATTGGTTTGTCGGTGTTATTTCGCATGGGTACTCTGATATATCTTTTGCTGACGTTATAGACTCCGTCCGGGATTTGATCGTGTTCGTAGATATAGACGTTACCTTTCTTTAGTGTGGTCGGCAACTTAAGAATCTGGTTGCTTCTTGGTGCTGAGAAGTATCCTGAGTCGTTGAGAGGTGATACGTGGTCGTCTAGTATCAAGGAGTCGTTGGTGATTGCGAAATTAAATCTTTCCAAGAACGGTCGTCCGATTAGTCCTTCTTCCATGAGGGGGAAGTCGTCTGGTATGATTTGGAACGGTATCTCCTTTCCGTATCGGATTAAATTCACACTGTGTGTCGTAGTGTGTTTCTCGTTGCCCATTAAAAATGTTTTTGTTTCTGGCCGGGTTGTCACTATTGGTGGGATCATGTGTCGTTTAATTAAATTTATGGAGGATCCCGTGTCTAGTAAGTATCTTCCTCTATGCTGTACGTTTCCGAGTTTCCATTGACAGTTCCAGAGTTTTCCTCCGGTGGAGAATATTCTGTCTGTTCCAGATCGGTCTCTTCGTACTCGTGGTCTGAGGTCGGATCTTTTTCCATCTCTTCGTGATTGGTTATGTTGTTCACTCTCGGTGGCCGGGTTGTGTGTGTTCCTGCTGGAAAACCCTGCTTCCGAAAGCATCTGTCGGCCGAGTGACCAACTTGTTTGCAAATGTTGCAGTTCAACTTCATTCGGTCGAAGAGTGGTTTCCTTTCGATTTGTTGGAAGTTTCGAGCAGGTGTGTTGTCGATTCGAGTTGGGAATGCTGTTGCCGGCCGAGGGTTCGGTTGGACCCGGTTGGGCTGGTTAACGAATCTCGTTGGAGGAGGGGGTAATTGTTTCGGTCGTTGGCGTTGTCGTTCGAGTATGAATGTCTCCACTTCCAAAGCCTCCATGCGCGCGTCGCGCAGTGTTTTTGGGTGTGTACCTCGGACTTGCATGCATATTTCATCGCGAAGTCCTCCTATGTATGTCTTGATTACATTCCGCTCTTCGATTTTCAGTGCGATTCGGGTTTCCACGCGTGAGGTGTCCTCCGTTGCGTCGTTCTGTATGGTGTATCTCAGGTCGTTGTACCGTTCGAGGAATCGTTTATCATATACCCTGACTCCTTCGTTTGGCTGTTGTCGGGTGGCCACGAGTTTGCTGCGTGCTAGTTCGTATGATGTAGATGCTGACACGTTGTCTCTTAGCGCTTGAAACAGGTCTCGGTAGCTGTGAATTTCGATTCCTCTTATCGCTCTTTCTGCTCCTTCTGTTACCTTATCGTTGATGATAAGGTCGAGCAGGCGTTCTGGTCTACTACAGACGGCTTGTGCTCGCTTCACTGACCGTATGAATTCTTCTACTCCGACATCGTCGTATCCTCGTAGCGTGCGAACATATTTGATGGCGTCTCGTGGTGGTTCACTGTCGGACGGGTGATATTGTCTATGTTCGGGCTGGCGTTCCGGGGATGAGTCGGGCGTGTGATCTGGTGGCAATTCGTTTCTTCGGGTGAGTCGTGATGTTGGGATGGTAGTTACATTGGGTGGTGCCGTTGGTAGTTTCGGGACTGATGGTTTTACTGCCGAGTCGTCTTCGGTGAGTTCGACTTTCAGGTGTTCCCATATGCTGCGAATTTCCTTTGCTCTTTTAGTGTTTTCTTCCGCTGTGGCTTGGATATCTACCTTTATTTGTTGTAAATTCGTGTTGATATTTACTTGCATTTGTTGCAAGGTTTCGGTCAATGCCTTGATTGCCGAGAATGGCTCTGAGTCGGTTTCCCGTCGCAGGGAGCGAGTAGGTGATGTGGCTCGAGACATGTTTGGTGCGGTGGTGTATGGGTTGTGGATCCGTTCCACTATGTCCGTACTGCTGGCACTATCTTCTTCTCCGCTGATGATAGGCTGTTGACCGCGGTATTGCGAGAATGCCAGTTTGTTTTTCGTGGTTTTAATTATGTTGGACAGTGGTTGAGCTGATTCTTGCCTTTAGTTTTATTTCTTGATTGCTCGCAAGTTGCTACAAACTTGGTTGCAATTGAAGAACACTTACGGTTTTTAATGACGGACGATCGCGGCTCGCGGGCTACGTCGTACGAGGTTAGTCAATTTACCTTATCGTTTTGTCTTCCTTCCTGATATCTTCAACTTGTTGTGGGCCTCCTTGAGTTCGGTAGTACCCGTTGAGATTGATTCCAGGGTAAGTCTCCAGTGATAGCAACGATATGACTGGAAGTTCAGGGACGGTACCGTGGCAAAACCATACAGGTCGATTTCACAAGCTCGTGTAATCCGTATAACTTCACAAGTCGCGTTTAAGCTATCCTGGCAGGATCGCCAAAATGTTACGGGGATTATTCGTAGAATAGCTTTTTAAAAAGAAAAGAGACTATACCGTAGTATAGGCTCTCGCGTTTTCTTTTCTTTCGTAATATTTATTTATTTTTAATAAACAATTTTACAAAATATTGCGTAATTAATCCTTCGGAGGTGTATACTCAGTAGCCCAGGGTCGCTGAGCTTCTACTGTTAGGTATGCAAGAACTGAGGTTCGCTGGTCTGGGCGGCTCTTATATAGATGATCCTTCTCTTGTCGGCTAGGACGAGAGTGGGATCCTTATCTCTGTCTCGCAAGGGCGAGAGTAGGGTTTTCATCTACGCGTCACAATTACGATCGGAATAATTTTTTTTTATTATGGAAAAATTTTATACAGTCCAAATGTCCCCGCTGATGGACAAAATTTTGTGCAAGGATAAAATACGTAGAACGCTGGGTAACCTAATTTGCGCGGACACTATTGTCTGTTTTTTACCGAAAACAGAAAATAATTTAGGATTAAACCTTCTATAACTTTTTATGACGACGATCTCCGGAAACGTAGCTACGACAGTCAGCAGAGAATATTCTGACTAATATGTTTTTTTGACATTTACCACGTATCGCTGCTGCATCATTGTCGGTCGCATTAATTTTCCACCGCGAACGGTAATAATGAACACAACCTGCATTCAGCATTGTCCGTCGCGTTCGTTTTCCTCCGCGAACGGCGATAATAACGTCTATAGCCTATATATGCCGATTACGATACCTACCACGTGATAATTACATGCTGCCGTTGTGTGCCGCGATGAGTTTGGCAAACTCGTCGGCTGCGAGCTCTCTTTCTCTAGCGGCGTGACGTTCGCCGCGACGTTCTGTCTGTGCGAGCGTGTTCGTTCGTGCAATCCCGCTAGTGTGCAACGGAAAATACTACGCACCACCACCACTACCACCACCACGCCGACGAGCCACGAGCGGATTCGACCGCTGCGCGACGACAGATCAGCCGGCTCGTTCTCGCTCGGCGGTGTACGCATGCGCGTCCGTACCACGGTATATATTCAGATCCCACCAAGCTGCCCCGTATCGTCAGTCGACAGAGCGCGAGGCAGCAACACGTTGCACTTGAAACCGCGTGAACAAAAAAAAAAAAAACTTTTTGCCTCTCACCGACTGTTACTGCGAAAAAAATACTTCGCAATATTTACGCGACTCTAACTCGTCACAGAGTGAGAATAAGTAAATTGAACTTTTTTATCAGTGGAAAAGACCATAACCTATCTCAACGTGAAACGTGCTGTACGGCAAAGACAATAAAAATATATTTAAAAAAAAAAAAAAAAAAAAAAAATCGAGAGCAATTCTCTGTGTTGATTTTGAAATCGTGAAAAAAGACGAAAGTTCGCCATCGACAATGCCGGCCGACGTAGCGACGCACACGAGCTTTCTTCAACTGAATCACTCGAGTCTGAAGGAGTCCAACGTCGACTCTTGCTGGAACACCGAGAACATGAGCGGCTACATGAATCTCATAGGACCGAACGGTCACAGTCAGGGGGTCCAGGTGAAGGTTTATCGCACGAGCGTGGAGCACTTCGCGGTGATTTATCCGCAGAAGAAGGTATGTCGGCCTCTCGGTGTGTTGAATCTAAGAAACACGACGATAGAGCGTGTGGGAGATGAGGGTTTCACCGTGCGTCAGAAGGGCTTCGACGCGACGGTGTCGGTAACCTTTCTCGTCGAAAACAAGAAGGAACAAGACTACTGGATTCTCGCGTTCACCGCGAGATCGAGTCCCCTCGTTCACCAGAGCAGCCTGCCGATCGTCGAGGAGGAACTTGAGATCTAAGGATCGAGAGAAAAAAAATTATCGACGAGGCGGCTCCTCCGCGACGATGGCCGAAAGCCACGAGCCTGTTACAAACGGATTCACCGAACGAGCCCCCGTCTGGCACGAGCGCCATCCATGTTGCCAGTTTTCCCGATGGCGGGGGCTCACGCACACGTCCCTCACAGAATTTCGAAATTATTCATGTATATGGAGAATATGAATCTGCTGGAAGAAGGGATGTCTTCCGAGGAGGAAAAAAAAAAAAAATAAAAAAAAAAACGCTGTCGGTCGACGAATTACGGATCTCCGACTGAATTTAAAGTCGTCTGACCGCGTGCAGAGCTATTCTATCATGCAATCGTAAACATTTTTTTTTTCATCCCAAACATACCCAACATCTGTTAAAATACATATATATATATATGTGTGTACATGTATATGTATATGGAACGAGAAAACTGCAGAGGCTTGAGCTCCGCGATTGACGATTCGTTAAAGGGCGAGAGAAACTCTCCAGCTGGGAGACGCTCGAGTTCTGTATTGAATGAAGGACTCTAACCGTGCACTCGGCAACAGCCGTCGAACGCTCGGCCGTAGATCGCGCTCGGTCGGTGCCTGCGCGCCGGAGACTTTTCGCCTTTCCCGGGACCGCAGCGGAAAGGGACGGCGCGCGGTGTGTTGCTATCCCGCTGGTGGTCGTACTCTCGTCAGGCCATTGAGCCCTAGAAATCTACACACGCGAAGATAGAAGAAAGAAAAAAAAAACGCACACATTCACCGGGCGGCGTTGAAGCTGGAGCTCGGCGGCATGAGAGACACATCGGACACGGCGGCGACTGCATGCGAAACCAGCCGGCAGAGGCATCATCGATCCCGGCCAGCTGTGACCAATAGGAGACTCGGTCGCGTCCCCTCTCCGCTCGGCCATCTTCTCCGACACCTTTGTGTCGGGACGAATTGCGAATTTAGAGAAACGCCGGAGAAAGTGTACTGCGATCGAACGGAAAATACTTTTATGAAAAAAAAAAAAAAAAATAAAATAATAATAAAACATCGAAGACTCGCTGACGCTGACGGAAACGATCCGAAGATTACGTGGAAGCGGAAGGAAAAAAAAAACAGCGATTGGCGAGAGAACAACAGAGTATGCGATTCGTCCATCGAGAGAATGGTTACGGCGAAGAAGAGGCGGTTGCAAAGTAGAGCGGCACGCAGGTTAGAGAATAACGAAGCACGTAGAGGAACGAGTCTAAAGGGGAAGCTATATAAGACGAACGAAGACGACCGGATGAGCACCCGACGGGTTTCTTGTGAATCAGCCGGTAGAGACTCTTTCGTGCCTCTCACTCGCGCCGAGGCACCGTTAACTCTAGCCTGGCAACCGACGAAGGAACTCCGCGTGCGCGGCTAACGATAAATGAAAGGACGTTAAATACGATTCCGCCGAGCGCAGTCGGAGAGTCGCTGCCGCGATAGTATGCGTTTTCCTATAGCCCGAGATAATGAATATTCAACCACGGAGACTGGGGAGTTTCAAATCGCGATAGCGCTCGGCTGTGTCACGGTAACGCGGACGGGCGATGAAACAACAAAAATGGAACACGCCGCGGCTTCGCGCGCTCGCAAATTCCAAATATTAACAGGCGCGTTAGATTCCGAGTTGGAGGCTCTCGAAACGTCGAGACGACATTGGTCGATTTGTCATACTTTGCTTTCTCTCGTCGCGATAAGCTTCCCAGTCGCAAATCCATCGGTCACTTATCTTGAGAAAAACATCAAATAAAATAAAGGAAATGAATAATCAGCTGCGAGACCGTGGGAAGAGGCGAGTTCGATTTTCCAAAGATGTACTCGTTCCGACGTCAGGAGTCGGCTCTAACGCGTCGGCATCGAACGTCGTTCATTGTTAAATTTACTCGACCTACCCGAGTCTAATATTAAGATTACCTGTGATATTAATTAACGAAACGCGGTGAAGAAAAAAAAAAAAGGAACGAGCTCGCATCTGAAATATAATCAAACGACCATGATACTGTAGCGAGGAAGAATAATCGTACACTTGTATTTAGTCTCCGCGTCATAAAAAACATGCACCATTCGTCTGTAATTTGTGTAACGCGACGCTGCTCGACCGTTTCCAAGGCGATTCATGAGCCAGAGTACGATCGTGGTCGAGAGAACGGACGGCGGTTTCGTTACTGGAATTTCTTACGTCTAAACGACTATATAGTAATATAATGTCTATTAGCTTGTAACAAGTAGTGCCCTTTTTATACATGTTTAAGAGCATGACTGTAATTAGATAGTAAAATTATGTTAAGAGACTTTCGTTTTGTGATCGTTGTCTCCGCGCGAATCATCAAATATTATTGTTATTAATATTTTTCTTACTTAAAAAAAAAAAAAACAAACATTGTTCACCGTTTCGCAGCGGGAAAGGAGAGGTCGGATCGTTCTGTACATATAGACGATTATGACGATGCGATCGTCGTCTTGTCGCATTTATCAATAAAAGTCAATAAGATTAAAACTAATCCGGCAATTTGTCTCTCGCTCTGTAATCGAAAGACCACGTAATCCCGAACTCCCATGTAACGTGTCCCAAGTTTCAAGTCCTACCAATAGCTCGAGCCTTACGCAATCATTGGCGGTTGTGCAGTCGCCTTGCGGGGTTTCTCTCCCGCCTATATCTCGACTCTGGTCTTTCATCGTACGTTTCGCCTATTGTTTACTTCGCCTCTACGAGCGTTTCTGTACGCCGTTGCGAGTTCCAGAGAAGAATCTTCACAAAGGAAACCCACGTACCGAGACGCCAGACGGATCGTCGCAACAATATTCATTTCGTTTTGTCTCTGCGTTGGTATTTCGAGATAATTCACGAGAGTCTACGGCGTGTATTGAAAAATTGTACACAGGAAAATTAATGGAACTAACGTGGGTTTACTTCGACTCTTCGCCACAGCGAGGCGTTTTCCATTGTTACTTTAGCAGATCGATGCCATTTCATTCGAACGGTAAACGGAAGCGATGCAATCGATATTGAAATTATAACTCGTCGATCGACTACGAACTCTATATTTTTATTATTATTATTATTTTGTTTTTTATTTTACCTACGATTACGTAGCGTTTCTCGGAGCTTCCCCGCGACTATTCCGGACTATTCGGGACAACGAAACGGTTGTGCAACGGTTTTCGAGCATCTGCACCTTACCTGCTAGAACCTACTCGGAGAATTCACCTTTGTGCCCTCGCAGGCCTGCTCGGAGTTCCCTCGTGGTTTTGCGTCCCACTGTCGACGAGTTTCTTCCAAACTGAATCAACCGAAAGGCACGGAGAGACTCGCCGAGCTATCGCAGGGTCGCCTCTCTTCTTTCCGGATCGTTCCAAAGTGAGCTCGGTCCCCAACGGAACATGCCAATTGCACGGTTGAAAAAAATTATTTCCATTAACAAGCATTTATTTTTTACAGACGTCCACAATTTTTATTCGCCATTTTGACCAAATTAAAAAAAAAATAAAAAATATAGTTTTCGGCAGAAAATTTTTTTTGTCGGTTTATTAACGAGAAAACAAGTGGGAACTTTGATACAGTCTCTTCTTTTTCTTACTGTCCGTACCATTGTACTTGCGACGATAGCAGCGTTGGAGTTTGATGGTTGGAAAAATTCGCGAATCAAATTTCCTCGGGGTGAACGTATAATTTACACGTCCGGTGTGGAACGAGCGGGTTTGACGGAAACCCAAGGGTCTTAAAGCGTTCGTAAACGAGAGGACAGCCGCGAGTGAGTATTCGTTACCAGGAGGATCTTAGTGGGCGAGACGAAAGGGTAAAACGATACGCGAGTGCGGCGAGCGTATGCGGAGTAGCTTGGAAAGTGACCCGGTTCACCGTTCCGTCTCGCGAGACCTCTCTCGCAACCCAAGACATTTCGCAGAAGGGAGACCAAACAAGGCGACATTTAATCTCGGCCCATCGCACCTACTTTTTTTTTTCCTACTCATTGTTTACACCGGAGTCCCAAAGACCCCGATCTGATTATGCCTGAAACTTTTTCCAAACAAACTTTTTCCCAGTAATTCCAACTGAAAGAGTCGAATATAATTTATAACGGGGAAAATTCGACGGGTCGATAATTTCCAATCAACTCGACAGTGTCTCCAGCAGCAATGCGAGAGAGAGAGAGAGGAGCTTTGGTTACAGCAGAGAAGATTCTGGAATCGTGTGCGTCACGGACACAATTTCGTAACGTCTTCTGCAGCGGCGCGCGGGGAAAATGGCGTCTTCTCATCGCGGTGAGGCGGCGCTCATTGGCAATTGGGTTGCGTGTACGAGGCTTAATGCCAGCTGCAAGAAATAATTCTCGCCTCGATAGCGAGCAGATAACAAATAAATAAACATAATTCAAAGCAATTCCAACATGCCGATGATAAATATAAATAGAGCGAAGCGTTAAGTCGATTCGTCGTGCGTGAGATAATTCTCCGCAAAATTACCGTAATTAATGAAGTCGGGCGCATGCGCGGACCTGGTGTGTCGATTGTAGAAGAACAGCGGTAACAAATTAATATTTTCGAGTTCAATCGGAACGAAATCAAAAGTAGACTCATTTTTTATTATTTTTTAATGCGACCGAAAAAAAAAAAAATTTCTTTTTTTTACTAATTTTCGTTACACATCTCGTCTTTTCTCCGGGTTTAACTCGAGGTGGTCGATGAAAATAGTTTGCAGCACGCGCGTACGTTTGAGCTCCCGCAGCGCCAATCACCGAAGCGTGGAGTTTCGCGCGTCAGAGATCGTCGGATTACCGCGCAGAAAGGTTTCTTTTTCTACAGGCGCAGAGCCGAAGACAGCGAAGGAGTTCAGAGGTCCGTCGGGCGTTCGATTCCAGAAGGGGCTCGTACGCGAGTGGACAGAGTGAAAAATAACTCCCAAAGACGAATGGCAATAAGAAGAGTCAAGAGGCGCGGTCCTAATCCGCCGATTCCACTGGTCGATCAATCATCGAGATCCGCAACGTACACCGAACGAAGAAGCGTTTTCCGTCTGCCACGCTAGGTTAGTTTGCGCCGCTTCACGTATCGTGAAAACACGCGTACGATGTGAAACAATTTTTCGTCAAAACATGTTTTTCCCTCGTACGCACGACTCTCGAACCTCCAAATAACCTCCAAACGCGAAGTTTACTCGTCGGATAAAAAAAAAAAAGCTCTCGGAATTCCGCGCATAACGTTTGGTTCATTCGCGAAGCAAGGTTATGTTCGGAACGCGAGTTGAGGCGTAATAAGCCAAGGCTAGTGATTAACGTTACGCGGTCATTGGCCGCGCTGCCCCACAACGATAAGAGACGAGCTCGGCGGATCTTTCATACTCTCGTCTAAACTTAGAAGTGTTACTTTCAACAACACGTGCTCTGCGGCTTAACGGGCCGACGAGTCTTCCGGGCGGGGATGGTTTGTTTAATTTTTCCGTCCCAATGACATCGTGGACAAAACAAAAATAACAGTTTGGGAGTGTCGATCGAACGAGGACGGTAGAAACCGGTGTCGCGCAGTAATGTTATGCGTAGCTGTGACTAGGGTTACCGCTTAGCGATAGGAGGCCAGCAGTCTCGTCTGGCAAACGCCAAGGCTTCTCCGCTCGGAGGAGCAGACGATAACTAACCTCGCTCAGAAGTCCGACTCTCTCGTTTATTATTTTTTGTTTTCTTTTTCGTTCAGCCGTTCAAAACTATCGAGATTCTTTTCGCTTTCGCTGTCAGGATGCTGCGTGCAAGACATTGTTTGAACCACAGTCGGCTTCGGATTAGATAAAAAAAATTCGGTCGGAAGTGTTATTGCTTCGCTTAGAATATTTTTTGCATTCGGCCATTTTAAATCACGCTCGATGAGGTTCGATTTTGTTTCGTTCCCAAGGCGATTCGTTTAGACATTTTTTTTTGTTCGTTATAGTCCGCTTTATATCGAAGGAATAATTACGAGACACCGTATTTTATTCCGCAAAAAAAAATAAGTCACCGTGGAACAATGCGTAGCTCGACGAGCGTGCTTGCATTGTTTTCGCAAATTCATGACAATTTTTTAAGGACCGTTTCGAGGGTGTTCGCGCAGATGCACGAGAGTAACTGTGGAGAGCGTGCTATTTCTCATAGCTCGAGCACGATGTTCCTAACCTTGCTTCGAGCCTGCTTCGTCGGAATAAACGTTTTTTCTCACGCAAGACGAACGAGGAAATCGCGCTGTTTAGTTGCCGCGATTAATCAAGGGTATTAATGGAACACGGGCGTGGAAGTAGGTGCCGGTAGAGAAAGCTCCGGGAGAGTTTTACCCACAGATGATAATAGACTGCTCGATGCTATAACGTTGATAATTTTCCGAATCACTGTAATTTCCATTGTTTCGCGCGTAACATCGTCTTCCGAAGTGAAACCACCATGGGTGTAATGAAAAATCGGACGCGATTGCCAATAATCGTCTCGCAGATGAACGATAATTACCGTACAGAGAAAACTGGCTTAAAACAAGCCGACACAATGAGCGTACCAAAAATCAAGAAATTTTTAAAAATCTTCTTCCACGTGCAATTAGAAATTGTCGATGGATCAACGAATCGCAACGGAGCGGATTGAATTAAAAATTGCTGTTCAAAAATTATCGTCGAGTCTCGGAATGAGTTAATTTTGCTTTGCCAGCGGTTGAATAATCGACGACGAAATTTATCCGTCCGGATCGTGCGGTACAATGGAGATTGTTGGCCAATCGAAGACCGTAAATCGGCTTGTCGTATGGGCAGGTCGTAGATATTATGCTCTCGTCTAGACTGCCTTTTCGAGATAGATCTCAGACGCATTATTCGACCCTAACTCTCCGCTCGGGACAATGGGACAGCCCACCTACGTGCGTAGGTAACGCGACGCGTTTAACTTACAAGTTTAAAAACGAAAATGGAAACTTTGCGTTGTCTCGGTCGCTTCGCGTGAGACCTACGTTCGATCTCCTTTTTTTCATCCGGCAACCTCCAGGCTCTGACGCGAACGGATAATGCCACGTGTGCGTCTCTCGAAACCGATACCGATCTATTCTCGCGGCGAACCTCGTCCGCGTTCCCCGCGACCATCCTCGCGGACGCAAGAACGCCTTTTTAGCGATTTGTGCTCCACGATTTTTATCGGCTTACACTCGAATATATACGCGAATCCAATACTGGAAACGTTTCTGAAATTCTCGTCAATGCTTACAGAAGATATCTCGTTATCGCGCCGAGGACGATCCACGATGCGATTAAGCCGACATTGCGTAACAACGAAAATTCCCAGCGGTCTGAACATTCGGTCGCTAAAATTTTATCTCGCCGTGGAGATAAGAAAAGCTGGCTCGTCGCTTCTCAATGAACATTGACACTGAGAGCTTCGGTGCCGGCTTCTGAAAATATGTAAGTTTTTTTTTCGACGGTGGAAATTTAAAAAATGATGTATAAATTTTGTTTTTTTTTAAGATGGTCGTTGGAGAGGAGATCGAATAATTCGGGCCAGTCGCGCTCACACGGATCCTTTCGTTTTTCGGGGTCAATGGGCGGCCTTGAAGATGGCATTCGCCAGCATGCAGGATGATTCACCAGAGATCCCGAGAAACGGTCCACGCAGGACTCTTTGGCCGACTCGACGGAGTTACCTGAGTCGAACGAGAAGGTTCTCGCGTTCCGGAGCTCGTATAATCTTCGTCGACGTTCCGTGTGCTCCTTCGACCGAAATTGCTTACGGAATATCCGGCTATCCGGTGACATGGGAAACCATGCGACGGTCGGGTCTGCAGAGACCATATTTGCAAAAAAAAAAATTGATTTTTTTTCTCTGGGACTCAATTTATAGAAATACAACGAAGTATCCGATGTAAAGTCTAAAAGCAAGTTATTTTGCAAGATTCAAACATATCGTAAATTGAATTCACGTGAAATTTAATGTACGAGTCGGCGCATAAAAACCGCTAGAACTCGAACATTGAATTCCACACGATTGTTTTTTCGCCGTGAAGCAAGTTCTTTATCTCGCGTTCTCAAGCTCTTCGCGCATGGATTAAGAACCCAGAAAAAAAAAGCGATTACTCTTATCTTCGTTATCACGCAATTCATCGCAGTCGAAGAGACAGCATCTGCGCTGTGTGTGAACAAAAAATGTGCTCCGGATGTGGGCATTTTCCCCCTGTTATCTGCGCCACATATTTTTCTGCCACCTCAATCTCGAGCGGTTGGATCGATCGGTAATGAAATACCTTACGTCGACGATCGGTAGTGACTAGGCGATATGTTTTTTTAGCCGACAATACAGCGCTCTATTTTTTCTTTTGCCTTTCTCATTTCCCCGACCTCGATTGTTTCCACGATTGTCTCCTCGACCCTTCGCCACTTCTCATCGCCACTCGAGAGAGAGAGAGTTTCGTCCTCGTCGAGATTCCCAAGACGTGCTCGAGAGCTCGTCGGGATATCGCTTCTTCCCAACGGGTTCGCTCGGGCTTCGGGAACGTGCCGAGAGCTCGCAAAATATCGTTCCGGTGACTCACGGATTTTTCCTTCTTCCGAAATTCTACGACGCATCGAGTAAATTTTTAAATGACCCCTGTTACTAGTCGTTCTTTCCTCTCGCCGGAATTGAGAAACAATCGAGGAAGACGCCGATCGTTGGAAGAGGTTCAATTTGTTTGACTCGAAGACCCCCCTCGGGGTTCGAGAAGGAGGCGATCGAGCCGCTCCAATGGAAGCGATTAAAGAGCGCTCGAGAGGAATCTCGTGAGGTCGCGCAAACTCAGCCGCGATCGACGGAGCCAGAGACGAAGATAAAGAGCTTGGAGTCGCGACGAGTTTCAATCGAGAACGCGTGAAACGCGTCACGAAGACCGTCCACGAGCCTCGCACGCATCCAACGACTGGCTCGTAAGTTTCCTAGTCAGTCTGCAGTATGTCGTAGCGCACCTGCGATCATCGATAACTCCGATGACTTCATCGCTGGCGTTACTTATCGGTGAAATTACTGATAAGAAACAATTTATTTTTTTAACAATCCGCAAGATTGCGGAAATCGGTCTCCTCGCTCCCGATGTAGAACTACCAAGAATGAGAGGAAAATAAATAAATAGCGAGAAATTAAATTAAAAAAAAAAAAAAGAAAATTTAATCGATGCAGATTTATCATCGGGTCTATTGTTGGTAATTATTAAGTTCCGTGCCGGAGTGGGCGCGCGAGCTTCTCCTTCTCCAGTGTGATTTATACGCGTTAAAACGAACGCGCACACACTGACGAGAGCGCGTTGGATACGCGAGGCCTGGTATCGAGACCCGGGATCTTGTTTTCCTCCAAGGTCGGACACGCGAGGCTTTTGCATGTGCATTTGTGTTTGCAGATGTTTAAGAGTAGAATGAGTGGAACATTGGATTGGAGTACGTTTTTCAAGTGGTGAGGAGCTTTCTTCCGATAGTTTGTTGATCCGAACGAGCGCGGCGAACGGGGCTGATGGAAAACAAGTAGATCGTACCTGAGGCAAGTCCTCGGTGTGTCCATTGGACGAACCTGATATGCAATGGCACTGAATATGCATTACGAAAGTTTGCCGTATCGGCGGGTTGCGCGAAACCCGTAGAACCTGTTGCAGAACGACCGCGCCGTTCCCCACTCGTGGCTACACACGTGAAGCATTTTTTTGTTTTCATTATCCGCAGTGCTTTTGCATTTCGTTTTTATTTTGTCCTCGGCCGACGAATAATACACGGAAGGTGTCCCGTCTACGTCGAAGCCGAGGCGGCTGAGACACGGAATACAATTTGATAATAAGACCTCGACGCGAGAGAATTTTGGAGCAAGATGGAATTTATTGAAAATGCAGTGAACATCGATAAATGTATTAATTCATTATTCGCTGGGTCAGATGATTAATGGTATTTATTTATTTATTCATTTATTCAATAGCACAAATTCATCGACAGATGAGAAAACATTGCACAGTGCTTATAATATAAATTGAACCGTAGATCGAACGATAGTAAAGACGACTTTGTTGCTGCTACGACGATAATTCGCTAACACCGAATAACCCCGCGGTTAAGTTCCCGAACGAAACATATCCCGATTCGAGAGATTGTGTCGCGGCGAACCGCAGCGTGACGACGGTAAAGATTTCTCATCGATACGTAACAGTGTCTCTATGAAAGCTCGGTCACGAGCGTTCCAAAGTGAATTAACGTTCGCGTAACGCTAAATCACTGCGGCTACAAAGTGTAAAGAGGTTTCCGCCGCTGCAAACCCAACACGTGTTGACACTCGTCGTCGGATGACCCATTAGGAATAGGATTGTTTGCCTCAATCGAGTGCGAAAATTCGCAAGTTTTAGGAGAGATAATGGCTCTCCACTGACTTGCATACGTAGTGGAGAAAAATGAAACCGTTCACAAATGCAATGGAACTTTTCCACTCGGACACTTGTCGGTAGATTTCGGAGGCTTCAAAACTTCGTGGAGACTTCAAACTTCACTTCGTGGTCTCAAAAAAAAAAAAAAAAAAAAAAAAAAAAAAAAAAACATTCTACTATCTCAGGCCATCGGAGAGTTTCATCGATGCGCCACTCAATTGACATCCATCGGCGGGCCGGTCCATTTTACCCCACTAAGGACTGATTAAAAGAGGAATTATCGACCGTCGTCGGGACCGCGCGTGATATCGAACGAATGCGATCTACGGACGATTGCATCTCGCAGGATTGAGCGCAGCATCCGATGAACCATTGGCTGGACCATCGGGACGATGCGGTGTTGCACAGGGACAAGAATACGATGACTCTCTCCACGACGTTCGCGATGACACGCGCTCATTAGCTCGTTCGCTCGGTCACAGTCAACACAATGGTTAACGCTCCATCGAGATATCCTCTCATTCTTGGTTTCAGCTCGCGGCCCACGAAATTCGGCGATTTCTCTTGACTTCGTGCGACAATGTCGTGTTGCACCGGCGTACCTGAAAATGAAATTTTTTTCGAGAATTATTTTACTATTTTTTTTTTTTGCATATCCATAAAATGTAATTTTTTTAAAATAATTATTTTATTTTAATTTAATTTTATTATTCGATGAAATTTGAAAGTCTGTGATATGAAGTGAATCATCGGAGGTGAAACACCTTTCGGGGCTCTTCGTAGTGCGTCGCATATCGTGCACTTACGCATGCACGTCGATGAATTATCAGAGGGGTTGAAACAGCGCTTATGAATTAATGAATCAAACGGTCGCGAAGAATGAATCATTTTTCTCGCACTCGGAGTCACCCTCCACGGTTTCTCCCAACATCATCAATATTTACCGGAAGATTCTGACGTCACGGAGAGAAAATGAGCCGGCTGGGATATTCGTACACGGACGAAATACGGGGTGTGAGGTGAAAACAGCGAGTTCACATGTCAACAGATTTAACGATCGCAAGTTGTGAATCATTTTCTCGCGATTGGACCGAATCCTCCTTGGGTTTGTCCCGAATATCGTCAATATTTGGGGGAAGATTTTGACGTCACGGAGAAAAAAATAAGTTGGTCGGGATGAAAAGAGAGCGTTGATAGAAGCGTGCTGAAAAGCACGTAGCCGAAGAGCGGAGAACACAAGTAGAGGAGACCTCGTGCGTCGAGGAGTCCTTGCGAAGCTTACATTTCGTGGGTACTATCAATAAATAATTCACGCGAGCATCGGCGGACTCATTGGTAGGCGAGAGAACGAGTCTCTTGCGACATATGCTTCGGAGCATATCGCCAATTGGACCGACCGTTTATGTAACGCTTATAAATATAGCGTGGCAAGATAAGTTACGATGTGCCCGGAGAGTACCGGTTCTGCCTGGGTTTAATGTTCGAGCGTTCAAACAATTAATTAATTCCGCGAACGCCCGGGCACTCGAAATTGTTATCATCGCGCAGATTGGAATTCGAGATCGAGATACCGGATACGCGACTCCGAACGGAGGGCCAATGTATCGTTAATGTGCTCCCGGGAGCGAGAGATTTATTGTACAAAAGGACCAAAAGTCACGATGTATTAAAATTATTATTCGCGTAGAATTTAAATGATTGTTAATGACTTATTATCTATTATTATTATTAATTTATTGTTTATTCGGCACGCGTGTGATTTTTTTAAGAAACATTTTTTTGTATTTATTGCGAGTCAGCAATATTGCAAGTGTCAATGTGTGAGGGAGATGGGGTTCGAATATATAAGTTTGTACTTTTGTTTGTAAAATTAGAAAAGACCACAATTCAATTGATTACCGATTATCGAGTACTATGAATATTAAGAAATTACTGTTTATTCGGCATTCATTCAATTGACTTTATTTTTTTTAATTGTTTCGATATAAACCGTAATGAAATAATAATAACTGTTGTTGCCTCGTAAAGGAGACGAGAGAGGAAGGTGTCCGGGAAGGGTCAAGTAAAGACCGCGACGTTTATTCAACATGCAGCATGTTTATCGCGTCGGGATCGAGGAGTGCAACAACAGCACAACCGACGAACAATCGCCGGCCAATTATGCTCGACTTCCGGCAAGACAAGACTGCGGCCAGGCGGTGGAACGTGAACGTCCTTCGGACACGCGAACTCGCGCTCACGACAAGGTCAGCGAAAACGTGTGCTCGCAGGATCGTCTCAGTCGGATGTATTGTCGTTCACCTGGTGGAATCTTTCGATTAATTCGCCCAGTTGCACGGCACCTGTGTTACACACCGAGCTACGAGCGAGGCAGAAGCGTAGCATCAGATATGACTGGTAGAAATTTTTCAATAAAATAAAATACTAGCATATCCTACGCAGCATGAAACCGACTGCAACAGCTGTGTGCGTCGTTTCTTATTCGGTTTATATATGCGTTCCGTAACGGTTTTACAAATTACAGTCACAAAAACCAGAGAGCAATGATAATAATTCGCCTCGGTGCCCGAGTAATTCGCTCGAGACCGTTTGTTCGCCGGGGCTCCGGTAAACAAATCATTCCGAGCAAAGTTCCTCGATACTTTCACTTGGCAACTGGCGGATGACCCGAGATTGCGCGGAGACCCGATTATCCGCTCGCTCGCGGCTCGCTGCTAAATCCATCTTTTTTCTTGCGATGACGAGCGCGGCTCGATGACGCGAGATTCGCAGACTGCGCGGTGGCTGCGTCCACGCTTATCGCAAAAATTCCAAAGTCACCTCTTGTTTTCTGGCGCCGATATGGCACGCCCAAAACACTTGGCACAACTTTCAGCCAAACTACTTCCACCCGTTTTACTTCGTACGATGTAAAAATAACACTCGTCAAACTGACACGTAGAAGCGAGTTTAACTTTCCACGTGCACTTCCACGGTCTTTTAACTTAAACGCTATATTATCTTTTTCACGCTACCAATTGCGCAGATCGATCAGAATCTACCGTTATTATATCATCGTGTATTACATGTACTCTAGTTACAGCTACCACGTCACAGCTTTCGTGCTTAGCAGATACAATTAATGTGATTGTAGGTGTGACGAACCAGCGAGCAAAAAGGAAGTGAGCAGGGAACGAGCGATTCATTGCAGCGCAATTATAATATCCGCGGGAGAGGCAATTTCCATAGAAGCGAACCAAACGGCTATTGGTTCTTTTATCATAAAATCGAGCACAGTTTTTCCGATGCACTTCGTCGTGTGATACTTCTACGTTACATTATCATTCGAAAAATACCGATTGAACGTGCCGATCTAGATCTACCGACATGATTTCAAAGATATTCTCGGGTGATATCGGCTCGTATTACAGTAATTTAGTTTTAGTTCGTGCGTCACAGTTTTTAAGTTTAGCGGAGAGAATTAATGTGATTGTACGAGCGCCGAACGAGCAAGGAAAAAAAGTAGCTAGGGAACGAACCAGTTATCGAAGAGTGGGCTTGATATCTATAGAAGATGAACGTCATCGAGGCCCACGCAATCGCCCTTTTCCGTGACGTAAAATGCTTCCCGATACGAGAGCTCCCGAAAAATAATTTCACCCGTGACCTATATGACGGTTTTCTTTCAAAATTTACGAAAGAGGCGATCGTCGCTGAGTAAAACCCTTTTCGATGCGAAAACTCATGGAGAATTATTAGGTTTATGAGTTGTACGGCGGCGGACTCGGATGAGGTGCATCGACTTGTACGATATCGGGTCGTGCAAGTTCTTCGTCGACGATCACGACAGTTCGTGCGCTTTCTAATCCCCGTGGTCCATTTAACTATCAGTCGCTGGGAGCGCCTCGTTGTCTTTGCAGATCCATTCCAAAATCGATGCTGAAATAGCGTTCGTAGATCACGGCATCGGCGACGAACGGTAACGGTGACCGAAGCGTCGAGCCCAAACGTTGTGAGAAAAGGGTGACTCGGACTTGTGTCCACGCACGAACGAATCTGTAAAAGAAAGTCATTTTTGTCGTTAGTCAAGAAACGGTCGAGGTGTTTTCGGTCATTGCAGTGAAAGTGTGACACCGTTAACCGTTATTGTGTCTCGTTCGGAGGGAAAACAAGTTTTTAACGTGATTCATTCGTTTTGACCGAATAATGTAAAAAAAGAAATTAAGTGACAATTGCAGGTGAATGAGGAGAGCGATACTGGCTTGTATTGCGATGTGAAAGTTGACAATTGGTTGAACGGTAAATCACAAATAGGTGGTCGAAAATTGTTAACAAAATAAATTAATAATGGCCAGTTCACTGTTTCAATCAGAAAATATTCCGTGGAAAAAGACATTATTGAGAAGTGAGCGTGAAGAGAACTTTATGCGAAGAATCGAATAGTGTAAAAAAAAAAAAAAAAAAAAAATGTATCCAAATAATCCAATACACTAGCCATGGTTACTGGGCTGGCATACTGGCGTTGGCATTTGGATGTTTGATATAAGTCCTGTTAGACACTCGCGCATTATGAGATAATCACGCGCAAGTAACACAAGGACTATTCTGGGAAGGAAAAAGCAAGTTTTATGAACATCGAAAGAGAAGGCCCGAGAGAGTTGTGTTGGTGTCCCGAGGCGGGAATCGAACCCGCGTCGCCCGGTTTCTCAGCCGACACGCTATCGACTTAACCGACAAAGTGTACCAATTTTGAAGAAACATTTTCGTTATTTAAATCCCACGCGACGCTCTTTTATATCCGTTTTTATTTTTGTCAGTGAACCGTAGTTCACGTTCGGGACAATACCGAGAGGAATCGAGATCGTATCCAGAACGATTATTCACCGAGTGTCCGCTCTTGCGCGAGACATGGAGCGTGGTAGGCGCGAACAAGATACGTTCGAGAGCGTTGCCGCGTCTTCGCTGGAGTTACGTCGACCACGTGTTGCTTAGCCTAGTTTCCGAACCGTTCGCATTGAAAGGCTTCGAAAAATCACCGCTCGATGTATCCATCGAAGAGCCTTGCGTTGAACGAATTACCTGAAAAAAAATGAAAAAAATTAATAAAATTGAAGAGCCTATGGTTTCATAGAAAAAGGAATTTCTGTACCGTGACTCGACAGCTCTTTGCCTCGAGTCCGTCTCACGCAGCAAAGTTCGACGTTAACGTGGAAAGAAAGTCGACTAATATTTTAGTAATAAATACAGCTGATTTCCTTTTGCCCGACACGCACCGGAAGTTACACAAAGCTGTGTCTCGATAGAAGGAGCACGCGATAATTTACGTAGCGGGACGTCCGGGGAGTTCGATTATTGGAACGACGAAATTTGTCTATGGTTATAAAGAGCGATGCTTCAACGAGGAAGAACCGCGCCTTGTGAAGCGAGGCGCGGCGACTATCGCAATTATTTTAGGAACATCGCTCAAGCGCGACTCTAACAATTCCGTGACGTTGAATGAAACGATCTATCAAGCTAGTTGTCGCTGGAATTGTCAACTTGAAAGGAAGATCTTCGGATTGTTACCGAGAAACATGGAGATGCAGTTGGAATCAAGCGTTAACTAGCGTGTCCGTAGATTCAAAGTCTCGTTGGAAGCTAAAACCGGCACGGAAGCAAACAGGAGAAAATCGTTTCTTCCAGCTTTCCAAGCCGAAGCTTATTCATAAACCCGTTCCCTAGAAAAGCCGGTGACCAAAGCGCTACGTGAGTCACACTCGGAGGGGTAAAGACTTTTGAGAAAATCTCGGGGACAGAATTACCCGCTAAGTGAGCGAAATTAGACATTGCGGATGAGGCTGAAGCTTCAACGGTGCGTTATTCGATTCTATGAGAAAACGCATCGAAACCATTGTTTCTATGACGGGAAACTCTAGGAATAACTTATCAATTGGACACGTGACCTTAGAATTTGGTAGGGAACGATTTAATCCTCGCGATGTAAGTCGAAGCTGGGCGCGTGCTGGAAGGTTAAGGCCAGTCCCGATCGGTGTGTGGATTAATTATTCCAGACCCACGAGGCTCGATTATAATGTGCCTTATATATATCATACGACTGCGAGTCACTTCTCATTGCATTATTTATTCGATTACTCACGGTCTTCGCACATCACCGTTCGTGAAAAGCCCACGTACGATGAAGTGTAAATAATTATTTATAGAATTCTTCGCGGTTGAATAATTAACCAATTTAAGGTGATGCAAGACGCACTTTGGACCTGAGAGGTGAAACAAAAATTTTTTTTCCGAGACCAATGATATTCATCCAGCCCAAATATCAAATATCCAAAAAGGTAACGGATTCATTTTTTTTATCATCTCTCGTTTGTTTCTTCAACTGTGCGATAAGGCCACGGATCCGAGGCCGATAAAAAAATGTATTTTTGAATCTAATCGGTAACAATTTGCGACACCTTGTCTGACGAAGTCTCCAGCATTAATGTTTTTTTTTTTTTGCTGTCCCGCTTCACGTGGGTATCTCAGAAAACCATCGATGACTTCGAGGCTCTGCGTCCTCTCACTTTTTACGTTTAAGGCGAATCGAAGGCTGGTGCGCGTCTCCATAAATCGATCGCGTTCAATATGTATAGCAGAGAAGTGCATCGACGAGAGGAGCGAACGAGGAACGTTCAGTTAAAAAAAAAAAACGCCCCAGTCGTAGGTCTATAACGCGAGCCGTCGTAGCTGCGTTTCATTCGACCGGAAGTACAGCTACGGGCGAGCGGAAATTTCATCACTCCTCGATAATCAACGTCACGCCACGTGACTATCCTCGACAATTAGTCGCACGCCGTAATAACGAGGCCCCAAGCCTCGTACCTCTCCTTCCAACGAAATCAAGTCTGAAACAAAAAATTCAATTTCCATTATGAATTTTATTATTATTTTTTACCCTGAAACGACACTTGTGTCGGAACTATTCTTTCGCGTTTAACTTTTAGACTTTGAGAGTTTCCCTAAAGTTGAACCGAAAAATATTGGTTTCCGGCGATGCAGCGTAACAATGAATAGGTCGATTCTGCTAGACCGGTGTGTGTTGTTTTAGGGTTAATGGGACGGTCCGCAAAACAATGATCGGTCGCCGAGGTCGACGCTCCGGCGTTCGCTCGTTTTTATTGTTCTACCGTGCTCTAGCGAGCGCTCGCTTCCAGTTTCCATGAGAATACACCGCAGCGAGTTATCATTGTACAAATGAAAACCGGCTAGATAAGCCTGTCCCAGCGGGACTGTTTAATATGCGGCTATGCGGTAGCTTTGCCGACGCTTACCTTTTATTTGATTCGTTACTATAAATAGAATTGTCAGGCGACGTGAGTCACGTTGGGATAAATGTCGATGGAACCATCGCTCGCTGCGTTATTTGCCAAAGAAAAGTGTAACGCAGGGGTGAATGAGTCGACGGATTTTAGCCGACGCAAAATCCCATCATTTTATCGCTTTGCTCAACGATAAAGCGACGAGATTCAGCGTTGTCGAGCTTCCGGGTAAAAAGATTTTTTTTTTTTCATAAACGTATCTGGGAACATTAACTTTACGTGAAGTTGAAGAAAATCTAATAGAAAATAATCAAGTTTTAAAACATTGCAGACCATTCGTCTGTTTTACAAGTGTCGGGTTGGATTTTTAATAATTGAATTTTGAACGAATAATATTCGCATCGGGTCTCGACGACTAGAACGTGTCCGAGTTTTTATACCGTTACCTTAGTTGCATCGAGACGCTGGTTTTTAGCGGAGTGAAAAAATAAACCGGATGACTTCGTTGATTCTTCTTAGGTTTTTTTTCGACAAACAACGCTTTCTGTTTGGCGATGGGCCGATAACATTTTTTTCCTCCGAATGAATCCTAAAAAAAACGGACTCGGATAAAGGCGAATTGGGCGGAGCTTAGATCGTAACAGTGCGATAAATAGGAGAGAGCTTTTCGCTGATGGGGAAAGTCAGCTGATCCACGATGATAGAGTAACCAGCGATGAGTATTCTCGGTGTATAACCGTTGTGAATTTAAAATAAAGATCGTTCATTCTGGACGTTGAAAGTTCAATGAAAAGCTCGACTGGTCATATTTTTTTTTTTCCATACTGGTGTTTTATCTCCGTCGTCGTAGAGATAAACCGAGACGCAAGGCCTTGGCTGTGTATCGTCGGAAAGGTTAAGAGAAATGAAAGAGATGCAGTCAGTAGCAAGAACTGTAACGATTGGCATTGAGTGATGCCAATGAAAAAGCAAAGTTCCAGCTGATGTAGAATTCAATAGAGAGTCGGATGAACCCCGCTCTCATCTCGTATATGAGGTATTTTCACCCGGCATTGGTTCGAAAAATTCAAGTATCTCTCGGGCACTTTTTTGTCACGTGATAAATGTTTCAACTCACCTTATATCAGCGAACATTCCGGATCTATGCAACGTTATTTATATTTTAATCGGCCGGAATTTTGGGGTTTTTAGAATTTAGATTGGCAGGACGGAATTCCGAAGAATATTACGACGCGGAAGCACCAAAAATTTTGCCGTTTCGAGATACACGAGAACATCGGCTGCGAACACTTTCTCGATAACAAAGCACTAGCTGTTGGTACCGCCATTTTGAATACTATGCAAGTTCTTCCATAGCACGAACTCCCGGCATGAATTACCGACGGTTGGTACAATCATCGATAAGAGCGATCGCTGCCGCGGTGTCGAAGAGTCGACGCAATTTCGCTGCATCGCCGTCCGGAACAGAGGGAGTTAATGTCGCGTCCCGAACGGTTATTCGGCCGCGTCAGACATCGCCACTTTGTTATTTACACCGTTCTCTCATCCTGTTCCGTTTGCTGGGCTTAATTTTTACGTTGAATATATATTAGTATTTCTCGAAGTAGTGTAAAAAAATATACATTCCCTACATTTCAGTGGTTAGTTTAGGTTTTCAGAGTGCCGAGGGCGAGCAACGATGGCTGAGGAGAAGACTGATTTCGTAAGTTTTTATATACAAGTTAGGCCGTACCAGTTAGGTGCAGCTTTATATAAAATGGCTTCGGTAATCTAACCTAAAATTCGTATTTGGCGCCGAACACTTCGATACGGTATAATTGCGAATATGAGGAAAATATCGAATCGCTGTACCGTTCGAATGTTCTCTTGCATATAGTTGTCTTGCAGAGTAGACTATATCGTCGAAAATATTTTTTTACACGCATAAATTCCGACGAAACGCCCGTTCGAATTCCCGCAGGATTGGTGCAACGAGAAGTTACAGCGTGCGCAAAATACCATCAACGACTCTCCGTACGACCTGGAAGCATGGAGTGTACTTATCAGAGAAGCGCAGAACAGGCCGATAATCGAAGTGCGGCCCGTGTTCGAAAGGCTCGTCACCGTGTTCCCGTCCGCTGGTCGCTACTGGAAGATTTACATTGAACAAGAGGTAAACGCCAGTAAACGATCGGACGATCGCGAACGGTGAACCGAGCTTCGTATGAAATAAATCGTATCTCTAATTTTGTTGCAGATGAAAATGCGCAACTTTGAGAAGGTGGAAAAGGTATGTTAAAAATTAAAAACAAATGAATTGTTTTAGATCGCCAATTCGAATCAAAGTGATTCGCTCTTTGGTAAATTACACGTTGCGTATTTTTCTCAGGGTTGTTCAATTAGAATGACAAAATATTGTTCTGCGTTATTGTTTGAGTACAGCTTAGAAAACGGGTGAAAGAATGTTCGGTCTCCGAGGATCGCAACGCTATTTTAACTGAACAACGTACTGTTGAGGGATGCGAAACTTGAATATCGTTAGCTTTATGTAAAAAAAAAAAAAAAAAAAAAAATAATAATTGGTACAAAGCTACCTGATAACTGATAACGATATGGTATTTCCATACTTATGTGATTTTGGCCACTTTACATATTATGTGAGGTGAATAAAAAATATTTTTACTTCACCACCGAGCCACTTATTTAATTAATTGTTTACCGTTATCTTAACGCATTCGGGAGGTTGCTTTCTGCAGATCATCTCAGACGAGGCCCATCCAGTCTCTGAAATCGGCATATACACATTCTGAAAAAAAAATCGTAGAAGGCAACTTTCTGAATGGCATCAGCCTTGTATTCCTTCCTGCAATACTGCGGTTTATTGCATTTCGTCGAAACCGCTGGGGAAAACCTCTATGAATCAGGCTGTATTATTTTTATTTGCAACATCGTTTGCAATTTTTTTTTGTTCCATCGAGTCCTCTGCACTTCGAGTTATTGGTCATTGCTGAGTAGATTCGTTTTCTCATCTATCGCGCCTCAATGTAAATAATACTGAAACGATGGGCGTCAACCCTTTTCCCCCCACCTTGTGTATATTTGAGGAACGACTATGAGACCATCCTCCAGTATTCGCAATTGTTATCAAGGGGTAGCATAAAGTGACCGAACATCGCGATAAATCTCGAACCTGCTTCATCAATTGTTACGTCGATCGCCGGTAATTAATTGGTCGGGCATCAATCAATTTGATTCTAAACATAGCCGTATCGCCGGTCAATTTAAAAAAATCGTCACATTATGCTGCCTCGTATTGTCTTAATTTGTTCAATCGTTTTTGGGATCAATTATTTCCAGATCCCACACAGGCTCATTAATTATGTTACAGCCACTATACCCCATTTGTAGTGAAATAAATAAATCTCTTGAACCGTGGGGTTTCACACTGTGTTAATTGACTATCTTCATCATATATACATTTTTTTCCCATTGTTTGAAAATAAACATAATATATATGAGTGCAGGAGTAATCTGTGTTTTTTTTGCCACAAAATAAATAATTCGCAAATAAATGCATTGGCGCATTATTATTTATCCCGAGTATATTCATCGACTACCATGAATAAAGAGACAATGCCGTAGAAAATTTACTGTATCAGAATAGACGAAAAAATGAAACAAAAAAAAAATAAAACAACTTGTCGTTGACATTTTTCTCCACGTATGCGAATATAAACTTGCCTTTGTGGGTAAGTAAGGCAGTAGCTTGACTATTCCCGGTCTGAAAAAAATTCCGACATTTCTCATAGAACATAATAACAACAGATACACGACAGGGACCGAAATTTATGCAATCCTACAACTTTCTTTCTCCGACAGCTTTTCCAAAGGTGCCTCATGAAAATCTTGAATATTGAATTATGGAAACTGTACCTTTCGTACGTCAAAGAAACAAAGGCCAGCCTCGCCACGTACAAGTAAGTTGTCGAATCAAAATAGAATAAAAAACATATATATAAGACACGTCATCTTCTCGAAAACGTGCAACAATCCATGGAAAATGAATTTTTATTTAAAAAATTCAGAGAGAAAATGGCTCAAGCGTATGATTTCGCATTGGACAAGATCGGAATGGATATTCATTCGTACAGTATTTGGAACGACTACGTTATGTTTCTCAAGAGTGTCGAAGCTGTAGGCTCTTACGCAGAGAATCAAAAAATTAGCGCAGTGCGAAAGGTAGGATTCCGAGAGAAAAGACTAGCCTTGGAATTTTTCCAGAGGATACAGATTATTATAAATTACAGGTGTATCAACGGGGAGTTATAAATCCAATGATAAATATGGAACAACTGTGGAAGGATTATATGGCTTTCGAGCAAAACATAAATCCGATAATCGCTGAGAAGATGGCAATCGAGAGATCGAGAGACTACATGAATGCAAGGCGAGTAGCGAAGGAATTGGAAGCGGTCACACGAGGCCTCAACAGAAGCGCCCCGAGCGTTCCACCCACCGGACATCCGGAAGAGGTCAAGCAGGTATAACGTAAAAAAAATTGTATATGTTCGGCTGAAGAAAAAAAAAAATCTTCAATAAAATGAGAATGTCTGATAAATTAAGAATTATTTCCTCCACACAGGTTGAGTTATGGAAGAAGTACATAGCGTGGGAGCGAAGCAATCCCTTGAGAACAGAAGACACGTCCCTAGTAGCACGGCGTGTCATGTTCGCGATTGAGCAATGCCTCCTCTGTTTGGGACATCATCCTGCTGTCTGGCATCAGGCTGCACATTTTCTCGAGCTAAGCTCGAAGATTCTCACAGAAAAGGGCGACGTGAACGCGTCGAAGAATCTCAGCGACGAGGCAGCCACGATGTTCGAGAGAGCGACGAGTACGCTGTTGTCGAAAAACATGTTGCTGTACTTTGCACACGCTGATTTCGAGGAGGGCCGCGTTAAGTACGAGAAGGTTCATCAGATATATCAAAAGTTTCTCGATATTGCCGACATCGATCCGACACTGGTTTGTAAACTAATTTAACGACTCGAAAAAAACCTGTACAGCCGATGCTCGATTATTCAAATTCTTAATTATCCGAACCACGCCGCAAAATTTCATTAGATTTATCATAAACAATTTGTTTAACAGGCATACGTACAATACATGAAATTTGCAAGACGCGCGGAGGGAATAAAATCCGCTAGGACCGTTTTCAAGAGAGCGCGAGAGGATCAGCGCTGTCGTCACCACGTCTACGTCGCCGCCGCTCTTATGGAATATTACTGCACCAAAGACAAAAATATCGCTTTTCGCATATTCGAATTGGGTTTAAAGAAATTCGCTGACAATCCTGAATATATATTATGCTACATCGATTACCTGTCGCACTTGAACGGTATGCATAACGATTGATAGCGACGAAAAAAAAAAAAATTACTCGTCACTAAACTCTAGTTCATCGTGCTTCCTGTATGCAAATTTGAAATAATTTTCAGAGGACAACAACACGAGAGTATTATTCGAACGTGTCCTATCGTCGGGGAGTCTGGAACACGAAAAATCTGTGCAAGTCATCTTTTTCCTTTTCTCTTGAAATCGTAGAATTACAATTTGCGCTCAACAACGTCGTTCTTCTCCTTTGCAGTGACATATGGAATCGTTTCTTGGAATTCGAATCAAACATCGGCGATTTGGCGAGTATTGTAAAAGTCGAAAAGAGACGGAGCGCCGTGCTGGAGAAGATAAAGGAGTTTGAGGGCAAGGAGACTGCTCAGCTCGTGGACAGATACAAATTTTTGGATCTATATCCGTGTACTGGTGTTGAGCTGCGATCGATCGGATACGTCGAGGTATCGAGTGTCGTCAGAAATCCCACCGGGAATTTGCCCCGGGCTCCGGATACCGTGGAAGCCAGAGCTGCTCTGCCCAAACCGGATCTGTCGCAAATGATTCCGTACAAGCCCAAAGTCAATGCTCTGCCCGGAGAACATCCTGTGCCAGGTTCGTTAGTCGATTGCTCGCTGCAATTAAGGATGTATCACGTATACATTCTCAATGAAGAGTTCAATTCGATCAAAATTTCAGCACTTCACGATATTTTTAGAAAGTGAAAAAAAAAAAACGGCCCTACGAATGATGACCTTTTTTGAATTTTTTTATTTTCCGAACTTCCCTAACGATCATTCAACATTATTATTATGCAAAATTAATATTGTTAAGATCTTTAACACAGCTTATTCTTTCGGATTTTTATTCCAGTAAAAAGTGTTTAAATTCTCACTGAATGTGAGTTTTGATCGGGAATGTACATGTGAAGCATCGATAATCGTTCCGAGATTTTATAATTTTACAAATTTGTATATTCTTTTTTTTAGGGGGTTCTTTTCCTTTACCGCCAGCGGCAGCACAACTATGCACCCTTCTACCGCCACCCGGTTGTTTCAGAGGGCCGTTCGTTTCCGTCGATTTACTCATGGACGTGTTCAGCAGAATTCAATTGCCAGAGCATGGTAGGATTTATCGCAAGAGTCATTGTATGTCGAAACTCAGAGATTCAGGCCTCTAGTGAACAAGTCGGATTTAAAGGTTCCGATATGCATAATGAATACGCACGTTACTCGGGCATTTATTCGTTCCAGCTCCGGTGCCGGTAGCCGACAATGGTTGCGACACAAAGTTGTTCGATCTCGCTAAGTCCGTCCACTGGATAGTTGACGAGAGCAACGATGGACCGAGCGTGGGATCGAAGAGACGAAGGGGTCGCCTCGGTGGCGAGGATAGCGAGGACGAGGATCTTCCGCCACCACCGGCCAACGACATATATCGCCAGAGACAACAGAAACGCGTCAAGTGAACGGACTCTACTGCCTACATGAGAATTGCAAGCTGTATAATTTTCCAAGAGCCAATGGGAATTTTCTCGTGTTCCGACGAGTACCGAAAAAATCATCAACCTCGTGACTGTGCGGATCAAAAGACACGGACGAATTCCTGTGCGAAAAAATTAATTCCCGATCACCCAGTGACGTCGGGTGTTGCGTGACAAGTGACGAGGCACTAAGACGGTTCGGAGTGCAACGGCACTGTAAGGATTCCGATTATCCGACCGGCTCAACTTACCGAGAGAGTACCGAGTTAGGTATCAACGACAAACGTTTGTACATATTCCTCCACGGCCAAATAGTAAGCGTGTGTATAATATATATAAATGTACGTCTCTTTGTGCGACACGATGATTGCATTGTCCTGAGCGAGATTCTGTCATACCGACATATAACATACATTTATAACAGTTATCGAAACGGTAATAAAAAGCAAATTGGCGGGGGACTCGGTTTATAGAATTTTGTACTATCGCGGAGAGGCGAAATGCTCGGGACGGTTCAAGGAGGGTTGGCGTGTGCGAGGAGTATTTTCTTTCGAGATAATGGGGCGTTTACTTCGGGACCGTGTACAATAGTACCGAGTGCCGGTGGTAACGTACCTTCGGTGATTTCACTCTTCCTCCGATGGCGAACCGGAGTTTGTTGGCAGTTATAACCGCACGGATAAGGGTGCAATTAAACTTTGATCACTATTACTGGGTTCGGTAATAGCCCTTCCGTCTATTACCTTCCCCCACCTTCCGGGTAAACGGTCAATTGAGCCGACATCGTCGGGAAAACAGTTTCGAGCATCGTAACTTGAGGGGGGTGAAAATTGACGAGTCGACGGAAGTTTTGCGAACGCGCGCGTCTGACCGTAGGAGTTCAACGAGCACGTACCGCGCGTTAGACACTGCGGCTGATAAGCCATTCGGTCGCGGATTTCAGGAATCGGCCATCTCCCCTCCTCCCAGTAGTAGATTACGTTCCCTCTCGCAACCATTGAACGTAAATCCGGAGTAAATTCGACGTGTGACTGCGTTTATCGGACATGCGTGTACTCATCGATTCAAGATGCTCCGAAGGCTTCAATGAAACTTACCGAACACAAGACTGATCGACGGGTTTTACCGACCTGTAATAGTTACATCATAGGTTGAAAAAAAAAGAACAGATACAATTCAGCAATGCCACGTAAAATTTACATAGCGAACAATTGTGAGTTAAAAATCACGGTGGTGACTTTCGAGCGAGAAACAATTTTTTACTGTTCATTTAATTATTTATTTATTTGGAGCCACATTATTTGAATGAAATGTTGACTTAAGAGGTAAAATAATTTATTACAATAATTATCACAATAATTTTTGGACGCCCCATTTTGTCCCATCTATATATCCAGATTTTCAGACCCATTTGGCCCCACGTACGTTAATGGAAAATTACGTTTGACTCCGCTTTTGTCTATGTCGATTGGGCGGATTGAAGTTCCGGTCAAATAATGTGGTTTCATCTATGTGGTAACAGGTCGGATACGATTACAAACACGATTTAAATTCCATCGCCCAATTAACGATATTAAACTCGTTCATCGCTTCAACCCTTTGAGCCATACATTATGACGCTATTAAAACGAAAAATCGATATTACATGTCAAGTAATTACGTTCAGAAAATTAACAAAAAAAAGAGCGAAAGAACGTGAAATATCCCGTGTCTCATCGTGGTGTAACGGGTTAACAAAGCTCGCAAAAAATAATCAAACGGTACAGATGAGGTCTGGCATTTAAATTTATTGAAGGGGTCTGTCATAACTGAAATTTATGTGATCATCGCGCAACCCGTTATTAACCGGGAAATAAATTTTCCATCTCTGTTGCATGTGCTCCGTGGGAAGTTGTGTCTACGCCGGAAGGCATGGTAGATGGGTTTGTCCCGGCTTGTCGTTAAAATTTAGACGAGGATACGGATATACTTCAAAAGAATTTTAGTAGATGGGAAGTCGCGAGACCGCGTACGTCGTCGCATCGCTTTTCGAGAAGGAAGGATCTCATCGTGGCTATGAAACCGTTGGACGGAAGGCAATTGAAACTTTGCTGGCTTGCGAGGAGCAACTAAGCTTCGTACAGTGTCTATCAATGTCGGCGTGTTAGGGGACCGGTAACGCTTTATTGTACATACGGGAGAGCATAATCGTATACTCGGGTATTAATATTCGTAGTTTCTCAAGTGGCTGCGTATGTAGATGCACGGTAATATTTGCATAACGTCTGGACACGAGTCTAGACCACTCAGCGTTTTATAATTGTGTATTCGCCAGTGCGGAGACTCGGTCCGTCTCCGGCAATCGTGTGAGTTTTGATCGTCACAGGAACACCACCATGACAACCACACGTGGGGTAGTTTGGACTGGAGACCAGGATTTCACTGAAATTGAAATAAAAAATATTTATTTTGTCGCAAACAGCTACACCACAAAATAGTTCGGTCTGCCATAGCCATGAGTAGCATTGAAAATAATCAATTATAATTATAAAAGTAACGAAATTATAAAACTTACGAATTTTCATGAGGGATGAAGGTCATCGATAGACCGGGACTTTGGGAGATCCATAACGTTTTTCGACGGTACTGCGATACAAGAAAAACAAAAAAAAGGAGAATAAACACGGATGAGCAACGTCGGTGAGAAATTTTCGAATCTGTCGGGAAGTCATTAATTAAACAATGAGAATATTTAGGAGGGAACGTCGGTGTGAATGCGGGACGGTGGAACTCGGCGGAGAGGTCTTTGAAAGTTTGGTACTATCTTGGAGAAAGACAAATGATAAAGTCGCGAGGCGCGGGACCGCGTGAAACGGCCCGGGAGCCGGGACCGGAGGAGAGAGAGCTGAGCTAGGTGCGAGACCGCGACTCTTCGGGTTAGTTGGCCTTTCATGGAAAGCAAATGCATAACTCACCGGTGCCACCAGGAAGCGCGGGTGGCGCTATCGCAGGAAGCCCCAACGTTAATTTCCCAAGCAGCCCCGTCACACCGATATTCACCGTGAAAACAAGCGTGCCGGCGCGATACCTCGGGTGCACCGTTCTCGCCACTGAGAATAGGTAAAACCGTGGTCCTCAGCGAAACGAGCGGCTGGTCCCTTCTCGCTCTCGCCCTCGACAGATCGAGTTCTAATTGCCCGCGGACTATACACCGAGGAAGAAATATATCGGGCCAGGTAGCGTTCCGAACTTCGAATTACGGTCGGGGAGTTACCGGTCCGAATTTACATAAGAAGCTTCATCGAAGCTTTGCGGCATAGACTTGTGGACCGTGTACGGCAACTGCGCCGAGTGAGGGACGATCTTTCGGGACCGCTTGACGCAGAGGCGACGTTACTTTCGTCATTACCGGTACCCAACTTACGCCCAAGACACGGTTCCAGAGTGGAAAATCCTAGAAGAGATCACGGAAAAAATTGGTATTCCGGCAAGATGGACCATCGTTTTCTCTATTCGGGTCGCGGGTTTTCATTTTTGTTCGTGGGTCGCGACGGATTCTCGCGAATGGTCCGACTTATCCCGGCGTTCTATTTTGCCCCGCTGACCTCTGTGCCAACTGCACGATGGAATATAAATGACTATTGACCGTTTGAATTCTCGGGTAATTCGTACGACTGTACCGGGGTGTCTGACGAGTTGTCGCTAAGCAATAGTGTTAATTGCGCCGATCTTATCCGGTGGTAATTAATCCGGCGAGATCCCCTGGGAGAAATACTACTATGGTATTAATTATCCTGGAGGCCGCAATTATGTCTATGGGTTTGGATTACCGCCGAGTTACCCGAGCACCGGTCGTACGGCGATGAGATACCCTACGCATATGTCGGGCTCGGCATATTTATGGGTCATCACCGCGATCGCGGTGCGACAACGATTAAATATGGTTCTTAAAGCTCCACCACCGGTCTCTCTCCAATCGTCGCCAATTTCATTACCAAAGAAATATCAGAGGCTCACAAAAATATTCCGAAAATACTTGAACGAATAGCATCCATTAAATACACGAAAAAATTGTAGGCATACTTCATCAAATTTTTCAATATTAAAAAAAATTGAAGTACGAAAATTTTTTTCTGAAAATCGTTGTAAGTGAAATTACTTTTGTCTCATTTTTTTTTTTTTTTCAAAAATTCTTGGTGAAAAATTCCAAGAAATTTTTTTTAAGGGAACGAAAGCAATCGCGTTACCAGCTCCGTCGTCTCACCTTTTTCGCCCGTACGAATTTTCTCTCCCGCAGTAATCAACAATTCAGTGCGCGATTAAGCACCGATAGCCCGAAATAGGTCGACTCTCTGGTGCAGGCGATTTTGTGCCGGGCTGTCGTTCATTCAAAGTGGGAATCTATGCGTTTGCCCGATTGTCTCCACTTGACCAAGCGCGTTCTCTCGATATATCGAAAACTTCAACCGTTTGCAACCCCCCCCCCCCCCCCCCCCCGCTTCGTGATAGCGCGATAACCATTGATGTATGTGTATATGACCGAGCGACCGAGATATCGGATGTTCCACGTGGATCGACCCTCACAATACTATTTCACGCTGTGCAGAGCATTGCGTACATCAATTTCGGAAACAGGCCGCCTCCGCGCTTGCTCCACGGCTATGCACCCTTTCCATATACACAACGGTGGATGCACCCGGTGCAGACGGCTGTGGCCCGAGTATATCGATTGTTGTGGAAACACCAGACTCGGCTACCAAGGAATTCCAATTTATACGCGCTGCTTTAATGTGTCGAAATTGAAATCGACGATGCAAAGTGGAAAAAGCCGCGTTGGGCTCGGACAACTTGGCGAACGGCGAGGCAACTGTACCAATGCACTCGGCCACGTCCCTGTACTTGGCTTCATTACGAATTTCATTTTTCGACAAAGTTAAATTAACGTTCGAAATCTCAAGTGCATAAATTGAATGAAATATATTTACGATCTATAAAATATTAGCGGATCCGTTCGTTTGTCGGTATTTATTTGTATCGATGAGAATCCTCGTCGGGACTTTGGACGTGACAAAAAAATTCACCGTTTCCGGAAACATGTATGACGTCGAAAGATCTTATTTTTCCGCTATGGTTCATTCGAATATGCAACGAACCGTATGATTTATGCGTCAATGATAAAGAATCTGAGGATACCTTTATTCGAGAATTTGCCCTTTTGCCTTACAATTTTCAGGTCCGTTACGACTGCATCGTCGCTTGAAAAAAAAAAAAAAAAAAAAAAAAAAAAAATTGTACACGTGAGCCAGAGAATTTAAGATTCTAAATAAACGACTGCATAAATGTCGTTCGCACGTGTCGTGTTTTTGCGTGATCGGGTTTTTTCATCAGGTTTATTCCCCGAGCCCTCTCCGCCCCCCGGTTTGCGCTCGCGACATTTTATGCTGTAGTCATAAAAACGACTGGCGAAAAAACAACGGGTTGTAAAAAAATGCATATTCGACGGCGGAGTTGGGTTTTAAGGCTGCGGATACATATTCTCTGCCAGGGATTTATTTACTGGTACCCGATGCGAGACGTGAGGTCGAAGGGCAAAAGTCCAAGTGGATCCTTCGGCGTGTACAGATCTGACGTCGTAAAAAAATTGGAATATCATCGTTCCCCTTTCAACGCTATATTCCGTATCACCGTGTTGAATGTTGCGAAGGCTCTGACGTTTATATCGATCCGTCGCAAACGTCTTATCGGGTTATCACCCTTTGGTAATAAATGCCTATCACCGGCACCGAAACGAGCTGTTCGTATCGTCGTAATAAATAACCGCGAAGGCTTGTCCCGGTGAAATTAATTTACTCCCAAAGATAAACTCGCTTTGGAGTGAAAAATATATCAAAAAATAAATTAATGAAACGATTAAAAAAATAGAAAATTAAGAACCAACGGATACGCTCTATTACGAGGGTGCTCCGAGGCGGGAAGAGCCATTTGTTATGGCGTACCACCATTTTGCGGTTTTTCTTAAAAAAAATAAAAAATAAAAAATAAAAAAAATAATAATAAACATTAAGAAAACCTCAGGGCAGAAGCAGCTACGAGCTCGTTACAGTCAGCAGAATTGATAACACGGGAAACGGTAAAATGATAAATAGATGGCGTGCCCTGTCGGGGAGGGAGATAGCTCGTACTATTAATCAACCTCCGAGAGATCTGGCGTTGTTTTCGGGCGAAGAAAGCGAAACGTTGGGCGAATCCAGTGGATTTCCGAGATTCTCGGATGGAGGCGAATGTCGCGGGCTGAAAATCTTCGCATGACATTGGCTTTCGAGCGGCATCGGAATTAAAGGGGACCCATTCTATTGGCGGTACACTCAAAAAAATAAATGCCTGGATTAACCAAATCGCCACCGCGAAATATTTTCAGAGCAGTAGCTTGATTGGCAGAAAGCGTCGTTTTGTTAGACGATTAGTCGCTTCACTCCGTTCAAAGAGTCTAGATTTGAGTCCAAACGTTTTGTGTGTTTCACGACGGAAGTCCATTTTGCCCCGTATTTGAGCGCCAGTGTTTGACGTTATGAATCTGGGGTTGCTTGTGGGTTAAAAAAAAAGGGGGAAAAAAAAATGTCACGAAAGAGCGACGCCAGTTACAAAGAGTACACCGGTTATTATAATAATATCCGTACACGATAGTCTTTTATGAACTCGTTGACGAGAAAAGCCTGCGGAAGGGCGAGCCGAGGCAGTGGTAGTGGAAATAGAATAAATTTTTCGTTACGTACAAAAGCTCAGGAGAAGCAGAGTCGCGCTTTCGAAGCCTTTGTCCGCACTGACGCGCGAAAATGTTTTAATTACTCAAGGTACAAAAGGGAGAGGGAGACGCGAGACTCCCTACCCGCGTAATGAAAGCCTCGCAGAGGAAAGAACGACAAAGGTCTGTGCCCCTCTTTCGCCCGTGTGAAACCAGCGAATGAATGAAAAAAAAAAAAAAAAAAAAGAAACAATCTATCATAGTTTCATCATGTAGGTATTATCGCACGCGTGTGAAGAGAAAAATTGAAAGAAAATAATTTTTATGGACTCCGTGTAAACCTATAGTTTAACGCTTTTCCGCCGAACGGATATTCGTTATCGATGTATTGCATAATGAACGTAGACTTAGGGCGGGGGAAAAATAAATCGGTACCGAGATACATTAAAATTTTCGAACAAAATTTATTAATGATCGTCACAATATAGAATTAAATTTTTTTTTCCAGATCCGCCAAATGAATATAGCAGATTTATTTGGAGTGTCGAAAAGAATGTAAAGGTGTCTCGCTTAAGACGATAAAACTAGCTGAATCGTTCAGCCGGTCCGCTTTGTTCCATTCCGGTTTATAACATTACACGCAATACCATTGACGGGAAGGTATTGTGCGTGTATCCATCGACTGTGGTTTATCAGCCGAACAATATCATACAACCCGCCATAGCCTCAAGCGACAGTACTATTGACTCTCAAACAATGTCCGAGGCTGCCAATTAGCCTGCCCGACGGACATTGACGGAATCGCTCCAGCGTGCAGGCACCAAAACTTTTAATTGAATCTGCTCGCGATAAAACAATTTTTATCGTAACTAACTAGCGTATTGAGTCCCACGTTCTAACAAGCCCTCCAGGTAATTCGCATACATATTCAGGCGCGCGATCAAGTAGTGCTGCCCCGTTATGGTCGGACAATTGAGCGTAGGTCCGGGGAAAGTCATACGTCCTTTTTTTTTTAAAGATTTTTTGACCATATATTTTTTTATAAGTTCCATCATCAGTCATAATTGACTTATATATTTTTGCTGTCTCGGATTAACCGGGATTTTGATTTTACGGGGACTTGCCCGAGCATTTCGGTTGATCGAGGCTTTACCGTCGTGGTTTTCGCCGCCGATTTCTGTTGGTTTCGTTAAAGTTTCTATGAACGACTTCAAAAAATATAACTAGCGCGAAGTCCTCCAACCTTCTTGAATGACCGAATACGATTACTTTTATCGCAGGATTACGCGGATTTTATACTCGGAAATGGCCCTCGACGATATTTCTTCCCGACTAATCATCCAGGGGATTTCATCCTCGCCACCGAGAAAAAAAAAAACACTGATCCGTAGAAAACGAAGCCAGTCGAGCGCTGTCCGGAAGTACTTCACCGAGCGACTATCTTCGCTTCCAGAAATTCCCACGGTGGATCGTTGATTATGCGCGTCGTAAAGGCGAGCCGGAGTCCCTCGGAGATGGAATCTGAACGAGGGTGTACGTATCAGGGCCCCGAGGAGATTCAAAGTGATTCCAGCGAGCCCGTGGGATTTGTAACCGGAATTAAAATATCGGTAAGGAAGATCCGAGGCGAATGTTTACGGACGACGAGATCCCCGGGAAAATCGAAGACGCAGACTCGCTGATACGGCATTCCGAGACGAATCGGCTTCCCGAAAAACGGAAGTACTCAAACCCGAACGCGATGCCAGATGTCTTTTTCATTTGGAGTAGCTGCGCGTTCGTGGCACTTGCTCGTCGTTTATTTTTTCACGGTTCCGGGTAAACCCGCCGTGGTCTCGCGTTGTCGTTCTCCGGACTCGCTCTCGCGACCGCGACCGAAGGGGGAGAGACAAGCGGGACTCGCGTGGGGCAAAATAGATCGAGACATCCCTCGTCGATCGCGGTATTTCAATTTCATACGTGAGTGCCCACGTCATTTTCTCGTATGTAGAAAGTGTCAGGGAGTAATGAAAAATTTACGGGGCGCTCGCTCGGTTGGTACACCTATACAGACGACTGACACCTCCACCGTCACCGTCAGGATCGCGGCACCGTGATAGAGGTTATCCGGAACGTGTTACCGCTGGATGTAGCACCGTCGGGAACGTTGTGCGGTCGCAGACATTTTCTCCGATCGACCTCGTACAGCTATTGCCCGGTCTGCAACACACCGAACGTCGCAAATAGAATTCGCTAAAATTGCATTTACCGCACAGAGCGGAGCGAGATCGCGTGGGCGCGGAGGTAACGCTCGCGTGACAATATGATGATGCGACGTTAAAGCCGATATACCGATATGTCGTCGCTCGACGAGTTTCCCGTTCGTCGGATGCTTTTAATTTCATGAAAAAATCATAGGAAAAAAAATACCTCGGAAATTTTGGGAATTCGTATCGATAAATCGCTCTGGCAAATTTTTTTGAACGAGGTTTTTCGTCGTTTTGATAATGTTCGTGATGATGATAAAAAAATAACAGACGTGGCACGACGAGCATTTTTATGGAATAAAAATGTTCGCCAATTAATGGTCATTTTTTTTTTTTTTTGCTAAATTGAAACGTGGAAGAAACACCGGTTACGGCACATCTCTGGCAACGGTTCTACTACTCTACTACATCTCCGGTACTGTCTCTGGTGCCCCGGTACTCCGCATGTGAATTGGACAATGTCCAACGGGAATAAACCGCTGCACCAGGCCGGCGTTTCACCCCGGCAGTCAAAAGGCTTCTTCGGCGAGGCACCGTGGAAGAATCTTTTTTTATTCGTCGGCAAAGCTCATGCCGGATAAATATGTTTCTCACTTCCAATGACGAAAGGGCGTGAACAGGTGTACACGAGCCAACCTCTTCGGACGCGAGTCTCTTTGCGTGGAAGTGACTCGTGAGAATCGAATTCCGGACAAGTACGTAAAACCGGTGGTGAAGTTGGGAATTCAGGAGCGCGTACACAGTTTACAAGTACACTTTGTAATGCTCACAGCTTCGCTCGACTACGAATATATCGAAGACCCGGATGAGCCGATAATATCCATCCCTCGCGATTCTCAGAGATTTCCGCTGGTAGTTTAAGCGCGGGTCCGCCCGAGTCCCGTTGGCGGTGAGCGTCTTGAGGAACTCGACGGCGGAAGCCAAACTCATCTCTCTACAGTTACCGCGGTTTCAAGTTTAGTGTAAACGCACGTAGAACCTTACCATTCGGTTCTACTCGATCGTTCCGACGATGGCGATAGTTCGTTGACTCGCGAATGGGTTAATATTCTTAACACTCAATCTAAAGTTGCGAATTGCCGGTTCGATGGTTACCGAACCGATGAGATATCGGGGGAGGAATTATCGAAGAACCCGGGAGATGGAGAGGTTCGTCGAGAGCCTCTCATTGTCTCGTCGACCGAGGATATATCTATCTATACGTAGATTATGATAGGCGCGCAGAAACGTTTGCTCGGCCAATCGTGCTCCCGGCACGTTTACCTCTTGTCCTCACACATACCCATCCCGATTATACACACATCCATACCATAATATATATACGTACGCACATATATGTATATATCTATATAGGGCATACAGACTGACATTTTAATGCGAGCATTCATCACGAAAGCCAACACGCGACTCCCGCGACTCTCCCGGTCACGGTGCACACCAGAAACGAGAATCAGCCCGCGAGCAATGGAATAAATTTGGCGAACTCTGATGCGGCATAAACGGTCCTCCCTCGATGACCGGACGCCCCCGTTTAACTGGCGCATTATTCACACCCCCGAACTCGGCGGACTCACTCGTGTACTCTCTCATTCCTCGTTTCTCTCTCTCTCTCTCTCTCTCTCTCTCTCTCTCTCTCTCTCTCTCTCTCTCTCTCTCTCTCTCTCTCTCTCTCTCTCTCTCTCTCTCTCTCTCTCTATCTCCCCCCGCTGCTCTTCTTCGTGTACCCTCTATAGGCGTACACATATCCGACTGGCGAGCTAATTCGGCCGACCCGTCGACCTCGTCGGCCGGCTCTTCGATCCGATGCCATTTTTACCGACCTCGTGGGTCCAACACCCGCCCCGCATCTCCGGCCACCGCCCTTGCGGGAAACCCTTCGACCGTGGCCAACGAATTTACGCGAATTTACACTACCGTGGAATCCCCCCAGTCCGCTCCTCCTATCCGCGACTACTCCCGGACCATATCACACAAATTTAGGGAACGTTCGCTTCGTCGAATATATACGGCGAGTGTTTTCGGGCGCGTTGCGTTAAGCGACGTCCGCGTTTAGCGATTCACGGCAAACAATTTTTCGACAAATTCCACCGAGGCGATCGTACGGACTCGCCGATGGTCGCCGATGTCCAGCATTTTCTATTTGCTCTCGATGATACACGTGTGTATGCGCTTGTATGTTTGCACGATTAAATTTCGGTAAAGGACGGGCGGATCGGTGGCTGGCGCGTGATTGCGTAAAAGTCTTTCCTTTTCTATATATATATATATATATATATATATATATATATATATATATATATATATATATATATATATATGGATTTTTTTTATTACGAATAGCCACAGCACCAGCGCGGCAGGAGCGGATCACATTAAAGCCAACGCGTTAGCCCGTGCTCCGCGGCGCGGCACACGGTCGAAAGTAATTTCCGGCAGCCGAATGGAGTAGATTGGCTTCCTGTTGCTGATATTTAAATGAACTATCCTCTGGAGCTTCGTACCGCTCTCCTCGTCGACCCCCTTCTCGTTCCTTCCCGGCTTTGCGGCTCTCCGTCCCTGGGGCAACGGCGCCGGCGATGCTGCGGGACCAGAGAGAAAGACCCGGTTGCAGGGCAGCGGGTGAAGAATTTATAGCGAGCCGCCGAACCCTCCCCGACTCTTTGTCTCACCGAACTCCTTTCCATCCATCTGGCTATTTCGCGGATCCGAATACGAAAGACACTCCGAATCTTGGATTTTTCTCTCACTCGGCGTGCGCGCTTTGGGCGAGCCAATCCGGAAGCTATCGGATTTAGAAGCGCGGTACGGTAACTCGAGGCCACTCACGTCCGCCCGAGCTCGTATAAATCGTAATCGAGTTTCTCCCAAACAGTCGATTTGCGATCATAAAATTGATTCCCCGGACCTCCGACACCGGATGGGTTCGACCGGATTCGTCGCCACTTTCGTTATAATACCCACTCAGACAGTCCGATAGATCGGGCGATTATCTCCTCCGAAGTGGCTGCAATGGCTACTTATGTAGGTGGCATCTTAGGTGGCGCGAGCGGCGCACGTGTGGGGCGCTTACCGAGCCCCGGTGACTGAGCGCCCGAGAAACGGTTCGTTCGGCTTAACGAACGAGAGCCATTAATCCTCGGCGAGTCCCCAGGATCTCCCACAGTAGATCTACGTTACTAATGAGATCGTTTAATTCCGAGACAACGGTACAAGGAGACTCCGAAAAGCACGCGATCCTTCGCACATTCCTCGAGCGCTAAAAGCGCTGTAACCGACGAGTGAAGAAGGATTAACCCGCCTGCTTCATTGCGTTCTCCTCGACCCAACCATTCGATCGTTCGAATTAGCTCCGGGGTGTCTCTGGAGCCGCTATGGCTATTATCGGAGCAGCGTCCACCGTCACGCTGATAAGAACGAGCTCGATAACCCGCGACTGCGTGCCAATTCGTTCGATGGATTCGCGCGAAACAGTTTCTAACCGTGAATATCGGTAATGACCGATTCAATTGGCGTCGGAGCCTGATTATCGTGGGATTATCTTGCCCCTTCGCCTCTCACCACTTTGCTATTAACTCACTCTGACGCTTACGGGATTCGGGTCGATGGGAAGCGTGCTCTTCGACGATGCAGGCTGTTGACGCCACCCCTAATTCCGATTAAGCCAATCCGGAGGTTCGCCATGAGTGTGCGGATAACGGGAGAGCGCGATAGCCGCGAGCTTGCTTTCTCTTTGTTCCGTATTCCATTAAATTATTATCACGGTGCTAATCTCGAGTCTCACGGTCGCGCGGTACGCGGGTTACGGTATCGGTGGCTCGAGTAAATTCGCGTATCAGCTGGCATGACTGCAGACGCGCATCACGGAGGATGTGCCGTGCATCGCATACTGCACGGGAGTGAGGGAGGAACGCGTCGAGATTCAAATACCCGTCCCTTTGCGTCTCGTCATCAAAGGATTTATCGACGGAGCTCGAAAAAAAAACATCGCCGATGAATTGGTTTATCGGTTTGTCGTTTCGACCATTCCATCCATCGGGTCAAAAAAATGATGAACCGATTCGATGCCGAGCAGCCGTCGGACAGAAAAATAATCGCTTGCCGACCAACGAATCTGCTGGCTGAATCAATTCTTCATTCGTTTCGTTAATCTCGTAATGATTCATACGATTTGCGAATACGTAATGGCGCCTTCTCGACAAACAGTTTTACTGTGGCAGTCAGTAATTTTACTCCATGTATGGCGTAATGGCGACGCAACGGTGGTTGCATAACCACAGAGCTTACGTGTAACCACGTCGCTATTGTCGAATCACCGCGAAAGATCTCAGCGTTCCATCGTTGGAACGATCCTCGCTACCGACCCCTAATTCGATCGCGCGAATCGTCGGAGCCACCGACAAATGACCTCTCACCCCCGGAAATAACACAGTGCAACAGTAATAATAATAATAATAATAATAGCAGTAGTTCAATGTACGAACCGAGGTACGTTCGAGGTTTAAGCCTGACAAATCGCATCTCCTTCCGTCTCGTCTGCCTCGCTGGAAACGCCGCTACAAGTGCAACCCTCGGAGACGAAACGGGTTCTCCGTGATCGTTGAGATGTTTCATCGCTGGCGCACGGAGTGGAATCGCCCAATGGCAGTGCACGCAATGTTCCTACACTGTAGAACACAGGATTCACAGTCGCATTATCGCATAACCAGAAGATAATAACTCATTGTCCGGCATTAGCTTCAGTCCGGTGCACGAAGCTCTACATTGCAGTCAGCTACTGATGATTTCCTTCCGATATACACCTCGCCCGTCCGCTACCTTGCCCTACGGTTATCCTATGTAGATCTCTATCCCTGTCCCTCCCGGTCTACGATTTCGCGAGTACCACCAGCATACGGATGCTTTTGATAGATATTGGCATGGCTTTGCTTGTCATCGTCAGCCTCGCGGGGCTTTCGGCAGCCGTGACGCGTTACGTCGACGACAAGACGAGAATCGTCGTACGCCGCTCTCGCTATTTTACGTTCGATATTGGCGATTGAGAGCCGATTTCCACTGACGATGGAGAAACGATGAATTTCTCGTGAAATGTTGTAATATTCGTTTATTTGCAAATTGTCCGAGCAATTTTTTTATACGCGCATGACAAAACCCACTGAACCAAAAGGACGTTTCGTAAAGTTTCGTTCCACCAATTGTTCATGGATTTAATCCGAAATCAGCCAGAAGTTATTTGAAAATTGCGTCTTGTCTCGTCGCCCCGTTTTGACCCGTCGCGCCATCTTTTCCCATGCTTTACACTATGAAATTTTCTTTTCGAAACCTCACAACCAGATCGACTCGGCTGTACCGCAAGGGACTGCATCGACCGTGCATTTCTCGAGGCAACACATTTATACGTGTCGCGGACGGATTTCGATTTGACGCGTGCAGATATAACTCGGAGGAATTCGTCGCGGAGATTGCATATCGTTTGTTGGCACCGGAACACTATGCAGGGTCTGTGGTAGTTCGTCAGTGATACGCACAAGTCCGTTGGTGTTCCGGTGCACAACATCCGCGAGCGGGAGACTTCTCGAAGGAGAGACGCACATCGACGGTACGTACATTTCCTTCAACGTGTCTGTTCCATGGAAAATGTTTCTTTTATTCGGGCCGCGAGAAAAATCGAGGAGGTTTTCGGCAGAGGGACTTTCCGTGGCGGATGCAGAACGGGTGCTCATTGACGGGTGAACGCGTGCAATAATCTCTGCTCGACGGGCACGAGAATGGCGAGGCTCTTTGTAGTAGTAAACCGTTCACATCTGTACAGCGACCGGTCTGCGCTATATGTGGGAGCGGCTCTGCATCGAGCATTCATCATATCTGTCGATTCTACGGGAACATCTATCTATAAGACACCTTCCCTTCCTACGGCTCTAAATTATCACGTCTGGTCGAAGCCCCCCGAGCGAACCAACGAGTTCTCGCCGCCTCTGTGTGCCAGCGCGATCCTCCCATCGGTGCAGCACCGTGTACGCGCTGTGGTGAAAATATACCCTTACGTTGTTTCACGCGATTTCGCATCGCTGAATTCATCCTCCCTGAGCCCGCGCCACCCCCGGCCCGCCACGGGTGAACGCGAACGCGAAATCCGCGACAGAGGGAGTGCCAGAAATATAGTGTAAAGACACGAAAGTTGAGACGCTGGATACACGAGAGAAACTATTTTACGCTCGGCATGTTTTTCATTATTTTGATTCTTTCGAGCGAACGAGGATTCTATTTATCGACTGGTGTATCAATTTTTTCATCGGAATTTTGCATTGAATCAAGTGAACCATAAAAAAAAAAAACAAAAAAATCTGTAGCTATTTTATAGAGCTATATTCACTGCCTCGGCACTAGCTGGAGTTGTGTTTTCCGGTTTCTTCGTAATCGCTGTGGGGCGAATAAAATATTCTATGGTGCGGCTGTGCGTGTTCGGCACCTTCGGTGTTCCTTCCCGGCCTCGTGGTAACGATGAAATTGAAATATCATCGACATCGTCAACGGTTTATCGCTCAATTAAAGTGTATCGAACCGGAAGTTTATACGTGGCCCATCGGCGTTTCATCACTGGGCTTTTCTCCGTTATGATAACCGGGTCGTTCGTGTGTATGGTTGAAAATAGTACAAAAGCGCGCGAACGCGAGTGAGTTGCATGTCACTGTTGGCGCTGATAAAGCGTGGAAATACGACGGAGCCATTTCACCCCTTGCTGGTCAATTTGTCACTGTTTCTTTTAGATAAGGGATCGCACGGCGCACCGCACAATGCCGGCGAACAAGTCAGTCTAAACTCGGTGAGGCTCGTGACTCTCACGCGTCCACGATAATTAGTGCTGATCCCCTTATCGGGTATCACGCGACCGACCGGAAGACTCGAACAAGAGCAAAAGCCATCGGCGTGCATCCCTTGGTACCGACCGATTTTTTGAATCTTTTGATCGAGCGATCGCATCGAGGCATAATTTTTTAATCCGTTCAGAAATGTTTCCGAAGCGTCTCAAAAATTTCTGCCTTATACATAAAAAATTGTCGGACATTTTTTTGGAGATATCAGCTTTCTCGCGGAGCCATTCGATAGTCGTACCTGGCAGCCATCAAGTTAATCTTCGCTGTAGCGGTTTAGGTTTATCATATTAAATAAAAGTGAATTATTCTTTGCAGCTATACGCACGTTCGACTACCTTCGAGGCGGGAGCGCAGAATCCCGAGAGATTAAAACCGTTAAGCGGAGGAAGCACAGGATTTCGCGAATTCAGAGCGCGCGCCGAGAGTATTATTAACACAGGAGGAGGAATGAGACGCGGATAAAGGTTATTTATTCATGGCGAGGATTTCTGTCGGAATAATTAACTCATTACTCTCGCTCATCCGATTATTCGTTTAACGGAGGACGATGATTTTTTGGTTTTTATTTTAATTTTTTTCACAGCGCCTCACGTCGCTGTGACGATATTTTAAGCTCATTAATAAATAAGCTTGTTTATGGCGGGCGTGTACGTGTACGATGTTCCTCCGTTTCGCTCGCAAACATCGTACTGACGTATGTCGAATATTTTTAATTAACCAAACAGCGTTGGACATCTCGCCAAAATTTCATTTGTTGCTGGTGGAGAGAGGTGCAGAGAAACGGGATGAGATTCGACGGAAGCCTCTGGATTATTTGTTTTCCCTCATCAACGCAATATTTAACTCGTGCACACGCGAACGACGATTAATTCATGACAATATTTATTGTTTGCATCAGCCTGATAAATGTTGGACATCCTATCGTTCCGAAACGTTCCAGTATTCTCCGGCACTCTGTTATTAAACGTCATTGCCAAACGAGTACACATTTTTTAACACTTTCAATGCAATTACGACAGTAAGAGGCTCTCCAGTCACCATTCCTTTGACTAGTGCGCCAGTAACTAACGAATAAAAAAAAATTAAAAAATTAGGGGAAAAAGCCGGCGTTATTAAAAATTGATTTAACGCGTGTAGAGACGAGAAAAGAGCGGATATTGGAAAATCTCACGCGAAAAAGTGATATTCCCAGTGTCGAGGTGAAATGGGTATAAAGAAGTAGGACGGGACCCGTCGAATGGCGAAAGATCGCGGAGCAAGAGAAACGAGGAAGGGGTGGCTGGTTACACCGGAGGATTCAACAACTCCTGGGGGTAGATGGAGAGTATAAAAATGGAAGACAGCCTTGGCAATAACCAGGGGTACACGTCATATTAAATCTCCTGTTGGAAGTCGACGTTTTCTTATTGCGGCGGTTTTGATACGCGGGGGGTTTATGCACCTCCGGACTGGCTGACACCGAGCTAGTGTATTACTTGGAACGTGGCCCGAAACGTGGACGAGCATCGCCGGGGTGAGAGAACATCGCCCCTATTTATAGGAGCCGAAAAAGCTGAGATGCAGAAAGGCTCCGCTCGGAGAACACTCGACAAATTGATATTCTCGCGTTCGCCGAATCTCTGCGTTCCGAACAAAAAGCACATTAAAGATTGTCCATTTGGCGTTTATGTCGACGTTTCAAATGATTCGCATTAATTACGAGTTTGTTGAATGGAAAACCGGTAGAAATGAGAGCGTCGGACGATATTAAAACTCATTGAATCCCGTATGTCACGGAGGACGCGGTATTGCGAGTTGCCGGCTGATACTTCATGCGCGGGAGCTCGCATACCCGGCGCGGCGGTACGGCATTTTCGTATCGCGCGAAAGAGGAGGGAGTGTACCGGGGAAAATTTATTCCGTGGAAGAATGGCGAGCTTTTTTTCGTCGTGGAATTTTCTTAGCGGGATAGACGAGCTCGGGCGGACTGACGTTTGACGCAAACAAGTCTGGGTGGAAGAGACGGAATGTAGGTGGGTCGGCAGAGCGAGAAAATTGAATAGCGTGGAGGAGTCCCTTGGTCTTAATAAAAATTACAATCTCACCGGGAATCGCACTCAACACGCCTGGAAGTTCGTGCATCGAGAGGTAACAATGCACTCCCGCGTACCTTTGCCTCTCGTCGTATCAACGAGTCGTCCGATATCATTGTATTAATATCGAATGTCGAAATGACGGATCAATTCGTTCGAGCAATTTGTGTTAATGGCCGTTGAATACGAGATAAATCGATGTGCCGACAGGTTCGTTAGATACAAATCCCCGAGGGATCCGTGACTGTAGGCGTCGCGCATCCACGTAGGTTCTCCAGCGAGCCCACGGATAATCGTAATGGGTACGCGAGGTCTCCGTGTTTCCGTATAGATGCGCGTATCGCGCGGGAGGTAATTATTCTCAATATTAAACCGCGAACAATGCCCGAACGCGTGAACCGGTGCGTTTTCGGCCGTAACGCAACCTCGGCTGATTCCCGGTCCCGGAGTGTACGACGATCCGTTTCGTTCCCGTTTGAGCCGAACGCTCATCCATTTCACCCCGAGGAAGGATTTAAGCACCAACCCAGTTTCCAAATTCCAATCGTGTACCCGATAAGAGCTATCTTAGTCTGCCGTAATATCTTATGCTCGGGGGCCATCGACTGCTCTTCGGAAGGCATTACGCGACATTCCAATTAAACATCCCGATGCGATATCGTCGAGGAGCTCGGTGATAGCGGTTTTCCCCGATGCTCCAACCTCATTCGGCCGAGGAGCTTTGGGTGCTGTGTATCGCGAACGTCATGCGCTTTGCGATACGCGAGCTTGCGAATCTTCTAGGTATTCGCTTCCGGTTGCATGATAACCAGCAATCGAGAACGGGGCAAGACGAATCCTTGTTTCTCGAGGTCAGAGATAGTTCTGCGTGTGCTCGAAAAGAGCCCGCGTCGCCCTGAACGTTTAACGCTGCAGAATATTTTTTTGGGCTAATTATGTGTGTTCAAAAAAATTCGTTAGCTGGCAAGAGTAACGATTTAATGCAGAAACTAGGTTCGGCTTTTCGAGATTCCCGACGCGAAAGCGCTAAAGGACGTCTCGTACACAGTGATTCGGTAACATCGGGTTTTCCTCGTGAGCAGTGAAGATGCACTTATCCCATGGAAAATCAAAGTTAGCTTCATCGACAACGAGGCGGAAGGTTTCTCACGCATCACCGTGTATTACACTGCCGGAAGGGCGGCTATTCTCGTTTAGAATACCGACGAAACTTTGAGCCTCGGCCAGCTCCTTGTTCTCTGCCAACAAAGTTACGCCCCAGTTGGTTTGCAGTAGGACAAGAAGGCTACCGAGGAGGAATGCAACAACACTCTCTGTTAAATCCCAGCTTGGAAACAGCGAGGAGCATAGTTTCGGTTCGCCCGCCTCGGGACTACCAAGAACAGCCGTCATGATCATCGTTGCAGCATCGTTTTGCCTTGTATCCGAACGATCGTTCGAGCTCTTGGTACAAAGGATTTCTTTGAGCGACCAGTTGCGAGTACACAGCGCGATTCGGCATCCGAGAATTAAGCCGGCCACCCAAAACTAGACGGAGAAAGAATGACGCCGCCGCTCTTCGGGAGTTTTCTGTGGAGCTCGTGCACTCGGACCTTGCGACAGTTGTAATTAATACAAGCTTTGACCATCAAGCCGCCCGGCGACCATCTCTCCCGCTCTCGCAAGCCGCCTTCCGCCTTCTCTACCGACCGACAGTCCAGCCATCGTCCTATTGCACCACCTCGCCTCGGCTTGCAGGAGGCAAACTTTTTGCGAAGCTATAAATCCGCACTCTCACGCTTCCGGCTCTCCGTACGCTGTCGTTTCGAAATTCGTCCGCCTGGACCACCGCTCGATCTCGCTTGATCGGATCTGTCAGAATCGAACGATGATTCGGAGCGTCCAGACTTTTCACAAATAGTTCGGTCGACTCGTTATCGGTTCCGTCGCTGTGGAGCATTCGACACGGAAATAAAATTCTCGTTGACCACCGATAGGGCTTTTCTTCATTCCTCATCGAGGCTAAATATCGAGAGGCTGAAAACGAACAGTCTCGATGGAGACCATCGATCAATCGTTGAGCAACTCCTGCCAATCGCGCCGGGCTCACGGGATATATTATGAAAGCACCACGTCACCGGCAACGTTGCCCGACTGTGTAGGTGCACCGCAAGCCTTTTATCTTCTCTTTTTTTTTTTCATATATTTTTTTATTCCAGCCTCGGCAAGCCTGCACGACCGAGAGAGTGTGTTATATCGAACGGATCCATTCAGTACCTATCTGCTCTAGATGGCCGGTCTATTCGTCTTGTTTTTTGTCGGAGCGCCGCGCAGAGCCACGACACTGCGAGAGACCGGCTCGCCTCCAGCTCGGTGGCAGCGACCATAGGTCATTACAATGGGGTACTCCTCCGGGAACTCCGGCATCGCCATTGTCACTCCGAGTATCCGATGTCACTGGCAGATCATCGGAATTAATTATCCGGAAGCAATTGCCCCGGTCTTACGTTGTTCTTCTTTTTTTTTTTTTCACCTTCGGATCAAATTGACACCGTTGATTGCGACGAATACTCGTCGACACTTCTTCAGAGGCTGAGCACAAAATATCTCAATGACTCGGACGCGGATGCAGATCCGTTCGGATTCACGGGCGTGAAATTGGTCGGGAAGACGGAGGGAACGGACCACAAATATTCGAACGGCATCACCACGAGCGACGTTTCGTTGTTTTCATTATTCGATCCCGCTTCTTTCGTCTGCCCGCCTACCCGCAACCCGGAGGATGTGTAACGGGGAAAAATTGAAACGGCCCGATTGCCGCGGTTTACGACTCCACCGTCGACCTTTCCTGTTTTCCGTCTCCGCGGGCTGTTACATAACTCGGGGAAGTAGGCACCGGAAACTCGATTGAACCGGAGCCGCCTCGTCTTTACGATCGACGATCGAGCTATTTTTCTCCGTCCCTCTCCATATCCCTTTGTTTAGTTATCGGCTTTTCTGTTCCCTCGGCCAAAGCGTCCTCCACCTCGAGGCCTTCGCCGCGATCCCGTAAACTCCGAGTGGCCAACTCCCGATGCTCCTCTGTCGGGCGAGTAACTCGTATCGTACCGGTTCACTCGAGGGGGCCTCAAGTATGTTTACACACCGCGAGACTTCGAGCCAGACATTCCGGCGCCGGTAAATTCTTTTACGACGAAAGACGAACGAGATCCGTCATCTCATTAACACTCACGAGGAAAAGTTCTTTTTTTTTTTTTTTTTTTTACGGGTTGCAGGCTGTTCGTCTTAGAAAAATACTTGGCTGTGTTTACAGGGTGTATTTAGCGGGAACAAGTTGGCGACATAATAATGGGAACGATCGGGCGATATCTTGTTTCCTCGGCGGGTAACTTTCCAGCACTTGCTCCGCTTTTTATTTACTCCTTTTTTTCGACGCCCGTTTCCTTGCCCTACTACCTCTCTAGCTGGTTCCTTCAACCCAAAGAGTACCGTTCCTTCAACCCAAAGAGTACCGGCACTCCCACGCCGCTCAACATCAGCTCAGCTTTGTCGAGAAAGAGAGTTCTCCCCCCCCCCCCATCCCCCCGCCGACCCTTCTCCGTTCGAGAGTTTTTATGAGATTCGAGAAAGTCGCGCCCAACGAACTTCGGACTCTGCCAACGAAAAACAAGCAAGCCGAAGTTCGCTGGAAAAAGGAATGTCTATACGCTACTACCGCGGAGGAGTATCGTTGAGCAAGCCGGACGAGGATTTTGCAACGAGAAACAGGGTTTTTTCTTCTCACCCCCTTCACTTAATCTCTCGAACCTTCTTGCTCCTCCTTCCGGAGGTTTTGCGCCTCGCTTTTTCATCATCGTCGGTACGGGAAGCGGGAAGCTCTTTGAAACTGATGCGCGAATGGGTGAACGAGTTATCGGCTTTGCTGGTGAAACGAGAGCCGACGGTGCGTCGGAGAGACGGCATGGAGTAAGTTCGAACAGCCAAATCGACGCTATCCTCGCTCGGTGATAAATTCAGGTCGAAAAAAATCCATATTTAATGGTCTGGCGGTTCTTAATTTGGGGTCCATGAACCCCCATAATACCCGAGGAACCCCTGAGGTCAAGAAATACTCATGTACCGTCGTTTCAATCGAGTCGTGACGTCTTACATCTCATAGAAATGGATCTACGGTACCTTCAGCGATCTCGAGTGCGGGAGAACCGCGGTCAGTGCGTCGAGTGGATGGTTTAATCCACCTGCTGGGTTAAACCTCGGACAGTCGTCCCACGGTGAGTACCGCTGTTGGCTTTCCCATTCCCTCCGGCTGCTCATTGGCAACCGAGCACACGTGAACACGAGCGGTCCGGCTGTTTGATTAATCATTGGCACGGCATAACCGACGCGGCTTTACACCATTCCTCGCACTTTGCCTCTCCCTGTAATCTGCTCCTGAATGCTTCTCCATCCCCGAGTAACACTTCCACATGAGCTATCGAGCACACAATCGATTATCCTAATCCTTCGTCGTCCAGCGCCAACGTACGGTTCTTCATCTTTTATCCAGGTTACAACGTACGGTTCTTCATCTTTCATCCAGCTACGGAGAAGTCGGGATTCTATTGTGGGAATATTTCTATTTGCGTTGTACCCAAATTCGTCACTATCAAATGAGAGAATATACGGATGGTCGATCGATCCCTGTACTAAGAAAACTCGAAGCCAAAGTGCTCGTTGGGTTCCCCACGGTAGAGTAGAATGAATCGCGAGAGGGTCGTTAAATTTAGTCTGGTTACGAGTCCACCGTACGACAGGGCACCTACCTGAGTTCCCGCATTCGAATAACTGTGAGACAAACTGTCGATACACCTGAAGTAGCGGATGGAAATCAATCGACACACGTTGTCTCGTATTTGTGGAGACTCCGATTTTCAGCGTTTCGGACTCGCGACACTTCCTCGCCGCCAGTAACTTGCGACGGATCAGGTTACTTTGTCCGGAAGTTGATTTACGGCCTGGTAATTACAAAATTGAGCTCGCCCGGAAGTCTCGCGTAATGAAAAAGAACATTCATCCGGGACTAATCCGGTCGGAAACGGTGGCGCAGTGTGAACGCATCAAGGATGGCGAGGCGGTAAGTGAGACGTTAGGAAATGCAGTCTGGAGGCTGGCGAGCCGCTGGTTTTGCAGCTTGCATGACCGAGCAGAGAAATCGGCGGATGGACGTCGAGGCACAAATGCGAATGCGCGCTGAGAGATCGCTCGGTGTACCGGGGCCGATGGAGGTAAAATAGACGAGCCAAGAGAGAGAGGGATGAAGCAAGGGGGCGTAAATTTTTCACCGTCCAATACGTAAGACATGCACGTATATGGGAGTTCCGTAGGAATTGCCAAAGCGATACGGTATTCCAAGTATATATTCCGCGGCTCGCATCGGTTCGGAAATACCTTTCAAAATCGGTTTTTCCTCAACGATTGCTGCATCGAACATGAACAGCGGAAGCGTTTCGTTGCAGCATCCCCGACGTGCGGATAAACCATGCGATCAAGGAGTTTGCAGGTCTCGCGAGTCGGAAACCATTCTACCGTGAAAGTTTTACAGTCGAGATCGCCTCGATGAAGCGTCTTCAGATGTATCAGATGTGTCCGCGTTGATCAAGCTATTTTTATGGGGAAACATCTTCGGCACATTTGGGAACGGGTAAGAATATTTTCCTTTCGTGGGCAATTCGAACGGACACGTTACGGATGAGGAGAAAGCGAAGCGGGGTGATTTTGGCGCTAATTAAACGATGTATGAGTCGATCGAGCAGATTTACATTTAAGCTGATGTATTTCGATGTAACCAGTGTGTGAAGGAAATTTCCCCGCACAGCCGACGCGTAATATCGCTATAAACGACCGTATTAGTTCTTGCAGGGAATCCGTTCGCCGAATTAATTAAACGGCTTTTTCGCCGTCAGTCCCGGAGCGACGCTGATGCTGTTCGGAACGCCTCACCGAAACCGGGAGCAATCAAGAGACCAGCAGCGCGACAGCAGCAGCAACATCACTACCGCCGAAACCACCCCCTAATTGACGTTGTTTTGCCTCGGTGTATCGTGTTACAGAGAAAACAAACCCCGTCCGTAACGCATTATTTTACATCGATAATCGTTCAACCGGTCCGTTTAATTGGTTTCGTTCTACCTTCGTCCCGTCAAAGATCACCAAATTTGATCTCCGATTCCGTCAATATTTCGATTTAAAAAAAATAATCGAAAATCACACATTTTTCGACATCTAGTAGGAAAAATAGTAGCAAAATTTGATAAGAGAGCAGATTGCAGAGGTGAAGGAAATGTAAAAATTAATTTTTTGTTCCATTAACAACCCGCAAACCGTACTTACGCTCGTACTTACGGTAAGTCATCGCGCTAGGTTGTTGGGGTTATCTAAAGTTGTACTTGGAGAGGGCAGAGCGTGGTATCGTGAGATAGTAACGGCGCCTGAGGAGGATCGATAAAGCCATATCGTAAGATATCCAACTTCGGCAAAGGGACGAGGAGACGCGCAAGTACGTATACGTGTCCTACACGGGCAGGACTCCGTGCTATCGGAAAGACAGAACGACAGGTAAGCGAAAGTCCACTGGGAACAACGACTCGTGACACTGTAGCTTTCTCGGTCGAGAGAAGAGTTTTGCATATCCAATGCCTGCTCGCCCGCAGACTCTGCTAAAACTATATCTCGAGGCTCTCGAAGCTCCCATGGTAAGACGGACCGATTCGGGTCAAGTCTCAGCGGTCCTGTCTGACGGTTCAAAGTTCGCGACGGCGGAAGAGCGCGAGAAAAAAAAAAAAAGATTCACGAAGCAATGGGATTATGTTTGCTTACAGCACTCGTTTTCTTCGTTAGTTTTCTGCCATCTTCGTCCCTCGATCCTCGAACCTACGACCTCACGCTTTGCTCACTTTGTCCGAGCAAAAATCGCGCGAAGGAACGGAAATGGTTGTCGAGGCGGTCCTCAGGGTTATTAATGAGATCCTCGGGGATATCGCTGTTAATTGACTGGGATTTTATTACACCCTGGCAGCCGCTTTGGTCTTCTCGATTCTAGGTCGAAAGAGTTGTCGCGGAGAACCCGAATGATGAAGGAGGACGAAATCCCGGCCGTTATAATAAATTGGCATTCCGCGGGACCAGCGGGTGAACCACCGGTCCTTCAAGTTCATCGTCCTTCCTCTCTCTTCCCCGTTCCATCGATGTTCGCGAAGAGAAAATAAATCTCATGGACGCGATCGGAAAATTTTTAGCCTGCGAGATGCACGGAGTCGAGAGGTTGGGGAGAAACGATAAAGGTACCTCCATTGAACCGAGCTAACCCGGCATCGCGACCCGTCGCCGTTCGCCACGACGTGTATCGACTTTGGCTCAGCCTCTCGATCCCACGGAAGAAACGTGACGTAAATAACCGGTGGACCTTGGCTGAACGAATTTTTTTTTTTTTTTTTTTTTTTTTTTTTCGACGATGACGTTTCAGGGACATGTGCATTCGGTACGGTGTAATGATCATCGAAGCTGGGAAGTACTCGGAGCACCGGGTGCTTGTTTGGAATTTTAGGTACATAAGTGTAATTTCATGTAAACCTACTTTCGTGAATTTTTATGCTGAAGAATTGTTTCGTAGTTTTTTTGGAGGATTTTTAATTATACCGATTATCCTGCGCTGTTTTCGAAAAGCAAAAAAAAATTGTTTAAGAACCTGCGATTCTTTGGACTTTGTACTTCGGGTATTTATTGATTCTTGCCAAGCTCCGATAATTATTAATATTCATTTCTCCGTTCACGACGTACATGTGAAATTTATTGCGTAGCTAAATATACATAGAGTGATTGCCGCTGGAAAGTCAAGCTGGATCTCTATTACGATTCTCGAATAATTATTGAAATAGATCGGAGCGAAGAGGGGAAATGGGTGGCGGAATGGGCGACGGAACAGGGACGGTGCAGTGGCGTATGAAGCCGCTGAGGGAGCTCCATTGTACGATGTTTGCAGATTAAACGAAGCCCTCGCTCAGCTCGATCAATTGTCCGCACGTAATCTGCCAAAATTTCGTCGATTCAACCGTGTCAGTTCGCCCGAGTTGAAAGCGGAGAGTCTCATACAGAGGAGGAAATTCATTGTCGGCTGCGTTTGGCAACCATTGTTTATAGGACTTCAAGTAGAAATAGTAATGACCAACGAGCAATTATATCCTTGCGGTATGAAAATAAAACGTATGAAAAAAAAAAAAAAAAAAAAAGTGGGGAAAAATGGACTAGTCGACTGATTCAAAGAGGCCGTATCCGTTAGTACGACTCACGAATATTTTTCGTTCGAAATACAATCTGCTCGAACCTCATTTGGAGCTTCAGGTTAAAATAAAGAGTGGTGCGGAGCGAAAAGGACTTTCGTGGAATTCTAGTGAAAATTAATAAAATTTATGAAAAAAAAAAATGCATTTATTGCACGCTGCATTATTTCCCAGATGAAGTATGTATGATCGACGAACATTAAACGAAAATCGGATTTTCATTATATTTCGATGCGAATCGACTTTTTCGTTCTCTCCCCTACATAGACATAAAATGAAGAACAAGCTCGCGAACTATAATGATACACGCGTGGAGGGGGTTGAAGAATCCCCCTTTTTTTTCGTCCTTTTTTCTTGTTATTCAAACTTTGCTGAAATATGAGACTGCGAACAGCTTCGCTCATTGTCTCGAGCAGTAGTGTAGGGGTAGATAAAGCACGGTTTGCATTCAGCTTGCGAATACATGGCGAGCCCGTAATACTCTAAAAAAAACCATGTACGACATAAATAAAGTATTATTTCAGCGTGTATCTCATTCCCGTACCATCCTCAGTCGGGCTTTTGTTCCAGAGTAGTTTCCAGCAAATTTTTGCTTCGACGGTCACAACAATGCGAGGCGAGTCTCGGGGTGGGCCGGAAACCGCGTTGTAATTAAGTATACTTGGTCGGAGACTCGACGCTCTTCACCGTGTCATTCGCACGGTACACTTGCCGATTGAAATACTCGGTCTGCTTTCGACAGTCAATTTACCGTTATGAATGTCCAATAATGGCCCATTAGGAATTCATAGCGAACCCGTCGCCTTCACCGATTATTATCGCTCCCTCTGGGTTCGTTCGGCGCGCCTGTTGTAGCTTTCGGAAGCTCGATTGCTCACGTAACGGCTTCGACATCGGGCTTTTATGTACACTCCGCCGATATTTTCGCCTTTGACGAGGCCGCACCGGCCTCGCTCACGATATAACGATTTTCATTAAAAAAGTTTTATCGAACAGCCGCAGAGACGGACGGGAGAGTTCGAGGCAAGATGACGAAGTGAAAAAAATTACTTATCGCTAACGGCATCGTTCCACGGTCGACTTTATTAATTTTCGGGCCTGACCGAGATACCGTTCCGTTCCGCTCATTAGTTTTCCACCGGATATTCCTCACCGACTCTGGCCACCGTAGAAGAAACCTCGAGTTTTCTTCTCGCGGGTTTCGTAATAAAATAACCGTGGCGTGTTGCTTAATACCCAACGCCGCGTGGAAAATCAGAGTTTTTTCCAACTTTCGCGGGGCGAGTCGAGAAAACGGAACGGTGAGCGAGCACCGACGCTTTCGGGAAAAGTTTAAGGGGTGCGGTAGGGAGTCAGCCGGGGGAGGGGTTTACCGTGCAAACGCGTGTATCTCAAGGGTGGTGAAGATATTTTACTCGGGCAAAGGAGAGTACGAGATCAGTTTCAGGATTTTACCGCTGCTGTTGACTCTCGGATTGGTGTGTTGAAACTAGAAAATGGTAGCGTAATTTAGTTGCGCAACAAAGCCCTGAAGATATTCATTAACGGTGAGGAGGTCGGGAGGGATGCGTACCCCTCGAGCGTACCCCTGGCTCGTACCTATTTTTCGCTCGGTTACATGTCGTACGGAGAACACAATTTCCAGCGGCAATTTCAATTCGCGCGGAGAAAAGTGGAGACTCGGGCTGCTATTCCATCTCCGGAGGTTCTCGGCTGGCATTGCAGCTTCCACTTCGGCTGGCCCCTTCGCGGAAACGAAAAATTAAAGGGGGTGAAAAATTTTTTAAAGAAAAGAACAAACAAGGGTGCGCGGACTTTCCGCGAAACATCTCATTTTCGAATTACTGGGGAAGTAGCGAACGGTCACGTTAACTCGGGCAACTTTCCTCCCCGGGATATATTTTAATCAAGCGCTTTATCGAGTTGAAAACTCGAATATTATTGTGCCCCGTCGCTCGGATATCGTGTTTTCTTAGCTCGACCGGGAGGCTACGACGGCGACGCGGAGGAAAGAACCTCGTCGGGAATCGTCAACTTTACGTGCTTACCGCGGTCACGAAGACCGTCTCGTTCCCACGAGCAGTTACGGTACGTACCGAGGCCGATTCTTTTTACCCTTCCAATTCTCCTTCGCCGCCAGCTGCAACGTTATTTTTTGGATCAACTCTCTTTTCACAAGGTATTTTAATTCCATTGAAAATTGGACGCAGATTATGGTCCAGAAGCATGCTTTACATTTTCCCGAACGCTGAAGGAGCGTTTCCCCAATTTTTTGTCTCTTCGTCCGTCCGTCTTGACCATCGAAAAATGCAATAACTTTGCAACGAGACAATGGATTTCAGCGAAATTTTTTCACTTTCTTCCACATGAGAAATACAATAGTAATTTTTAATTTCGGCTCTATTTACCGACGCGTTCTTCGTGAAAAAAATAATAATCCGCGTCGAGTGAAATACGGAGTTTGATTTAATCGGAACTACCCTTGCGAAAAATTCGAAAATTAAATACCAACGAGGAATCCCGCTTCCGTATATTTATCTATCGTACGAATACGGTATGTGCCTTGTAGGCCGCTGGGAAAAACGGTATTATTGCTTCGAGGAATTTTATCCTCGCGGTTCGATAAAGTAGCCAAAATCCGAGCCGCTCGCTGCGCGGCTCCCGTCTTATTTCTTCGGATATTCGGGATATAGATTTTTCGGCGGAGGCCACGGCGATTCGTATACGTAGGTGGACTCCGTCCGAGAGTGGACACGGTGGACGAGGTTATACTGTTATATAAAACGACCACGTCCGTTCCCAGTATTTCATAACCCCGTACCGTAACAGTCTGCCAACCCTCATTGATTGAGCGAGATACGCGGCCGCTACTGCCGCGTTAAAGCTGAATAGCACTGTGGAGCGAAATAAACTAGCCAAACCGTAGCCTACACTGTCCCATTTTCAACGAATCAGGGAAAAGAGTGTGCGAGGGTGTACACATATGTACAAACGAGTGACCGCGTCCTATCCACACACGTATATTTTATCCGGTCGGTGCAACACCGTCAGCGGAATTTTAAATCCCTTCGAAACTTTTGACTCCACCGCGGTGGAGTTTCCTATCGTGTGGACGAAACACCGAGATTTTCTCGCGATTTTCGGAAATTCATCTAGGCCGCACGGCCGGTCGCGAGCCGACGATAAGCCACTTGTTAATGTTCGGCGGGGGGATCAGCGAATAAAACTCGATTCAATTTCAATTCTCTCTCTTCCTCGACTACCCCGTTGCGATTGTTATTTAATTTGTAACGCAACGACCAATCTGGCGATCGACGAGACCGAATGAAGCTACTGTCTATCGTTTTATGTCCGGTTTTAATACGTACAGCTATGTAATTACAGGGGGCGGCGAGACTGGGACAGAATGGAACTTTGTTTGCGATTTTTTTGTTTATTTCCAGTGAAAAATTTATAAAAACGGTTCGTATTGCCTCGATGTCCCATTTTTCCCTGTTTTCCTCTTTATGTATCATCCAGCTCACAATTGCGCAATAGCCCAGGAAAAATACCGAACGTACGCCGGGTTTCGCATCTATGCGTACCACGTTCTGTCCGCGAAAGCGTCGCACATGTTTTTACGCTGAAACTATAATTACGTGAAACTTTTTTCGTATACCAGCGTGTCGTTGTCATGCATGCGTGATTCTTGAAATTATTATAATTATTTTCTGTCCCCCCCCCCCCCCCCCCCCCGGTTTACCCTCGGTTTTTTTGTTGAATCTCTGGTCGTGCTCGAAGGAACGGAAAACGGAATTAAATTTTTGTTTTAATCCCCGCACTCGGCGTGCGCGAATTTCGGCCGAGGATGAGTCTTTTTTAGGGGTATTACGGCGCGAAGAAGTAGTAAATGGCTCGAGGATTAAAGGACCGAGTGTGTGTCATCCATACGACGGGGAAAACTTTTTACGTACCTATAAATCTGCAAGAAACGATTTCGCGTGACAACATCGGCATATTTCCTTCTCAGGATCGGCTCCATGGTTCGCGCGCGTGCATCTCCGCGTTTTGTCGCGGCGTCAAAGTCGCAGACTGAACGAGCTACGATAAATAAACAATTTTCTTCTCGATTTATCGGCGAGTCGGGGAGCCCCGATCGGGACATCCTCCCGCTCAGAGTTTCACGTACGACTGGTGTAACGAGGAAAGAGATCGATAATAATTTTTCAAAAAAATGTTTCATCCGCAGCTCGAAAACGCCATTCGGGGATTCGGAGTGATTTTCCTCGAGTGGCATCGGTGTTCGAATAAATAAAGGAATTTTGAACCGGTCCGAGCTCGGGTCGGCGGCGGCGTATTCGAAAACAGTTATTATTGATGGTGAAAGAAGCTGCTTGCTCATACCTACGTTTCTCATTTCCGGTCGGTGAGACATGCACAAATCACCAAGTAATTGTTCAATGTAGCGTAGTCGGGAACGCTCGGGCTCGGGCTCGCTGCTTTTCCCCCACAGTGAAAAGCGAACGATGAGGGCGGAGAGAAGAGGGCCGAGAGTCAAGAGAAAAGAGTCTCCGCGTGTATGTAACATTGATAAAGGCCACAGTGACGGGGGAACGCTTGCATAACTCTCGACGAGAGCGTCGTTCGGGATACACGGGAGCTTTTACCGCGGAAAAGTGTGTGTGTAAAAGAGTCGGGGAGGAAAAAATTATTTATCCAAACTGGCAACTGCGATGCTCGAGCTCAGCCGAGTGGCAACTCCGTCACCGCTGCAATTTTCGTATTCATTTGTGACTCTGCTTGTATTATTTTTGTACAATTCAGAAAACACACATTCCAGCCGTATTTGAAAATCGCATTAATGCATCGAATGTATTAACATGAAAAATAACAACCGGTCAACGCACAATCGGTTGTGTAATAACATGTGATATCAGCAGTTTCGGAAGTAGAAAATAATCGGAAAAATGGTTCTTGCAATTAGACAATAAATTTCTGCCACAAAATTGATGTTACGTAACAAATGTGACGATGGGCATGTTCTCTTTAAGAGAGAACAGTTTGATAGCTACTCGAGGTAAGAGCGGAGGGTCGTGGCGGAATTCTCACGTTCGCGGCTCTCACCACACCGGGGCCACTCGCCTCGCCTTTCATCTTCATCACTCGGGTCAAACATCCGGGTAATTGTTCGAAGCCATACGTCTTCAGAAAAAGTACGTGCCGGCGAATTTTGAAGGGAAGGGCGCGATATGGCCAGCGTGCGGAAATAACGTGGGTCGGCGAGCCGTGTCGTTGAGATGGTTGTTTCGCCAGTGTTGACACCAGGCCAAGCCACCTATAACGAACAGTGGTAGCTTGAACGCAATAGGTATAAGAGGATAACAGAGTAAAACACTCTCTCGCCACGGGCGGCTCGTTGCAACTCACGCGACGGCAAACCCGGGCGGGAAGTTCATATACATTCCGGGTGGCCCGTACGAATCCTAAACCCCGAGCTTTTCGGTGAGAGCTTATTCTCGTTTGGGTTCTCCACACAGCGCAGTCACGGGCTCATTGGTCTTGCGTCGCGTGTTACAACGCTCTGACTCTCGAGCTAAATATCGAGAAACTAATGAGGTTCACCCGGTGAAGAATTATAATATTTCAAGGAAAAATAAAATTTCCTCAATTACGGAGACATCAAAGGAACGAAGGAAAGAGGTTTCTGCCACGAGATACTCCGAGTTCTTTGATCAGAGTGAGGAGTTTGCGGTTACATTTTTGCCCATCAAATGAATGTGGCGATGACGATCCGTCGGTGAAGCCTTTCGGCCGACAGACTTCACCGAAACGACCCATCTCAATTCTCGCGGGATAGATTGAGTTCCGTTTTTGAAACTTACTTTACCGACGAAAAAAAAAAAATAAATTCAGTCACACAGCCTCGAAGCCGAGAATCCTGGCATGTCGCCCATTACTCGGGCATAATATCCCATTATAACCTGTGGCGTCCCCAGGTGTCTCGTCTTCCTCCTTAAGGGACTCCCGAGCCGCGTAATTGTCGCAACCTTCCGGTCGCTTATACCGGGGAAAAAATTGAGGGGGTTTTTTTTTCCAACTCCGGTACGCCGGGCAATTATTATCATCGACGCACAGACTGTTAGGGTGGATATAATTCCCGGCTCCGTTCACCCTCGTAAGGGGATAACCCCAGGAAAATGAAAAGGGGCAAAAGAAAAAACTTTCAATTAACTGCACCGGGGAGGAATCTCACCCTCTCTACCTGATTTAAGAAAACTTTTACCATTTCCTTGACTCGTTCGCCGCTCCCGTCCATCGGCCCACTTTTACTCGACGACCTTTGTCCCCGCGTGCCGGCAACCTTACGCCGGACCGATAAACTTTGAATATTAATTTAAAGTAACAATCGAAGGAATAGAAATTCGTGCAGCTGCACCGAACTGGGAGATTGCGGGTAGCACAGTGAAACTTCCCACATGTTGCATTCAGGTTGGTCAGGAAAGCGAGTGCCGATGACAATTGTTCCAATTGGACCGAGGTCGGAGCCACTCCTCGTGTGTGATTGGTCTCTCGCATGGGTCACGTGACCCCGCCGTACGTAACCCGTGAGACATATAACCGTACCTGAAGGAACGACCGGGAATCGTCGGACCGCGAGCTCCTCGGGGATGAATTTAACAGACGCGCCAGCGCTCGCGCAGGGACACAGAGCCGCAGCTTCTAATTCGCAAGGGGAGACTGTACGTTTTCATCTGATCACAGCCGGCAACTCACGCCGGCATTATTAACCAGTAAATCGTCTCCCGCCCTCATCCCGTCACTCTCCCGAAACCGGTGAACATTTTGTTTTGTCTTCTGTAGCCAAGTTTCCAGTGATTCCCGGTCGCCGTGCGTAAATCTGTCCGCTCAGCCGAACGACACCGCGGACTCGGCGAGCCGGCCGTTACATTTTGCCGTTGCGTCGAGTGAAATGACCAAACTTTGATTATCGCGGAAATTACATGGTGGGACGCAGTTAATATGCACTCGAGAAACTTTGATCGTGTACCTGTTCGGAGAATACGGCACGAGTAGGAGGGTATTTACGAGCCTGTAACTATTTTAATGAACCCGCAATTTACTTCGATAAATATGCATAAGGATTCGCAATTGGAAGCTTTCGGCATGCAATAACGGTGCGCCCCGACCGACAGTAATGAAATCATATTGACTCGTCGTATCGTAATCAAAGTGTTCGAACTTGTACAGCGGAACACAGTCGAGGAATTCTGGACGTCGTGCTGGCCTTAACTTTTCATCCCCTCGCTGACACGACCAAGGATGGAGATGAAAAATGAAACGCGGCGACGCGTAATATCGTATATAATGCTTTCAGCGAGATTGCGCGATAGAATTCTATATGCTACGTTGAGATACGTCATTTTGCGGGGTTTTCTTTTTTGTTTTAACGCCGAGAGACCCAAAAATAAAATTGTGAGGCGATAACGCAAGTGGAATCGTCGTGGTTGGTCAGACGCGGGAACTAAGTAGTAACTGTCCGCGGGTTAACGAACTCTTTGCGAGTCGAGCCGCAAATTGGATAGGACGATTGCCCGATGGTGAGGATTTTATCGGTATTTGATGAACTATGCGTCTACACGCGATGCATATCGGTCAGCGGGCTTACGGATAGGGGGTCGGTACGGCGAACTGAGCAATCAAGGTGCGACAGTGTGTCCGCACTGTAGACGAGGTGCACAGGTGCGGAAGCATCGGTACACTCGGGTGCGGAGAGATAGATGAAGAGAGTAAACGCGTGGCGCACTCATTTTTGCTGAATATCAAACTTTTACGAGGTAAAACTTTTATATTCAGCGTATTTTATATTCATTCGAGGTAGAACAACGGTATGCACAACATGCTCGAGTCATCAGTTCCTCCCGCGCATGGGAGGAACCGATGAGTGGAGGATGTTGTGCATGCCGTTGATCCATCAATAAAAACTGCCGCTCGACGTCATTCTGCTGCACCCACTATCGTGGACATAGGTACTGCGCGATATCTCTATTATTCATTTCGGAGAGTGGGCCGGTACCGGCCAGTGGGAATTATCGGCCAATCGGTAAATCTGTTAGCCTCGTAGAAGACTTCGCGCCTGATGAGGTCCTCGAAAAGGCTTCATGAGCACCCGATTTTTGGGTGTAAAATTTTTGACGATAATGGGATTCGCCAAGTGAGTTAACATTTTTTTTGCGAGCGGTCCTCATCGTTTTCAACGAATGTGAGATAAGCCTACGGTCTGCAACGTTCGTCTCTCTTCGAGTCCGAGCAACGTACCGTGTTGAAAGAACAAAAAAATGGGACAGTGTTTCCGAACCAAGACAGGGATCGAGGGGTTTTTGGAGCATCGCCTACATCCGCTTATTCGGCGCACCTCTTTCCTTGCCCATCCTCTTTAAAGTTTCATGTCTCGTGGGAACGGCGTCGTTCGTCGACTCCGGAGGCACGGTTAAGCGATTCGCATAGCGCACAGATAGAAGACGAGAACGGGATGTGCGAGAGGACCGGGACACTTGCGAGTCGCGTGAATCTCACTGTTCTCGTCGTCGACGACTCCTCCTCCGCTTTCTTCTTACTCCTTTTTGTGCCCTAGCTCCGCCACGGCTGCGACCCTCGGCTATACACTCCTTGATGCCACGTCGAGCTTTCCTCCAAAATTAAACTTTAACGCGACACGCGAAATCGAAATTCCAGCACGAATGTGAAGTTTCGACGCTTCGTACGGGCTCTCGGGAGTGTCGCCGCTCCGTTTTGAGATAAAGGACCAACGCAATGGAATTACCGAACGGCCCGAGCCGTTCGCAACGACACGAACCCCACCTGAATTTCGTACCGACTCGGTCCACTTTCCGGACGGTAATTCGAGCAGGGTTAGGCGCGGGCAGATATCGGTAAAGCCGGGATTCCCCGGGTTTCCGCAATCGAGCGACTATCGTATTTTAAAGCCGGGTTTGCATTTTGAATAAACACATCGGACGCGAACGGCATACGCCGTCGGGAAATTGTATTTCTCCCCGGTATCGAGGACGAAGAACAGAGAATACAAAACGCCAGCTGCGACTGGAAGAATATTTAGTTGGCTCACGGTTATTCATTCTCTTGAAAAGAATTCGGATCGGAACTGGCGTCCGTGCGGAAGTTGAATTTTTCTCGACGATTTCGCGTTTTCTCGCTTTCAGGATTTGGTACGCGCTCCCGCTCACCGTGATCGTTGCGGCCCGGCAATCCTCCGTCCTTCGACGGGACGTACGTGACGCGGTCGACTCCCGACAGGTAGGCCGCTACCAACACCGTGTCCTGATGGAAAATGAATGGAAAAAATGAAAAAAAAAAAAAAAAAAAAATAGAATCGCGAGAGAGAGGAGTGCCGAGCCCGGGAACGCGACGTTCAAAAAAAAAAAAAAAAAAAAAAGCTACCGGAGCGTCGAACGTTTGATTTATAGCAGGTTCGAAGCGGTAACGTCGGATCGAGCCTCGGGTATACCTCCGCCCCACCTTCGTTCGATCCGCAACCATCTCACACCTCTTTCTCTCTTACCCTGTCGCGTGTGTCCCCGGAGCTTCGTTCATTACCGTTGAATAAATAATGCGAGTAAAAAGGAAAAGCGGTCGACCGGTCGTGACCTATCGTAGACGAAAATGGATCGAGTCGGTAATGGCGTGATTCAATTGAATCGTACCCCCCCCCCCCCACCCACCGACTTCGCTCCCGCTCTTATCACTGGGGAAAACGAATTTCTGGCTCCGGTATGCTGGCCTGATTCCGCGACCACTCGGGCCTGTTTCCATCCTTTTTAAAATCTCATCGATTGTGTTTAACGAGCGGGGAAATAATTCGTTTTTTTTTTTTTTTCGACGAGATGGCGTGCGAAGAACAGACTTAAAATTCGGCGAAACCTTCGGACTCGTATCGTTGCGGAGGCTGACTCGATGAGGAGCGGTGAATTCGGTAATTCGATTTCCTCGGAAACGCGAACCGGATTTTCCGTATGTGTCGGATTCGTTGCGCGATCCGTATATGGCAAGTATTTCAATTTGCAGTAGAATTCGCGGGCCTAATGTCGAAAATCCAGACGTGCCGTACAACGCACAACACCGCAAGCGCAATCGCACGAATGCATTTACATTATACTTACTCCGGCCGGAGATCCGCCCGCTCTCTCTCTCTCTCTCTCTCTCCACCAGGTCCTGATATTCGCCCTCCGTTTTCTCGTTACGCTCAGCCAGAATGCGGGCCACAGAATCTCCCTGGACGAACAGGATAGACGGAGCGCAGCACTGCCTTGGCTGAGAAGTCGACCTGCAACCTATCCACGTCGAGAAGGAGAGAAAGCTGGTCCGGAACGCACGGGGATGTGATGTGCTTCAAGCTAAAGCGCCCGGAAACGTAAGATCCGTGGTTTACGCGAGCAACGTGGCAGCCCGGAATTCACTTGCAAATAAAGCCGCGAGCCTCCCCGCCCCCCCCCCCCTCCATCCTACTCACCCCGATAAGAATAATATTGCGCGAGTACACCGGTAGCGGCTCATACGCGATGGATTTAGCGCATAGTATAATCCTGAATACCCGCGTGCAGGAATCTCATCACATTTGAATTTGATCATGTGAAAGGCTTAAGGGAAAGCGGAGGTGGGGTCGAGGCTGCGGATGCTTAGTGTATACGTTAATAATATGGAATATCTGGTAACTCGGGGCACTTGAGGATTAAAAAAAAAAAAAAAAAAAAAAAAAAAACGCGAGGCCACCGAGGCAATCGAAAGAGCCGACAAACAAGAGAGGAACTCTTGACGATACGATAATCTGGTACGCTTTCAGCCGTGTACAGTGGTTACATAGTGGGAGGAGATAGTAATCCACGGTGGATGCCCTTCTTCGGCTTGGACCCACCGGCACGCGAGGAACAAAGCAATAATCGTTATGCAAAGTTGTACTCACAGAGAGATACAACTTACCGAGGCCACTTGAACGGGCGGTTTGGTCGCCGGGGGTAAGTACACACTTATACGAACGTTTCAGCTAACTCCCTCTTCTTCTCGTCGCTGATTTTTCTGACTCTCCTCCTCTGGGAACTTCCCACTCTTATCCTAAAGTAAAGGCGAGTCCTCTTTACCTTTTCCTCCATTTAATTTTTTCGTTTCGCCCATGAGGGCCCAAATCGCTCTTTAAATTTTTCATGCATGCGATACGGAGTTGGGGAAAATTCGTTGAAAAAGTTTCTGAGGGAATACCAGAGTGAACTGAGGTAGGTTGTGTCGAAGCCACTGAAAACGGTGGAAAAGTGTCGCAATGAATTTGCGGAAAAAGAAGTTAGCTCACGTTGATAAATCCACGTGAAAATTGTAATCGTATTGGCGCAAACTGTTTTATGTTTCGTCATTTAGTGGCAGATCTCGAAACCATATCCGCCGCGATTCACCCAAATTTTTCTCGTCTGACACGTTTCCACACGGCCGCGGATCTCTGATCCCTCCATTCGAGTTTCATATACTGATAAAAAAAAAATGGTTAAATCAATAATACATTCGTGCACGAATCAAATAAATATTTTGTTGGTACAGCTGACAAATCGGATATGTGAAAATTTATTTATACTTTTTTACGATTTCACAAAAAATGTTTGAGGCATCGAAGTATCTTTTTTTGAGCAAATAAACATTTATATGAACGTCCCTGGCCGAATCGTCAGTTGACACGACCACTTTTTTTTTTTTTTTTATCGGCGATAGACTAACACAATATTGCCAGAGGAATTTTTTTTACGCGCAACAACTACAGTGTCTATATAATCGCTTCCGGTGTCTCCGCCAACAGACTCTCTCATCCATCATTACGCGCTATCGACCGTCAGGCTCCGCGTCACCGATACGAGAATTGACGAGGGGCCGATCCATAGAAAAATTTCTTCTTGCACCGTTATTCCATACACGAGTGAAAAGCTCCCTGCACTCCCTCTCGGATGAGCCGTGTAAGTTTATATCGGGAAGAAAGTAAATGGAGGAAACTTTCGGAGTAAAACCGCGGGTACTCGCATGAATTCGCCATTGCCGAGACAAGTCCCCTCCGCAGCCTTCGGTATACATCCGAGGGCACGTCTGACTACTGGAGGACCTTAACTACTGGCTCGGGCATCCGGAGCTCAGCAAGCTAATGCTCTGGCTGTTCACCCTCGTTCCTCTGCCGGCTTCCGTTTCGGATTTAATGCCGACCGCCGAATGTTCCGGGCTGCGGAATTCGCGAGCAAGAGAAAGCGAGAGAAAGCAGCCGCGATATACAGAGTTATACGGAAAGTAAACGTGAGAGAGAACGAGCTGGTCGGCCGACTGGAATCAGTTGACCGGTAGGATTTATGTATCAGACGGCACAAGCTATGGAGGTTGGACGAGCCGAATGTAGGCGGGGGGAGGGGTGGCTTAGAAAGATAAATTAGTCGAGGAGTTGTAAAAAAGTCGACACGCGGATGGTTCCAGGATTACGCGAATGTACCGGCGAGAAATCGATGATCCTACCCTCTTGCCGAAAACGGACATTATCACCCACTCCGACAGCCACCGAGATCGTTCCACACCCCATTAGTTGCCTGTGCTATTTTTCACCTTGGGTTTATAACTAAAGAAACGCGCCCCGAGTGATTTCCTCGGAAATTGTCCACGTAGAGGGCGCGACCGAGATTCGTGGCGATTCTTGTGAGTTCTTCACTAAGAAAAATATTTGATTCTACGGGTACTCCGCAAATAAATCGGGAGATCGGGCAAAATGGCACGGTGGAGGCGAAACTGAACGTTGCAATAATTTTTTGAAATTCTATTGGCGTTTCGTCCTATCGTCCCTGGCTTGCCCCACATGAAAATTTCATACTGAACATTTTTCGTTTGTCCTGTAATTATTGATTTTGGTAATTGAAGTGCTCGCAGTGCAGAAGCGGTCGACAGATGCATTTATAGACTTTCGTAACACGTTTATTTACTTGAATTGATTATATATTTGTTTTCATCGAATGAATAATTATTTGCGAGGTCGCTGCCAATTACATTAATTTTCGGGGTGTACACCGTGTGAAATGAAACATCGCGCTTTAGAGTAGCGAATGCAAAAGAATGGCGGTCGAATTTGCCACGGTTAACATTAATAATCGAGTCCAACATACCGACTATCGCAAATTAATAAAGCAAAGGGTATTTATCGGCTGCCACATTTGTTAATACTTTTTTCTCCGATCCTGTTGCCGCACGATTATCTCTCCAATTCGCCAATTATCCGTCAAAATCGGACATGAAAAAAAATAAAACAATAAATTTCTGCATATGTTTGCATGCAGATTACAGATAAATTTTAACCGCGTCTCACCGTTTCCTCTTTCATACCACAACACTACAAATCTGACCGCCCGTCACATAAATTCGCGAATATCGCAATGCACATCTCTCTCCGTGAACCACGGCGCGATTGCATCAGACAATTTTACCAATCGCGAATTAATAATCCAGAGATAGTTCAATTTCGCTAATCACCCATTTTGAACGGCGTTTCCTCGATAGTTCTTTCGCGCGTCTCTGCGGCTCGCAGAAACTCGAAAACGACGGAGATATTCAATTCGGGCGAAGTTTCAATAAATTCAATCAATCGGTCGCATCGATCCTGAACGTCCAACATCAGCCAGTCTCACTATTTTCTGTCGTAGTCGTCGCGCTCAGAACTTATTTTTGCACCGGCGCATTCAAATTTTGGTCTTTTGAACCTTTCGTTCTATTGATTTTTTAATTCCCTCGTAAATTTTTTCGAAAAATTATTATACTCGACTGAAACAGTGACGATGCAGGAATAAAAGCGGGGATTTCATGGTTCACCGGGAGGGAGAGAATCGTAACGGACGAGGATGGAAAAGGATGTGGCAAACCGGCTTCTGAAATACCCGGCATTCTTGTGTCGGCTTTTCACCGCTGGTGGGACAGAAAAAAAAAACAGAAAAAAAAAAAAACATAAAAAAAAATGAACGTTTGAGGTTGCGCGAAGAGGCCAAACCACAGGAGACGAGATAGGCAGCGAGAGTCGCCGTCGCGTGTTCGCGGTACCGTGCGACTGCGTTCGTTCCTTTTTTCCCGTTTTTTTTTTTTTCTCTTCTCTTAATAACGTCACGCCTTTCTATGTCCTATCCTGGTACCGCGGGCGCTCGCGGCCTCTTCACACTTTTCACCACCGTTACTCTCGCCGCAGCGAGCAGCGGCTTCTCTCTCCCTCGTTCTTCTCATTCTCCTGGTAACAATGAATGTCCAGCCACACAGAAGAACGTTGAAACTATAGAAATTCGCGAATATACAGTCTGCTAATTTCTCGTGTATCCATTTTTTTCGTCTAGTTCTTGCGCGGCTCGTTTTCTCGCGGAAACGTTGTGTAATAAAACGCATGAGAAAATAGGGACGTGCTGTTTTTGAAATTTCATTTTATTTTTTGCGAATTCTCATAGTATCGAGACGAGGGAAGTCCGTTCGGATTATTTAATACAATGGGATACAGTTACGGAGTCAGCTCGAGCGCGCATCGCTGGGCAGGACATTTTTCTCGCCCGACAGAGTCAACCCTTTCCGCACTAAGGGGACATCGGGGTAATGATGGTCATCTGGCGATGGAAGAATTTTTAAGGTCTTGCGAATTGAATCCTCGACACATTCGATCCGCAACGCTTTCAACCAAACGTAAGACCGGGCTTTATTTATACTGAATAAATAACAGCTGCGAAATGTAAGAAAGTTGATTTTTCGGTAAACAAAAAAAAAAAAAAAAAAAAAAAAAATCTCCTCTAACTGCTATCACCGGTACAAGACCGAATCTTTGCCGTGAGAAATTCGGAGAACGCAACTCTTGTCCCTCCGACTGCACCCGCGAGCTGATACACGCGAATGCAGCATCCACTCGAAGCGAACTATTGAAAATCGATGGTAGACTTCATTGTAACCCCCTCCTTATACCGCCCCGACCCACCGCCGAATCCGCGAGCTCAATGGAAACGTCATCGTTCTTCTCTTTCATACGTCCAATTATCGGCTTTCTTCGCAGACTCGCGACGTTTTATGAATTATGCATTTCACGTCGATGAGAATGATTGAAAGATTTTTATGATTTTTTTCAACCCACCCCGCGGATACCGCGAGTCCCAACCGGCTCCTATAAGCGTGTTGCCGTTCGGGTTGTTTCGACCCAACGTATTGGCTATTCGAAGCTCACCTTCACAACGACATCGACGGTCGTCACGTGATTCGGCTCTGTTCTCGGATATTCCCTCGTTCCAGAATTATTTGTCGCTCCGATGATCCAATAAAAAATACGATGTTCGGGTGAGAGATGGGGGAAGGTTCGGGGATGTTGATCACCGACTCGTCGAGCCGTTGGCTCTCGGGTAATTTAACCCGTTAACGAGACTAATGTTTCCACAGAGTCCGTGGTACCGCTGCATGGAACGCCGGATACATCAATCAAAAATCGATGGGATCCGAATTGCAAAACATCCACGGCCGAGTTTACTTCGCGCGCCAGTTTCATTTTTTTTTCATCTTTTTTTGTTTGCTTGTTTTTTTATTTTTTTTTTTTTTCTCGTCAGCAACATGCTGCAAACAGTCCGCGAGCTAATAACGTGTTTCCATTCGGTTCGTTACGTCCCGACGGTAGTGAATACCCCGGCCTATCAATGGATCTGGACGCTTGTCAGCGGATCAAAGTTAATCGTAATGAAGCCAATGTTTTCCGTATCGCTGTATGAAACGCGGAAATCCTTTCGCTCGGCGATTTGTAAATAGGGAAAAAAACATTTAATAAACGGACGGTAATCGGTGGCGAGGGAGGCAGAACGAGCCCGTTAATTTCGCTTTGCGAAGCTCATTTAGTCACCGGGAAGCTGCGTAAGCCGAGGGTCGACCAAAGCCAGCTGGAGCGTTGTTACGGAGGATGGGCGGTAAAGCGGTTTCGTTAACATTAGAGCGCACCTGCACGGTATGCTCTCGTGGACCGTTTCCGCCCTGTGGTAGTAACGCGGTCACGAACTCCCAACTAATCTCGTACGAGAATTAGAGACGCGTTTTCTTTGGGGGTCGCGCAAGAAACTACGTTACGCGACCGACTCTACGTATACACGTGGACATTCTATTTATCGATTGGACTGTCCTTCAGGACCATTAAGGTACTCCTTGCCGTACGGTCGGCTGGAATAGATTGATTAAATTAACAAAAATTTCGTACTAATCGCGAGAAAATTGACCGTGAATCGACACTGATCCGCTCCAAAGTGTTTCTCGAATTTCGCGAAAAGAAAAAAGGACAAAAAAAATCTCATCAAATTGTGAATTAGGGCGGTTTTTAGCGTGGTCCGGAAAAAAACGATTTATGAAAATAAAATTCCAGTGATCGATCGGCTTGGCTCTGTGGCGAAGACTCCATTAATGAGCTCGCGCTGTTTGAGCGAATTCTCGCGTCTATTCGTATCTTTCCGTGCATACGGCTGTGCCGTGAATCCTATTGAAAACGTGATTATACTCCGAGGACATGAAGAGCCGACAGGTGTACGTGTGACTGCGCGTGTATTCGGAAAAGAGTGAACCGATCGATGGGTGCGGCCTTTCTTTACAATCGTACGTTCCTTCCAGTCGAACGAAGTTAATTTTCCCGCCCGATTCTGTGGGACAGGAGGGAATGGATACGCTCTTTTCCAAGCATTTCCGCACACACACACACACACACACACGCTCTGCATATAGCAGCTGTGGTCCTTATATACCGCGAGTACATAGGTATTGGCTTCGTTGCTTTGACTCGCTTACCATTCTCATCGCTCCTCCTTCATCCTAACAAATAGATCGGTCACATCATAAATCCGCTAATTAAGCCTTCTTCAAAGCGGAAACCGCTGTCTATGTATCCTCTCATATAACCGAATATCCTCCACATCGTTTGCTTATGCATACATAGACATATAATTAATATGTACCTCATATAGCGAAACACATTGGAGAAATATATTATATTTAGTTCACTGGTATCGGAGATTTTAATGCGAAATCCGGTACATCTAATTCAATGTGCATTTCTGTTGAAAAATCAATGTGTTTCTATAATGGAGTTACAGTAAATTGTTGAAAGTAAAGTACAGCGTATGTGCGCTATTTTTCTTTGGTGACTTTGAAAGGATACCAACGAAAGATCGAAAGTTATTAAAAAAACGAATAAAATGTAACGCTACATTGTATTTTAACGTTCGATATGTCCATGGACTTCGACATTACTTTTCGATTGTTTCACAAATTCCGTTCAATTTCGTATCGAACGAAACACCGGCATCGAAATAGACATTGAATACAAAATTCATTCCTCCATTAATAATGTCAATCCCGTCATTCCAATTCGATTGGTGTGTGCGTTCCGGAAAAGCAACGGAATGTCGACTATTTTTGCCAATTTTTGTCTGTATGCCTGATAATGTAAATACAGCCTGCGAGTAGTTAATTTGGCGAGATTAAATTTGATCAATTTTCACTCCAATTACTGTTCATTTTTGTTTGTGCAACAAAACCGACGCAGCAGATTCGTTTAGCGCTGAAGAAAAATATTGTAAATATGTCGTGTGAATCGTGCCTTTTGGTTGTATCGGGCATTTTCTATTGCCCCGCGAAATTAAAAATTACTGGGTCAACGGGTTTATTACTTCACAGCCGGAAACATTGCCGAGTCGTGAAAACTGCGAACGGAACTCGATGTCGCTACGGAAATTTTTGTAAATTTCAAAATTGTACACGAGCACCGATGCGTGCACTCCCGAGGCTCGAGTTGACGCGCGCATGCACTTCTCATTTGCAATTTCCGGTTGCGAACCGTCGGTAACTTTGTAACGCCTCGCACGCCGCTCTTCCTCCTTCCATGACGTGAAATATCTCGCGTTCTCCGTTTGTCTCCTATTCTCTTCGACGACTCCAGCATCCGACAGCTGGCTCGCGATATCACACACAATTCCGTAACGAGTTTTACCGAGTTTCATTACTCGCGGAGTTTGTTTTTAACGAAAACGATGCGTCAACGAGGTTCACAGATTTTTTTTTTTTTCTTCCGCGTGACGTATTTCACTATGAAATTTTGAGGATGCATCGCGCCGAAGTTCCCCGCCAAAAGTGAGATTCAGTGTGAATTTGAACACTTCCCAGCGGTGTAAAAGTGTAAAAAATTCAGCCGTATCAAAGGTGCTGAGATCATTTTTTTGCATAATAATAATAATGTAAAAAAAAAAGAAAAAAACAATGGAAAAATCAAAGGATACCCGATTTTCTACAATAATTTTTTAATAACTTATTGTCATTGTTATTATACGAAATTAGAGGTCTTAACATTATTGATAGGGATGAAGTTTATCGAATTTTCAGCGAATCTTGAAGTATCGAAATTTTTATCGAATTTTTTCGTGGGGAATTTTCGAGTTATGTATCTTTAAGCTGGCGAGTAAAAAGGCGCAATGTACTCGGGATGAGCCGGAAAAAAAATGTCGAACGTAGGTTTGAAACGACCAGTGACCAGCGAGAAAAAAATGGTATCAACATTTTTGTCTTTGAAAATCGAACACGAAGGGAATTTCCTCGTGAACGATCAATCACCGGACGAGTCGAGTGCCAATCTATAAAAACAACAAAAAAAAATCACTCCACGATTAAACTCGCCGACCGTCTCGGTAAAAGCTGATGCGCTCAATCCGGCGATCGCCTGCAGGCGCGCACAGTGAATTGCCGTTCGTCAGGGGTTTTTCCCCTCGTGTCGACTCGACATCCGCATTTATACGTTTTCGGTTGATGCGCAATTATATAGCGCCGATCGATGAGCGGTCGAAAATTCGATTTGGATCGAGTGAGCTACCGCGCTCGGTGATAAAAACTGTAGTTAATTTTTTTTTCTATTCGCCACAGCATTCGCGTTGGAGGGAAAATTTCCGCGTCAACTCGAGTCGAGTATAACGTAAAAATCCGCGTAGAAAATTCACCGTTAACCATAAACGGTCGACATTGGTACGAAAAAAAAAAAAAAAAAAAAAAAAAAAAAAAAAAAAAAAAGTACATATTTCGTTGCTGCCCGAGTACAAGCAAATTCGCTGATTTCAGTGCGATAGTTAACGAGAGTTTGAAATCGATCTGCGCGAAAGCTTTTTTACCTCGGTTGGAGAAAAAAGCTTTGCTGGATCTTCGCGGGACACGAGTTTCGCGGGTTTCCGGGGGCGAGACCGAGCGGCGTAAAACGGATGCGACGGGAGTTATCGGGGCAACTTTATCTCGCGAAACTCGTTTCCATATACAAGTCTCTGGGCGTGCTTCGACCGCCGTGCTCGCTGATCCTGGTGGTCCCGTTGCCTCTCCACGGACTCTGGAGAAAGGATCTGGAAATCCGCGCCCCCGTCGGGACATTTTAGAGCTTAAGGTGGCGGCAAATGTGAAAAGCTGCGGCGATGTTCGGATTGCGAGAAAAGAAGGGCAACGACGGAAGTTTCCGAGAGGGAGGGCGGGACAGAAAATACGAACAAACGGACAGTCTCGCTCCGTTCTTGTTGTTCCCCCTTCGTCGCGGATTCGAAGTAACGAGATAAATGAAGGCGTTGGGGGAATGCTAATTGCTATTCCCGTGCCGTTTCGCGGGAGAAAGACGAGGATACCGTTCGATGTTTCCGGTATCGTTCTAGGAGCGATTCTCCACTCGTTGTGCGGAAGCCAACACGATCACCCACCATTTTGCGCCCTCGAAGTCGGGGTTTTTTCTTCAAGACCGTGTATCGTTCCCTAACGAATTAATCCGGCGACCCTCGAACGCATGACCTGGTAATTCCGTTCCGACGCGATGTTTCCTCGACGAGCGTTGTTCTTTTTTCTGAAATCCGATTGGGAAACGAGGCGACCGGAAGGGGAAGAGTCACGCGTTTGGCTGCGTTAGTCAATCACACTAATAGAAGTAGAAGCGTTCGAGCTGCAAGAATGTAGACCTGATCGGAACCTCGATTCAATGTCATCTTCCGTCACGGTAGTTATCGCAGTCTGGATGAACAAAATATAATAAACGATAAATAATAAAGTTCGAAAATCATCCATCGACATCCAACGCGAAATTTGATTTACCGATATTCGCATCATAACAATACACTATCGCACACCGGGAACAACAATTTCATTTGCATACGAATTATACACGAATCGCAAGCACTGTTGTTTCAAGCGGCACGGTGTATAAGCGACGACAATAACATCAAAAATAATAATAATACTGATAAAAAAAATATAATGAAAAAAAAAAAAAAAGAAAAGTGAAACTTAAAAAAAAAAAAAAAAAAAAAAATTATATACCGCATAGTCGAGAGGTAGCCGATATTCTCGATAGTGAAATACAAAGACGAATATCTCGGCGGATGGGAAAACGGAAGTCCCGAGTATTTCTCGTTTTAAACGGGCGAACGCGCAAATTGGATTCTCCATTCGTCGAGTTAAGATCGCACGAATAGGGCGGAACTGCCGAGGTGGGGTGGAAATAGTCATGGACGATATACGTCCGTTCCGTTTTCCAACGGGACGCAAAGTAAGCGAGGAGATGGTGCCCTATTGTGGAGCGAATAATGCAACGTCTCGTTTCTTTACGGCGAGGACGTCGCTCTTCGTCTCTGTGCGATTTGTCCGATGCGCGCGATTCTCCACCGTAGTAAGCGATTCGTATTCTCGAAGGACCGCGTCGACGCTGAGACGACGAAGCTGCCACAATATCATTCCGTGCGTTTGTGTATCGCACGAATTTTCCTCGATGACGCCTCGAGAATCCGAAACTTTCCGCTCATCCGTTCGTATACAATGTTACGGAGGAATCCCTGAAAACGGTGATTAATAATTAGCGAGACGACGGTGAATTTTGTGTATGAAACGTCGTTTCTAAACAACGCGATGTTTAGGACAAAGCATGTATCGTCGGTCGGTCATGGGCGTACCGACATCTCTAACGGTGATTAATCGTCGTGACTAGCGCGCAACAGTCGTTCCAGTCGTACGTTTTATTGCCCGTCTCGTGTGCGAGAGGTAACGAGACCGAGCGAGAGAGCCGAATCACTGGCATCTGCCCGCATTCTCACCCAATTCACCTCGTTCTCACTCTCGCGCCAACTCAAAATTCATCGTTCCAATTTTATGAATTTTACATTGAATCTTACCGATCAATTGAGCGTTAATGCAAAATATTCGTTCCGAGTCGTAAATACCTTTGCTACTTCATTATTACTATTATTGTTGTTGTTGTTGTGGAAATAATCGTAGAAATATTAATTTCAATGGTAATGGCATCGTCGATGAACAGAGTTTCGATATTTATGGTCTATTCTTATAAGGGGAAGAGCGATTTAATGTTGGAACAAGCCGAGAGCAATTCCCGGCGTGCGTCACTTTGAGAAACGGCAATATGCTTACGGGCGTCTGATCCATCGATGTCAGAGGTTTACGCTACCGCCACCGCTGCCGCCCCTGTTTCTAGCTTCTCCTTTCTTCTATCAGCAAAATCGCATTGGTACGAACGAAACGAGCTGTTCGATGCTCCTCTCTCGGTAGAACGAACAGGCAATAAGCTTGCAACGAACCGACACTCGGCGAAACGATCGACAGCGATCCCGGACCCCCCCCCCCCCCCCCATGTGAAAATGTATACGGTAGACTGCGCGCTAAACAAAAATATATTCGCGACTCTAACGCTATCTCATCCTCCCCGGCTCGAACGTACGCGCACGCTTCATCTCTCGCTCGCCGCAACCATATCGAGAACGGATATCTTATCGTGACCACGATCTTTATTCTCCTACCCCGGCCCCACTCTCGTTCTTTGCCCGACGACCGTTGCTTCCTCGTTCCCCTCGTATTATCACGAACACACGGCCAGTAAACACACGAACAACGAGTCTAGCGAATAGGACAAAGCTATACGTACGACCGTTCTCTCGCGTCCATCGACGCGAGCGAATCACCACTGCGTTTTCTATTTTATTTTCACATTTTTTTTCCATCGATATCAACAACACTTTTCGGCACACACCGAATGTGAATTGATGTAAACGGTCGACCTGCAAATCGAACGCACACTCGAGGCCACTCGCCACTCGCTTTCGAGACAAAGAGTATCGTGACAAATAAATAAACGAACCTCCCGTACGCGAAACTTTCACGGCTCTTCCGCACAAGCTCGTGTTTACAGCGCGAGTGATGATAGAAAGGGTGGGGGAGAGGCAGGAGAGGGGGATGGTCTCCAGCGTGAGTCGGCCAACCGTCGATTTGTTTTAGAAAGTCCGATGGGCTGCAGCAAGATGGCGAACGACGGAGAAGTCGTCAACACAGCGGACAGGGATCAGGAATAATGAATTTTATTTTATGAATTTTTGACCGTGTATTTTTTTACGGATGCGTGTAGAAAGTTACGTTAGATTACGCGTGAATGTTTGGGAAATAAATCGGTAATGACACGACATATCGATTCGTACCGCCGACTTCTGTCAAAGTCGAGTCAAAAAAAATCTACGATAACGAAAAAATCTACCTACTACATATCGTGTGAAAGATTGTGTCCGAGTTTCAAGGAAATTCGTGGTTCAGAATCCAAGATAAACGTAGGCGACTAACGCGTTCAGCGGAGCCCTTTTTTTCATTTCCCTCCCATCACTTAACCCCCGAATATCCTCAAGATTAATGTACGACTGTGATGAAATATGAATGGAATTTCATTGTTAAATTAAGGTACATTATGACATTTAAAGATTTTCGGTAATATAAAAACAAATTAGTAGTAAAGTAATTCAAAAGTCTTTAATGTACCGTGTGTTTATTTTTTCGTCACAGTTGTACATTAAATTAAATATACGGGTACATGCACAAACAATTCCAGCACAGTATCTTAAATTTCATATGAATTTTTCATGTTGCGAAAAATTGAACTTTCTCGCAGTAGAACTCTGCGCGTATCATTCCGTTAGGTCGGTCGATCTGTAACGCGTGGCCTCGATGTTATTAAAACAAACGAAAAAGAAAACCCCAATGAATAACACGGAGATTCGACGGTTGTTTATCGACGGTGAGTCCCGGGACTTGAGACGCTCGTACGCGCGTCGTGCATGAGCGCCACGTACGCGAGCGTGTCTGTGTGTTTTAACGGAAGGATAAAGACTTTGTGTGTGTGAAGCGCTCCGAATGAACATCCACACGGCCTGCAGCCGAGGGCGAGGAGATCGTAGTACGCGAACGAGCAATAGGCACAGGCAGCGAGTAAGGTACGGCCGCCCACTGCCAGGAGGGAATCGGGTCGTTCGGGAATCCTCGGCTCGGGCCCGATGTCGCACGAAGCCGAACGAAAGTAAAGCGCGCGGCAGACGGTCTTCGCGCGTCGAGCTATCAGGTTGGCTTCCGCGGCTTGAGTCGGTTGTATTACTCTTCGCCTCGACATCGCCCGGCGTTTTTTGTGTCACGACCCGTAACAAAGTACACACAACAAAATAGTCTTTCGACATACACATAAAAAAAAAAAACATCGCAGTTCGAAGTTGCAGAACCACATCGTCGCAACTCGTGTTACGAATATATTTGTATCGGTCGTGTGTAAAACGACCGACGACTTGAGTGCGAGTTCTGTTGAATTTTTTTTTTAAGTGATATTTTTATTCATCAGTGAAATCAGTGTCTCTGCGTCGAAAAAAACAAGATGACGAGGGCAACTTCCATCGAACGTTCGACAATGACGACGGTCATCCTCTGGTCCTGCGTCGGCCTCATCTTCTCTAACTCCGTACAAGGTGCGTCTCCATTATTCATCCCAGCGGTCATTAATTATTATCAGGATTGTTGTCTTTTTTAAAAAGTCAAACTCCGGAGAACCAATTAGATTTCCCGAGAGAGCGACTGTCGTATAAAGCAATTTACGTTTATTTCGTGAAAAACCCTAGTCGTAAGTTTCGTCGCGGAGAAAGGAGAGAAGAGGCCGGCCACGGGAGTCTAAGACGCTCGCCGCGCTGTACAGTACGCTTCAAAAGTTTTATTCTCTCGACGAAAGTTTTTTTTTTTTTTCCCGCGAAACGTAACGAACGACGGTTAACTACGTGGCTCCGGACTTTAGCAATTTCGAGTTGCCACAATACGAGGATTCTTGATTCCCTTACGAGACGCAACTTCCCAGCGAGTGGGAGAGAGACGGACGAGTTAGCTTTCTTCTTCTCCTCATTCATGGCGCGGACGTCGACACAGGTGCGGTGGGGCCACGCTCTGTTTTCATCCGTCGTAGCGCGCCTAGAGCACGCCTCTCTTTTTATTTTCGTTACTTTTATTTTTCGCTCGCGGTGTATATACCGAGCGTCCGGAAAGTGCGGAGCTCGCGGATCGGAACGACGTACTTGGTAAATGTATGGCGCGCAGCGTGCTCGCTACAACGTGAACACGTACCACGCGGCACGTACAATACGCGTTACAGCCACGGGTTCTTCCGTCGATTCTCCGTCGATCAAAAGCTACCCCGTAGCTCAGCCGGTGCATGCAATTCTGTAATCGTAAATAACGAACATTATTCTCTACCGATCGTGCTCTCTCGACCGTCAGTCACGAAATAAAGTTCCTTAAGGTCAATGGGAATTAAAATGGCGGTGGGTTCGTGCGGCCTGGCGTTTCTCGAGGGGTCGTTTAATGGGCCACGCATACCGGAGGAAGGAAACTCTCGGAGAAATTTATTATTACGAAAAAATATATATTTCTTTTTGTGACGGAAAATGGAGGGGAGAGTCGTTCAGCGTCGTATTGCAGGAGCGCCGAGTCGAGGCGTTGGCTGACAGAAAAATTGAGCTTAGAAGTGGAATGTAATGAGGCAGTAAAGCCTTCTCTAGCTATAAAAGTGTTGCGAGCGGTAACGGGGCTGCGGCTGAGAGAGGCGACGCGCTGGTCGATATATATGTAATAAACAAGACCGACGCGTGTAGGTAAGGCGCCCTTCCTTCGACCTCTGCCGCGGACCGTTGGAATATTTTTTTCTCGGAATAAAATCGCCCGGTGTTTTTCTCGGTAGCCGACGGGAGAATAAAGAAATTAAATAAGGATTCAAGCTCGAATCGCCGATGAACGTTGCGACTATTCGAAGAGACGACGCGCTAGGAAAACCGGTCTGGTCTTTACGTTCGCGCTTTTTTTTCGAAGAAGAAGTTGAAAAGTATCTTATCGGGGATAGGCGAGCTCGAAGCGGGAGCGAGAGAGAGCTGCTATCGGACCACTGGATCGGGATTAAGAAGAGATTGCCAAGTTTCGGCGAGGAGTTGCTAGTCCATACTTATCGGCTGTACGGATAAGAACGAGAAAGTCCATCGACGAGTATCGGAGAGGCTCTTGGGCGGGGGTTATTAGGTTCATAGATACGCGTAGCAACGTCGGACTGAATCTTTGAAATAAAATTTTGTCGGTTAACATTATAATAATTTTGTCTCGATTATTATCGCGCGGAAATGTGTCGACGCGTCTACCGAGCGGTGCTGGAAGAAGAGGTAATTGGAAAAGTTCGCGAAGTTGGTTTTCTCGCGCGTTGAGATCGTCGAGACGAAAACAACGAGCGGAGGAAGCCAATCGCTGCGATACACAAAGAGCGAAGCGGCGACGAACGGGGAGCCACAGAGAGACCGAGTAAATCGCGCTCGTTCGACACGGCTTATGAACAAACAGCCAATATTTTTTTTATTTTCGTTTTTTTTTTTTCGTTTTTTTTTGTTTTTTTTTTATTTCACCAATCGTCGCTCACTTTCTCACCCGTTTTCTCGCGTTGAATTATTCATCGGTCATTCCTGCGGAATTGCTTTTACAAAAATAACGTCGAGGTCGGTGGTTATTGTCCCCGCGTGCGCTCCCGACAACGACGGCTCGATGTCACGAGTAAATGGAATCTCTTTCGCCTCTTCTACTCGCGTGCCATCGAATCAACGCTAATAAACGTCGAGCCGAGCGATATTGCGAGGGTCGTGCGTGATGTTCGACGAAGCAACGACTTTCTTAACACGGCTACGGTCGCGTCGCATTTTTTTTTTTCCCTCATTCTCGTGGCGGTCAGAAAAAATAAAATGGGATAGCATTTTTTTTTATTTATTAAAAAAAAATGTCTGGCGGTTCTCGAAAAATAAATTATACAAAATAAGACTGTTTAGACGTGGAAGCGAAATTCGAAGAACACATTTAAAAAATGTTGTCATTGACGTACTGGAAAAAACTTGTACTTTTGATGATTCTTTTTCTTTTTTTCGTCTACGAACGTCCACTATTTTTTATTGATTTATCTTATAAAAAAATATTGAATTTTTAGAAAAATCCAAATAACGCACTCGATGACTGTCCGCGAACCAACAAAAAAATCTCAAAAAGAATTTTTATTAAAAATTACTGCTGTTAATGAAAATTCGCAGACATTTTTTTTTTATGAATGAAAATTCATTCATAATATTAAAATGGGAAGATTGGTCGGGGGTCGGTGAACTCGAAACGTCGCTGCTTATTTTACGGTCCACCGAGAATGTCGAATCAATATAAACGAACTCTCGATAATGAAATTACGATATACATCGAAAAAAAAATGTTGCACTCCAAAATGTTACGATGAAAGGATTGCGAGAGCAAACTTTTTTTTTTTTTTTTTTTTTTTTTTTTTTTTTTTTTTTCAAATAACTACCACTCTGGTCCAATCAGTTTGATTTTTCCCAGAAAAATCGCCCGAGACGCATTATAATTTTTGTAATGGAAATTCAGCGAGAACCGAGATTTTTTCCACTCTCTTAAGTGGGTCACCGTGTTTTTCCCTTTTTCCTTTCGAACGTTCATCGTTGCGCAGTCGCAACGATTCCCCCCATGGCTGGGCCAGTCTGCGAGATAACAATTTTCGCCAACTGTATTTCTCGATTTCTTCCATCGAAGTTATGAGAAGGAGTTTGAGAAAAAGTTATAATTAAAAGGTTACACGATGCACGTTCCCGGCAAGCAGTCGGATCGTCCTCGATCCGCCTGGCGACGGGTCTTTGACTGTATTTCGTCTAATTTTTTTCACCACCACCGACCAGCTGAGAACAGTCCGCCAAACCTCTCCTGTATTATCGACAGAAAGTTAAACGACGAATGACTCCAGGACGGTTAATTAATACAATTAAAATACCGGCTGTGTAACGCCGTTAGGCCGAAGGGTCGCGGCTGACTTTTAATGCCGTCGGCAACAGAGAGAGAGAGAGAGAGAGAGAGAGAGAGAGAGAGAGAGAGAGTCAATTTCGTTAAAAGTTTGCTCGACGGTTTTACAGACGATGGGACACGCCGAGACATCGAAGACGGCCAATCTTTCGCAGTTTTATTATTCCTCGACAATGCCGTGATGAACCGTGGATTAAATTAGATTTTTTTTGTTTTTTTTTATATTGAAATTAAAATAAAACCGTACCGAACGGTCCGGAGATTAAAATTCCTCGTTGCATCGTCTTTATCGATCGAAACAAAAAATTATGGTTAATCGATCGTAACAATAACATCGATTATTGATATCGATACATTCGCAACGATAATTAATTTGTCGACTCGTTAACTTCCTGAACTCGATACTCTCCGACATGCCCATTCCACTTTTTTCCTCTCGAGGAACTTGCAACATTTTTTTTGTTTCCATTTATTTCCGTATCAGATGCTTCGCCCCGACGCGACTCGGCGTCGCGAGCATATTTTTAGCATTCGAGAATTCCGGGATTCGCGCAGACTCCCGAACTCTCTCTCGGAGAAGTCTCGGTCGTTGCAGTCATCGGCTAGTATAACGGGCAATTTAATTTGCCCGATACTATCGACGATGGTGTTTTATTTTTTCCTCTTTTCCTCCTCCCAAGTTGGCTCTCGCCTCTTCTCTCCGCGGACCTCGCGAAACAATCGAGTCTGGCAACCCCCCCCCCCCCCCCCCCCCATTATCAGCTTTATTTTGCTGCTCCCCTTCCGCTCTACCTCGTTGTTTTCATTTGGCCTTTTGCCTCCGTTTTCCCATCGCGTTGCGAAGCCCCCTTCTTCTGCCTTTCTTAATCTCCAACCTCCTTTAAGTGGCTAAGCAAATTACTTTTCTTCAGTCCTCAGTCGCCGGGACTCGACGTCTCCGCTAGCAAGCCAACGTCGCAAATGAGCCAATGCTTTCTTTATATACATACATATATATATATGTATATACATATATATATATATATGACTCTCGAGCTCGCTCGCTATCTTTTCTTCGATCCTTCAGCAGCTTTTCGAGCGCTTAAAACACCGACCGGTAATCGAAGGAGTGGCGACCGGCCCGGACTCACTACCAACCAGATGAGTAATTACGAGGCGACACGGACGAGTCTTAATTGACGGTGAATAATTGACTCGCGTTTCATTTAATCGCGGAATCGTCCACGCGCCAAGAAAGCAGCTCAAACGGAAACGGAGGAACCGGAAGCGGAAAGCTTTTTTTTTTTTTTTTTTTTTTTTTTTTTTTTTTTTAATTTTAAATTACTATTTCTCACCGAACGGTCGATAAATATTCCGACCAGCGCCGTTACTTCGAGATCGCAAGTGGATCTTCGAACGAACGAGAGTGAGTCGCGAACCGGCGAGTTCCGAATCGCGAACGAATGTCGAGACCGAGAACGCTCCGCGCCCAATCGCTAATTACAACTTTTGCTCGACAACGCCGTACGTCCAACCCTAATTACAACTTTTCTACGTAATCTCCGCTAAGCCTCCCGTCCGTTGAAAATTAATCGATATATTAGCGATAATCCCACCCCGGCACGATAATCATTCTCGCGAGCTCCCCGGACATTCTCCTCGCACTCCCCGGCTGCCTTAACAGCAATTATACGGTAATCGCCGACACCCAAACCCTCGTCTCTATGTCAGTCGCGCTTCGAATTTTTTTTTTTTTTTTTCGAAGGATTTTTTCCAGGCAAGCCGAGCGTCATTTCGGCCAAATAGAATTCGCGCGCTGGATTGAATATTTTTGTAGCGGACGAATTATTCCGGATATAAAAAAATTCGGATAATTTTTTTTTTTTAAATTTTTTAAAATTCTTTTTGTCTTCATAACTTTGAGCAATCGGTTGAAGGATTTTCTTTTCTTATTTTCGCAGGTGATTTTTTTTTTTTTTTTTTTTTTTTCATGTTTAATTTTTTCGTTCTCCAGGTTCTCTTTGCTGCGTTAATTTTCTTTGGAATTCGTGGAGAGCGGGTGTACTTAAATTATAATGATATTTAGCTGACGGCGAATAACTCGGTGTACAGAATCGTATAAAGCGCGAAACATCTCATGGTCACAGTTGAACCGAGCCACGATGGCTCATCGACACTTTCAGCGCGCAACATACTCGCTCGAATACCAATAGCTATCCTCGATTCACACTCACCTTGGATCTTAATTGTCGTTATAGTATTACGTAATCGCTCGGAGAATTTCTGCAAGCCGACCGGACGCCGCGGTCTCTCGTTACAATGTATAATTACGATAAAAAATTAAAAAAATAAATAAATAAGAAAACAAATCTCGAAGAGTCAAGTCCATTGCAATTAAAAGGCAGTGGAAAAATGCGAAGAGTGATGAATAATTAATTGATTATCGACGATGCGGATGAGATGTGTCCGTGATTTCAGAAAAACCCGCTCGCTATGTAGGAAGGCGAGAAATGTGTTTTTTTTTTTTTTTTTTTTTTTTTTATACTCGATAACACGAAGAATATGGAACACGTTCGATCGAGCGTTGCGTGACAACGTTCAAAGATCGATAATCCATAACCGTTATGTGCGTACCGATGGAAAAAAAAATGATTATTCCGAGACCGAGCAAAATGGTCTCTTTGTGAGAGTCGTGAGCGCAGCCGGCTTGTTCGATCCGACGATATCGCTGCTTCTCGTCTTTTTGCACAGAGTCAGAAACCGGGGCAAAACGGACCGGTCTCTCTCTCTCTCTCTCTCTCTCTCTCGTTCGCCTCGGAACTCTCTCTCGTCGCTTTCGTCTCGGAAAAATTGGCAACCGTACCATTTCGCCCTTCCTGCGTCGATTTTCCTCCGTGAATCTATTCTGTCCTCGTGAGTCCATTTTGCCCCGTCTTTCTCTTCGATTTTCTTAAAAATTTCAGAATTGTCACCGCGGTTCAACGAGATACCAATTTATTTTGATGTGGTTTGAGTCATGAAGAGAATATGGAAAAAAATTCGTGCTACGGAAAGAACGGAGCAAGTGTCGGGCGTAAAAAGGTCAGCCGGCTGTTGCCGTTGAATAAGAAATAACATCGAGTATAGATAGCCGTGTACGCAACGGTGTGTCTGCGGCACCGTCGAGGTACAGTTGGTCGTCAGTCGCACGATTTTCTCCCGCGATGTTGTACACTCCTTCGCGGTGCATTCAACGACGATGCCGCTCGGCGTTACAGTCGTATCCGAAGTACGTAGTGTCGTACTACGCTGACACGGATAGTATCGGCAACGTACGTCGACCGCGTCGTCTCCGAGCTGTAAGGCCCGTTTCCAAGTAAACTTTCTTGCGTAAGAAGCGGTGTAGCGGTTGGTAGTGTTTCGACCGAGTCGGCTCGATGGTTGGCGCGCTATCGGGCATGTTGGACGTGTTTCCACGGCGGCTATGACGTGGCTGGTGGAACACCGTGAGCTTACGGGGTTCTCCGTGCCTCGCCGGGAGAGCCTTGAAGAGAAAGGAACCAGAATAGAGGCGCTCGTGGCCGTTCCACTCTCGTCCTCCTCTCGGCCAACGGTCGACGACCTCTTCTTTTGTGTCACGAGGCAACACGAATTCATCCAAGTTTTCTCGGGCTCGTTTAATATCGTCCCGAACGGCGAGTCGTCGATCACGAATTCATCGGCCCGATGCACCGGTATCGGCCCGATGTATTCGTCGCACGTTCTCGTCCGACACCGGATTCGTTCGCCGTTGCGATCGTAACGAGAAATTTTCTACACTTCCGCGCTCGGACATTGTTCACGAGGAGTCTTCACCTGCCGCTCGTCGAGGAGCTAATTGACTCGCTAACTCGGCGACGCGGCCAACAGTCCGACATGACGGAGCTCGGTTGTTCTCGAGAAGGAAAAAAAAAAAAAAGCGAGAGGGTCTTTCGTTGAAACGTCGACGAGAGCGCAGGTGTTTTCCGTGAGTTGTACTTTGACCTCTGCGAGCCCAGTTTTTCCGGGGTAATTGGGACTTTCCGTGGGCGATCGTGGGTCCGAGGGGACCGGACAGGTGGAAGGGTTCGAGGGTTTCAGGTAGTCGGCTCGTTCGCTCGAGGAAACCCACGGACCAACGGTCCGCCTGCGATCGGTCGAACGTATCGACTTTTCGAGGGTTCTTCGGTCTTCCACCGTTCCTTCCTCGAGTGGAGGAGAGCCGGTGCACGCGTACCGATTCCTCGCGGCGGGACGGCAGAGATAGGAAACGTACCGGAGCGTTGCCGACTCGAGAGAGAAGGAAAGGAGCGCCCGCGGTCGTAGACCCCAGGCGGGACGATCGACTCCGAGGAGCGTTCCTCTTCTTCTTCTTCTTCTTCTTCTTCTTCTTCTTCCTCCTTCTTCGCTCGTTTCCCGCCGAGCGAGCCTCGCCCCTCGAATCTTCGTGCACGCCGCTTCGGGGTTGCCTCGGAGAAACGTAACGCGAGACGACGATTAAATCCGCAGGATGAAGAACCGATGAGAACGCTCGACGTCGGATGAAAGAAAGATTTTTCGGTCGAGGGAGCATCGAGACAACGAGGGTCTTCGTCTCGAGCATCAACCGAAATGCCACATGACGGAGGCCACGGAACAAGTGGTAACGAGGAAGAGACTGCTCGGTAAACAACCGCTCGACCACTTTGAGTCGTACCGAGAGCTCGCTCGGAGAACGCACACACAACAAAACCGTGTACCGCAGGAGCGGTGGAAGTTGGCGTAAAGGGTTTTGCCCTGCACTCGAGCAGGTCGAGTAAGGTACCGAGAGTCCTCGCTGGACATTTTTCCATTTCCTCGTTCTTCCGCGTTTCGGTAAACGCCGAGGGCCAACTCGTGGCTCGGTGTTTGAGTTCGTTACAGTTTTAGCCTGTCTTCTCGCTGGAATCTCGTCCCGAGTCGATCCTCGGGCCCGATCGAATAACTTCGTCTCGGTGGGGAAAAAAATGAGTATCGCAGTTTTCGGACGGTGGACAAGGCGTTTTTTTTTTCACCGCCAGCGACGTGGATCCTACCGATCCACCGGGTCGTACAAAGTCTATCTTCGGTCCTCGCGGAGTCTAGCTCTTTAAATTCCAGTGCAGGGCCAAATGATAGATCGCTGCTGGGCGCGTTCGTTAAAGTATAACTACCGGGCGCAAAGAGAGTCGCCCTCCGCGCTCTGGATTAGGAGGCGTGGTAACGCGATACGCTTTCGAGCTAATTTGTGCGGCACGGAATTCTCAGCGTCTGACGAATGTATATAGCACGCAACTGGTTCGGGTTATCCTCTTCCTTCTCTCTTATTGCCGCTCATAGTCGAGCTAGCCGACGAGGCAGAAACCTCCTCCTCCTCCTCCTGCTCCTCCTCCTCCTCCTCCACCACCGCCATCCTTCGCCGTATGTACAACAGTTCGACCTAATTACAAGGCTCTGGTGGCGAGCGCGCAGGCCTAGCGCACTGCCCGCCGCATCGGCTGCACCGACGCCTCGCCGCGAAAAGGCGCACGTGACGTACACGACGAGAGCTCTGTGCATACTCCGGTGGCGACATATGTAATAATTGCGTGTTCATAGGCGTCGCGTGTACGCTCTCCCATCGACCGATCGATTTAATGCTGTGTGGAACGTGCGGTCCGAGGTTGCAGCCGCTAACAGTCACCACCGTTCATCTCTTTCCCTTTCGTTACCGGCGACAAACGATCCCCCACCCGCGGACAATGCGAATTCTACGCCCGAGTCGCGAAACGCGGAATATCCGTCGGGATGATTTCCACGCGAATCGTCCGAATAAAACGATCGACTCCAATTTTACAGTTTCATCTCGTTCAGAAAAGTTAACGTTCGAACTTTTTTTTTTTTAATTTTTTTTTTCATTTTTTTTTTTTTTGGGAGACATTTTTTTTATTACCTTTCGCAACTATCTGATTTAACAAAAGAAAATAAACGGTGATTATGAAAAAAGATGGAATTACATAAACGACTTTGATTAATTTGGTTGCAAGACTTGGGTCCATGGCCGGTCGGGAATATATATACGCTTTCACCACAAATTACGTTACATTGTCGATAAAAATTACAACTCATAAAAATTGTCGACCCGCATCGTCCGAGCCAGAAAAATTAGCGTACGGAATTTTTTCCTTTTTCTCTATAAATTCACCATTTTTTTTTGAATTTTCAGATACATTGGATATTATTTTGAAAAAGTAATTGAATATTGGAGTTTAATTGAATCGAGTGCAACGGGTAAAACAAATGGGATTGGCGCATCGACGCCACGTTCCTCATCACATTTTTTTTTTCCATTAGTTTTTCAGTTATTTCTGATGGATTATTGATTTTCAAGGTGCAATTTCGAAGCACTCTTTACAATCATCGGACCTTCAATAATAAAAGTGGATGAAACGTTGAAATAGGAGAGGAATAATGAAAATGATTTTAAATATTTATCGAAAGCTTAAATAATTGTAAACACGATTTTTTTCAACATCATTTGTGTGTAAAAGATAACATCGTTATTTAGGCTAAGGTCGATAAGAAAAGCATTATCTCGCCGATAGAGTCTCGGCGTAGCTGAAGGAATTAATTGTATCGCATTTCGATTCCACGAACGAAACTGGGCCTCGTTGATCTCAACAGGTGCTCCATCGCACGGAATCCGCCCCTAGCGCAGGTGCGTCGTCGAAATTTTTGTATCCTACATGAATCTTTAAGGCGGACGGGGAAGATGGATGAAGTAAGGGGATGACGTAAGGCAAAGTTTCTCAAACGACTCCGGACAGACGTCTCCGGGGAGAGACAGCAGCCGCCCGGAGCAGTGGAAAGTCTCGGTGTTCGTAGTCTCGAGCAGGATTCCAGGCCGACCTTTAGCCCTCTAGGTGCGCGAGACAGCTCGAGAATGAGAGGCGAGCCCGAGAGAGCCGCCGCAGAAGCGAGCGTGCCTCTCGCCATCATCTCCCCCGACCGTGCTTGTACACTCTCAAGATCGTTCGCGATATCCGCGAAACCACTTTTTCGACCGCGATTTTTTCTTCCTTTCTTCCCCTCTCTCATCCCGCTTCTCGCTTTCGTGTAATTAAGGCTTCCACGGATATCCGTCGATTAGGAGCAAACGAGCTTCAGCCGAAGAGCTTTGAGGGACGTTGAACGGGTCACGCGCGAATCGTTTCACGGACAAGCCAATTCGCTCACGCCTCGTTCGACCTTGCGAAAAGCCACGCTCCGTTCCGCCATTGATAAATAAGCATTCGTCGATTCGTATGAGAATTAAAATTATGACGCGACGCTTTTTCTTCTCACGGGTTTTCTTCTATCTCCTTAACGCCCACGATTGTCAAAAGTCTCGGGAGAAAATTCATCTCGGCGGATGATCTCGGCTCGTTTCACGGATGAGAATAGAAAGAGGTATGCGCGGTGCAGCGTCGCGCCGGGCGGCTCGCAACGTAATTCGAGAGACGCAGAGGGCTCGGCTGAGAGGCGGTCACGAAATAGTTCCGACTAGCCTCCCGAAGGTAGAAGCAACCTGTTTGGAAATAAAAAAAAAAAAGGAAAGGAACAAAAAAAAGCAGTCGATCCGGAGGAGGGTGGATCTTACACGGAACACAATGCCACGACGCGGCACCTGCAAAGCACACGATAATCTAGCATTATTTTCTCCTTTTTATCTCTATCCGGAGGTCTCTCGCTGTCTCTGGCTCCTACCTGAGTCACCCATCAAGCTTAGGGTTCCGACCACGGCGAACGACTAGCGACCGTGACCGGCGGCTTGAATATCACACGCGTTTCTTTTCTGGGCTTCGTATAAAGTGACACGAAAGTGGATAACCGTCTCTGACTCCGTTCCCAACCTGTCGTACGGCCGAGGGATTAAACATAAATCACGGCTTGTATAAATTAATGGGTAATAACATTTTCTCAAAGTATTTTCGTTTTTTTTTTTGTAACCTGCAGCGATTGATGAAAGTGCACGAAATTATCGGGCAACCGTGAATGACCGGTTGAGAATTTTTTTTTTCATTGGAAAAATGTGGGTATGAGATGAGACACGAAGTTTGGAATTTCGGTTGGAAAATATCGTTGCATCTTACAAAATACCCGATGGTTGTTGTTGGAAATTTAAGAAAAATATCGTCGATTCGGCTGGAATTATGGATATTTTATACGCTTGCCGGTTACATTAAATTAGTGGTTGATAATCAGAGTTGATTGAAAAAAAAAATTTATCAATTAATTGTAATAATATATCTTCCGCAATGTCTTCCACAACTGAAGCTTTCATTGTCGAGTGGAAGCGTCACGCAGGGCTATTGTCGGTAAGGCCAGTGTCGGCGCCCAACGTCGGCCAGCACCCTACCAAATTCAGGCCTCGACCACCTGCCCCAGTCAAAAATTTGTAGGGTCAAATCGGGGCCTAATGGGATCCTCTTTAGGTACTCGACAGGGCTCGATGTAACGCCCAAAAATTGTTATCGGGATGTCTGGCTCTCGTGAGTCGGTGCATCGAGAATTTTTCATTCTCATGCAGGGCGGAATGATTGACGGGTTCGACGATGCGGGGCTTAGGTGCTTCTGGGCGATAAAGTGGTTTTTCGGGACAGGTCGGATAGTCGCCGGCGCCGCGGGTTCTCCGATGCAGGTCGGAAATGGCAATCGATTTTGAGAAGTGGCACGCGAGTCGGGAGTAGCTCGTCGACTGGCATCACGGAAATGCTCCTGAAAAATGGGATAAGCATCTACGGCGGGTATATATTTCCCTTGCAGATTCTCCACCTAGCTACGCTCACTGTCGCCTTATCAATTTCTATATTTCACTCGTGTCGCTGAACATCGCGCGCGGCGCTTCCGGATCTTCGGGACCGTGCCAGTAACGGCGCAGTCGATCCAGCGCCAATATTTCAAAGTTGCAGCAACATTTTTGCCATCGGCGAAGTTCGATTCTACGATGCCTAAACTTTCAATCTCATCGAGAACCATTTTTTCTCGAACCATTTTCCAACACCCAAGGACAGCGATAAGTCGGCGGAATATTAAAAAAAATTACCTCGCAGTTGATAAATAAAATTAAAAAAAAAAAAAAAAAAGATCATTTTAGCAGGCAACATGAAAAGTGGACTTCTCATAAATTACGTTTGCCGATTTATCAATAGTTTTTTCAAAGGTCAAGTGCGCGCAAGGGTTTTTTGAACGATCTTCGTCGCTCGGAAAGGACGACCTTAAAATATCGGAGGTATCGCGTGAATCATCGTGCGATCCCCGACGCGCACTAACGAGAGTAACACACCCGAAAGAGGAAGTGGCACAGTTGACGGGAGAGTCGAGTCAGCTGTGCCGGTGGAATGTGTGTTGGATCGCTCCACGGGAGTTTATCGTCACCGACGCGTTTCGATGGTAACGCGCCTCAAACTTGGCCATCGACACGTACCGACCTATCGCACGTTGGATGTTTCAACCGCGAACATCATCGATCTTCGATTACGCGCACACAACAGTGTGCCGCGTAGCTGAAATGGTTCCCGTTCGATGGGACGAGCGTGTCTTCGATCGATCATGCGCTGATAAGCCTCGGCCCCGAGGTCCTTATCAGTCATTGTCGAACGACAACTCGGGTCGGATGGGGGGCGCGCTTGCGCGCGAGGCAAACTCGAAACGGAGGGGATTCCCGGCCTAATCTCAACTGAAATCGGGCAGGCGAACCGCCGGCAGCGGTGATTCGCGTGCTCGCCGGTTTCCGATGGATGGAAGTCGTTGGTGTACATCGTACAACATAGTGTGACGGCAACCAAACGACGCGGATTACGGTCACGTCAAACTCCCACGCGAGGGCCGCGGTGCGCTAACTGTAACGTTGTAACGCATCGAGACAGCCCGTACACATCACAGAACGGCGGGCTCCGCGCACCGCGGTGGCTTTATTCCTCGCGATCGTCTGAGAGTCCGTTTGGCTCACACGAGATTTTTTTTTTTTTTTTTTTTTTTTTTTTTTTTTTTTTTTTAAATATATCAATACACGCATCTTCCAAAGAGACAATAGGTTTCATGAGAATCGACGTGCTCAACGGGGTGCGCGAGAAGCGAGCGCGCCTCCCACGGAGTCTACCTTGAGAAAATCATTAACTCGCCTCCGATCAGATTACACGTACGTGTTGTATACACGTGTACGATTAATCTTGGGTGTATTAAAAAGAACCGAGGAAAAATCGACTCGATCATCTCACGCGAGCTTCGCTATTATTTTTCTCCACGACACATATATAAATCGATTGTGTCGTGGCGCATAGAGCGTGGCAATGACGAGGACGGAGTCGCGGAATCGCATCTCCACGAATCGTGAAATATCCTCCGAATAATTCAAAACAGATTTTTGCCTCCCCGCGCGTAGAGTCGCGTGCATGTATATACATACATATATATATATATATATATATATATATATATATATATATATATATATGTCGACTGATTGAACTCTCGCGTACCGTCGATCTTTCTCCGACTTTCCGGAAGAGCTCGAGAGTCGAGAATCCCTCCCATCCATAGATCCGCGGTGCGACTTCGAGATAGCCCGAAGCATCCTATCGCCAGCCACGAAATCGTGCTCGATTTTTTTTTTTTTTTTTTTTTTTTTTTTTTTTCCAGAAGATCGTTTCACCTCTTCTCGTCACTCAGGTTCTCCCGATTCGAATTTATCGGTCTTCGAACGGCACACCTCCGTATCTCGGAAGTTTTTATCAAGTCGTACGGACGACACGCGCGCGCAGGTACATTTATGAATCGCCGGGTTTTCTCAAGGTAAAGGTAGAAAAACAAAAGGCCGCGAAGAAACGTACGAAGCGAGAAGAGAACGAACGTAGGAGAGCAGGGAATCACTCCGTTATTATCCACCGTGTTCATAGCTCGAGCGAACTAGCACGTATTATTTCACGCAGCTCGGCCATTGTTCGTCGCTCGTTCGCACAGGTTATTTACCTAAGTGCAAGGTATAAAAGTTTCCGCGGGCCGTTAGGCTCCTCTTCACGAGACTTCGAATGCTCGCCCGAAACCTTTTATTTTTCGCGCCTCTCTCACATTTTTTTTTATTCCCCGTTCTTTCAATCTTCTCCGCGCTTTTTTTTGTCTCCATCGATTTGTTCCTCTATCGCGGAGGTTTTGTGGCAATGGAGATTGCCCACTTTGGAATTTTTATTTTTAGCAAACCCATTTTTTTTTTTTTCTTTGGGTCGAAGCAATGACTATTTTTCCTGGGTACATAGGTGATATGGCGAATAATTTTTCCGGGGGACATGGCGACTGATGAATTTTTCGGTTAAAAAACAAACACGAAAAAAAAAAAAAAAAAAAAAAAAGTCAGCGCTGATTCGCCATCGTGGGAATATCGAACTTATCGAAAGCCCGGCTTCGATTTTTTTTTTTTTTTTTTTTCATCCATCACCGACCCGGTGCGGCGAAGGTGTCTGGATAGTAACTATTTATGGGAGTATATTCATGTATTCCGTTTGAGCCCAGGCCACCTCCCTCTCCTTTAGTAGTGGAATTTCCAAGCTGGAGAGTGCCCGTTACGTTAACGCAATCGCAACAACCTTGAATCGGTGCATAAAGTTATACTCGTGTATCACACCGCCGCGGAGGCGAAACCCTCTCGAGCCCCGCTCCGTCGCTTTCCATATTTACGACTACGGGACTCCGATATGCGCCGAGTACAATTTTTGTTTCGAGAGCCCCCGGTTCTCGAGAAGCTTTGCTCTCGCACCCTCTTAACGGATCTCTCAATGACCGCCGTTCCTCCTGTTAAAAAAAAAAAAAAACGTTTTCCCTCATCCTCGCCAACATCCATCAAGTCCCCAACTTTTGCCACTCGCTTGCTTCGAAAAAAAAAAAGAAAAAAAAAAAAAAATGATCACGTTTGAAAGGAGCTCTCAGTCTTTCGACCGGCATAATTTCCGAATCGGATAGCCATGTTTTAGCGATGGCGACGAGAATGCCCGCTGCTATACAGAGTCGCTGACAAATTCGCTTTAACCGCTTTTTAACGAGAGCTTTTACAATCGGGCGCCACCGTTCTCCTATACCGGAGTGGCTCTCTCTGTATGCGCGGACTATCGTTGGACAGGCGATTTCTCGCTGCTCGTAATTCACCGGTACCGCTCTGCTTACAGCTAACGAATTCCATGCGCAGCGGCAACGAGAGAGGGAGCATTAACGAGCCGGCCGCGTCGTTGTTGATCCCTTCGTTCACTTAGCGTAGACTTCATCAAAGGTTAAAGAGCAAAGGATCTCTGCGCGTTCCGGGCTATTCGACGAGCAGGCGGAGCGCGGAAAGTGCGGAGCTCCTTGTCTCCTCGTCTGAATCCGCGGCACTCAAAAGAGACCCAATGCGAGCCGGAAGTGTCTCGAAGAGACTGGGAAGAATAACGATGAGACTCGTGACACGGTTTTCTCTTTTTTCTTCCTCAATCTTTCCTTTTTCGTTGTTCTCCTCCCGTCCGATTTCTCGCTGCTCTTTGAAACCGGCGCAGTCGTCTTAAGCGAAATAGATGGGGGGGGGGAATGTTCGAGCCTACGGACCGTTGAAAACTCGTCGAGGAGAATCGTCGTCGATCCGTGCACCACCGGCTCCTACGCTCGGCGTAGCCCACTTTCCTTCGACTTTTAATTGGCTCCTTTCGCGACGCAACTTTGGCCAGGCTTTTTCGTATCTCGGGCTCTCCTTCGCCCCGGAACTCGTCACATCGACCCTTCCTTCGTTCGGTTCTCGGGCTTTTCATTCGACTTTTCGTTACAGTTGTTCGTTCCTTTTTTTCTTTTTTTTTTTTTTTCCGCCAACCCGCGCCCTTAATCACGTACTCACAAAATCATATTGTAATTGAGTGTCGGATGAGAAACGCCTGGCTCCGAGATCGTTGAACACAATTGGGTCACGCCGAGCCGCGACGATGGAGCTGTAGTTGCTTCGACAAGAGGCCTACACTCGAGCGGACCATTCGTTTCTCTCGAATAATTGCTTTTCTCATTTATTTTTCTCGCCGGGCTAGACCGGCGTGCTTGATGCGAGAAATCGAGCCCGGTCTCGCTCGCGCGGATTCGTCATCGCACGATCAACCGAATCGTTCAAAAGCGTTCCGACGTTGTTGAGAAAGAAGAACACGAGGTACACACGAGCTGCTGTGATTAACGGGAATAAAGCAAAAAGCGTTGTAGCATTCACGTACGTGGCGATGAAACTTTTTCCTGACGCCTAAGCAATTAACCTCCGGAAAGTTTTCTTTTTTCAATGCTAATCGCGGAAAAAAATGAATTGTATTTTCTCCTGCATGTCGAGCGGTTTTCCGTATGATGTGTCGTAGTTTTTTTTTTAAGCGCTTCTTTTGCCCTGCTGCAAACTGAACGATTGTCAATGGAAAAACCGACCGACGAAAATCTTCTGAAAAATCGTGGAAAAAAAAAAAAAAAAAAAAATTATCTTCCCGTTCACATAGTTGTGCGAGGTGCAACAAAAATTCACCGGGTTGATAAAACGAGAAGCAGGGCGTTCCTTTTATTCCCATAAATATCTATAAATTGTCGCTGCCTTTCCAGAGCGAAAAGCTTGGTAAGTCGGTTTCCATTCCAGTCTCGCTCCCAGTTGAATACCCGGTGAACGGAGACAATCCGGACAACCTCTCGCAATTACCCACGGGGATAGCGCATATTACGTACGGAGCCGGTGCGGCAAGGAAGAAAATCTACGTTGTGTGCGCGCGCGCGTGTGTCTCTACGTGAGAGGTTGCGCTAGCCGGCGTCTTCTCCGGAGGTTGTAATAAAGCCTTCTCTCGTGGCCACGGCTCGTGAATTTCCATCCTGTTCCCCGGCTCGCCATTCTTCTTTAAATCTCTGCTCGCGCCCTTCCACCGGCCCGAGACTATCCTTCTCCACCCTCTCTTCCAGAAGCAATCCATCGTGATCGTAGATCTGCAGCGTAGGCGACCGCGCCGCGCTGCGCGAGACCGGCAGACTTTGCTCGTAATTACCACCGGAGGTCTAGTAGTGCACTCCGGGGAACCCACGATGTTCCATCTTCTCCTCTACGGTCGCCACCTCTGGTACTTCGCGTACACTAGCCGATGACCCCGGCGGCGCCGATCTCGCCCCGCATCCTCCGTCTCCAGCTCCGGTTGACCGGTATCAACGGCCCAACCACTTCCAGCCCATTCAGCATCGATGTGGAGGAATAACCGCGGTGACTATGGAGAACACGTGCGGGAGGGTAAGCCCACCCGTCCCCAAATCCGCTGCAACCGTTGATCTACATAGTGGAAGCCCCAACGCGTCACGAGGAGGCGCTGCGGTACGAATCCCGGCCAATTACCCCCGGGTACTTGTTGGAGAGGATCGGTGAACCTTGAGATTTGCCGACGCCGTCCGAGACCCTCGGCCTCGCGACTCGAGCCAACTACGAACCTCCTTCTGCCACTCCACTTTCAACCGAGGCGCGATGTATACTTGCGCTCCCGGTTCCCGGCGTTACGGTCGGCTCTTTTGCCTCCCTACGTCCTGCTGGTCCGTTAAAATCTCTTTAAGGATGATCACCGATCGTGACGTATAGGTTCGAAGATTTCGATGGATCTGCAAAGCCAGAGGTGCGACGAGCGATCGGCAATCATGGACCGTCGGTCGTTCTTCACCAGCCTGAGCGATTTCCCTGCTGAAACTCTCGCGTAGTCGGGGATTTCGTCGTTACCAACGCTACGAGCTGGTGGGAAAGCAGAATTCACGTTGGCCTGTCGGGAGTCGGTTCCACGCGCTCACCTCGCGTCTCGTCTCTTTCTCAAGTATTATCCCCGCACACGTCCCTGCGAACTGTTGGCCTCTGTCTGAAGAGGCTACACCGAGAGGAGGCGGAGAGGCAGCGAAGAACACGCGGGACCAGGGCCGAAGGTACAGCTTCCGGCGATCTTGGTCTCGAGCTGAGGTGCGAGTTCGTCGACTACCTTCTGAACCGTTGCGATTCTGCGCTTTCTACCTCGCCCAGTAAATACATACACTGAGAAAAGATCTAGTGAACGTGACTGTCGTTTCAGACATCGTATTCTTCCTCGATATTATGATAAAAATTAGGGCAAGCATTGTTGACCTACTCGTACGTGCCAAGACATTTTTCCTCAAACGATCGGCAGTTTTCACCGGATCTGTGAAACAATGATTTCCTCATAATTTCATCGTTCTGCTATCGAAACGATTATGAAACCGTTGGATTCAGGTGAGCGAAGAACCGACGGGAGTTTCGGGCTCATGGTCAGTCCTTCCTCGAGCGACGTAATCGGGAATACATGTGCGCCGTGTATCGGTATGTACAGCGGAGTATGAGCGCGGTTCCAGGCGTGGCCCGCCAACTCCAGGACCGTGAATTGTGGGCTCTCGCGTATATATATATATATATATGTATATATATATATGATACATAGCGGAGGAGGAAGCGGAGGAAAGAGATGGTTGTGTGAGGCTGGGAGCTTAACGCCTGAGTTTGTGTCCTCGCAGCGGTATCGCGTCCGTGTGAATCGTTGGCGGCGAACGAGGCTCGAGCGATCGAGCGAGACCGGTCGAACAGGTTTCCCTCGATCTCTTCTACCGGCTCTCTTCTCCGACGAGGCGAAAGCCTTCGGAGTACAGCGTACTACAAGAGCTCCGCGTTCCGTTAAGTCTCCCTCTCAGCACTCTCTTATTATCTCGCTGCGTCTTCTTTATTCCTTCTTCACGATAAATCGTAGACAACGCTAGGGCTTATTATTCCGGCGATGTTTCATTGCTCCGAGATATACGCGTGAGAGAGGATTCGACCGAATCAACTGGACGAGCGATGTCCCGCGTTCCTCCACACCGGATTTTATCTTTTTGATTCTCCGAGTCCGGGCTCTCGTCCGTCAAACTTCAAACCCGTCGATATGCTCGCCCCACCCCGGTTCGAGGGTCGATGGTCGTTATTTAGGATCGCAGATAAACTTATCCGTCGCGTCGATCGGACATTCCGAGCGTCGGATCTCGAAGTGGGAGTAAGATGATTGAATGACCGGAGATCAGGTAGAAAATTACAGTGAAACTTCGATTACTGTTCGCCATTAGCGAGTTTTTGTCGTGGACCGCGTTTGGGCAGGGGAAATCTTCACTGATTGCATCTTTATGGTTCCCCGAGTCGTGGCTCGGTCGTCAAACTTCAAACTCGTCGACTTGTTCGCTCCTCTAGTCGGAGGGTCGATGGAATTATTTGGGGACGGTGGGCAACCCTATCTGTCCGGGTGATCGAAGATTATTAGCGTCGGATATTTAAACACGGTAAAACCGATTATGTCTCTCCATTACCGAGTGTACCTTCGAACATGGGTCGCATTTAGGCAAGGAAAATACCGGGAAAAATGTCCGCAAATATGGGAAAGAAGAAGGAAGAACGATATTTTTTTTTGGAGCAAAACTCACCGGTTTCCATTCAGACTATTATTTCGATGCAAAGTTATCGTTCAAACAGCTCGTTCTCTTCGTGCCTCCTCGTAGCTGAGTAACACTGATGGCTCTTCCGTCTTTCGTTTTTTTTTTTTCTCCACCGACTCCCCGCGACTTTTCGCCCGACTCCCTTCTCCCGTCTCGTCCCTCTCGCGGCATCTCTCGTCGCCCTCGGAGGCTCCGCATCGGCAAAATACACCAAAGTTTATCGCGTTCCTTCTCTCCGCGAAACTTTGACCCTTCGAAGAACCGTGAATGCCGGTCACTCTTTCCCGTGTCTTGCTCTTCCTCCTTCGCCTCCCAACGGGATATCGGGAACCTTGCCAACATTTCTGTTTATAAACGCCAAAAACAATGAAGATTTTCTCTCGACGGTAGTAAAGTTTTCCTTCGGCATTTTGGTCTTTCCCCCTCTCGGAGCCGGCGTCCCGGGCAAGTTTGGCCGATACCGGGAGGAGGGAAAGGTCTCTCGCGAGAAGGCTGGACGCCTCGGGTATTATGCCTTGACAATTTGCCGTCGCGGTCTCCGACAAAAAACCTTCACCGCCTCGTCGCCGGGACAAACCTTTGGTCCACCGAAAGTCAGCCGACTTACAACGGGTTTTCCCGTCTGGCATTGCCGGGGACCTTCTCATCCAACCTCCCGACAAGTCATCCCACTTTCGGGGCTCAACGAGACGACCGGAATAATAAAAATGGAACCCGCTCGACCACCCCACGTAGGAAGAATACTTCTATACATATACAACTACACATTCGAGTATTCTCGAGGAGCTTTCCATTATTATTCGTCGATTGAATACTCGTAGGAAAGAAGAAAAATATTAGAAACGGATTTAAGGATAATCTCTGAGTTTCTCTGTCGTAACAGGGATGGTTGAGGAATTCTGTAACTAGGACGGAGACAGTAACTGAAACTGCGAAGGTAAAGTTTCACAAAGAATTTTCGGAAAAAATGGAAATTCATATTTCAACCGGATTTAATCATGCGTTACACGGTAGTGAATCCGGTGCCGACAAATTATTCTCTGTTCGAACAAGGTTCGCGAACGGTCCGACAGACCATTGTCGAGTAGCGCTCGTATCGTATACACCGAAAAGTAACCACGAGCCGTTAACGTTCCATTACGAGCGATGTACGAAACAATTTTGCGCGAAACTCGGCGTAACACGAACCCGAGGAAAAACAGTATTGCAGCCTTAAACCTTCGCGTTACACGTCTAACGATACGTATATCCGCGTGCTCGGTGAAAGTTTCCGACGCGCTGCATCAGTCAGCACTTTTCGTAATTCAGAAATCGCGCGGGGATTCGCAACGACCATCGTCCGACGGAGAGGAATCCAAAGACTCGCACGGCAGTGCAACGGAGAAGAGGAGGGCGCACGGTAGTCGTGGAAAATCACACTGTTCGCCTCGATGCCGGTTTCCCCACAGCGCGAATAATCGCCCCTCGGTAACCACGTATGTGGCCTCACCTGCGTAGTTCAGCACATCGTGAATTACACGTTTCACGCTTATCGGCACTGCATTCACTACGCGCAACGTCCTGCTGCAGTGAGGAGCGTGAAATTTTAATGAAACTCGCGGAACATAAACAATTTTACCAGAAGACGAATCACACGAGAGTGTTACATAAGAGCGTCGGTCGAGGCCGAATCAGGTCCAATGGAAAGTTTGTACATTCCTGTAGACACGAGAATTCGTTCAATGAATCGACGAGAGTACGTACAAAAGTGGGTCAAAATAGGACAGTGGAGAAAAAACGCAACAGCAGCGTAAATTGGAAAATCCACAAAAAAAAAAAATGGTAAAATTGCTTTTTGCATCTGCCCTATATAATATCGATAGGGGTGGCCGAGGGGGAGTCGTGCGAAGGGTTTACAAGAGTGAAAATGATAAAAATTTCATTTGAAATGCAAAAAAGAGAGCTGCCGCTTTTCGGCACGGAGACGAAGTTGTGATACGTGCCTGCGGGAGCTCGTCTAAGATCCGGCACTACGTTTGACTCTCGATGCCAAGAACTTGAAGTTCCGTGTCTGTCCGTCGGATGCCCGTTCGGCTATCCTGCCGAAATTTCTCCTCTCCGTCTCCGTTTGCCGGCTCGAGTTCTGCGGGAGCCGGCGAATGCCGCGATCTCGTTTAGAATCCTGGATGGGCAGCGGGAGCCTAATGGCGAATCGATTTCCGGAATCTTCACTGGGAGGAAGATGGCCTTCTCTCCTCACGGTCTCTTACGTTACCTCGCTCCTACGAGCGCTCCCTCCAGGACGAAGAAAAGGCGACCTCGGACGAGTAACTCCGCCTGTAGCGAGTAGCCGTTTCTACTGTCCTCCTGTTCTGGAGCAGCTTTGGCACATGCCGGATGGGGTGAGTCGAGTCGCAGCGAGAATCTCAGAGATTTGGCGTTCGACCCGAGGGTTTGCGCGCCGGAGAATCGAACCTGCCCGCTTTTCTTTGCCCTCCCCGTCTCGCGGAGCTCGTCCTCATAATCTCGACAAAGTGGGCGAGCCCGTGCAAGCCCGACTCGTTCCAGCTTCTCGCCCCGTCGTGGACTGAATAACAACCCGCTTCCGGCAAAGCGAGAGCCGCGACGAACGAGAGGCAACCGGAAGTCGGAAGATGCTGCTCGGCAATGAATCGTACACATATCGCGCGATGGCGAGCGAAGTACGTCCCGAACGGCCTCCCGTTCCCTTCGAACCTTCGCATGCTGCTGCAGCATCATCTCATTTCGCACGTATACACCGACTGCTGGCATTCGTTATGCAAGAAAGCGCCTTCGCTCCACGCCAATCTGGAAAATTCTCCGCTGCTTGCCCGGCGCACAGAGAATTGTCTCGACGAGATTGCCAGTTCCGAGATTGACGTGCTCGTGGAATCCGACCAATCAGACTTTTACACTGTGTATCGCTGTTACCCGCGTTCAATAAATTCACCGAAGTTTAATTTTTTAATTTTTTGGTAATAAAAAACTATCGTTAATGCTTAAAAATAAGTCTTTTCAATATTTTCCCATCAATAATAAATCTATTCGTTTATTGCTGGAAAATGGTGAATTTAATTCACTCAAATTCCGCACCGCAAATAATTATTTATTTGATGTAAAGAAATTAATATCGTGACAAATTAATTAAATATTTAATTCGGTGGAGCCTGCCGATCGTGGAGCAAGACTTTCCGGTCTGTACTGTCCGCAAAATCGCGGTCGTTGCCAACATAGCTATAGTCTGTACGTAGGGTACTTTTCAGAGGTCGTCGAATTTTTACTCGTTCGTTATATCCGGTCTCGGCAAATAAGTCGCGACCGGCCAAGGAGGCAATCCTCCATCGGTCTTTCTCCTCTCCCCCGAACGCAACTCAATTTTCCTCCGAGCGGATGTATTCCCAGCAGGAAACCGGAGCCACGGATAGCCCGTTCCGAGATTCGATAACGAGAGTAGATATCTCGAGATTTCGATGAGAGACGCTAGACAAGTGGACGAGGTCGAGAGCGCTCCGGAGTATTCCGTGAGCGGTGAACGGGCGAGACGCGTATCAGAGACTCCATGCACCGTTTGCCCTCCCCCGTATGAATTCCTCTTGTATGGAACGTCGTGCAGCCGCGCGGCCCCTGTGCGAACCGAGAGGTAGTCGCTGCTCGCCACGAGAAAGTGTCTCCCTTCAACCGGCGACTTGTTTTCCTCGCTACCGGCGTAATCTGTAGCTGGTAATTTAGCTGCCGCAGAGATTACCGCGGAAAAACTGTACCGTACTATGCGGACTATATATTTTACGGCACGCCACGCCACTTCTTTCAGCAGTGGTATGCGCTGAAAAAGCGGGAGCATGAAAAAAAATGTTGAACAAAAAATTCTTATGGATGTGTTGCAGTAATAATGCGGTTAACGACTGATCATTGCGACTGGCCATTGGTCTGTTGCCATTTTTTTATTCTACAAAAAAAAAAAGAAAAGAAAGGTCTCAAAAGAGTAATCACGAAAGGATCGAGCTAGAATCGCTTCGGAAGTTTTCGTTGTGATGAAAGCTAAAATCGTGCGGCGAACTTTCCCATCTAGAAAATTATGCGCAATAAAAGATTTTTTTTTTTTTTTTTTTTTTTTTTTTTTTTAATTGTTTGCACGGCTATTTAATGTCGTGATATCACTCTGACGAGTGATGTATCATTTCGAGGCATATCAATGAACGCTCGGGTATTGTGTAACTGTTCCCTCGCCTTTTCCCCCGCTAACCTCGGTGACGGCTCATGTTGCAAGTTGCCTTTTGCGAATGTGCAGCGGGTGCAGTCCGTTTGCTCGGGCGCAAGAAAATATCGCTCAGAGTCTGTCGAGCTCCGGTCGATCCGACCGGCGGATCAGCGGAATTTCTCAGACCCAAAGAATAATAATTCACGAAGAGTAAAATTGTCGTCAAATATTCAGTAAATTATTGCAGTGGATGATGTCGAAATTTATTATTTAAACAGATGGAGCGAGTTGCTCGCGGTTAATTTCTCTGCATCGCAATGTTTACCGCTGCGGTCATTCATGGCGGAAGATACTTCAAGTGCCCGCATCTCGTTCCTCGGTCATTTACCCTAAATGCATGCGGTAATGCCCGCCTTTTTGAGGCGCGAAATCCCAGATGTACGCTTCGCCTTGATTCAACGGGAGTGAAATAAAAATAATTTCCGGACACCTGTTATGATTTTTTCGCTAATTCTTTTGATTCAATTAATTTTTTGTCTTCATTATCGGTTTTTAATCTGTCGTGCGGTGGAGTCCGGTGCGCTCGGTATGGTAAATTCGCGACGTCGGACGAGGAGGAAAAACATATTTTATTTATTCTCCGCTGTCAGGCGCTTGAACGTCTATTTATAACGTCACGCGTTTTGTTTTTTTGGTCGCGGTGCTGGCAACGTGAACGAGGACGATTAAGGACCCTCGTAAATTCGTCGTCGACGAGAGTGTCGAGCAGGGAGAGTGAGAGAGAAGGGAGAAAAACGTGGGGTTCGTTGGCGAGTCGGGTTTGCGAGAGACGAGCTCTCGTTGCCGTGGTTCGAACGCGCACACGAGCACAAGTGCCCCTCACGGGCTGCTCTTCGAAACGTCTGTCGGATGATATTCCATGGACGCATCCAAGTGCCGAGAGGAGAGCGTGTCAGCAGACTCTTTCGAATTATATTTTAAGTGCCGCCGAGAATTATGTGTCGCGATACCATTCCGAGTATCGTGAAACCATTTTTTTTGTTGGCAAATTTCAGTATTTTGCCGATAGGAACATTGAAAATAATCCTTCATAATAATTATCGAATTCTGGAGGATGTTTATTTTTTATATTTTTTAATTGGACGTAATAAAAAAAAATCGTGTCGATTCAAACTGAATCGAAGGGGCCGGCATGCCTGACAAATTAAATCATCGGAGTGACACGTGGTCCGGTACTTGTGTGGTCCCGAGGTTCGTCGATCTAATAATGCCACTCGTAATCCCACGCAGACGTACATGCGTTATCGAAGTTTAGGAGGAAAAACGAAAGGTTGGACGGACATGGCCGAGATGCCGTGAACTCCCGAAGATCGGTTCAGGTAAAACGATCGGCACAGCGGTTGCAACTTATGCGACGTTCTCTCGGCTCACCGGAAACGACTCGAGCCGTAACGCAAGCCTCCTCCGCTGCGACCAATAACTTCCGGGGCATTGCTCGCCTCCCGCCGGCCTATACCGACCGACGACTCGCGATCGTTTCACCGAAAGCTTTCGTCTCTCTGCTCGATATCCCGGCAATGGCGACTCCGCGTTGACGTCGTCGTTCGAGAGGGTTTCTCTCGCCTCGTCTCTTCCCTCACGGAGGATCACCGGCGTTTAACGACCCTCGCCGATGGAAAAGCCTTCCATTCCGACTGGACTCCGACTGTCGTTTCCGTCATCGCCTTCCTTCACCGACCCGGGATGTCCTCTTCGTTCGAGGCAAATCGCGCTCCTCTCCTCCTATTTCTCTCTTGGAAACGGTCTACTTATTCGCCGACCTCCGCCTCTCCCGATTCGACCGGCTTCTTTTCTCTCTCGCCTCCTCTTTATTCGAGCAGTGAAACGCAGATTTACGTGCCGGTTCGGTGCGGCGGCACACCGGCAAGCAAACACTGATAATGCTCGACGATAAAGAGACAACTTCCGACGAAGGGAAGCCGGTCCTGCCGCCGAGGCATATCTGGAGCATGAAACTCGATTATACGGAAACGGGAATGGACGGATGGACCGCAGCAGGCGACGATGAGAACTTGGCGAAGTACACCTCTCGAATGTACACTTCCTGGGCAGCCTCGGGTTTACGATTAGAGAGGATAAAGTGACTTTACGATGGCGCCCGATTACCGCATTAAGGCGGCGCTCTTGTATCCGCTCTAGGAACGGTGGAAACGGCTAAACTGGAGCGGAGAAAATATCCGCGGGAGTCACGTTCCGATCGTGTCGAGCCAATTTTAAATCGATTAAACCTCGTAGGTGAATTTTTTTTTTTTTTTTTTTTCTTTTTTTTAGAAATCCGTGATAAATGTTTCTGGCACGGGAATCATCAAAATGGAAATAAAAAGATTTATAGATTCGCTGTTTTTTTTTTACTTAGAGCAAACGTTATTATATTCGAACGAATCCTGGGAATATCGTGGAAATATCGCTAGACATTCTGGAATTATTTTCCGAGATACAGACTCGATTTTTCTGTTGGTACATGAGGTGTCTGAAATCTTTGAAAAAGTATATAAAAAAATAGTTTTGAATTGTCTGAGCTTTCGATCGGCCAACCTTGGTGCCGGATGCGAATTAGTCCGTGCAATCGGGGTTTCACTGTACACTTTAATAATTTAAAAAGAGGAGGAAAAAAACTTAAAAACGCACAAAGTGTGTGTCCGGCATGAAGGAAAAGAGTCGCGTATTTACTGAAATTACATAGCTCGACAAGCGGGGTCGAGTGAGGGACGGGGGCAGCTGACGGAGAAAGGGTTTCCCGCAAGTGAACAATACGGTTTCTCGTTTCGCGGCGTGGAACAAGAGTGCCACGGCGGTGGACCGCGAGAATAAGTGGCGTATGGAACGGTTCAGAAACCAACAGGAGAGTCAGTGCCGGGTGGTACTCGGGACACAAAAGAGCGCGCAACAGGTCAGCAGCAGCATCGCCACCACCAGCGGAACCACCGGCAGCGAGAGTCGGGACCAGCGCACCTCGACGACGTCGGCGACGACGACGACAACGACGACGACGACGACGACGACGACGACGACGACGACGACGACGACGACGACGACGACGACGACGACGACGACGACGATAACGACATCTGGTGCGGTCACAGTGAGAATCGTGAGAAGTCCGAGGCAAAAAACAAACGTATCGTAACGTCGCTCCCGGTATTGCTCGAGCTGAGAAATGGTCCGGAGCTTTTTCGTCCTCGTCAATAAATCGGTGCACCCTCAGTTTTTTATTGCCAGCCCTCTCAACATCCTAAGAAACCCATTGAATTTTCCACGTTCTCCACTTTTCTCCCCGTTATGAATTCGCATCTCGGATTTTTCCAAATAATTCCTCTCAACATTTTTTTTTCTTGCGGATATTCGACTTTATTACGTATCGGAAATTCATTGAAATTCCCTCTTTCGCCCAAATCCCCGAGCATCCAGCGCGCGAGACTTTATATCTTCCCGGGAATAATAAATATAATAAAGGTTACGTAGCCCCGAGGGAAAAGTCTCGGGACAGGAGGGAGAGAAAGAGATTGCATTTGCACAGTCTCGAGTATCCAAGGCCGCACAAGCGCGTTCTCCAACAGCGCGCGACCACTTGCTGCTGCTGCATTCCTCTTCGTTCTCCCGGTCCTCATCGTGCCTTCCGCTATACGTTAAGACGGCGGGGTCGCCTGACTATTTCGCGAAATGAAAAAAGAAAAATGAGCCGGAAAAAAAAAAGAAAAATATGACAACGATAAGACGACGATATTGTTGAAGGCTTGGCCAGCGTAACGATTCGCTCGCAAAGCTGCAGCACTGTAACGGACAAAGTCTCGGTGCGTTAGTCATCGAGCCGGGGTTCTCTCGATGGCCGGAGGAAACTGGCCGTTCTCCTTCCGGGAGCGAGGGAGGCGGCGGAAGGAAGGCGGATTGTGAGAGATCCTCACTGCGGCCCCGTTCTTAAAGTACGCGGGAATACGTGGATATAAACTCGCGGAAAACGAGCCACGTACGCGTACGTAAAACTCGCCAGGAGTTACAATGCAACTATGGTACGCAAAGTTTACCGCGCTGCGAGGAGTCTCAACTATAGGTTCGGTATCGCGTACCAGTATTCTATTGTGCGCGCTGCTACCCAGTGGCGTAGGGAGCCAAGTCATAAATAAAAGTGTACCCGGGTTGGAAATACCTTTGGAGCTGGGAACGAGAAAAAATGCGAGACTTCGAGCGAATCCTGAGATAACGAGTTTCGCCATCATCTTCGTTACCGAGAAGTTCGTTACTGCCTTCGTTAGCGAGAAGTTCGCCGAGATTCGATCGAATTACCGGAGAAACATCGAACACTGGATGCGTTAATCGGTCGTTAAAGAAACTTTTGATGGATTTTTTTTTTTTCACGGTCGTCAACAATTGCTTTCGGTCGAGAGCAAATTCTCAAATGACACCGAGACAAATTTATCTTCGTCCAGGAATTTAGTTTCGCTGGTCCTGAGTCAACATCGTGGAAAAAGTTACGTTACAGATTTTCCTTGCCGACCGAATTAATTCCGAGCAATAAACTTGGGAATACACAAAGCTGCCTCTGCATCTTTCGTGTCGTTGACCCTTTGAACCGAACGTGTCTATCTTACCGACCGAAGTCCGTCACGTGCTCTTCGTGACGGAGAGGGACGATGAGATTTCGAGCTACGCCAGTGAGGTTCGTGGGCCGCGGAGCTGTTACACCTGACAACGGCGGGGGGAGCAGCTAGCGTGACGGTACCAAGGTTACTCCTCGGTTCAACGCACCTCAACGTCGACGGATACTCGTGAACAGTGTCCGGGGGTATAGAGAGACCCCAGAGGTCCCGCGATGGGTGTAATAATGCTGGTCGGCAGTGGCGATGTGGTCACCAGCTGGAAAAAATGTGCTTCCACTTCCGGAGAGCGTGTACACCGAGGGAAAGGGTTTACTGGCTTTGTCCCCGCTCGCTGCTGAGAATAGAGTGGCTCGTCGAACGGACGTCTCGGTGTACTGCTTCTCCTCATTCGCGTTGGCCGGTGAGGTCAACGGTTGCATTGAAAACGGTGGAAACCGGGAAATCGGTACGCGACCTCGAACCACGTACGAGAAACTTTTGAGAACTTTCCGAGACCTTCGACCCCTCAACGCGCCTACTTCGAGTACCGCGGGTATCCGCGACCATGCGATCGAGCGGCTCATTTCGATTCTTCCCACGTGGCACAGTGACGCATTGACCTGCAGGAGAGAAATCAAGCGATCAGGAACACCGCGACTCGACGGACGACGGAGATTTATCGCCGAATAAGCGGAGATTTATCGCCGAATAAGCATCGGCTTCGCGTCCGCTGGAGAAATATTTTTAGCGGGTTAAACGGACTGAGACGATGGTCGAGACCATGGAAGTTGATTCTTCTCCGTGGTACATTAGAGCCAGTTGAGGTAACGGTGTCGCGGCAGGTATCGTCCAGGTCTGGAAAGCCCCCTCGAGGCGAACCGTTGCTCGGCGGGTCTCGACAAAGAAGTTATGCGCGGCGGTGGTCAGTGCGGCCCCGAGAGAAAAAGGGACAGGCGTACCAACCCGTAGCAGCGGTCTCGAGGGAAAGAGATACGATGTTCATCCTCGTCCGCGGGACTCTCCGCGCGGAGACGCCGTGTTCCCCACTGCTGGAAACGAAAGAGCGACGAGAGAATGCTCGAACATGTATAGTGGCGTATATAGTCGGGCTCCAGCGAGACGTGTCCTTCCTCTCGTGCGGTTTGCTCCTCTGTACGGCAGGGCCGCGCGGTCACTCTCGTCCGGCTCGACAGTTCCGTAGCGTGCATGGAATGCCTGTGCCTCCACGACTCGACGTCGGACACAAAAATTTCGGTCGGTCGGACCGGAAAGTCGTCCGAAAGAGTTCTCGTCTCGAGGGCTCGTCCGAGCGACAAACTCTCAACACCGTTCGCGGACCTCGACTGTCTTCGAGGTTTCTTACCGACAGCGGGTAAGCAGCGTTCTGCGAACGAAGTCACCGCGAGATGAACTCGGTCTCGTCGGTTTAACGAAAATTTCATCTGATACACGAAAAACACCGAGCGTTCGTATGACTAAATGCTTCCGAAACTTCGTTCTCTCCCGCGCTTTCGGAATTTCTCACCGAAGAGAGTGAGCTATCGACGGCTCATTTTTTTCACTCTTCATTTTGGTTTTTAACTTCTTTTCTTTTTTTTTAACATTCCATCGCTGTATTTACAAGCTCTCGCTACGTAAATGCTCCCTCTCGTTGTTCTCTTCGAACGTAGAAGGAAAAAAATTAGCTCTCGACCGTTTGCTCACCCTACGCAGGAGCCGGCGCTACGTTAGGAACTTTTTTTTTCCACCCCCTCGACGGGACCGCAAAGAGGCACTTTTGCACGAAGGCGCGACTCTGTTTTCACTCGACGTAATCGCCACATGCCCGGACAAAAGTACGTGTGCGGGGCGCCCGGAGAACGCGGTGCCTGCGACAATCCCGCGACGACACAATTTCCATCCGTTACATTCGTTATAGGAAAGTGCTTTTGTATTACGACCCGCGCGCCCGAGCAATTAAGTTGGACGTGTGTGTGTGTGTTCACCTGTACTTCGCGGTGTGAAAGAGCGGGCGTTTGCTCTTTTTTCCCCGGTTAAGTTCTCTTTCCGCTAACGTATTCAGACAAGTCCCGCGTGTGTGAAGTCGCGCGGAGGCTTCGGGACACATACGAGACTCGTACGAGTGCCGAGCGAAGCGAGAGGCGTCCCGTGCAGATGAAATTTTTCAACATACTTCATTCGCGCGCTTCGTTTCGCTATCCATCGATGTTCGATTGCGGACGCTGCCCGGGTCTGATCGCAAACGCATGAATGCAGTCCGAAGGCAACCCACGACTTTCTTCGTGAGAAAACGATGAAAATTGGTTTATGTGGCTTTGTCGCCGTTTATCGGTAACTGGTCCAGTTCCGTACGTCCCGTCGTCGAGTTTCAACCACTCTTTCGAAGCCTCTCGTTTGCTCCCCTCGAAAAATTAATTTAGCGATAGGGTCGTCGAGCAAAACCCGCAGCGGTGTCTTTGCTCGAGTCTCCTTCCATCGAGGTAGCGCTTAGAATCGTTCGTAACGGTTGTATCAACGCACCGCGGCGATAAGATAAATCCGCTCGTGAACCTACTTGCCGGTGAGAGAACAGGTGTACGGAGCTGCTTCCATTTGGGCTATCGGGTCACCATTTTATTTTCTTCGGCTGCCACACGGTTGGCCGTAACGCTCATGGTGCGCACCCATTACGGTAATAATAACACGTGCAACTGGAATTATAGCAAAGGTACACGAAGAAGCGAAAGACGTCGTCTAATTGCACGAACGTATGAAACTTAATGAGCGGAAGAAGAGCGCAGTGCCGATGGTCGGAAACGCAAGCTGGATTCAAAGTTCGGTTAATGACCCAGATGCCCCACTCTCTGAACGCAGCCTTTCAACGTAATTCACTCCGCTTTTTTTTCGCCGACTCTTTACTGTCATTATCCTTGAAAAGCCGTACGATTACTGCTAATAGAACTCGGTCAGCGCGTTATACACAGATGCATACATATATATATATAGATAGACACTTACATTCACCTAAACGTTGATGCTCCGCCCGGGTGGGAAAAGCTAGGAATTAAAGCGCTCTCAAAGACGTCTCATCGTCTCATGGGGAAACTCGAGTCTATAAGTGTTTCATAAGGATTACAACCGGATCACGGACGAACTGAGACGGGATTCTCGGAGTACCGACTTCGCGAGGAGGATGAGTACGAGTCTCTCGAATTACTCGCGTTTCGAGTGCGCCAAACGTAGTCTCTTCACCAAAGTACACGCTGCATGTATCCCACGTTGTCTCCGCGTCGACTACTCGATCGAGAGTGGAAAATTTCCCGTTGTGAAGCAAAAGTTCCTGATGCGATATGGATAATTACACTTGTACGGAGGCGAACAACGTTCAGGCTACTCATCGGCTTGTCGCACTTTTCCCGAGTGTCCTCTTCGTCGTGATCTTGCGTTCCTTCGTTGGGGAGGGACATCGTGTACTACAGGATTCTCGATAAAAATTGCCCCGGTCCATGGTCGTCCGGGAGCGTAAGAGACGAAACTCGAGAGCGCCAGGGGTTGAATGGGCGTAGATATCGAGAGTTCCGGAGCTGTTCCCCACGCGAGGCAGGTTTGCCGATGTTATCCGCAAAGCGAGCGAGGGTGAGAGGACGCCGCGGCGAGGCGAAGAGAGCCCGTAGCAAAGATGCTCATCGTCGTTTTCGTTGGTTCTTCGTTCATAGTGCATCGAGGCAAAGAAGTGGCCGAGCGAGAAACGCCGCGAAGCGGAGAGCGGAGACACCGTGAATATTAATACTCTTTACCGGGAAGATCTTATCGGTACGTGAAGGCTCGTCTTTACTTCCGTTCTCCGCTCCCCTCGCTTCTTTCCCCTCCGCCGTTCCTTCACCGGCGCACCCGGCGCTGGCCTCTTCGCCGTAGCGAGGGAGGCGTCGCTTCTCGCCGCTTAGCCTTGCCGAGCTTTTCTTCGGGCGCCGTTCACTTCAGGCTTAAAGTATCATCTTCTATGTGTATAACCCACTGTACCGGCTACGGAAACTCGAGGATCGGCGCGCGGCAGGGAGAGACGGAAGTGCACTTGGCGGTTTTCTTGCTGTACGCCTTTGCTCCAGCCGAGATCGGGAGGGGATGGAGCGGCCCATTTAATTTCTCGGTTCAACTGTCTTTAATCGGGGGGGGGGGGGGGGGGGCTTGGGTGGTCGCTCCACTGTACTACTTACTGTAACCACTGTAAAGCGGCATCTGCTTTCCTTCGGTAGTGGCTCGTGCCTCGCGCTCAATGAAACAGTCGTGCGGCCGACGTTTTGGGTTCAATGACTCACTCGGCTCGTTCCGCGAGATCGCATTCCGCGCAACGAACGAGAGTCATCAGCGACGATACGCGGAAACTGACCGTTGCACTTATCGTTGCCGAAGATGCAACGATATCGTTTCTTGGATGTCGCAACGTCAAATTGTGGATAGCTCGATAGTCGTGCGATAGCGTCGTTGTCGCACTTTCCAGCGGTTTTCACTGACAATCTGATCACGCGTAGCCGCAACGCTGCCGCGGGTCCAGATTCCCATTTCTCCCACACGGCTCGGCTGCTCGCTTGCAAACGGGTTTATTCTCCCCGGCACGATGCAGAGTGCAATGCGGTTCAATTAAAAGGATCGGGCGCGCTTTATATGATCCGGAGAGGGTGTGGATTTGTAAGTGATGCGATCTACTCTCCATTACATGTATCGACGTTTATCATGCGCTACTCGCACGGATACGATTACCGTACCGCTGGTATCAGCGGGAATCGCGGCCGATAACATCGTTATTGGGGTCGGTGGGGTGAAGCGGATCAGTCAATCGTTCAAGGTAGTTTTATGTCGAAACGCACGTCATATTTCAACATTTTTTTTAAACCAGAATCAGTCTCGCTCGACACGTCAGTAAAATTCTACAATTTATTGTAAAAATTGATAAACTTCCGTTCACTAAAAATTTACAATTTACCGTCTGTGTCTCAATCATTTTCTAGATACATTATGAGTTCGTATAATGGAAAAAATGAACACGAGTATAGATATATCGACGCGTGTTGATTGTGTGACTCAGAAAAAAAAATTGCAAAAGATTACACCTGTAAGTCTCGGTGGTCTGGCGTTACCGGTGCATATATTATAGCTTCGATGTGTATCGGATGTCTTCATTACGATCGGTCATTGGCCGGCGTCCATCAGCGAGCCTGTAGCGCAACGTGTATCACTTCGACTCAAAGAGTTAGCGCGGACACTCGGTAACGAGATCTCCGTGACGACAGAGAATTTAATCCTATGTGTAACACACCGCCGTTCCCAAGTATATTTTATGTCTACGCTTTTTTATTTCACACTGTATCTCTCTACTCTTTAGCTTCGTCGATAATACGACGGCGTGAAAAAAAAAAAAAAAAACGTGGAAAGCCAGTACGATGTCGATACCGTGACAGCATCGACGGAGCGTCTCTCTTTCAACGTTTCGACGTTATCGCATTGAGAAGTTAAAGCTGGACGGCGAGAGAGAAAAATAAATGAATCCCTGACGTTGCCGATTTGGCAGCTTGTACGTGAGCGAAGATTTTCCCAGTCGATACCAGAGACTGCAAATTCTACCCGACTCTACCGTTATAATCGTACTCCTCGATTCCCCGTACACCAGATCTAATGGACTTTTTATTTTCTGTGTTACAGGTACGTCACGCACTCATTGGAGGACCATATGTTGAGTTGGCGCTGTGAGTCAGATTGTTCAGTGTGGTTATAAAAATCCGGGTGCAGGGAATTACTGTGAAAGCGGCGAGAATGCTTCGCACTTGTCGGATGACTCGTATATCTTTGAAGTCATTTAAAAAAATTAAAAAAAAAACTTTCACCTACCTATCGATTATAGTCGATAGCTATTCGCATCGGAGAAGACGTCTTTGACCAAGAAAAACATTAAGTGCAATGGATTTTTCGAATTATTCAATGACTTTGCCGATCCATTGCAATTAATTTTTTTATAGGTCAAGAATATTTCCAGTGGTACAAAAAATTATTCACAATAAGCAGCGAATGGGTGAAATTTTGTATCGACTACTTTGAAAATAGAGAATAATCAGAATTTAAAAAAATAGGGAGCATGGGCCTGAACAAAAATAAAAAATGCTCATGTCTTCGAACCGTGCAAAAGGAAGCGCTGTTCTATTTACGTGGCGACTGCAATTTCGTTTTTTCCATTAATTAAATAATATTTTTTGTCATGTATCGTACGCTCGTACAGTCCTCGGATGTTGCTGCAGAAACATCGGCGCAAATTATGGAAGTAATGAAAGTGGAATAGCCAAATAGTAGTAATTAACGAGACGAAAAAGAAAAGTGATGCGAGGTAGGAGGATTTCCCTTGGGGATCCGCGAGTAGCTCGCCGGCTCTCGAGCGTCGAACATCCCGACGTTAACCTCCATTCTCCCGATAACGTATAGTCAAACGTGTAACTTCGGGGTGAGTCTTCAAGGTGAGTGAGGATATAAGAGTCGGAAAAGTCGAGAGGAACAGAGGACTGAGGGAGGAAGTACCAGACGACACTCTCCAAAGTCTCGAGACGCGTTCTTTTTTACCCCGCCAAGTTTAAATGCTTCTCGCCCGGAGATACTCTCTCGTAGGGCCGTAGGTATCCTCCTTTGTTTTTCCCGTTCTCGTTTCGGAACATTCACCCCACTCTTTCCCCCCGTCGCTCCCGCGCTCGTCGCGCGACGTTCTCGTACGGATAACCGACGGATTCTGCTGCTTCGAAAGAGTCGTAAATCCTTTATAGCAGTATTTCATTGCGACAATGAATCATAGCCAACTTTGTGCTATCGGATAATCTTCGTATCTTTGTAGTCGGACGTGTCTCAGTTTCTTCCAGTTCGGATACATACTTTTTTTTTTTTTTTTTTTTTTTTTTTTTTTTTTTTTTTTTTTAGATACCCATAGTCATTTCGTGACCAGGCGCCCAGCAGATTCTCGATATCAAACGCGGAATATCACTTTCACGTCGGTGTTCGATCGCCGCAAGGGACCCGTCGCAGCGCCAGCGGTTTGGCCAAGTTCCGCGAGCTTGGCCAAACCGCAAGACTCTCTGTGGCATGAATGTGATATCGGAGCTCTTAATAACCGTCCCGATTTATCGACGACGAATCGGAAATCCCCGATTTTGCGAACATCGAGAAAGAGACCGTCACGCCGCAGAAGTAGACCCAAATCCAACTAGCCAAATTTGTGGAACGCACGGTCGCTCCTCAGCAGGATATTACGAAATCTGGCGTTCAATGTTTCCTTCGAATAAAAATCTTCAAAATATTGATTTCCATTGATTTAGATCAGGCATCAAAAAAAGTTCTTTCCTTCGACATGTTGAATAATCTTTCGAAATTTTTACGGCGGAGACTGTTACTTAAAATGCACTTCGACACCATAATTTTAATAATCATCTGCACGATTTTTGAGAAAGTGTTGACTCTTTGTAGCGTGCTTTCTGAGTACGCAGTGGTCGGCTTCGAGGTTCCGGCTCTTTACCGTTTATACTTTGTGAGATTTCGCTCCCGATTAGACTAATTGGACATCGTGGCACGGTTTTATAGACGGGTTTACCAGCACCATTATAGTTATCGCTCCGTTCCCAGTTTAACTTTTCACTTCCGATCTCGACCTCTTTTTCACGATGATTTTCGTTACCGGAAACGTAATTTCATTTAAACTCGAATCCTCTCACAATTGCCTCGTACCGAGCTCCGGTTACAACAGGTAACGTTTTAAAAAATTTAAAGCACACCGAGCGCTCCGCTCCATTCATCTTGGGAACGGTAATGTTGCCTCAGCACGGTCGAATTACATTCTGCCCTGAAACCTACGCCCAGCCTCGATATAAATGAGATAGAAACGAGATTGCGTGCCAAGGACCTTTTTGCGAGCAACGAAAATTACGACAGCGTGAAATTGTGGGCTGCGGGACGCGGGAACAGCGGTTGCAGGTGCAATTGTTCAGTCCGAACAACAGTTCTAGTCAATGACCCGCGAGCGAAGTATCCGGCACAGCGCGGACCGCGCGGATAAGCGAAAGAGCATCGCCAAGGGAATGTTTTTTTTTTTTTTTTGGTAATTGCAAAAACAAAACGGAGTCCAAGTGTCGAGAACGATCGAACGTTCGCGTTCTCTCGTTAGTGGGTCATTAAAAAAATTACCCAAGACACACTCACGCCAGCGGGTAACAAACTTTTTGTTGAAAAAAAAATTACATAGCTCCATAAGTTTACGGATTACGGAGAGTCGCGGTAAAAACAATAGTCGCAGGTGCGATATTTCAGTCGAAGACTTTCCGGCGCTCTTGCGCAGTTCAGAAGAGCGAAGCGTGACGACGAACGCAAGAGCCGCCTAAACAGCCTCGTTGAAAATCCGACGAAACTTTCCTCTCCCACGCTACGCAGGCTTCATTTTTTTAAATGTATTTTATTTTCCATTTTTTTTATTATCATTTTTTTTTGTTTTTTTTTTTTTTTTTTTTGTAAATTCGCTACTCGCGAACCGGCGCGCAGAGTGGGCCGATCGATGAGAATTTTCCGACTAAATATTCTATAGGATTTCCCGACGGGTTCGCCTCGTAAATTGCAGGTGATTCCATTAGTCGAAAGCGCGGGGGAACGCGTTATATCCGCGGCAGTGGTCAAGCCTACCCGGCCAGGGATCCGGGTGATTATCTGGGGCGGAGGGAAGCGGGTGGGAAGAGCATAAAGCGAGCCACGGCTAACCCCGTTCCGCGACGATATATTCTGTCGAGCGATATGAGAATGAGAGACGCGAGTGGCCACCGCCGCGTACCTATTTTCTCCCGTAAATTATATTTACCTTTGTGCGGCTGCCGGGTTTATATTATACATTTTCCCCGAGATGAGTCCTACCCCGATGTACAACACGGTGGGCTCCCCGGGTACATCGAAATTCATCATAATTCCAACCAGCCGAAAATTAGTCTGGCCGCAAACGTTATGATATCGCGGCTAACTACATGGCTCCGGGCTCGCGCGGAGCTCGTTGCTTTCGGCGATTTTGATTTATATATCTCACTCACGTTAAAATAAAAAATATCAACGTACCAGTAGCAGAATCAAGGCTCCATCCAAGAGTATTTAACGGATGCAAACGCTGGAAAGTCGATAAGGAAATACAAGAGTTAGCTATATGAATCGAAGATTGTTTTATAATTAAGAATCGAGAAAAGGATATTTATGATAGACAATTCATTATGCACATATCGATTGTATAAAACTGTTGGAAGTCTGGTTGGATAGTTCGTTGCTTGGAATATTTTCTGTTGCTATTTTCATTTCGTGAATTGATTTACGGAAAATTTTATGTCATCAGGGGTCGGAAAAAAGGAAATACGTTCTTGACTCTACCGGTGAATAATTGAAGATCAGCTCGACCGGTATCGGCCCACTTTCTTCCCGCTGCTTCGCGTCAATCGGCACGCGTGCCGTTTCCGAATGCATCGTACTCGGAATCAAGGGAGTTCGATAATTTCCTGCGTGCCAGGGAGACGCGGACGAGCCCTTGGCGCGAACTGATTTTGTGGATTATCGCGTTATCTTCGAAGCTGCTCGGAGTCACGTCTCATACGTTACGTTGACTGTCGCAAACCGACGGGGGAGCGATCGTTGAATCGATTCGGTTTCGCGTGTGAGGACACCGCGCTGGCGGAGCAACGAAAGCGATCGTTCAGGTACGATCGTCGTGGCGCTGGTTGAACGAGGCACGCAGCGAGAACACCGCGCGGCGCAGGCCAAACGCACACAGAGGGTCTCGAATGTTTGGTTGAATAGTTGATTAAATCATGCTGTCGTACCATTTGGCTGTGCCGTTGTTGAGCTCGACGCTCGTCGTTCTCTCCCACCGTCATCCGCTCTGCGTACGCGAATACGCCGCGAGTCGATTGTGTCGATCGCCCGGGGCATCGGCAACTCGCTCACGTATTGATTCAAGTAATTGGAATTTAGCCTTCATCGACGCCCGACACTCTCATTGCACGCTTGCAACTTGGCGCCGAGTTAAATCGCGCTCCTCGACGAGGAGACCGTGACGCAGAAACTGGAAGATGGCGAGAATCGTGAATTCCACCCAATTTTTCAAGGCAATCCTCACGCCCATGCTAATGCTCGAAGCTCGTGTCAACCCACCACGGTTTATGCGCTTAATCAAGCGTAAAATTCATTTCTTCCAGGCTAATAAATAACGCACCATCATAGTTATCTGTCGCATCGGCAGATTGCTCCTGGCAATAGAATTTTTTCATCAAAGTGGACGAACGATCGGGTGCAATCCGCGATCCGTCACTCCCAGTGCCATCTCGAGAAAACGATCGAATAAAGTATAGTGATGAGGCGCCACATCGTCCCGAATGTCGTTGTATTGAAAAGGAAGCAGCACGCGCCCAAAACGGCACGCATTCGAGACACACGCACTCTCCACCGTCGATCCTGGCGCGTACATCGCATCACGCTCCATTTCATTCCCACCGCCTCCGTTCCTGCGGCAATAACGCGTTCAATGGGCCACGGCGTTAAGTTTAACGTATAGCGAAAGCCACCAAACAGGAAGTGTATCTGGCGTAAAACGCAGTATGTTTCCCCTCGGCTGTTTGCCGTCAACGTTCGATTTTTCGCTGCGATCCTCGTCGTTTCATTGCCGAGGAACCAATCCACTTCCCTCGACGATTCGAGCAAACTTTATTTTTGTTTTCGTACCCGATTACCCTAAATGCCCAGCCAGATCCGATCGTGTACATCGGCGGATATATTGGATGAAGAAATTTGCCGTTTCTCATCCCGGCGCGTCGGCATACGACGTGAAAATTTACTCTTCCCCCGCCGTTCTCCATTCCGACGATTAAGTATAAGGTTGAGCCACGCACATTCACCGGACCCGATATTCCGAGCGGGGCCCGTCGACGACGCCATCACCGACGAGCTTATTTATCGACGACACGAACCCGACGCTCTCTGCAACGAAGTGCAGGAATTAATCAACGACGCGCACCAGCAGTCAGTACTATCCAGCGGCTGGATTCCATCCGTGCGACCTACTGCGACTCCTATATCATATAGCCGAGTAACTAATAGGCTCGTCGGTGTTGGTTCGTTGTACGCATTGGTCACGCTCGAACGGCTACACCCTGTCATTCTGCTTTTCCCATGTCGATATTCTCTTTTCCTTTTTTTTTTTTTTTTTTTTTTTTTTTTTTTTTTTTTTTTTTTTTTTTTTTTTATCAATACAAGTTGATGAAATTTTCAGACCGTCGCTGCTCGTTCCGCCACTGAAATAGGGAGAACGAAAAATAAAAAAAATTGCCTCCCGCCGTCGACGAGGGAATGATATAGTGTTTCGCTCTCGTTAAAAATCGTCACGTTATTGGCGCTGGAACGAAAGAATGAACGGGATTTATTGACACCGGGATCGAAGATTCTCCGGACAGAGTGTCAGGCGAGCGATCACGACAGTCGTCATCTCGAGTACCGTTTTTGGCGCGGATCGTATACAACGGAATCCTATATTTACAATCGGGTTTTAGAACGATACAAAGGATAAGCATCGACCGATATATTAGCCCGGAAAATTCGTACCGGAAGATAGGGAGTGAGCATGTGGTAATTTGATTTTGTGTTGACGATCGAGAAGAGATCGACGCCGAACAGTGGCCACTTCATCGCCATTACCACTGCTGCCCTCTTCAACCAGGACGCACGTATAAATTCGAGAGTACACAGCTCTCTGTCAGGTTTCGAGGGTTATTCACTCGAATCCGATTTGTTACCGGCTTTTAATCGCGCTTCGATGTATCGCAACGCCGTCTCTCTCGATATGCGGATTTCGTTATGATCCACCAGAGTCGACCGTGATTGCCAGTAACTCCCGGTTCGTCATTCACGGTTACGGATTACACCAAAATCATCTAAAAAATTCCCACTGTCAAAACTGCGCGAATCACCGAAGAATTGGGTGATCGAAAAATCTTTTTCCGGTCGGACGAGGCTATGGAAATGTTGCGCGGGATACGTGCTGGACGACTCTTTGCAACTCTTCTCGATGACGCTGTTAATTTAGAACCTTCCTAAAGATGTTTTTATTCGTTAAAAAAAAAGACATAAAAAATGATAGGTTGCAGCTGCCGTTTCAATGCCAACATAAACTGCATTGGATGAAATACAAGCGATGGGTTAGCCTCGCCGCCGACCGTGACCAGTTCTTGGACAGTGCGCGTACCCTTCGTGCCTCGTTGGGTATATAAATGGCGCATAAGTAACGACGCTGCACATACGGGGAAAGGGCACGATAGGATGTGTACACGTTCGAGTATCGCGGTATGAATGTTCTTAGCACCGAAACCGGTGGAACGTTCCGTGCACGAGAGGGGATCATCGAAGAGAGCGAGTATCCCGTCGCGACGCCTCCTTCGTACGGCACGAAATTTGCATTAATATTGCATCGCGCCTCGGTACATTGGCCCCGCGGGTTGTGCGGTACCCGATGGAGGTCGCGCACGGATATCGCATACAAATTCGCGAAAATTTTCGGTCCGTCGCTCGAGCCCGACACTCGACGACAAAACAGACGAGTGGTTGCCCGACGCTCCAAAGCGAAGGTGGTTCTTCATATGCACTCGACTGGCTTTACGCTGTCTTCCGGGATTTCTGCATGAGATAATCTTTCGACACCCTCGCAGCGGCACGGACGCGACGGCAGCGATTCTCCTTAACAAAATTCCCGAGCGCCCGCAACGAGATTCTCGAACTATTCTCTCCCTACGTCGACGCCCCCGCAGGGTCGTTAAATAAATTCTTTTGAGCGCGGAATATTCGAAAAGCGAGCGTGACTCATTCCTCGTCGCGGCGCACGCTCCGCCACAAAATTTCTCTCTCCGCGATACTTTTGCTCCCGGAGGATCGTTAAATAAATTCTCCACCCCCGTCTCTTGCCGTCTCGCGACCACCAATGTTAGAGAATATATTCCGAGTCCTTGTCATCCGAAGTTCGCGAACGCTCCTTTCGGCGGAGATCGCGCGATAAAGGTCACCGATGAGAAAACGTCCCTCGTCGCATCGGACGAACGAGATCGATGTTGATCCCGGTCCTCGCATCCGGGTCGACTATCCTCCGTGCGAGCCTCGCTTCGCCTCTCCGATATCCGACGAAATCACGCGGTGGGTCCCTTTACGAGCGAACGCGAGCGCGTCCCGCGGCCATTCGTACGAACAGCGGCCGGCTTTCCGGACGCCATAAATTATACGAATAATTCGCACGTAGTAAAATTGTACGGTGGCGATGCCGCTGTAGCGGAACCCCCGGAAAGTCGGCGGTGTGCCATGATATGGCGCAACGAGGTTTAACGTCCCGTCGATAACCGACGGGTAAGCACCGAGAACGGCATTGTCGTTTGGGAGCGTTAAACCTTAATTTCATTGATATTTCCCACGGACACGGGCCGAGTTAGCGTGTCGAGCGGGGGAGCGGAGAAACCCGCCGGTTGGTTATCCGCGAACAAGGTGAGGGATAAGAGGAGGGTTTGAAACAAACGCTCACCCCTATATCATTGCTCCTCGTATACCGTCAAAAACCAGCGAGTGAGGGAAAAGAGCCTCTCTTACCCTCTAGTTACTCGCGTGTTCGTTTTTTTTTTTTTTTTTTTTTTTTTTTTCCCATCCACCCTTCGACGACGACGACGACGACAACGTACTCGCAACGCCTACCGGCACCGCTTATACGCCCCATGCGGGGCTGAAACTTTTTCAACGGCAGCTTTTCGCGAAAATTGCTCTTCCCCCAACCTTATACATGCATATTTCATACCGAACAGTGTAAGCCGCCCGGCCGGGGACGCATTTCTTCTTTCACCCTCTCCGTTCCATATTCCTTACGGTATACCGTACACGGTATCGTGTACCGTAAGGCAGTGGTCTACCTCACCGTTCCCCGACGAGGACCCGCGGAAGAGGTGGCCGAACTTGGCTGAACTTTGTCCGCTATTCAGCGGCCACGGCCAGGAGGCATCTCTCTTCCTTTCGTTCTTCTGTTACCGCCGCCGCTGGTCGTCCAACATTCGGACTCCGAGGCGTTTCTCCACCGGTCGCGATTTCACGACTGTGAGGTCTCGTGCGAGCACCGACTGCACCGCATGCAGACGGCCTCGCGCGGCTCTGGCCGCGTGCGTTTTAACTTTTGACCCCGGAGCGGGACTTGTCGAGATGAACGGCCCCGCGAGAGCGCCAGTCTCGGGTACGCTGAACTCGAGAGGAATCATCCTCGGGCTCCCGACTACGCTATAACCGTGCGTTACCGTACGCCGCCGCGCGGACAACGCCGCTATCGTTCACCCACCTTCGGTCGACGTATTCCCATCCGACGGTTTTTCCTGTGGGTCAAGGAACCTTTTTCCTCCGAGGCATTCCGACCTGCAACCATTGTCCGGTGATGTAACAACCGACATTCGAACAACTGCCAGCGATTAGCAACCTCGTCGCGTTCCAACGTCGGTCATTCGCGTCCCGTTACGAGTGTACGTCAACTCCGGCCTCAGGAATTGCCGTACGACTGTAAAACTCGGGGAGCCTCGAACGGTAGGCACGAAGAATGAGGCGGAACACCGGCGTCGAGGCATGACCGGCATATCGTCATCGTCTATGGGACTCCTTCCTTCGTGAGTTTTACGGGCTGTTCGTGCTGGTAGCTTCTTTCGTCCGTAGTCATTTCCTTTCACGAATACATTATCGGTAGATTCAATTAACTCAAGAGTTCAGCAGAGAATCTTCTTGCGTTGTTTCTCGAACGAAATGGTCTCTTTGAACGTAAGCGTTCTGTTGGGACAAATGGATTTTCATGGTAGTCGATGGATACCGTGGAAAATCAAGACATCGCGGTGGTATCCTGGGGTGTATTTATGGTCGCAGCATGGTGTCAACGCATCCATCATCCCGCCGGAGTATTAGCGCAGCTGGCACCAAACGGCGGTAGCATCACCGACGACAAAGTCTTCAGCCGTTCGCGATACATCATCGGCCGCCGTCTTACCTGCAAGGATCTCAACGTCCTCGTTTACACCGTGCTATCGCTTCATCCCTTTGACTCGCGCAGCAAAGGTTAACGTTCCGTGGGTTCTGTGTAAGGGTTTGACTTCTCTTTGGCAATGTGATCACGGGGAGTCGAAGGAACACGGGTTACTTGTCCGACCCCGGATAACGTTAACGAGGAGCCGGTACACGGAGCTTCTTCAGTTGAGGGAGCTATTCTATCACACAACCGATGATCTCGCTAACCCAAACTACCTTGCCGTGACCTGGATTTGGTTGTAATCTCGCCCACGTTAGGTTCCACCGAAGACGATCTCGTCAAAGTTGGCGATCCGTCACAGCCGATACTCGATCACTTTGCGGCCGTGACATTCGATCATCGTGCCATTGTCCTTGAAAATAAGTATTTTTTTTTTTTTCATCAGCATTTCATAGACTCTCGGTTGAATCGGTGAACACAATCGATCGAGAGAACAGTCTCTTTGCTCGTGGAATCATAGGATAAGCGTCGACTCTTTGCCTCCATCCGAATATGCCCTGGCACAAGAGCCACCGAGAATTTCGTGGTAAAAAGCCAGCGTATGTAATTAGCGGTGCGTCGAGGATTTCAAGCTGCCCGCGGTGTTTAGCCGGTCTTCTCGTAAGCGACTATTCAACGCGTTCCTCACCGAGATTTTATCCGGTTAACCCCCCCCCCCCCCCCCCCCTCCACGCGTGCTCACCGACGGCTACAACTCTCGGTATACGCGGGATAATTGCACGGGTTTTCTTTGCCTCCGGTGCGGCTTCGCTCGCGACTACTGTCTGCCTGTATAGCTCTCTCTTCGTGCCCTACAGTCCCTGCTATCGCGAAATTTGCGCTCTGCCGTGGCTGCCACCACTGCCGATGCCACCAGCAGCAAGAAAACCCGCGGTCGTTGATTAAATTCATCCCCGCGCACTGGTATAATCGCATGCGCGCCCGCGCACTCTCCCCTATCGCGCACAATCCGCACCCGACTGTACCTCCGCGCTATCGTCCTACATGAGGAGTGAATACACGTGGTACGAGTAGGTGTGCGAGCTACATTGTCCTACGTATTCGACCGAAACACATGTATTCCCAATTCACCGGCTGGAGCGCGGGTAGAGAAATTTTTTTGTTATCAGCGTAAAAGCGCTCGTCGAGCGAACGGAGTATGGGAGAGACGAGAAACCGGACGGCACGAACCAGACACGAACGAATCACCAGCCGTGGTTTTGGCCGGTTGACGCGGCAACGAGGATCGCGCCCCACGGTCCCGTTTTCGAGGCCGTGACAGTAGCGGCCAACCGGACTGTACACGCCGATCAACGCTTCATTAAATCGCGGTTAAGCTCTCTCACCGTCTACCGATTTCGTGTCCCTCGTTATTTTATCTGTTCCACTGTTTCTCCCGGCTCCGGTCATCCTTATTCTGTTAAACGCCTCTTTCGGTAGTCGCCTAGTTCGTACGACGGACACGTATCGAGCATGTGATAATGTAACCGAGTCGGGTTCTCTCTCTCTCTCTCTTTTTTTTTCCTTTTTTTTGGGCAAAATTTTAATTCCGCTCTTTCCGCCCGAGAGATAACGAAGCGCAGCGAACCAGACCAAACGCGGCGTACAGTTCTCCGGAATTTCCTGGATACCAGACACAAGACGAGGGCAAAGCCCCGAGGGAGGCTGAAGTATGAGATAGAGGGGCATCCTTGAACCGTCACGAGGCCTTTGCCGCCATCGTGAATTCGCGGATACTCGCTGCTTCCGACAGTATTTCGTTACTCGATCCTCGGCTGGGAGGGCATCTCCGCCGACCCTTGGACCACGGGGAGTCATCCGTGACTGCCCGCGCAACCGGTGCATTTCAATAATCCGAAGGGAGGTCTCTCGCGGTATCCACTGCTACAAATTTGATGGCATGACGGTAACTGATTTTGCCACTGTACCGGAGTCTCGGTGGAGATGGCACGCGCATCGGTATTTGCACTGCAAATGAGGGTCTAATGTACGAGCAGAAGTTTCGAGTTTGTTTTACGAAATCCCTGGAAGTGCAGGTTTGCCGTAGGTACTGTTTTATCGAGGTCCCGGGAAACAGAGAGACTATCCACGATGCTCCGAAAACGCGACTGACGTGGTTGAAATCACGGCTGGTTGGCTGAAGCTAGGTACGCGGAAGAAGAGAGAGGGAGCTGTACGCGAGTAAACGATGCAGAAACATAGTGTAGCCGCGAGCGAATACTCCTGACACGAGTTGACTGGCTGCAACTATTTCTACTGGTTCTCTACGAGCCAACCATACGGACCTACGTACGGCTGTCAGCGGCTCCATCAAGTTACGAGCAGGAGCGGACGAACGGCGAGCGAAGAGGAGAGACCGCGAGTACAACGGGAGATAAACGCGAGAGGAAGCGAATACCGGAAGGAGGGACAGCGGTGTACTGCCGCTGACGAGTTTGTCGTTGTGTTTATAGTTTCGGATATAATACACGAACGGGGAGAACCTCGCGGAGCGATGTGTTGCCGAGACGGCGAGACGCGAGATGAGCTTAATTTATGTCCGCGTAGATACTCGTAGTGCGAGACGATTGTCCGTAATGCACACTGTCAGCCGGTGGTTGACATGTCGTCATCGCGTCATCGTTGCAGACGTTGTTCCGTAGACTGGTCGATGTTCTGGAACGTCATACGAGGCCTGGTTGGCACGCTTCAGGTCCAAACGTAACGTTCAAAAATCCCTATCTGATTTCATGTTTAGATCACTCTCGTCGTCATTTTTATAAAAATCTGAAGTTTTTCCCGCTGCTTCGCCGCCTCCAAGAGATCTTCCTCAAACGGTTGGTCCAAGTTTCTCGAATGACGAGGAGAAACCATAGTTTCTTTGGAACGATACAAAAAGCGACGGAACGGAGACGTGGGTATTCACCGAAGTGTCTGTTAAGCATGAAACTCACCGTGGTTCAGCTATCGACACTCTTATCGCTTATAATACAATCATCCTCCCATAGCGGAACGGTTGAGCAAACGGAAAAGACACCTCTCAGAGTTCTCTGAAAGTCGCGCAGCTGGGACGCAGACCGGTGAATGGTAAGTGTCTGCTTCTCTTCTCCTCCGGACGATCTAAAAGTGGGAAAGCGGTACAGTCAGGCGCGACTGATTTCTCTCAAAAAGTCTTCAACGGCTTTCAACCCGCGGAAACTTGGATGGAACATTGTTCGGGCTATACCGGAGTTCTCGGCGGAGAAGGAACTTTTATTGAGAAATCAAGGCGCCGGTTAGTAGTTTCCCGTTCAATTGGATCAAGATTATTTTTAGATACACTGATCGCGCGATGAATGTGGTAGAGTCTTAACGAGAGGATGATTCGACGGTCGTAGAATCGACACTACAATAGTCAATGCGTTGAAGAATGGTGATCCGTGACGGTCGAGCAAGAGAGAGCAATGACGATATTCAGGGACGGGGAAGTGCATTAAGCCGCGCATTAAGGACGTGATGGATGGCTGTATGTCTACTGTGATACGGCGATACGACAGTACTTTAGGTGCTGCTGCGCAGGGCTCGCTCGTCATCCCGAACGTGTAATGCAGCGTGATGCTCGTCTACGGATGGTAGCCCAGCAGTCTCTGCATGCAGTCTCCATGAGCATCGAGTTTCTCGCTGCAACCACGCCGGGCGATTCACTTTCTGTACGCTCCCGTGTGGTAGCCACTCGGTTGACCCGAGCATAGGCCAAAGCGGATTAGAGTCTCGCAGGATACAAAATAAGACTCGGAGAACCGAGATAACCGGAGTACGGTCCATCTCGGTAAGGTTGCTGACCGGATGAGCTGATAGAGGCAATAGCACCGAGGAATGCCTATTCGACGGGGCGTGCACGACCAAAGTCTACTCACGTACACCCGGCTATTTCTCAATCTCGAGCACCTCCGGCACTTTTAGTTTTTCTTGGACCCAATCTCTTCTCCGTCTTCAAACCTGATCGTCGACCATCTTCACTTACGGCGTTTGCATGGTTTGCGCCCGGCCAGGTCGAGAACCTCGCTATAGGACATTCACCTGCTGATAGTTGGGAGTTGTTTCCGTCATGTAATGGCTCCTGATCGTGACGTCGAATCTGGATCAGAATTGTTATTCTCATTGTTATTCAGATTCTTGCGGAGAGAAACTGAGACGTGCGTTGAATATTTTCATGTATGACATAATCTGCCTACGACTCCGGCGAACTTAAACCAATCAAAAAATATATTTTTCAGGAAGAACTATATCGTCGTAATAATGATGGGGTATTCAGGTGATATCTTCAACAGCACATTACCGCATTCTTCAGCAGAACGTATCAAGTCTAATACGAATATTTGCTAGGATGTCGCTGCGATTCGCATATACAGGCAAGATTTTTACCAGATTATTTGTCAGTGCATCGTCGACATCCCACTGTTATTCATCGCATCTCCTCGAAGCGTACAAACGAAGGATCGGATAGAGAACTCCAATCGAGATGATTGACGAAAAAAAAACTATTCGCTTCGGGGCTAACCACCCACTCCGGCGAACTAGTGGCGTTCTGCGACGGAAAAAAAAGGGGAAACTCGGGTACGCCCATCAGTTATATTCTGTGTAACCTGATATGGTGTTCCGGTGGATTTGTTCGCGACAGGTCGTTGAAAATCGGCTAAGTGAGGAAAGTGGTGAGGTAGCGTGGGCCGCATCCACCCGGACACTCAGCGTTATTGGCGAATCGCGAGATGACTCGAAAGAGAAAGCCGTGCTTGATTGCGGACGGGGATGCGGTGAACTGGTGTTTCCGCGTATCGCTTCGAGCGCTTTTAGGTTGGAGCCGGATATCATTCGCGTATCCGAGTTTCACGAGGGGCGGCCTTCGTTCCAGCGTGAGTGCGCTAACTACCACGATTCTCCGCTGGCAAAGAGTTTGATTCCGCGATAGCTGGAGGCCTCGTGTTCTCTCTGTCCCCATATTGGACGGGGTCTGCTGTAACTCTGTTTATTGCCCGCTCGCGAGGAAAGTCCAATCCAGTTGTTGGCCGCTGGATTCGCCTCGTTCCATCCAACGGGTTTCGCCAGTCAGCCTGCCAACGACTAATACCCAATTTGATATCCGTATTGTTTGTCCCATGCTAGACGGTATTTAGCGGGTGCGCATTGAGCTACGAACGCACGAGCGTCGCGAGTACCTGCGCATTGAATCGCGATATCAATATGGGCCAAGCAAACAATGATTTCGTATCAGCGCGACGATCGTGTGGAACGCTCAGTAGAATCTCCCGCCGGCAAAACTCGGTATCGGGGAATTAGAGTTCCTATTATTCATGGTTTCGCGTTCCGCGGTGCATTATTGGAACGTATCGACGAGGCACGTCTATAGACCACGGCAGACGTATCGAGTGCCTATACAAAGCGCGTCATCGTAAGCCTTCCAGTACGTATACGAGTCGCGCTGGAAAGTCGAGTCTAAGCCGAATGTAACAGGGCCGAAGACGGGAATTCGTTTCTGCGCAAGAGAATTTATATACATTTTATATACATAATGAGTGGGAATAACGTCAATCCTTTGCGTGGCATGTGCCACTTAGCTGAATACACACACACACACACACACACACACACACACAGCATCCAACCATTCTCGTTTACGGGCAGTCTTCTGTTCCCTTGTTCGTCGAAGCTTTATCACCGCTGCGACATCGAGACCTGCTAATGCGAAAAGTTTAGTCGTTGTCACGTCCCTGCCTTGACGCAGTCGAGGCTCGGCTTGGATGTGCTTTTCGACTTGACGCAACGGCCTTATATACGATGTTTCTGCGTCGTTAAACGGCGTTTCAATACTCCTTCGTTCGTGATAATGACGGAGGTGTGCTTCGCGTAAACGTAGAGCAGCCTGGCACACGTGGCAATGCGCGCACAAACTTTGATACGCAGGTTCGAAGATAAACCAGCCATGGTTTCATACGTGTTTCTCCCTTGGCTCTCACTGGGCTATGCACTGTACCTTGTGTCACGTACTTGATTTCGACTCATTATCCAGCTCGCATGGTACACTTTGCGTGATAACGAAGTCAGACCGCTGTGCCTATCAGACCCGGGCGGCGTAGACTTTGGGCCGGTCATGGATATGGGGATAATTACACCCATCCGTACCTACTTGTATCGAACAATCCACGGTACGAGGTCGTAGCTCGAGGTGGATAGACTGCGCAGTGATATGAAGATACGTGCAAAAGGGGAGCAGATGCACATTGGCCTGTTCGGAGGCTACGCGCGGCTGGCGAGGAACCCCGCATACGTAGCTCGCGATTATAATGAAGTATGCATAAGCCACTCGTATACCCATTTATGTAAAGTGTATTGGGTCCGACGTTGACCGTACGCTATCGCACACCTACGTACAAAAGACACGTTGAAGCACATCGCGCCTCTGCCGACTTTACTCTAGTTTCTTATTCGGAGCTTCACTCGCAAAATCCAGCGATGATCGATGCAATTTCCGGGGAATCAATTTATCGTACAAAATCACTAAACGATTACCCTTCCACGGATGGTATTACATATGGTAATCAATGATCCGATCGTGAATAAGTTAATGGAAAAGGCATAAGGACGAAGCTCGGTGAGACGGCAGGAGGGCGGAATGGGTTGGACGTGGAAAATCGGGGTGATCGATCGCGCAGGGTTGCGCACACTTCGGTGGTTCCGTTTCTCGGTGCAATATACTCCTCATCTCGACATTACTGCGGTTCTTCGTCGCGGAAAGGGACCTAGAATTCACAGTACCGCAAAGCATCGCTGCTGCACCTACTCGAAGAAGGCTGGCCTGGCTGTCGTCGAAGCAAAGACGTAGAAAAGCCATCTCGGTCTCTCCTTCGGGTTCTCGTCGGCCGGGAGTGCGATAGCGAAGAGGAGAGAAACAGGAAGCTGGAGCGAGCGGAGAAGCCGAACGGTTGGCGGTTGATTTGCTTGGTTTCGTCCGGACAATGCGGAGACGATGGGCTTTGTCTCGAGGTAACACCGTTCAAAGGCTGCCTTGCTCCTCCTACCTCGCCTCCTCGCCGCTTTCTTCCTTTCACCATCGCTCCGGCTTGGCCTTCCTTCGCGCTGAGGCACAGAGTTCCTCTCTTCTGTATGTTGGATACTGTCACGTTTCTCTTGTCCCGCTTCCAGTCACCTTGCCGCGGTCTACGGCTGCCGGAGAGAAGCCCTGGAACGAGGGTCGACGCAGTTTCAGGACACGCACGCGCGGTCTCGTTGGCGTTGCTCCCAGGCTCGATACGGGTTAGTCGATAGATAAATGGACGAGCTTCTCCGACAGTGAGAAGATCTTCCTGTCCGGCTGAGCTTCCATCCAAAAGCACCCGAGATAACCCGTATATAGACCGATAACACCAGATGGGGTGTACCGGGATCGGTGTGCGCGCGGGAGTTACCCCGAGAAGCACCTGCAGTCTCCCAACTCCGCGTCCGGTTTCTAGCTTCAATGTTACAGCCCTCGACGTCCACCGTCTCACCCGGAGCGACCGTTTACTCGATCACACGATTCGATACGGGTAAGCGAGGTGAAATAGACGTCGGGACAATCGCCCTCGTAACGTAACATCCACCCTCTTCCTTCCTCTACGAGCCTCCGACCTACGAGATCGATTCGAATCGCTCGTGGATTCTTATTGTCTACCATCGCCCTCTCGTACAAACCCGCGGCACACAGATTTATACGAGACTTTGTCAGGTTTTTCGTTTTTTCACTCCCGTTAAACCTCTTCTACCGGACGAGTCCGAATCAAGTTGTTTAGATCGATTGTTGGATCGATTTTGAAGGCTTCGAATATCAACCTGGAAATGAGGTCGGCGGTGAATCCTGCCTCTGAGAGCAGCGACGCGTTCGGTGTCGCGGGTATCGATGCTGTTTCCTACGAGTCTTGTTAGCGCCCTGAAAAATTCACGCGTTCCAGGGACACCGAGTCGGCGACTGATGGAGTAGGTACGTCGAGAATGTGAAGTGAATCCAGACTTGTCACACTCTCTTTCTCAACACCGAGGGATTCGCCGTTTCCATGTCAGTCTCCGTAGCGTGCGGTAACCGTAACACATTTCCGTGCCGATTCTCCGTCGCTGCTTCCGAGGCGCACCACGGTGAAACAGATGGAAGATGCTCGACGATGAAAAGTGAAGGGGACGACGCATCGCCGGAGAGGCGCCCGCGATGCCCCGACACTCGGAGCACCTATCGCGTTACGTACCGCGTAATTTTGAGCCTCGCGGATTCTCCCCCGCGTTCGCGACCTCTTCACCGCTCAGTCGAACCACGAAGCACCCTAACACACCCTTGGCTGCAACACATCGGCAGTGGTTCGTGTTTGCAATTTTTTTTCACTGCAATCTCCGCTTTCTCAGGATGTTGTACCTCGATGGTCGATGCGATTGGTCGGCACGAGCCCGTACATAGAAAAAATGATTTTATTCAATCGGTATACGGAATTTCGTCGACATAATTTTCGTAGATAAATTACAATATCTTACTCAGCTGCAGGGTTTCGATTTGAAAAAAAAAAAAAAAAAATTGTGCAAGGGAATTTGTGGCGATTCTGGTGGAGAAACGGGTCAAGTTTATGCATGGCGATTTAAACTTCTTTCTTCAAGGAACTTCGTCTTTAACAGCCGAATCGGTCGTTACGATGGTCGAAAGATCGCTGGAATATGCCGAACCTACTTCCACGGCTCGATCGTCGAGTGAGACGCGAAAGAGCGAAGATGGTTCGTGAATTCCATCGAGCGCCGGGTAAGGGCGAAGAAAATTCGATAGAAAGTCGCCAGGCGGAAGTCGCTTTTAACTGCTTCGTTGAACTTTGCGACGAAACTTTTGTGTCGGCTGATGCTGCTCATTCGTTGCCGTTGATTCCTCGTTCGCCGGTTACCGATCTGCACTCGGGCTTCCGCGCTCTCGTTGTCACCTCGCTTTTAACGCGATTAGGAGTATTAGAGAGATCGCGTCGAGAATCTAACTAGCGGATCGACGGTCATTGCAGCTCGACGCTCGAGTCGTTCTCGACACGGTTGAACTACCAACTACGTATAAATGTCGATCGGCACGTATCTCCTTCGGAAAAGTTTCTCCGCACGGAAAAACAATTATCTCTTGTCTAATCGCGAGTCACCTTTTGCCGCAGTGATCGAAAAATCCAAATGTCGAACTCTGTCCGTGGAATTTTCAATTAACGCTACATAACCGAGGGTCGATTTCAAAAAAGTTTCTTTGAACTTAGGATCGCAGAATCTCTGGAGATCGCAGTTTAGCCCGAATTTCAATGCAAGCGTTAGATCTGTCTCACGTTCAGATTCAGTTTTCAAATTTAATATAATTATGCACGATTTTTTCGGCATGTCCAAAATGCTCGATATTTTTCGACATTTTTATCCGACCGGGAAATGATTGTAACTCTCTATTATTCCCGTCTCGAACTTAGGCGGCGTCCGGCAAAACGAAGGGACTACCTTAAGAGCGATCTTAAGATCGAACTAACTTCTCAAACTTTGACCCTCGAGAAACTTGACTCGGGGGAACGTCATTTCTAACAGAAGCTTTATCGTCATGATCAAGAGCCTGACGCACTCTGGACAGAGGAAAAATACTTGTCAACTCCGTCGATTGACATGTGCAGCCTTGGGGGATCAAAACGAACGAATCATGACATTGAGAGAGTAAGTTTTGCTATCCATTCCAATCGTCAATCGAAATCACCACCGGCATTTGACGTTCAGCGTCAGTTTTTCCATTCGATACCCCGAATCATACTCTACATCTATGGCGTCGAACTAATATCTAACATGATAAATGTACAGATGGTGAGTCGGGGTATCTCGTGTCTCCGATCCGGCCAATCACTTCCCCGCCCTCCGCGCCTCCATTATATCGTTTCACGCTCGAGCGGCCAACCTGAATACGTACGCACGTCATTTATTTCCTCTCCCGATATATATTTTTTCTCCCCCTGCTTCGTTATCGCGCTCCGGACGGCTGACACACTCCGAGCTCGCGTTGCACTATTGCTGCGTGTGTGTGTGTGTGTGTGTGTGCGTGCCTGCGTTCGAATCTCTCTTCGTCTGTCAGGGGGATTCGATTCGAATCGGCAATTTCACCCGCACATATTTCCCTCAGGCGATAGATTCTTGTGAGATAATAAATAAATCGATCCTCGCTTCGCGTATACAACGCAAAAGTGCATCTCTGACGTTGCGGAGTCGACACTCCGCTCTTCGACGGATCCTTAGGCTTTGATTGCTTCCGCGGTACGCGTCGACGCCGCTCTCGCGACTCATCGGATCCGATGAATCACCTACCTACCATGTTTTTATACAAGCGACACGAGCGCCGCGCAAGAACGAGCGTGGAGAACGCTCGCCGCGCATCGTTATCGGGCCAATTATCTCCCGTCTTATTTTCGCGATACCCCGACGATAAATCCAATAAACCCGCTGACCGACTGTTATTAGCCGGACTATCCCGCGGCGATTTATCCGCATCTACGTTAGAACAATCGATCGGCGTGGCCGATCGGTAATCGATTAAGACCGGCAACACTTTGGCTCTGGCCTAGTGAGAATTCGCTTCCTTCCACCTCGCTGAGCACATCGATGAAACGGCGATAGCCGAAGTAACGTCGTACCCCGCATCGCCGAGACGACGGCAACGACTTTTCAACACCGCAGACGCTGCGGAGCAGTCGAGCCGTATTAAATCGAACGGTTTATCGGCCCGATAGCTCGAGGTGGCTTTTCATCGTCCCGTTTCCCTCGGCGAGACGGGGACGCGAGGGGTGCTCGGAGATGGCCGATATTTGGCGCTGGAATTCCATGCGACACGCTCAACCTCCGTCGGCGTCGGCCGGAGCTGGTATCAGGGTTCACGACGAACACGAGCTTGGAACTCCGATGTATTATTCCCACGTGCCTCCCGTACGATACAGCCTGGAAGCCACGATACCTCCGAGGCGTAGCCGCCGAGGAATGCAGAAATGTTCATAATGACGGAACCAAGCATCTCGCCGTTTCAATTAAAAGAGAATTTAACGTGCATAAGAAACGAGACACTTTCATCGAGAAGCGAACCATCGATTGAACCGCGCCGAATCGGATCGACGTCGTTCTTTCATAAAAGCTCACGATGTTTCTCATAAAAATAATGAGTATTATTCCTGGAAGTCGAGACGGAAAAAAACTCATTTCTCTCCACTTTTATCGCAATTGCATTAGTGTCGGATAATTTGCGAATGGAGAAAGCGCTTGCTCCGGCTTATATATATTTTCACGTTAATTTTTTTTTCTCGCTATTCCTCGTTAATATTTTTTTCATTTTTATCATCATTATCATTGAAATTGTACAGTATGGTTCCGGGAGCGAGAGCGTCGGGTGATGCAGCCCGGGATCGAGAGGCTTCGACCCCTGAACCATCTATTGAGCTTAAAACTGTTTAATGGCGGGAGGCTGTTCCGTAAATTGCGATGGTCGAGAGTCCAGGAGTACCACGATAACCTCGTGCTTGCTCCCGAGCACTCTGTCTCTTCCCCAAAAGCTCCTGTATTTATCTGTCCGGAACTTTAATTAACGGTCGCAGCTGGCTTGTTGCTGCGACGATATTGGAACGAACCGGAGGGGTAAAAAAAATTCGATGCATTTTTTTTTTTTTTTTCCCCTCCGCTCGGAGCAAATTTTTCTAATGGAAAGCGACATTCATAATCTACGGAGAATTTGCGTTGTTTTTATTTTTCAATTTTTATTCGAACCTCCCCTCGGCTGCTTGCGATAGTCGCGCGAAGTTATTATGGCACAGTGGCCGTGAGTGAAATCGGTTCTGGAAGCTCCGTGTTAATGGGCAAGCACCGCTGGCGAATTGAATCTGCAATCCCGCAATGCTCGTTGCAGGGAGCATAATCCGCAAGCTAGTTCACTTCGTAATCTCGATTTTCTCATAATCTCTTGATATAGTACGCGTCAGACTATGTTATTATGGCTTTCAACGCGTTATGCGGTAGATCCGGAAACAAAAAGGGAGCTGACGCCGGTGCGGGATGCCCGCTGTCGGGTGAAATCTGGAATAATCGAAAAAGTCGCTGGAAATTTGTAAAAACGTCGAGCAACATCAGGGAAATGTCGCGGAACTGTACACTTGTCAGGAATGAGTTGTAAATTAAAGTCTTGAAAATTCATTAAGATGTTTTTATGCTTATAAATATGTTTTATAAATTGCTTGAAAAGGACCTGGAAAAAAAAAAAATCAACTCATAATTATCATGAAAGTATAACCATAAATGTATTTTCCAATCTTACGGTTCGTTATCATTCGGAACGTCTTTGGAATACATATTTGCAGTTACAGACGTTGGCTTTCACAGGATAATTGGAAAAAATATCGCAGAACGGGGAATGCATCGTGAAGTAGAAAAAATTCACGGGCCTGAAAAATGAACATGGCCGGATGTTTCCCACAAAGATGACGAAGAACTTGGCCTCCGCTGGTTTATCGCTATCTTTTTTGTTGGCCTTTTTTTTAACACATCGTGTGAGCCCGGTCGAACTAAAACGCACAACTCAATCGTAAACCTATTTCCGTCCAATCACAAAGACCAGCCGCGTGCGTTGTACATGCCGAGAAGAAACTATTGAATTTTGGTTTCGTCCACGGGTGGTTTTAACTTCGTTTTTAAAGTCCATGAATAATATGAAAGTCCGCGCATGCACGCGTGGGCCAGCTTTGGAAAGCATCGTGGTAGGGCTTAATTGGCCCTGGAATTGGATCACTAGAGCGTCGCTTAATTGAGTCATCGCGGACCGGAAGGGCAACGCGATTTATTCGATTTTTTTTTCTCTCTTTTTCCCCATAGCGATTTTACGTAATGCTCGGCCGAAGTGCGCGACTTGAGTGAAAATTGTCTGCTTTTCCTAAACGATAACTCACTTTCTCCCTGGTCTTTCTGTCGCTCGTCTAATCACCGGGACGTGAGACTCGGTGCAGAAGAAGGTCGCCCACAAGCCCTCGACCCTCGTTGGCATTAATATAAATTTCAATAACGGTCACTCGCCGCCACATGTGTTCGTGAGCTTGTTCGCCCGGACGTGGGTCGAGCCTCGCTCGGGCATGCATAACACATGTGCACGCGCTCACAATACTCTCGTCTCACTCGGACGCATCTTGCTGGCATTGCTAATTCCTCGTGCCGCTTGACGAACCTCGGTTAGAGAGAGAGAGAGAGAGCTCTTGGAATTTATTCCAAGAGACGATGACGACGACCCACGCAATCTATCCTTGCGCTTCTTAATTATCCTCTTTTAAGATGGAGCAAGCGAGATTACGACATCGCCGATAATCCGATAATAGTCGCGAAAAACAGTCCATCGAATGTTAAATGGATAACTCGGTCGAATAAGTGGATGGTAAATTGGCAGAGGATCTTTTCGAATTTCGTCTACTTTGTGCTATTTCTCTCTTAGTTATAAGCAAAAAATTACGGTATTATTACGGTATCTTGATTTGTCCCAGGACTAAATTTTCATTTATCTATTTTAGGCTCGGATCACAATAATCGGCATAAATAATATTTCTTATCCACTTTTTGAAATTCATCTTTGTTGCGGTTTGCCGGGTAAAGCCGCGCACGTGGAAAACTCTTTGCGGTGAAGAATGCTCAGGAGGAAGATACTACAAAGCACCCGTCGAGCCCAAAGGGGAGAGAACCTTACGCAAGACGTCAATACCACGCACACAATGTGACTGTATCACGGCCCGGTCTTGATATAACGTCCGATGAAACGATTTGGAACGTACCCGCAGTAAAAACGATCTTACGAATGCTTCCTCGCTCGGAAAATTCACCGGTGCCTTCCCAAAGGGTCGTAAAACGTCGCGAAGAAAAAAAGTGGTCTACGACAGAAAAAATTGAACGTAGACTAAAGTATCCCGACAAAATGAGTCTTGCGTGTCTGGTAAAAAATGATGGTCGAGTACTCGGTGAAAAGAAAGAAGGTGTTGCACCGGGATAAAAGTATCCTTTGATGGAGAATTTCTCGTTAAATGTATGACGTTGCCCGAGGCATACATTGTAATGATTCGAAAGCTAGCTGCGATAGCTTCCGGTTGGGTAAAAATCGCTTCCACGCGGAGGCGAAAGCACGTTACCCTGGTGACTACAAATATGCGACTCAGGTGTTACGTTGCCGCTCGTGCTATACCTCTGTATGCCGGTAAAGTGCTGATACGAAAGGTGCAAGAGGGTTCGGCAAACGGTGTAGCTACCTCGAGCCAATTCATGGATTCGGCTAGGCTCCTGTAAACCGGAACAAACGATAACTGTTGGGGAAAAAGTAATGCCGGTTGGTAAAGCATTCATGAAGGTTCTTTGGGATCGTGCGAGAAACGGGCATTACGCTTATCCCCGTCCGTTCGCCGCGCGGCTTGTCTTCACGTCCGCGGATTCTCCGCAAGAAACACTCTCTGTCTTCGATTACCTGCAAAAGTGCGTCGTTGTTATTCTCGTGCGCTCGATCCCGCTCCAAAACGGTGAAACGAAACTAGATAGCTTGTCCCTATTTTTTTGCTTTTTAAAGATACAAAAGTTGAATCACAAAGATCCATGTGTACGGTACGGAAAATGTGACCACAGCTGTAGCGGAAACGGCCATTATCGTTACATCAGTCGCATTGCATTAATCGCTTGGGGAATCGGAATAACTTGGCACGAAAACGGTGAGACGCGAGTACACATTTTATTTATATTTTTGGCTGTTTGGAGATACAAAAGATGGATTACAACCATGTGTGCTCAAGATACGGCAAGTAAGTAAGTGATCACAGCTGTGGCGGGACAGGCCATTTCCTCCATCACGTCGGTCCGTTCCACTTTGCTGCCTTACTTGCTAGCGCCCTACGTCGCCCTGCATCGACGGCGGTTGTATCAGTGGCGCAGTGCCACGTTCACTACCCCTGCTCCGAGTACGAGCCAATAAATCACGGAACGAAAGAAATCCCGTCAAATTTATTAAAAATCAATTTCCACGAATAAATCTCGAATTTTAATACGTAAGTTTGAACGTGAGATCGCTTTTGACATGAAACTTAGGACCAGACTTTATTCCCATTTAGTATCTGTCTTAAATTCAAACTCGATCACGTGATGAAGTTCGAAGTTAAATCGGACTCAAAGTCGATCGTATTTTGGGTTCAATATTAGCTTCGAAGTCACAAGTCGAACGTCAATCAAGTGCTCGCAGGAGCGACGGTGTGACACACCGTATTGGCGTTCAGATAGCTTGGCATATAATTGGTGCAGTGTGAGATCCACCGTTGTCGTCTTCTCGTCCCGAATATTCCCCGAGAAACATTCGAGTCAACGATCAGCAAGAGTGCTGGACACTGGTGGATTTTTGGGCTCGTATCCGAAATTCAACATTGGCCCGAGGCACTCTTTACTCCGTTTCCCTGCGGTCCAACAGTGATGTGTCCAACTCGCGGTAGATTCGGTTTCGTTCCTCCGGGGTTGGCCCGATCGTCCCGGGGCCCGGTACGCTTCGGCGGACGATGGCATCCATGTTCGAATAATTGGCGGGACTCTCCCCGTGTGTGCCAAACACAAACGGGTGCCGCCTGTTTGGCTGAATTAACACTGGCCCGTATACCGCGATCGTTTCGGTGACCGAGCGCGGCACCGGTGCGACACCGGGAATCCGAGACTTCGGCGGGACAAGAGACGGAGAATCGGGCCAAGCTGGATGGCGACCGGAGGATGCAGCGACTGTCATTGTATCCGAACGCAGCTTCCTTGCATATCACGTTCCACGCCGCTCAGGCACGTGTACAGCCGCTACCGGTTAATACTATAGCGTCAAGCGTTGCCTCTCGGTGGCATTGGTACCTGTTTCGTGTCTGGTTTCGAAGTACCGGACGGTGGCTCCGTACATGCACACGCGAACATATTTGTGTATTACCGTGTGCGGACAATTGTCGAACTGTACAAGAGGTCCGCGCGAGATACGTGAGCGGATTAAGGGATATCGTTGTCACAATTGAATGGGTTCAGCTATCTCCGGGACAGCTTGTGTACCTTTGTTTATCTGTCGATAACAGGGACCACACGGAGATCGTAGCGCATCTCATTGATTCCTTCGATTTTTACCTAATTAATTTTATTAATTGTTTTTTTTTTTTTTTTTTTTTTTTTTTCGTCGTTCATCGCGCGCCTATCCGGCGCACTGCGACTGGTTCCCGCCTGCCCAAGAATGCTTCCGGGCCGATTTACTCGAGTCATACTCAACTGCATCCGCGACCACTTAATTAACCGACGAATTAGAGAGACCGAGTTCAACGTTACGTGCACGAGCATTCGTGGCGAGGACCTTTGATCTCGAATTCTATCCCGCACTACGAGCTGGCTCGCTTCCGCACGAGGACGATGACGACGAGCGAGTGGTTCTCTCTCGATCTCTCCCATCATCTGTGCGAGATCGAGGCTCTTCTCTCCGAGCATCGTATTACGTACGTACGACTCACTGTAAACGCGGGGTTCTTCAGGCTCTCCTTTCTCGATCTCGTTTCCTGGGCAATCACAAAAAAAGGCACCGCCCGGTTCACCGAGGATGAGAGACCAGCGGGCATTGCCCGGCTCTCTCCGACGTCGAGTCTCTCACTTGCCGACCTCTCCAAACATCGCGGGAAATTACCTTTATCGTTCAGAGTTTTCCCCACGGAGACCCTACGGATCCCCTTCGTCATCTTCTCTTCCGACGATTAATTAAACCCGGAAATTCCTCGTCTCTGGCAATAATTCCCCCTCTCGACTATTCGACTATCCTGCGCGATATTTCGTTCGTTGTCGTCGTTGCCCATTCACTCGCGGTTTCGTACCGCGCTCTCATATAATAACGATACAATTTTTGGTATTCGGGAGCTCAGCCGAATTTTTATGATATCCAACTTTCTGCAATTCTGTGCTATAAATATAATTCCCATTGACTCGCTCTACATCGGGATCGAGAAATAGCAGGCAGATATCTCGGCAGCTTAGGTGAGAGCTCGTTCTAGACGACGTTATTCGACGCGAATACGGCTCCGGACCGATGGAAATCCGGAGAAAAACCACGGCGTAAAAATTTGAGAGAAATTCATGCCGGCCGCCGAGCTTTCCGTGAATATCCCGAAATAGCTTGATCGCCATCCAATTTGAAACGGAACGCTCGTATCGTTACAATTGGCATCCTGATCCCGCGGGAATTTACGAGTCTACTTATGGCGCCCCTAGCGACGATTCGCGAAATAAGCACTGCAACGTCTGGCTTTGCAACAATTTATTTCATTTTTCTTCTCGACACCCGCCGCTCGCAAACCGCTTCTGACAAAGATCCGCGTTAGTTCCCTTTCTACGGTTCTCAATGTTACGACTGGTACTTTCGTTATTCAATGTGCCGGATTCGGATTCAACCGAATTTAAACTTCACCCTTTCGTATCTCATTCTCCGTTTCGTGAGTAACGCGGTTGGCCGTATATTTGATAATAGCACGGTTACGTAATAAGGCAGCTCGCACACGGAGAAACCTGAACAGAGGCTTTTGTGAATCGGCTTCGTCTCATTCGTCGAAATTCGTGAATGCACCGCTTTCGGGGTACCCGGAGACCACCCTTTTAAACGCATTTAGCCGGTACGCTACGGGCGGTGATTCCGGTACAATGCGAATATTACCGTTGAATATGCATAGCCATGAATGAACGTGTGTGGCGAGCTCATTACGCGGAAAACCTGCGAGAATTTCCAAACCCTCGACGTTTGCCAGCCGCAAAGCCGGCGAGCGTCGCAGACGTTAACCGGGAAGTTTCCTTTGGTAAATAAGACGAAACGTGCGTACTCAATCGACACAATTGAGCCTAGGCACGCGGCATCCGTCGCGAATTCACCGAGGCCAAGAGACCAGAAACCGAGAACATGAGCGCTGGGAATATACAAAGGCTGTCGGGTGTGCAGAGCGCATCTCACTAGGGCAACCAAACTAGAGTCTCACTCGAGTCTCACTCGGCTTCTGCTAGAACTATTATTGTGAAATATATATTTCAACAAAAATCGTGATACGCGTGGTACAATGAAAGTTGGAATATGGTGTCGTGAATCGATAAAACACCCTGCATCGGATAGCCAGACCGCTTTCTCATTCCATCTCCGACCGTGTTAATTCGAAGCGTCGCTAATCCGTCCAATCTTGCATCGGAAAGCGATTCGCCCTCCGTGCCGGCGTAACTATTACGGTCCTACCGGGATAACACATGCTCGTGGAAAAATGGCCGCGTGACCGATTGTACGCCGGAGATAAGGACGAAACTCGGTATGGAAGTAGAACGTGACGGTCCGCTCGCGGTGCGTGAGCTTGATAAGGAAAAGCCCGCGTGCGGCGACGTTGTAAATCAAAACGAGCGCGTTCTCCATTCGCCATACAGCCGAGCGTTGCAATCCCCGTAGTTGGCTTCTTCAATGGGGTCGTGCGTGTCACGCGCGGATTCACGAGGCTCTTCGAATAAAAATAGCTCCTAAAAAAGAAGCGATTGACACTGCCGAGAGCCGATTCCCCGATGAACTCCAATGCCGCGCGGTCTCCCTTCGCCAGTCGACATCTCGCCAATCACCGCTCCATCGCTTTTCCATTACAAAAAACCCCCACTCCCCAGTGTTATTTTCACTGTCCTCGTTGACTCGGTCGCGTCGGCCACCACTCCTGCATTCTATTCAAAAACTCTTCAGATACCACCCCCCACGTTCCCTACTTCGCCGAGAGGAGTGTCACAGTTTTCGAGATAAGGATAAAAAAAAAACAAAATGAATAAATAAAATTCACGACGAGAAGTAGAAATCGAGGAGTCCGCGAGATAACTCGTTCGAGAGTCGTTAATGACGTTTGGAAAGAATGGAAAAAAAAAAAAAGGGCGCCCCACCATTATTCTAAACGAACTTGTTTTCGGCGCCTCGTCACTGTACCCTCTCGATCGATTCGCATTCCTTCGCGGATCCGAGGAGGAGAAGAGTCTTTCGCGGTGACTCACCACTCGGCGAGCCCGCGGGGGATCATCAATGGGAAAACTTAGAACTCTCCGAGTGTGCAAACCCCTCGAACGACATTTGCCGTGGCTCCATCGCCGTGAGAGGGTCTCGCGGCATAGTTTGCATAACACGTCACAGTCGGTGGAATACGCGCGGAAAGTGGGATTTATTGAGATGCGCTAGCCAAAAGTAAGGGAAAGACTGATGACGAGTGTCTGAAAATACCCCCGGGCTCTCGACGTAATACCGTTGCTCCTCGAGACACTCTCCTCGTTACCTCAAAACTACATTCTCCGTTCACGGGCCTCGCTGTATCAAACCCCTGCCAAGCTCTTTATTCTCATCCCTATTGGGAAGGGAGCGAGGAATTACTCTTCGAGGCGTGTCGCTGAATTTGCTCCACATCAAAGCAGCGAGGAACCTCACCGCCTCCGGTAATTTCATTCGGTTGAGTCGCACGCGTCTTCCTGCTCAAGCTCGACCGATGTCTCATCGTTTCACGGACCTCGTCAGTCGAGCGAATGCAATAAAAAATAGGAGCCTGCAGCACGGAGCGACGACGTCGATAGACAATCTTCGGACGGATCGACCGCACTGTTTGACGCAGGGAGACGAGTTTTCACTTCCTTGATCAAGGAGGACGAGACTAAAGCGCCCGTTTCCACGTATATAACGACCGTATCGCCGCTCCGCCATGCTGTCCTTTCCACCCTGTCTTTGGGACCCGAACGACCCGGCCAACCCATCGCCCTCGTCGTGTTCTTCGATTTTATTGCCATATCGTCGCCACATTACCGGAGAGACTTCGCGGAGCTTCGTTTCGGAGCACGACCGAGCGTAATTTCTGAAAAATCCGTTCGCCGATTCCGAAAACGTGGGAAACCACAGCAGGTGAATCGCGAAGGTGGAGTGAGCTCGGCGGATATCCTTTCGTCTTTGATATACCATGTGCCGTGGTGTGCGCGGAGGTTGAGAGTATAACGTTCTGGAGCCGCGAGGCCCTCGGGATCCTCGTAAATACACAAATTAGATTTGTTTGCGATATTACCACGGGCGCTTCCGAGACTTTCCCGTCGTTGCCGGGTCCTACCTCGAGAGGACGTCGAGAGACGTTGAAGGGGGGTTTGGACGGCGGTGTCTGGAATAAGGTGCTTGGAAGGAAGTAGGGCGGAAGCGGGATGGAAGGAAATAACTGGCGTCTGCGAGTTCGCGCGGAAGAGAGACAGAGGAAGAGGGTGGAGGCGCTGCGGGATTCGCCTCGAGACTATCTAGACGACCACTGGAGGCTGCGGTGTGCACAACTCCACGGGAAGAAGCCCAAAGAGCGTAAGAACGAGAGGAAGAGGCAAGAGGATCTTCTTTGCCGTCTTGTTCTTCCTGTCTGTGTCGACGCTTTGCAGCTTGCGGTCTCGCTATCCGTTTCAACGGGAACGTTGCGAGGAGGGGGGGGGGGGGGAGGGTGAGTTTACAAGGACCGCGAACGACAACGACGCCCACGCCCGGCAGCCGCCACTCCGGTTATTGTTCCCGCGAGAAGTTATGAAAATTACGTGCCGCCGATGTTAGGCTTCACGGTGAGCTTGCGAGATCCACAAGCGCAAACTTTTTGTCCCGTTACAGCTCCGGCCACGTCCCGGCGCCCCGCCGTTTCCCATTCAGAACGGGCTTCCCAAGGACTCCATCTTGCTTCTTCCACCTTCGATTCATCGTCTAGCATCAGAAATCGGCCGCTTATCCATTCTTCCTCCACTCGGTAATCCTCGAGAGCCCGATACTTTGCGGCAATAACGTTGATTCACGGCCCAACGTCTTGAAAGATTTGCCTCGGTCGCGAGTATTCTTTGACGGTGGTTGTCAAAAAAAAAATCGGGAGAAAGAGTCAGTGAAATTCTTCCGTTTTTCTCTTCACCCGCGCGACGCTCTGGAAATTGCTTCCGAGGCCCTTTGAATGAAAATCCAGCAATGTCCAATGTCCGTCGACATTCGGCACGAAAATTACGCCAATGTAAAGGCGGCGCGAGAAAGGCTTTTCGGTTGTTGTTGTTGTTGTTTTTTTTTTCATTTTAATGGAAAAAATATAATCTCAGCGGAGATAATGCGGAAGCAGCGGCAGTGGGTCGCATCGTCGACGCGAATGTCAGGATGTGTTTGAACGTTGCATCGTGCAGAGAGAAAGAGAGGGCGCCGAGCGCAAAGGCATCCGCAATGGCGTTGTAAGCGCGCTGGTGCTTTGAGTGCAAAATTGAAGCGTGCAATATTGAGCAGCGACGATTACCACACCGTTCGTTATGACTCCGTCATCTCTGGCGGTGATTGTATGTCGCGTCACGTGAGGCCGTTGCAGTTCCCTCATACGCGAAACGTGGCTTCGATGTCGAAGCCAAAAATTCGTCATGGACTTTACGCTACCATCAATCGCGTAATTGATACGTTGCGTCATGAAAAGGTCCGAGTACTTGGAACCGGAGTTGCAACGCGCGCTCCGTGCACAAGCATTCGGTACCGCGCTGCACATTTCGTCATTGGGAAACGACGTTAATCAATATACGAAGGCCGAAACGAAATTTTAAGCCTCCCCGATAACCGATGCGAACGATATTGTTTTATTCGATACATTATAAAGATCATTGAGCTTCGTCGAACTCGCGCGTATTCCAACTTTCACGAGCTAATGGACTATTTCGATTTGCCGATCAACGCGATCATCGGTATACAATATGCATTGTGCAGATGTGTGCACAGGGACGAGATGTGTATGTGGATAGGTGTAGCGCGACTGAACCGCGAGTCGCAACCACCTAGAATGCCCACGGGAGCTGAGGGCTTCGCTCGCGGCCTGGCGCGTTTCGATACCCTGGGGGACGGGTTGATGGCAATATTTGCGAATAAATATTTGACGGAGACAATTTTGTAAAGCTATGTGTGGTTGGCTGTGGCTTTATTCCCCGAAATCGTCCGCACCACCACCACCACCACCACCACCACCACCGCCGGCGACTACGTACGTTTTATCAATGTCCGCGTAACACACAGCTCCGGGCTGTAAGACTTTTTATATACGTCGCTGTGTAGCAAACGTGCGATTGATGGGGCGCATATTCGGAGAAGGGTCCTCAAACTTATTGGGGCATCAAAGTGTTGCGATTACGCGATATTGCTTTCCAAAACTTCGAATATAGCCTGGCATATCGTACATAGTTCACGCGAATAGCGTACAGTATCGTCGTACTATTAAAATCGTAATACAGTGAAATTTTCCATGGTACGACGTTACTTGGTACGATCGGACTTGGTACGATTTTAACAAGGTGGATGGACAATTCTCGTCAATCGATGTCTCCACTCGTATTTCATCGAAAAATTTTCGCACCCTCCAGATGCATCGTCTAGTTAGATCATTGCCAAATACAGGGAACTTGTTCGGTTAGCTTCAGGTACCCGTTCAGACAATCCATTGATATTCCAGCGCAGCCCCGACTATTCGGCAGGCCAAGTCCCTTTACTCCGTGGTCTCTCCCGGCCGTGCGGTCCCGAAGTTCCGCGATTTCCGTCGTCCCGAACTGCACGAATTTCACTCGAAGCTCAATCTTGAATGACGTTCCGCTCCATTTATTGGCCCCGTGGCAACGTGGACGGCTGCCAAGATCGAGTTAGCTTTTTGCGAGTGCAAACGCGGCGTGGTACACATCGCGTATACCGGCCGGTACAGAAACGTACCGGAAATTGACCGGTCGAAGGGAACTCACCGGACAGTCTTCTCCGCTATTCCCGCTCTGCACCCTTTCCCTTCGCCGTATTCACCGACCCGACCGCGACATTGAAAAACTGCAGTGCAAAAAGAAAAGGATTTATTTAAAAAAAAAAAAAAAAAATCATGCATCTGGAAAAATATCACACGATCAACTTTTCCTCTGGATTTTAGGAGCCACTCCGAGAGTCTAGGGATTTTGTCTGCTCTCGGGAAAGAAACGACGTGTAAAGCGCGCGCAAAGGGCAAACGCGAGATTAATCGAATGTCTAGGATTAGACGCTCAAGTTTCGTTTTGCCGGGCGTCGCGACGCCGTTCGACGTTCATTCGTTTCTTCGACCTCTTTTCCGTGTACTTCTCAACCCCTTTTTCCGCCCCGCGTCTCGGGAGACAGCGGGATCTTGGCTATATTCGGGCGGAGCATTTCGCTCGCAAAATTGTCTCAACGAAAAGCCCGTCGGTTCCACCGAACTTGTTTACCCGTTACTTTATACCTCCGTTTTACGAACCTCTCGGCTATATTCGCGATCCCTTTACGAGTTGACAAACTTGCTGATAGATATTTACGAGGGTCGTAGATGAATACTCGGCGCATCTAGATCTAGTCTGATTAACTGCCCGAGCCATCCAATGGAAACCCGCGTGCCAGGACAATACGAGATATCGGTCCATATTACGACCACGAAGTATCAACTTCACGAAAAGTCTCGGCCATAAATTCCTCGGACCATTTCCTTCGAGCCATGAAAATTCGATTAACGGAATGGAGATCGTTGAATTTGTCGCCGATTATTTATACTTCCAATACGCACGAAGGATAATTAGCAATTGCATCGTGAATTTCATGGATGTAATTCAATGATTCTCGTATCGAGGGCGACGAGGAAAAAGTCTGTCCATTATCGAGGAGAATTTATTTTTTTCCGCTCACTGTAACTCATTGGCCGTTCCACTGCAATATCCCGAGGGAAGCTATCGATGTATTTTTTTGTCAAAGGGATCCTATGTTATTGTTACCGAGAGCCTCGAGCTAACGTACAAAACAAAATCGATTCTCCGCCACCCCATGAAATCATATGAATGAAAGAAGTATATAATTGAATATTCGTGCAAGAGAACGATTTTTATTTCGCTGATTCGAAATGCTAGCGGGCATCGAATATTGATAACGATATTCTCTCCCCGGCAATTTCGTTCTCCGTACAGTGCGAGAAGTTCGGTCCAGCGGTAAAGTCCCATGAGTCAGGTTATTTGTCGAGTCGAAATGGGCGGTTCCGAAATACCCAGCTAGGATATCTGGGGAGTCACCCTCGTTACACTTAATTCGCAAATGGTATCGAAATGGGAAAAGAAATAACAAGTTGCTCGTTCACCTAAAAGACCTTCCAGTTCCACGACCGAGAGTTTCACGAAATGAACACGGGACAAACGGACGCACGTTTGTCCCCGATCGTCGAGTACAATTATTGATTGTCACGAAAATATTCCATGAAACCGATCTTGCTTCAGCCTCGGATGCACGCATAGTCCTCGTCAATTTATTATAGTCCCACTCGTTCGTGTTTCGGAAAACCGCAGCATCAATCAAACTCGCCGAATGTCCCGCGCATCGCATCGCGGTTAACGGAGGATCGGCAGGCGAGCGATGTCCCTCGAGGCTGGACACGTCGTGGTCGATTTATATTATCGAGGGTCCCAGGTACTCGCTGCTGGCTCTCTCTCTCTCTCTCTCTCTCTCTCTCTCTCTCTCTCTCTCTATAAAACTTTTAGATTGCTCAACCAACTTAATCGCGCAACACCCCCCCTAGTTGCCGCCGCGCGAAGGGTTGCCGAGCGGGAATGCTTTCAAGATTGTCCTTCTCCGACACGTATACAGACAAATATATATACGAGCACCCCGGGGGAACGGAAGAGCCCGAGCAAATTGCTGCTCCCCGAATTCAAGGGCCTCTCTCCCGTGACCTCCCCTCTCGTGTTTCGCTGTGCAGCAATTATTCCCGGCCTAATTACCATACCAAATATGAATTGAAACTGTTCTCACTCGGCGTATCGCTTTGCATCCTGGCGCCGCGTCGCTCTCCGTCCCCGTTCGTTCCATCGGGCTCGCTTATTAGCTCGGTTAGGGGACGCAACACCGGTGGGGTTCGGCAGAGCAACGGTGACATCTGACACGCCTTTGTAGGGCTCGTCCCGTTCCTCCACCTCTCTGTTTCTCTCTCACCCTTCCGTTCCCCTGTTGCACATCGCGACTCTCCACTCCAGCGGCGCGCACTTTTCGCTCTCGCTCGGCAGTTGGATTCCTCATCGGTCTTCCGTCGCGTACGCGCCCCGCAAACCCCTGCAGAAAAGAATCGCAAATAAGAGTCCGCCTGAGTGGACTCGGATGGAAGGCCCCGGGATTTGATTACCGATCGCAGATTGGGAGCTCCGCCGAGGGTCGCCACCGAACGGATTGCGCCGCACTGATTGTCCGACTCGTCTAATGCCCAACCGCCCCTTACTCGCGTCTTTTTACATCTCGCGCGGGCACCACCGCGCCCTTTGGGCGCAGTTTACGTTACGCGTTATGCGAAGAATCAACATCAATAATTTAGCTTGCCGATCCTTCCGAGGGCTCGAAATTTCCTACGCCTCCTCCCGCGTCGACGGTGAATCATTCGTTTGCTTTTGTATCGCTCGCTCGCTTCGAATTACGTCGACGCGCGATTGTGACGGTTCAGCGGAAGTAGGGTGGAAAGTTGCGTACGCCGGTTCACCGAGTGTTCCATGGATTCTTTGTTATCCCGTCGGGACACGATCCGGGAAGGAGACTTTGGGTTCGATGAGCACTGGGTGGGGCTACTTTTCGTACGTGATTCTGGAGATGCGATGCGTCTTCCGAAAGCGCCGGAAGTCTCGATATCCGCGATTCTGTACGCTCGACGGAACTATTAGCATAAAAATCTACTAATCCGGGAACTATTACGTATCTCGGTAGTCTCTTCTCGGATACGCTACCCAGTCCATCGCTGTGTTCCCGGGGAAGTTCCCGGCGCGAACCGCGAGGATTTATCGGTCGTGACGTCAGCCGGAGGAAATAAAGAGAGCAGGAAAGAAGTTCTCGACGTAGCTGTTACAGCGAGAGGGATGAGGAACGAGGCGCGGCATCGGCAAAGTAATGACTGTACCAACGAAGGGCGGTGATAAGAGAAGAGTAAAAGAAGAGCCCGCGAGAATGGACGGGCCACAATTCCGCTCGCGATACTTCGCGTATAGATCATAAATAGTCCATTCGGATTCGTAGATGTACGAGATAAGCGGCCCCCGTTGGGGAGGATGGAGGATCCTGAAACAAGCTATGAAAGTCGAGGAGCCAACAACCCCTCGACGGCGCGGTCGACTGACACGTACGCGAAGGGCGCCCAGTAAAACCGGGGCGATTTCGGACCAAGTGCGTGACGAATGCCTCGTGCGTACGACAATTTTATTATCCCACGAGTCTCCGAACGTACCGAAGTACGCCGGTTCGCTCAACGAATTCTCGTGTACACAACGCGATACTCTGCGCCGCACAGAGTGGCTGCACCGATAAGAGATCTCCCTCGATATACTGCCGGAGAGACGAGCACGCCTCTGCCCTTTCGCATCATTTTATAGCAATATTTTTCGTTATCCGTTCACATCCGACATTGAGTTTCTGGATTCGTTGCGGCGGTGCGAGAGTTGCGAGCGAACGAGCCGGGGCTGTAGAATGGGGGTGCGATTTTCTCTCTGGGGGGTCGCAAATAACTTTTCGCGAAACGAGAGTATTAGTCGTTTCGGCTTCATCGCTCCCTGTGTCTCGTCTGCGCCATAATGTTCAGCCGCTGCTCTGTTTTACTTTTTTCTTACTCGTTAGTTTATTTTTTATTTTTTCAAATTTTTTTATAATTACGTCGCAACGAACTAATTTTCCATTCGGTTCCTAATGGGGACCGGATAACGAATAATGTAACGCGTTAGTCGCAGGGAAGGGGGGAGGGGGGAGGGCGTGGAGACAAAAAAATTATACGTTTCGTTTGGTTGCGAAGCCGATGTTTCATCCGAAATCCCTCGTTTGCATGTGAAATATAAGCTGTCGAGGATTATAAAGCTCTCGCCAGAGCTTTGCATCGACCAGCGAGCTTTTTTTTTCTGTCCCAGCTCATCGGAACACCGTACGATAAGTCCGTAATTTTCTTTTTCAGCCAGTCGAAGCATCGACTTTTTGTTCATGCTTAAAACTGTTCGCTCGTCAAGCGGTAAACATTTTTTTTTTCGAGGAACAGAACGGCTGCAAAATCACCGTTTCCACGTTATTGGGGAAAAAAAAAAAAATGTTGTGCACTCTCATGAATTAACGGGGTTGACTGTCGCGTTTAATATACGCTGAGATAAGGTACTGACGAAAATTACCGTAAAAGGAACAGAACTTTGAGGTATAAGATCGTTCTGACTCCCGGTCAAAATTCACCACATGATTTTTTTTTTCCAGATCCTCTCAAAGTCCAACCATACGAACAATCGATGATTATTCCGTTTGCGTGAGTTGAATTCTTTCGTTGAGCCTCGAAGGAATTCACGTGTGACCCTCATTACCCCACTTCTCCTCGGTTCTCCGAGGTCCAAAAGCGTGAGAGATTCGCAGGAATGTTCAGTACAAGGTTGCAACTCGGGTACAGCGAGATAGACGGACGGACGGACGGACAGAGCGTTCGGCCAATGCAGGGGCTGCGCCACGGCGATTTATGCCGGTCGAACGAATCGCGTGGATCCTGACACGAGAGAGGAGCACACGGCAGCGCGTAGGGTAGAGGAAGCGAGTTGGCCATACGTATGGCGAACGGATAACCGGATTGAAATCACGACAGATCAAAAGACTTTCCCTGTGGGAGATCGTAATACCGCCGATGTGCGTTACGCGGACCAGGATTCCGGGGACGATACAGGAGCGCAACTCGGCTGGGACATGGGGATGCGAGCAAAGGGGTTGCGGCTGCGATGCGGATAGACAAATCGAGACCGATCGAAAGCGCGATGCGCGGTGACGAGAGAGAGAGAGAGAGAGAGAGAGAGAGAGAGAGAGAGAGAGAGAGAGAGAGAGGGAGAGGAGCCAATCAGGCAAAGAAGAGATAACCGGATTCGCGGCAGAGGCACACGGGGACTATCTCGAACCATCATCACGGATAGCGGCGTAATGCGTGTACTCGCAGTGCCAGTTGCGCGCGTCACATCGAGGGAACTCTGTCTCGTGCCGTCTGTTGCGGGACTGCATCAAACGCGGAATCACCCTCGTCTTTACTACTTCGTTAAACCGGATTATTAAATAGATTATCCGAGTGCGGCGCTCTAACGAGCACGGCGAAATACGCGATTACGAGTGGATACATCTGGAATCCGATTTTATTTCAAATTTTTTTCGACAATTTTTTGACGATGGACCGGTCGAGTTTGAAATGATTCTCTGCAATGAAAAATTTCAGAGTATCTTTCCCTTCCTCGAAATGTTCCTCGTATTCGCTGTTGTAGAAGCGAGACAGAAATCCCATTTGAGGTTCCGGGAGATTTTGATTTTTCAATCAGCCGTAACTCTCGGAGAGCCGGTTTCATTGCGATCCTCCTCTCGTTCACTCGCTCGATGGGCCAAGTACCTCGCTCGGCATTAGCTTCGGTACATGGAAAAAAACTGCCTCCTCCACCACCGCTTTTCCTCTCGCGCCTTCACCTGCAAATTACACGAAGTGCAAGTGGGTAACACAGGTAGAGAGTGTGGGAGATCAAAGGCAGAGGAAGGGATCGTTGTAGAGACGGCGGAGTGGGATTCTGTGGTGGACGAAGCCGATCGCGATAAGGGCGCGAGAAAGAAGGGGCAAAGAATAAGGTAGATAAATGGAGAACAAAAAAGAGGGGATGCGGAAGAAACGGGTAAAGGGACAGCACGAAGATTCGCGAGGGGGATAAGGACAACCGGTTTTTCGTTGCTCGATCTGCAAACCCATCTTTTTTCCTTCTTGTTTTTTTTTTTTTTTTTTTTTTTTTTTTTTTTTTTTTTTTTTTTTTTTTTTTTCAGCACGAAAAACCGTTCTTGCTTCTCTATTCTGCTCCGGGTGCGCCGTTCCACCTCTCCGCAAACCATTTTCGACATATGCAAAGGGCGTGAACGCTATATCCATCGGATTTTCACGCGACAACTCGATTCCGTTAACGAAAGGAGTCCCGCTGGGAAAGCCGCCTGCGAATGTCGAATCGAAATTCCCTCTCGTAAGATAAACACATAGTAGTCGTAGTTACTATCAAGATTCAATAGGAGTGTGTTGCATTCTCGCTCGAGAACAGGAGATGCACCGAAGAGCAAAAAAAAAACGTACACGAAAACAGGGACACACAATCTGGCCGTTTTCGCGGGCGTGTCCGATTGCCTCGGGGATGAACATGAATCGATTCAACGAACCAGGATAAAAAGAAGGGTCATGGGATTCTATTACTTTTCCCCTTGGTCCGTTGATTCGACACCTGGATCTCTCGATGCACTGGCGATCCGTTCCTCGAACGAAAGGGTCCACGGCTCGTTTTTCGCAGAGCATTATGAATACATAGAAACTTTATTGCTACTGCGATAAATCCCCGACAGGCCATTGCTGTTCCGAAGGTTTCGAAAGGGTACACATTTTTCTTACTTCGAGGCACAGAATTTTTACATTGTCGTCGGTAGATCGGCGAGTGAAAAAAAAATATCTCCTTGTCGGTAAATACCGTTGTAAACGAGTCCTGTGTGGTAAATTGGGTCGTTCCTCGGTGAAACGTCAAAGAAAAACGAGGTAGAACACGCGATAGTTGGTAGGTGCTGAGAGAACACGTAATCGCGAGTTCAGTTGAGCTTGCCTTCTACCAAGAGTTACGTATGGTTATTATACTGCGTTATAGATCTTCGCATGCCACTATGTGTGCAAGGCGGATGGGCACATATAGCAATGCGTGTATTTACATACGCGTTGCCAGCCAGCTGCGTTTCCTGCCTCGGATCCGACGCTTGTGTGTGCTCAGCGAGGCTGACGCGCGATTACGTAAAGCAATTAATTTCGTAGCGGCAGGCTCTCTGTCTCTCCCTCAACCTCGCCGAACCTTTTTCTCCCTCTCGTAATCTCTTTCGCACTGTTACACGTGTTCGGTTTCTCGACGCTTTGTGGCTGGAAAATTCACGCATTGCGAAGCTCGCGTTTCCACCCCGACCCCTTACCTTTTTTGTGCCACGAACGTTTGGATGTTCCATGCGGTCTTCGGGAGAGATTGGAAAATTTCGACAGCGCACAGGGGTGAGGAACGGAAGTGCGAAAGAACCGCGTGATAAGGACTGCGATGATGAAGGGAAAAAAAAAACGAAACGTGCTCGTGGTCGCGGTAAGAGATCGGAATAATGGTAAAATCACGAGAGAGGATAAAATAGTGCCGAGGTTTGAGTCGTTTCGAACCTATACACCGGACTAGACTCGGTGGTCGGGAATTAAATTCTAATTCGACGTTGGACGCCTTGAGGCGCTTTCACGTTGAGAACCGTGCGCGAGATCCACAACCCATAGCGTTGGCTGACGGAAAAAGGGACGAGTTCTCTCCATCTCGCGTTCTTCCTTGCCTCTCGACCATTAATCTCTCTTAGTCGGAGCGTGGTCGGTAGTGCGAGAGCTAGACTACCGGCAGGCTTCCGGCAAAAACGGAGAACGAGCTGCCCGCGAGGGGTCCTAGGTACCAAAATTGACAAAGAACTCGACTGCGAGACCTCGCAGCATCCCTTCCAGCTCTGCCAGAGTACGTCGCTCCTGGACCTTTTCACCGTACTGCCTCTTATACATTCGTCTCCTCCCCTCTCGCACGAGATGAAAGATGAGCTCACCCGGAATTGAGATACCAACGAAATCAACTTCTCGACCACTCACCAATCGCTGTCTCAATCGGCCGACATTCATGATACTCCTTGCGACTCTTGATTCTTTTTTGTCGTCGCGTCAGATACGAAGTACGTGTCTAGAGAAAGTCGTGCAATTAGAAAAAAAATGTAGTTCGAGGATTATTATCTGGACATGTTCATGAACTCACGCCGCGGTAAGTAGATAAAAACGTGTTGGATAATTCGCGCGTATATACTTTGTCGATTCGATTTTGTTGGTGTTGGAAGGAGAATGTATTCAATGCGAGAGGACATAAACTGTGCCGGTGTCAAAGTTCCGCCGGTTGGCCGGTCGAGTCGATAATTCGATCGACCTCGCGACGACAAATCAATCGGTCTATCCACCGGCTATCATCGTCAACCGTAAATCCAACAGCAGCGCCGCGATTTTAACCGAAGATTCCAGCGCACCGTCACAAACGCGTCGCGTCGCTCCTCAGTCGGAACTCATTATCGATGACTCACAGCTCGATTAAACACACCACATTATTGTGCGTTGCCAGCGGATCGGCACGAGGTGACTCTCTTCGATCGGCGCTAACGTGATCGAGCGTCGACAGCCTTGCAGATTATCGTCGCACGCCCCGCGATTGTCGAGCAACCGCTTCGTGTCTTATCGTATTTGTCATTATCAATAAATATTCTCGTGCACTTCCGCCACTGACATCATATTCAATTACGTGACTCTCCGAGTGAAATTAAAGAACGTAATATACCCGAGAATCGTCAGACCGTTGAATCACTCGTTTCGATGAGTCGTCCGGAAGTTCACATTTCCTTGTTCATAAAACTCGAAGACGCATCACGATTTCTAACGATTACGTTGTCATTGTCTGTTTCAGGTAAGAATTCGATGAACCGGGGGTTCTTTCGTCGCAGACGGGGTCTCTGAATTATTGCAGCTACCCTCCTAGCAGCTCCGTAATTTGTGAGTAACATTAGAAATAGAAATGGACGTGACCCAAAAGAGCGCGTGGCGAACCCGGTGGGGCGACGCGAGTGAATCGCGAAACTGGACCTACTGACGATGGGTGCAACGGGGGATGCGCTTGGGTGTGTCCTGTTCGCGAGCGTGGGGTTTGCACAGCACAAACGGACGAGCGGACGTGGGGTGTTCAAACCGTAAATCGTGCCACGATAAAACGGCCACGGCGAGGCTCGTTTCGTGGCCTAGTATCGCCGGGGACTATTGTGTTCCCTGGGCAAAATGAGCTTCCCTCTTGATTTACGATTATATCCCTCGATGCCCCCTGCACGCCCTGGCCCACGGAAGATGGTCCGGTATTAGTAGTCGCCGTCGCGTCACAACTATTATACGCGATGCACCGTCGCTTTTCCGCGCGCGACTCGCGTCCCTCGACGCGGCGATGCCGACGGTATTTATTTCGTAAATATCGCGCTTCCCTCGGTTTCATTGATCTGCAACGCTCGAGCTCATCAGCTTCCGTCGAGCTAATCGGGTCAACGCTCAACTAAAATATCAATGACTCGTGTCAAATTCGCTCGCGTAACGCCAAAGAAAAAAAATCTTTTGATTCTTACAATTCCATACGGTATTCAAATGTGTCACCTTGACGTCGTTGTTTCGATCCAATACAGAATTGTAATCAATGAAAAGGGGATTAACATTTTTTTTTTCAAATGCATTGAGATGAAGGAAATTAAGACCGGTCACTTAATTATAAATCCGGTATCCGTGCAGTGATGGAAACTTCGGTCTCTGCCTCAAGATACTACACTAAATTATTTCAAGACACCGTAGTCAACTCCACGCGTCGAGACGACCGGGTTGTCAGAAGCAATCGAATGCCGGAGCGGTCGTGATGGCAAGTCTCATTCCCCGACGGGCCGGACAGAAATCCGATTGCCTGCTCAGTACCTATCGAATTGACATCGGCTGCTCACGTTGCGACACGATGTTTATTAAATAATCGTCCACATTGTTATTCGTTGAAATTAACATTGGCGTTCGGTGAAATAATTGTACGGAACCTCGATTTTCATGATCCTATTGTTCCCAATGCTTCATTTTCTTGAAAGACAGACGAGATACAGTGTCCACAAATTGTTACAAGCAATATTGCATACGTGACGCGATAACTGGTCGGTTTTGAGCATTGCCAGCTTGACTCCATGGAAGTTGCGCTCGATCACCAAATGACATCGAAATTTTGCGTCATGACTCGGATAACTGAAATTCGAATGAAGCAACTTGCATCGACGAAACTGTCGTGACCCGTTGGCGACCGCCTTGCTGACTCATTGAACTGCCGACTCGCGGATTCAAGATCATCCATAACTGCTATGAGAACCGATTCATTTTGAAAGCCGTAACCCACTGGCTATCCCAGGAGCGCTCCTTCCTCGTTCAACCGGATGGTCCCAACCCTCGCGCATCGACATGGGGTTTTCCGCCCTTCTGTTTCCTGGCATTCGACGTACAGTTCGGCAGCGAGTAGTTCGGCCGGAACAGCACGGGAGCTACGGTGCGAAGACGAAAAGTAAAAATAGGAGGGAGCGACCAGCCAGAGGCGTTAGCCCGGGACGGCTACGTCGGATACGTCGCCAGCCCCGAATCGCTTTAATAGAGAGCTCTCAAAATGTCGTAAAATCCCGACACCAAAATCCACCCTCGGCTTCCCGACGCTCCTGTCTCTTACTTCTCTTTCTATATTCTCCGCTCGCTGGCCTTACATACTTCCAAGAGAACCCCGGAAGTTCTTCGGCCACGTTATCGTTGCGACGGAGACCCTCATGGCCGTTCGGGCGATATGAAAAGCTCCGCGCAGCAGCACAGGACCGAAGAAATGAATTCCGGTTCAATCAAGTCCTTTCGGTACTTCGCCTCCTCATTCCTTCCGTGTGCACGTACCGCGCTCAAACGCGTGTCCATTTTTGTCATGAATTTTACATCTTTTCCGACGAACAGTTTCAGATTTTTACTCGATTTTTGGCAACCCTCACGCATCTGAAACTCTGTTCGAAATCTAGCGCGGAACGTATATAAGTTCTTATTTTAAACATTCGGAGTCCCTTCGAATTGGGTCCAGTTGTATATCACGGAGATTTACGCATCCCCCACTTTTATGATCGTGAAGAGAAAATGAAAAATTTAACTCGAAATTCAATATCTAGCCGAGTGCGCGTAATCGAGTATTTAACGGCGATATTAAACAGACGGGAGAGCTTCGAAATGGATTTTCATCACGACGCACAACGCGTCCTCGTTCGTTCCGCTATAAACGTTTATACTAGAAAATTTGATTCATCATTCATCGTCACAGCCCCAGCCGGACGGAGCGACGAAGCAAACATTCCCATACTCCCGCTAAAGCGTATAATGAAGAATAATGAAGAAATAATGAAAAAAAAAAAAAAAAAAAAAAATCCTATGCTCTTCAGGTAGGCAGGCGGAAATGTGGGCGTTCGCGAAAAGTTGTATCCAAATGAAAAAGCTTCAATTTGTCGAATTCTATATCCGTGACGCTCACACGTGCCTTTTGTCCCTTTCGCACTCGTCCTCGCCTTCTTCATCCCTCTTCTCGTTCACCCTCGCTCTCCGTTCCACCGTTATCGCGATTCATGAATCGCGAGAGAACGACTCGGCGTCCAATCAATGCGGCACGTTCTCGTCGATATATTTCACTCGGAGAGAGTTGCACTTGGTTCCCTCTGCGTACAGTCGGGCGCAGTCCCACACCACTGGCAATAAGGCACAGTTGCTGACTGATGGTCTCGCTACGTCGGGGACGGCCCATTCCAAGGATTATTATAATACGCCGTTCCTTTGTGTAATCGTCGACGCGATCTTTCGCGCAGCCATTCTTTCGTCCTCGCCAGTCTTCCGATAGTTTCTCGTCGAGCCTGACGTTATCGACCATTTTCGACTCATTGTATCCTTCGGCTGAAAGCCTCTCGGAAGCTGACCTCACCCTGCCGCGTTCGCATAAAAAAACCTTTGAGAAATTACGATGGCCGCTGGAATGAAGACCAAACGAGCGACCCGCGCGTTCTTTCAGACAGTCCGGAAAATCCGTGTCGGGAACATTTTGCCTCTTTTTTACCTTTATCGTTATCGCGATTCTGTTTTACCTCTTACGTTCCCCTCATCCGGCTGACATATAGATATGTGTACGTGTATGCGTGTACACGTATGTAAAAAAATATATATACGTTTGAGTCCTGGCGCAGCGACAAACGGCTCGCTCGAGAAACGTGGTACACTATCGTTGTACGGTATTCCTTGCATTGAGCGTGGCTCGAGGCCTTCGCAGCACTTGTTCCTATTCTCCGAGCTCTTCGTCACCGAGTCCCGCTCCGCTGTACTCCTGTTGCTCCGGCACATGCGATAGAACAAAGTGAGATTAAGGCCGATAAGTCGACCCGCGAAGAGTCACGACTGACTTCCCCGCAAGCACGAACGTTTATATTCTACTCGTGCAATAGACCGTACTTTCGCGACTATTCAATTTTCCACCGTCGCGGCATTCGGCATGCGACGTTTTTTTTTAAATAAAATTTCACGCACGTAAATATTTTCCTCTCTTATTATTTTTCCCGTTGTTCCGCGAAAGCTCACCTTTGACTGAATCTCGACGGAATTTTTTTTGTATCCTCGTGGCGCCGAGTGACATTACACGAGTGTGCGTTTTACCCAAGGCTTGAAACACAATAATAATAATTTTTTTTAAATACCAAATATTAAATATTAAAAACAACAGTAGAGTCGTGGAAACTGTAATGATGAAAGTTTCACTACATCGCAAGTCGGTTGGCTGTTTGTATAGCTTGAACCGGACAACGTTTAAAGAACAAAAAAAAATTGTAACAAATGAAAACGTTCGTTGAAATTGTAAAATAATTTTCCCGACTGGGATAAAAAATCTCCGACGCTGTAATTGTTCGTCGAATTCTTGTATTCGAGTTCCTCGTCTGCATCGAAAACTTTTCCCTCGGTACTGTTTTTTGTTTTTGTTGTAAAACTCATGATTCGTCCACATATAAAAATCTTCAAACTTGAAATTCGTCCCTTTGTACGAATAAAAATATTAACTGAGTTTCATGGTAATAAACAAAAAAAATTTTAATAAATTTCTCATAAGACATCTGAAAATAGCCAAAAAACCGGCGATTCTCTCTTTTTTCGTTCGTGAACAATTAGACCGATAATTAACGTTTTTTTCAATCTCGTCACGCTGCTTTTACACTTTACTCGTCGCTCTCGTTGCTTGGACCCCGTTTCGCGTCAGTGCGCCAGTCATCCCCGCAAATGATATTCCGAGCATCCGGTTGGTTTATGCGCCATGTGCAATATATCCGTGTCGCTCGTGCGAACGCGGTCGTATCGCAGTGCACGCAGACGAATGGCGTCTACACGCGTATTTCTCGAGTGCACTGCACGGTAAGCGTGACGTAACGCGTGAAACGGCAGTAACAGCGACAGCATACGTAAGGCACACGCGTGACAAACGTGTGTTACTCTCCGCGTTACGGCCACGTTATGTCTTCGTGAGGTTCGGTACGTGGATGTAAAACCATTTACGATTCGTCCATGTACTCGTCGGTGCGACCACGCATTTCCCCAAAATTCACAAACACGAACAATTCGTCTCCTCATCTCACGGTTGCCTCCTTCGGAGTAAATTCTAGAAAAAAAATGAAAAAAAAAAACCATAAATACATAAACAAAATTGCGATGGTGCACGAGGATTCTCTTCCCGTCCAGCGAGCGTCCCGGCATAGTTGGGACAGGGAGGCGTTGGGACTAAATGAGCGTAGGTAGCGAATTCTCATTCCCTCGCCTAGCTGCTCGCTTCCATAAAAATGTAAAACGGCGTTATTTATACGATACGCGCGCGGGAAAACACTGCGGGACCTGCACTGTTTCGTGGGGTTGGTCCGGGGGGGGGGGGGGGGGGGCGCAAACCCTCGACAACCTCTATTCCTCGTATATCCACTTTCCCCTCCACGAGAGTTTTCCGCCTATTGTGACGATATCCACGCTTCCGGTTTAGCGTGCCGGGGGTTCATTGTTGTCAGCCGGAAAGTGTTGGTTTGGTGGGTCGGGTTTGGGAGGAGGAGTCGGAGGGAAAGAGTGTCGACGTGTAACACTTTCCCGCGTTAGGGAATCCGGGCTTGCACGAGCTCGCTGGACACAGTCGTATGTGGATATTTCGTAAAAAAAAAATTAAAAAAAAAAAAATAAAAATAAAAAAAGATATAGTTAACGCGTACACGCATTACTTTGCATACAGGCGTGCAGCTTGAAGCACGATGGGCGAACCTGTCTACACCGACCTTACGAGACATACTCGTATCCGTGCTGACGGTCGGAGCAGGATATTTACAGGAAGTTACACGATGTCTCGCCGGCCTAATCCACTGCTCTTGCGTCTCCCACCAGGATCGGCCTGGTTTACGCGTCGAGGATTTACGTTTGTACACATTGTATACGCACAATTATCTTCAGCCTCGCGAGTCATATTATGAGCTTGTAATCCTGGCATATTCGTATAGAACGGATACTCGAGGTCGACGGACCGGACGTTAATGGACGACCGCTCATGGCGCAAGCGGACGAGTCGGTGTGCCACGCTCAGCCGGTAACAGCGCCGGCATCGCCCGGAAACAGCAAAACAATAATTTTTGCGCTGGTAATGGCTGGCCGGACAAGGTCGCGATTTATAGGCCCGTGCGCTTGCCCGACGGGAAGAGAGAGAGAGAGAGAGAGAGAGAGCCCAGAGAGAGTCACAGAGTTCTGGCACCGAAATGATACGACGGAATTGCGACGACGAATTCCGCACCTTCCCCGATGAATTTTCCGCTGGCCCACTCGTTCTCATCCCTCCGTCTGTCGTCGTCCCTCTTTCGTTTCTCCCTCCCTCGCGAGCCGTAGGATCGGCGAAGGATGACACGGTTTTTTATTCGCCGCCCTACACTGTCGTTTACCCTGCTCGAATTACGGTGACCCAGTCGGGACGAGCCGGCTAAGTCGAATAAATCGCGACTCACATCACTGCGCGCCTTGCCGCGGCGATAACTCAGCTCTTCGGACGTTTGTTCAATCTCTCCGGGCGGGCATTCGCTGGATGATATTTTGGACGGGTTTGGACGTCTTTGCCATTAGGTGGAATTTCATTTCGTTGCAATTTAACGTTACGTGTCGCGATAGTTATTTGGCTCGCGGTGGATGAACGGCATCGACGTGACGTTGAACTCCGTACCGCAGAACTGCACGGGTGTCGATGGATCAGTTCCAGGTGGCCGCACGCGTTTGCTCGGACGCTCCACCTATATCGACATCGTAAATGCGCGAAACGACCGTACGATTGTAACGCGACGTCGACGACGAGGTCAGAAACCCCGGGCAGTCCGGGCGGAGAGCTCTGGATACGGTGAGCGAAATACCGTTCGCCACTGACGTGCAATGAAGTAATTTACCGGAGCGAGCCCCGGCTAAGTCCGTCGACCGAAGGCGATCGTTGGAAAACCTTCGTACATCGTTGTTTGTGAAATTGTCCTATATATCTTATTCAGCGCCAACCAAGAGCGATGCGATCCGTTACGGCGGCCAGAAAATTCAATACGCTTCGTCTCTCGGAATTTCGAATTTTCAGCGGAAACCAATGTTGCGAGCCGTCCGGGCTCCCCTGGACGGACTCGAACTCTGCAGGATAACAGCTCGAGAGTGGAAGGGTCGCTCTGTGTGGCAAAGGGTACGCGATTGCGGTGTGGCTGCAGGGGTGGAGCCGGAAGTTGCTCGAGAGCTTTACGAGGGCCGATGCTACTCTACATACGCACTGTAGTACACACGCGCGTTGTCACGCGTCCTCAAACTTAATGCCCTCGACAAAACATAAACTATACGCCAGCGCGGACCCTCTCACGTGCATGGCGATCTCCCAGTTTCGCCCGTTGTTCGCTGTTCGTCGCCCGAACCTTCTCGCTCTCTCCCAACGAGATTTGTGGAAGCATCGGAAACGATCAGTCGCCACTGCAGCGCTTTCGACATCGGTGTGCTGACTTGTACAGGCATTTGTAACGCGGATGCACGAATGCTTTCGCCACCGATGCGTGACGGTTCTAATGTCACTCGCGTTCGTCCGCGTCCCCGACAAATTATCGGAAGCAAAGAGCCTCCGGCCGCAATTATGCGACCTGGCATTCCCGCGAATTCGCGACCGACCGCATGCGCGAGTCGCGCCGACTGCGCTTCAATTTGCGGACACACGAAGCGCCAGCAACCGTGAGCGAACTTCCGAATTAATGGCATTCTCCGCGACATTCTCATTCGATTCCATTGCCCACTTGGACTTTCGTGCGAACGATTTTTTTTTTTTCTCATGATGTAGAAACGTCTTTAGAGACAAATATTGTGAGAGACAAAAAGCGTTATATTTAAAGTCGCCGCTGGAAACATATTCAGCAAGGTATTCGGGAAGACATTAAGCAAGCATTAAGTAAGTAATTCCTGGATAACTGCAGCAAGGTATTCGTCCATTCCGCATAGTACATGTTCTATGTGGCAATTGTAAAATAATCCTCGTACCGCATGAACGAGGGTTGCTGGCGATTTGTAGGAACGCTTGTGAATCGTATGCAAATTATCATGCTCCCGTGTAATCACCATGGTAGCCAATAAAATCTCGTATCCCACTCCAATTCGATTCGAGTTACCCTGGCACGAAGGGCGATAAAAACGCTTACAAATGAGAGTAACGAATGGATATGTCTATGCACCGATAATATGTAAATTTTTCTCACATTACGCTCCGCGCATAGTTTCCGCGTTATAAAATATAATGTGTACACGCTAAAATTGATTGCGGTGCGTGACGACGGTAAACCGCGAATATCATTCTGTCGTTTTTATTCCTCGTATAGATCGTACGCAAGGAATATTATTAGATCGATGAGCCATGGAGAAATAATTCACAACTACGGTAATATACATGCTGTGCCGCGTCTCCCTCGTGGTTTTAAACAACCTCATAAATCTGCGAGAGAGCTCCATGAAATTCTAGATGCTCTCGTTCTTCTCTCTTTTACTCTCGGCTCGAGCCCGATCCGTGTATATATTCATAATATCTTATGTGTATACGAGACGGAGGGTGGTTCGCGCGCACGAACACGCGAAACGCGTGCGGATTTCATGCAAATTTCACCTTTTCCACCTAATAAAATTCGACTTCGGGCCGCTGCTTCTGTTGGGTTGAAGTCTCGCAAGAAACGGCGCTTATGAACCCGCACTGCTTGCTTATGTTTTTTTCTATCTTTTCTTTTTTTTTTTTTTTTTTTTCCGTTTTTCACTTCTCTTTTCGTAACGCGGCTCTCGTGCCTCACGGTGTTGAACCTGAGAAGCTCCGAGTAGCAGCAGCTGCGTAAACAGATTTTACTTAGGATACAACGCGCCCGAATGGGAAATGCTCGAAGCGGCCGTTCTCGTTGAATAAAAGCTTCTCGAACTCTCGGAATGGCTCATTGCCTATTCCAGGCAATAAAATGAAGCACGGCCAAAACGGGCGTCGGCATTTTATCTCGGTATGAAAAAATTGGATACCCGCTCTTGCCGTTGCGACAATGTTATCTTGTCATTTGTGTAAACATATTCCCATCGAAGAGTCTGCAGGGCGGCATTCACCTAATGGTAGCGTTATACTTAATTGCCCGAATATCATTATAATTGTTCACATTTACACAAGTAAGGTATAACACTTGGATTTGCATTCGTTAGCAACAATGATATTTCAATAAAAAAAAAAAAAAAAAAAAAAAAAAACAAGCTGCATATTCAACCGAGAGTATCTTGCAGTGGACATTTTGAGGTTTCCTTTTCAGAAATTTGTCGCGCATGTACTTTGGGTGAAAAAACGGCTTGCTCCCTATGCTATAATAATAAATAAATCAATACACGAACAAGAATAAAAATCCTCCCTCTACACTGTCGTCGGATCCGGAGCGACGCTTATTATAATAGCCGAAAAAAATAATGGAAATGACACAGCCTGTGGAATGACAACGGTCGCCTGGAGACATACGCTTTTAACCGAAAGCTCCTTCTTAAAATTGGCTTCGATTGGATAACGTCGAACAGTTTGTACAGGAAAGTCTTGTGGGCAGGCCAGATCGGGATAATTTCCCTGGAGAGCCCGCTCCGGCCCTCGCGCACCTGCTGCAATGTGCACCATGTACACGCTTATATATATATATATATATATATATATATATATATATATAATATACGCACATGAACATATCTCGTAAAAAGATTATAGAGATGAGACCTACATGATTCCGTTCGACACCCGACCGTATCGCTTCCCATGTTCATGACCCTTTATCGTATTAAAATTTATTCCGACGAATTATTCGCTGACAGTTTTCACCTCACCGTTTAGTAAATTTGAACCGAAAATTCGACAATCTAGAATAACGGTCCGGTATAATGATATTCCGATAATTAATGTCACTAATTTTCTAGCTATTTCAAATGCACGCCCAAAGCCCCGCATTGACCGTCGTTCCACGCCGAAGCGGCGGGTGTAACGAAATTTCTACGGCGGAGCTAATTTAAATAGGATAAATTCAGAGGTTTACGGTATCCGTGCAGCTGTTTCACCGACGTACGGTACTCTTTTGTTGCACAACTCGGTACGTTCGATCACCGCACGCGTTCACTCAATGTATACATTTCGCGATGGCCCGATAATATCAAAATACTCGGATCGTTAATCGCTTGGGCAATTCGCATCCACCAACAAATTCGTTGAATGCAACCTCCATATAACTATGCGGAGCTCTTCGTCGATGGCGCGTCGAGCGCCCGTTAATCCTTCTGTCGCCCGCGACATCGCTGCATACACACACACACACACACACACACACACACACACACACACACACACACACACACACGCACGCACTAACAATCTCCAGCTGGATACATACGTCGAGCCGCCGCGGTTATTAAGGCTATTAAAATTTGTTTCGTCGCGCTCGTGACTCGAAAATTACGCGAGGTTCGCGGAGCTGCGGGGTTGCGTTGCACCGCTTCGGTTCTCTTGCTACACGCTGCTTTGCTTCCGGAAAATTGTGTGCCGTACCCCGCCGCACATCACTTTACTACTGCACTACACGAGAGCCATAAATTCAAGCCAATAGTATAATTGCACGTTTGAATTAAAAACGTTCCGAAGACACGCGACCACCGTTCCCATAAATCATTGAGCCTCCCCGTCGTTGCCACTCCAACACGCTCTAATGTTATACCCCCAGTCTCGTTGATACGTAATGAACCTGTAAGAGTCACCGATCCACCGTCCAATGAGTTATCGTGGCTCTTGTAATTTTTATTCTTAATCTTCATTACCGTCCGTGCATTCGGGAGGAATAAATGAAGCCTCGGTTACTTATTCGGTAACCAACTTAACTCCCTCATCGGACCGTCCGACTTTTATCAGGACACTGCACGATAGCCAACTTCAAATCTACCGCAACCAGAGGACTACGAAAACAAGAATTTGGATGCAGCTTCCCCGATAGTTTGATATATTCGACCACTCTGCCAGACCGATATAGACACCGTTCTCACTTTGCCAGACGGCGTAGTCTCTCATTCCATTTTCCAACTCGAAAACATCGTACCGATAGTCGAACTACCCCGTCTCCGTCATCCGGAAACATTTCTATCCAAATGTTTGGAACGTTCGGTACGCTATCGGTCCCTTTCGAATCAACTTACCGAAGTCTCCCTCGCCTTGCGCCGTTTTAAAAAAATTGTTTGGTCTCACTCCAACGGATTCCTCAATAACGCGACACTGAATTATTGACATTGGTTCCCGGCGGAGTTCAATGGGATAGCGCGGGAATATCTTGTGCAATCGAGACAAACGTGGTTAGGTTCCCTCGCTGGGAACTGGAGCGGCGATCACCAATCGTATTATAATCGCATACTGCAGAGCCGAACGGCGGTGCTGCATCATGGGAAGTATCGAGCACCGAATCGATCCGTCGACGACCGGTCGGCCAGCGGGTATCGCTCTGCAATTCTCGTGAATGTGTATGGGCTAATGTAATTAATAACGGCAGTTTGTTCGAGCAGGAAGGGAGCTCGTCAGCGGCGAGTCGATCGTCCAGTAGTTGTATCGATACGTCCAGCTGCAGCAGCCGTTCAACGGACCAGCACATCATTACGTTGCAATAATTGAAACGCCGGCTTTGCCCGAAGTTGCGGACATTGGCTTTCGTTGCGGACCGCATCACCACTTTCATCACGACCGGGATGATGGACTCTCGTCGAACAGGTGCAACAGCAGCGCAGACAAATTTGTTAGTTCCTTCATAACCTTTATTAAATTAAACAACAACTTTGAACTCCAACAAACGATGAATAAACACTGGGGACTTTCATACATCGTAGCTGGCATTGCTGCACTCCTACAGCCTTTGAGGGACTACCGAGAAACCTGGTTGGAGCATTCACCGAGTTCATTAAACTCAGTGCTCTCGGGGAAGGGCAACTTGCAGGTAGATTCCATGAGGCTCTGTCTTCGTACCGTGTAACCGAGACGCACAATACCGAGTATGACTAAAACAACTGAGGCGGAACAACCGAACGGTAAGAAACTCGCTCGAGTGACTTTGTAACGCAGAAAAGTCTCACCAGTCTATGCCTCTGGAAGGTTGACGTTCAACTTGCACCAAGTGAATCTTCGTCGCAGTACTTTCACCAAGTTCGCAGGGAGAACCGTGTATAGAAATTGAGCAATGAGAGAGGGAACGGAGGGGGAAAGACAAACGCAGAGACAGATAATTTTAGCATGAAGTATGATTCGTTCGTGATCTCAGGCTGCCTCATTCCCGATTAGCAGTGATATAAGTGGCGCTAGAGAGAAACGAACTGCGATGAGCAACCGAATCCGCCAGCCTCGCCACGATAATTCTACGGGGGTACGGGAGCCAACCCGCGGGCTTCGACCGCGTTGCAAGAAACGCGGCCGTAGATAGTGAACGGAACAGCGATCCGTGCTCCGGCACCAATCGGGACTCCAGCAACTTTCCAAGATTCTGGAGAGTTTACTTATTCCCGATGAACAAACGATCTCGAGAAATAGGAATGGGAAAGGGGAGCTCGCGAACGAGCGATGGATGAGTTCGGGGGTTACACGGGAGAAGAAGAGCGGAGAGAGAGTTGCGCCGCCGGAAGACGAAGACTCTGCCCCGCTACAGGCTTCCGGATAAACGTCCGCCTTTTACCCGCGCGCCGGAGGCAAACGACGGAGGAGGAGGAAGCGCGCGACTGCTCCAGTTTTGCCAGAGTACGAGGCACGTATAGGGTACACATCTGCCACGAAGGTAGATAAATGCGTGGTGGCAGCGGAGCCAAAGTTGGCTCCACTAAATCCAAAGACGTGGCTGCGAGCTTCTTCTCGCATTCAACGGGGCGAGAATCAGCGGGGTGAAATCGGGCGGGACAGGGTCGAATGCGCCCGGGATAACGCCGTGGACCGCCGTTGGATCCTAATTGTCAGGAAACGGCGGGGCCATCGTATTCACCGAGAGCTTGCAGCTCGAACGAACTGGAGGAGAGATCTCTTGTGTGAAAATCTAGCCACGGAGAACGATATATCTTGGCAGCCGTATTTCCTCTCCTTCGTCGAAGACTCGATCGGGCTCTCTTGTTCCTCCAAGGAATGATCCTTCGACCGAGCCAGAGAGCTCCAAACTTTATGCACGGATCGAGGCTTCCACCGAAAATTGCCCGCGTCCCATTGGCGTTCTACGCTCTCAAATTCCTTTTGTCTCGTGGGCCGGTCATTATTGCACTTGCTCTACTACCGTTCGGTCGTTCTTATTCTTTTTTCATACTCAATAGACAAAACGTCCTCTATCGACTTCCAAAGAGACCAACTGCGTTGGTCCTCGAATTCTTATTAGTTCCAAGCTAGAACAACAGGAATCTGAATTCTACGGATCGGGAAACACAGCCTGTCCAATTTCACATACGGGAATCGGATTTTCACACCACGTACGACAAGAACCGGGGCCAAAGGTCTCGAGCTCTGGATAAACTTGAGAGTACGAGCGAGGGAGGATTATCGACTGAGTCACGTCGCGCATGCGGCGCTAATGGTATGCTAATATGGTGCTAATTTCGAAGGGAAACAGCTAATAATTCAGCGTGGCGACCGGAGGGGAACACCCACGGAGAGATTCTCCATCATCGGTTCGCATTGCCCCACGTTGACCGGATTTACAGTGCACCGGTTTGACCCGACCGCCGCTCACATCTCTCTTGGTTTCTGGCTGTCCCGCTTCTCCCGCCTCCGCTAGTTGCCCGACGATTCTCCAAATTCGGTATATGAATATTGATTCGATTGGATCTTCGCTATCATTTGACAATCGTGGTCTGCGATGATCGACGGTCGAATCTTCCACTGACCACGACTGCTTTTCTTGTCGGTAAAACCTAAAGACTTCATGACTTCGATAAAACGACACGATCGCTGATGTTGGAGATGGCGCCCGCATCGATAAGTGAATTTTCAGATGTGGCTCGTAAACACGATGCCCACGTGCCGTACACGTAAAACTGGTAGAATCTCTCCTTCTCGCACGCCGCAGTTACAGGTCGGACGGTATTGATTACGCTTGCCGGAGGATTTTAACGCCTCCCGGTCTAAGGAAGTAAACCCTCCCGAGGATGCGATGGCTCCGGCGAGAGAGTGCGAGAGGATCGAGAGTACCCTCCGAAACGGAAGGGTAAGAGTTGGCGGATGGCCAGCGACCAGATTTCGAGATGCAGTGCACATGTTTCTGCAACCCGTACTCCGCGAGAGATTTGCATACCGAGTGCCGTAAAGTGTGAAACTATTGGTCCTGGAAGAGGACGCGCGATACTGGATTGGAGATTACGCGCTGCCGAAGCGTCCGGGAAGCTCGGTTAGATCGAAAATCGAACTCTCTCTCAACATTTACCCGTTCGAGCTCTCGTGAGTCCTGCGAATCGTTTGGAACAACGTATTCGAGAACATTGGTCACTTTGGAAAGTGGTCGTTGTCGTGAAAATACGACTTTCGATATTGCCAAGACCCGACTTTTGATTGCTTCTTTCCGCGGCTCGTACGTCGCTTAGTCGGATAATGAGCAGCATGTGACGGCGTGTGCTCAATCTCCGGGAAGTGACGGGGTTACAGCAATGTAACGCAGCTCGCAGCCACTCAGTCATAAACATTGATCGTCGCCGTTACGAGTATCACGCCAACGTAACGCTAGAACCGTGTGACCTGAATTTCAGCTCGTCGTGAAGGAGATGGAACACGTGGGCGAGACACCCTTCAATTAATACGAGCACCTCGGGGAGCCACACGGAACCCTGCGATACGCATCGTGGCCTGTATTCGGCAGCAGGTGTACTCGCAGCTCGACTCCCATCTTTTCATACCCGAGAGGTTGTGCCCGAGAAGCACTTTGTGTCTCGGGGTTTGAGCGACGGCTAAACCTGGTATTATCGCGCCTCGTGTCCTTCATTGATTTCCGTCCATCCGCTTGGCAAACACAATGAGGAAACAGGAATATCATGGAAATATCCTGGCGAGGACATTTCTGGGGGTCGGATCTTGTCAGACTGTTGGGCTCTCGTTGAGCTTTGCCGCAGCCTTATCAGGTCCTGAGGTATCCATCGACAATTTCTGTCGGTAATCGTAACCCAAGCAAACAAATCCACTGAATAGTTTCGCTTGGACTTCTCCAGTTTCTTCCCAGAGTCACGTGGTCCATTCGGAGCTTTGGCAATGTGATTTATGGATCACGAGAGAATTTTTGCGGGTAGCCTTATCGCCGTTTACTTCCTTGTAATTTGACTCGGTCAAGGATTTCGCGGATCGATGATATTTCTTCTCGATCCGTATGTCTTCTCTATCTTTATCGAGATAGTCGCTTGTTTTCGTGGGACGTTTCCGCTGGCGTAACGTCCAACTCGGTCAGCTGCGGCTGGACTCCGAACACGATAACCGACCCGTGACTCGCAGATTCATGCTATCGCGTCGTTTTCCAGAGAAAGAGTCAATTCCCTAAGATCGATAACGGCAAAACTCCCGAACCGTTCCTGCACCCAACCCCCGCCAACGAATGAAGTTCTCTTTCGGATCGAAGATGATTCGTTCTCGCGGCAATGCAACTCGGTCATAATAAATGAACGGTAAAAGGCGGAAGCACAAGGCGCTAATGGAATTGAATATAAAATATTACGAGTATAAAACGCAGGGAATTAAGAGGCGGGAATAACGGGGTTGACGATGGTGGCCGACATAGGGAAGTACAACCGCAGCGAAGTGGTAGTTGAGTTGTTGTTTGGGATACGAGGGGGAGTGCCGCATGGTGGAACGGTGCTGGTTGCACGCACAAGCAGTCCCGAGGGAAGGAAACCCCGTTATGCCGCACCGCGCACCGCACATACACCCTTCCCCTCTTCGTAGTATTATGTTAGTGCAATAGCACGCGATTCTAATTATAAAATGTGTAGCAATTATTTAACGCGGGCCATTTGGGAGACTCGAGCTGCACGTCCTCGTTCCCTACTTGTGTACACGTACACGAATGCATCTGCGCATCAACTTTGACTATTACCTGGGTTTACACGCTATATATATATATATATATATATATATCTGTATATAGAGAATGCGTGTACATACGTAATGAATCGTTGTGTGCCCAGGCCTCCGCAATTTCCTAATGGCCGGTGCGAGATAGAAATTAGAGCGCTTCAGCGTTCCTCCCTTGCCCTCGTCCGCGATTATAAACTCCATGATACAGTTAGGTTTTCTCCACCGCTTGTTAATACCCACTAACATTCGAATCTCCAGATATTTTGTCATTATTAATTATCGATAAATGTTTGTGGATTCATCAATTTCAAAGTACTCGGCAAACGGTCCGGAAGAGATCGGTAATTAAATTAACCATATCGGAGTTAATTAATCGATTGATTTTTATTTACTTGTTTACCGAGACCAAATACCGACATTGTTAGGTGCTCGAGCGCACGGTGGCTTTTTAACTGGGTGGCGGAAATAGACCGTGGGGATGTATATGCGCTAGGGGCGAGACCCGAGGAAACTTCCGAGGATCGGTAGGAACTCTGACGGCCGAAAGGGAGAGAGACTACTACGACGAGTACCCGAGGCGATGTCGGTGACGCAGACGCCAGTCGACAATTTGCTTGATTAATTGAAGGCTCCGGGTATCGTGAACGTCGCCGCAGCCGCTGTTGTTCAAGGGGAGTTCGATCGCTCTCCGCGACTTCTCGGCGACCCTGTCGTCTTGGAAGGGTAAACCGTTCCGACCTCTCGATACCGGAATACCTCGTCGAATATTCATAGAAACAAGAAAGACGGCGACGCCCCCCCCCCCCCCCCTTCTACCAACATATGTTCCGGATCTCACGCCTCACACCAATAATTATTGTTTATTGAAGTTTTTTGTCTCGTTTATCGATAGGGTCGATTGGCAACAGGGATAATTCATTAGATCGCAAGATATCGTGCCACAAAGCTTTTTTGCCGGAAGAGTGCGGTGGTTGCTCGTATGGTCTGTACGCGGAGTGATAACGAGAAAGGTGCGTGTCTTCCGAATCGCCGGAATCGTTAACAGGCCAACGAACTCCTCGCATCTCCGTAAACCCGACGTGGAAAGTTGATTTCGAATGGGATTGTACTGATGGAAGTGTGTCGAGAAGAAGCCCTGCGGGAATCGCTCGCCGGTTACGTAACAGTACCTAATGGAGTAATGGAGAAAAGCCCGGTCCGTGCGGATCGGTGACCCCGATGTCATCGTGCTGACTTACACGTGCCGATTCAGACGAATCAGGAGCGATTGCTTATTCAACGGCGATGAGTTTCCGCTATCGAGGCCAGCGCTGGTTGCTTTGATTCGAGCCTGAAAGGGTGCATGAAATCGTGCTTAAAAATTGACAAAATCGATCCCGGTGATTGGTCGATCGTGAGGTACCTCGACTCCGACTCTTCCGACATAGTGGAGTTGGCATTTCAGCAGGTCTGAAAATAGCGTAGCCATCTCGTGTTTGCACGCGTTACTCTCAATGACCGCAGGATCACGAAACCGGCATCGTATTCGCAGTAACGGTTCGCGCCATTACCGTTGCGGTTCGTTGTGTATCATCATCGTTGAACGCACTCTCTCTCTCTCTCTCCCTTTCGTCCGTTACATCGTCGCCGAGCGAAAGGGAGTTTGAGTATATTGTCTACGATTCCCGGCGCTCACATGCGAGTGACGACGTTCTCACGACTTTCCCCGCTAACTTCGCATGCCCATTGTCGCGACATACCGATTTCCATTTCCACGGATTCATTCAACTTTATTGTATTACACGGAGACGATTCTTTGCTTCTTCCGCGGAGCTTCTTTCCAGATGCAGCCGACGACACCGGCGGGTGGCGTTGTCGCTTATGGATGAGGTCGCGGAACTACCAATGGCCTCGCGCATGTCCTTCGAGAGGTTCAGATTTCTATTAGCCGTAGCGAATACCCACGGGTTTATTGGCTGGTTAATCTGGTAGGATTCCCTCCGATAGCGCGTAACGATGCACACGGAGCTTTATACGCAGTCAACCGTATCGTGTGTACGCATGAGATTTGCATGTCAGAGGCGCGCGCAGTCTATTGTTCGAAACAGAGTGATTGTGATCGTACGACTGACACTGTAATCAGAGGAATGCCCCCATGTGGAACCGTGCAGTGATATCCTATTCAGCGGCTGGTGCAGCACCGTCACAGTATCACTCCGCTGCCGGATAGGTGCTGCCTACGACTACGGCTGCGTCATAGGTCGCGAGAGGGAAGTAATGTTGTCGGACAGTCGATGCGTATACCCATTACGAGTTTACGAGGAGGAGTTGATTGCTATACGCGTAAAGCACGAATTAACCGCGGCGTAAAGCTACGGGATAGGGGAACGTGTTTGCCGAGAAGCCGCGTTTCGTAGCACCCCGGAAGTGCGTATATTCTCTATACTTGACGCGATGACTCTTCTCTTCGCTTGGCACCGTTTAACACCCAAACGCCGCTATAACGAACGAGCGGTAGCACCTGTGACTGTAAGGTATCAGCTAGATGAACGACCGGCAAAGTCGTCTATCTAGCACGAAAAAAAACAACAAAAAAATGGATAGAAAAAATTATTTCGATCTATCGGTTCTCCTTCTCATCCTCCGACGATCCTCTCTTACTCGAGATCCTTCCGTTTTCGCATTTTCCTCAAAAGCTGCTTGTGGCTCTTCAATCTACTCCGGCTCTTCCTTTCCCGTTCACCGGTGCCAAGGCACAGGCTATTGACTTTAAATAAGTTTACATAATCTGTATTCGATAATGCGAGCGAGCACGATGAGCATTGGGGAAGAGGTTAATGCAGCCGCCTTCGGGGTCGTACAACTTTGAAGAGGCCGTAATATTCCCGCTGTAAAATAGTCTCGTCGACGAAAGAAACGCGGAGTGAAAATTCGCCGGAGAAAGACGAAGGATCAAAAGATAACGGGCTGGAGTTTAAAATGAAGCCGATTGTTGGGAAACCGTTCGATGTGGTACGAAATTAATTTATTAATAATTGAACCGAGTCTCACGACGGATTCAAGACGGATCCTCATTGAACAAGAATAAACAGCAAAGGAATATTCTCAATTCACTGAGGAAAAGATATTGCTTTTCAGTGACTATTGCCAGGCTCGTGCACCCGACAATTATATCTTCGACGTGTATCCCCGCTCTCTCCATGCCGTGAATTATATCGAGTCGAGGTATATCACAGAGGATATCGAACAGAACACTATACGGAGGGTGCCCGATATCGGAAATAAAATCGTTTCCCCACGGAGATAAAAATAAAGCAAAAGGGCCTTTTCCTTCAGACACTTCTCTCGTTCATGTTCTCTTTTCATAAGGAAGTAACTGGCCGGCGGGTATCTCCTTGAAAAATGTTCGCTCGCTCTTGGGCGCCCACGATGGCACTGAACCCTTCATCTCTCCATTTCGCACCTCCCACCATCAGCCTGTCTCTTGTCCATTCTGGCGCGCGGGAACTCGGCTCCCAGGAGCTCACTGCTAGACGGAAAGGGATAGAAAGGCTTGTAGTAGACAAGAGTGCCGAGGAGCAAACACCTCGAGCTAGTGGAACACTGAAGAGGCGAGAAACTCATTTCCTTGGCGTGAAATCGAGCGACGAGCTTGACCCCAAAAACTCAATAGGTTTTCCGTAAGAGGAGTGGGGTGTTTGCCTGCTTGCTCCGTGACAGAACAGCCAAGCGGCATTTATTCGGACTGAACACGCCCAACGATAAGAAGCGAAAGTGAATAAGGACCTTGTACAGAGGATGCAACCTGTATTCAGCCTCCGAATCATTTTCCCACTCCATCCGAGCTAAAATAATTCCTATGTGTCGAAGTGAGTTTGGTTACCGAAGCGTTTAGTATCCGAAAGTTTACTCAGGTCACAGTAGCGCTCCATGCCTCGATTCGGTATATCTGGCCATTTCATACGTATAACATCGTGAAGTATCGACGCTTCTGCGCTTCTCCCTACCCACGAGCCGACGCAAATCTATTTGGTATTCACGCCTCGACAACTCGAGCTTTGTTCAACCCCGAAAGGTGTGCGGCCCGTTCGACGTAGCGGAGGAGAATTTTGATCGAGGAAGCCATAACACCCGTTTACCTCCCTATTGATCGGCTGTTCCCTCTTCCTTGCCCACTTAAGATTATGCACGCTTTTCATACTCGTGGGACGTTTATATCAATTTTTCCTCCGCATAACCATTCCCTCTCTCCCACTTCCACACGAGGATCTTAAGAAAAAGAGTAGTTTTTCCGGTCTCGCCTTCTTACCGGTTTCCCGCCAGAGACGTCTTTAACTACCCGTAGAATCCCGGAGCAAGCCAGTAGGGTTGTCATAAAGCCGGTATCGTCGGGGGATGAACGTCTCTCGGCACTGGTTTCTTGTTTAAAAATAACTTCTGCACGGAAGCATGTAGCTCACTCGTAGTTTCTTCTCTCTGTGTTTCTCTCTGATTCCGTACAATCCGTAATCCTCGGTGGGTTACGAACGAGAGAAACGTATTCCCAATCCGCATAGCTTGGAAACTCGATTTTCAACCGTTCCAGTTTTTTGCTTCTTTTCGTCCGGTTCATCTCTAGTTCCACCATCGGGTTCTCTTTTATTCGAGGCACCCTAACGGTATCTTTTGACATTAGGACTCGTGCTTCGTTTGGCCGCCTTTTTCTCTTTGCTTCCGTCTTTGCCACTGATCGCATTGGAAGGAATCGAGAGTCGAAAGTTGGCAAAGAGGAACGATCCGGTCAAAGCCGACATCATCGATGTCTCAAGTAGCTTCCTACTCTTCGCGAATTTGTGAATCAAACGTTGATCATGTCCTAATCCTAATAACAAGATCTCAGTCGCTGAAGACGAGAGCAAAGAGGCGAGCCATGTATTTTCCCTAGAAGTTGTGATCGAGTGGTGTCCATATTTTTCTTAGAGGGTAGTCAGTTAAAGGTTTTACAGTTCATTCGACATGTACTCTATTGTTATGTCGATAACTGTTACCGGCAATAAATATAGTAATGCGCATCAAGACAGTCGTTTCCCGAGTATTCGGATTACCGCTCGTAATACTCGGCGTCGATGAGTATTGTCATTGGTGGGCGTATTGACATATCGACCGGTTGGGAGGAGATTAAGGTGCGGCTAGAGGGACGCGTGCAGGGTCGCGGTTACGTCTGTTGTTTCGGGTAACGAGGGTCCCACTCTGCTCCGAACCGCCGATAGAATACCTTCTATGTTGTGCAGGTGCGCGGTGCACTACACTCTGAGCCCTGCAGATATATAGCGGCCGCGTCTACACTATTGTGCTATAGAATGTACAGCCCTTGGGCTCGAGGGGCGTAACGGGCCTCGTTACCAGCCACGACACAGAGCAGCCGCCGCTGCTGTTGCTGCACGAATATCTTCTCCACACGCGACCGACCAATCCTGCGATCCTGAACAATTCAGAGCAACCATCTAACAGATCGGAGGAGGCATCGAGCGAAGCTATTCTCGTCTCTACTCTGGAGTTTCGCTACGAACAAAATCGACAATGGTGCAGTCGCTGATGAGTGGGAAGACGAAGCCCGCTGTTGCAGTGATCCGTTTGTTCAGATTTAGTTGCATCGTTGCAAGTCACATGTACTGTCCCCTGGGTTAACTCCACTCGCGGCGAAAAAAGAAGCCCACATTCGTTTTTGTAGCGTTCGATCGAACGGCGACCAAGAGTGTCTCGATCGGGCGAATTGCAAGGAATAACCAATGATCGTTGTGGACTATAGGATAGTAGTACAGTTCCGGCGATAGGAAGACACCTACGGAGCATGCGGACGATCCAAGGGAACAGGAAGAACCGCGCTAGCCGCATCGTTCTTCGAATTCCGACAAAGCTCGCCAGAATGGAGCCGGGGCGAGACATTTCTTCGATTTCTCGGGATACAATCCCCCCCCATTTTATCGGCAATTCCACGATAGAATCTCGAAGTCTTTGCAACCGTATGTACCGTTGCTTCCGGGAGTGTAATACGAACGGAACATACAGGCTGCACCGCGCAACATCCTTGTCGTGACTGTCGAGTTGGATTTATACTCGTACGCACGTGTCAACGAATACTTGACTTATCGGCCAAGTGAGAAGAGGCTGTCCCCGGGTCACTATAAATAACGGAGCGACAGAGAGAATTCCAACATCCACAGGATGTCCTCGTGCTCGCGAGTGAATGGACCAATTGACTGAGGCATGTAGCAATGCGAAGCGAACGACCAAGTCGCTTGTCTTCGAGACGTCCCCGTTACGCAACGAGGAAGACCAATTAACCACTGTTGCGGCAGTGGCGTCGTCATTGCCAGAACGTAACAGCACACTCTCGATATATTGCGACTAAGTGTGTAATGGGTCCTATCGTGTCGCGGGGTCACGGTCAATCTCCTTACGAAATACCACTGTCGATACGCTATGTCAGTGCAGCGCCTCGTCGAGCCATGAATTATTGTCGATTAAGGGAATAACCAATGTCTCTCGTCAAAGTCTCCGTATCAATATCGGTGAGGTTCGCTCTAATATGAGAACGACATTCCTCGAATGACGTTACTTTTCGCTCCCCTTCCACCTCCTCCTATTCATAAGTACACAGGTTTCATATAATATGGACAAGTTCCTGGCAGGTGTTGGATTGTAGATTTATAGTAATGACTCGACCTAGACAGGAGACAGTTGGCGTCACCTCGGGTCAACATGCTTCTCTTCGTCGACGATGCTATCTTAAGGTTGTCAACGATTATCTAATAGTCGTACCCGGTCCCATTGGCTAAGCCCAGGAACCATCTATGCCCCAGAGCAAATTCGATAATAACCCTCTCGTTCCGACCTTCTGACGATGCTCGAAGTTCCGTGGTGTCCCCATTGGGAAATTTGCATTTAAATAGCAATTTATCGAAGGTAACAACAAGGCGATGTAACGTAGGTGCTCTTTGGTGGGCACCGATGGTACAACGCTGGATATATTCGTGTATATCTACTCGGAAAATTCTAATTTCAAGGACAACAATATTTTTCAAACGCAACAACGTTATTTTCTACAATTTCAAAGGTTGGACGCTAATCAGCTTGATTAATGATCAGGGAAAGGGAAAACTTACGATCACTCGCGAAGTAGAAGCGGATGGATTATTTCATAGCGGAAGGGGGGTTGATGAGCGCAGCTGTAAAGATTTGCATTTTTCAAAAAACAGAGAAAAATACCATCTAATTTGATATGCAGCGTGGAAATGCAGACAGGAGTGCGGCGATTAAATATTTAGAAGAGATCTCTCGCGTTGAGTGAACGAATCGTTGCACATTGCGCCGAGATACTTCCCGGGGCTTGGCAGTAGAACAGGAGATGGATCGGGGAGCTTTCTTCGTTTCGGAGCTCTCAGAGCACTCTCGACCTCCGCCAACCCGCTTCACCAGGCATTCCTGCCTCGCTCGGGTATAAATAGTACGAAACTGCGAGAAGATTTCTTTCATATACACTTTTCTCGTTAAATTATAGCTGCCGTGAAAAGCAAAGCGACGTACAGTACGAAAAAAATCGCCAGTCTCTTTCTCTTTACCCGACGTATCAGTGTTCTTTGCCTTTTGTTTCTCGCATTGCGAGGAAGATTCGTGGTGCGAGTTTTGGGTTGCCTGGTAATTCATCAGCTCGAATAGCCCTTCACCCGGCTGTTTCCGTGTCGCGAGACAAATGCGAGCTAGACGTCTCCTAACTTTGTACAATTAATGATTTTTTTTACGACACAGCAGACAGTAGCGAGCGCATCCGGCAGTTTAAAACTGGTGCGCAGCTTGTATTAATGCCTCTGCATTGCAGCTCATTTTTAACACCTGACTGAATAGTTGTAAGGATAACGTCTCTGACATCGAAGCAAGCTTATCGGGTTTCTTGTTAAAAACGAAAAAAAAAAAAAAAAAAAAAAAAAAAAAAAAAAATCGTTGAACAGAACCAATACATCACACAAATAGAATGTCTGGAATTTCTCGCTGAGAATTCTAGCCGGTGTTGTTACGACGTAAACGTCAGTCGAGTTATTCGGTGAAATGGGGCAATGCGGATCGGCCAAGGAAGAACTCTAATATCGGAGTGAAAATTAAACTCTCCTCGATGAGTCAACGTCGAAGCGGTGCCTCGAAATTCCTACCACGAAATACTTGAAGATCTCAATTCCTTGGGTACAAAATCAGTGAAAAATCCTATTTCGTTTGTCGTTTGGGAATCGAGAGTTCCAAGGATGACTCCTTTTACCCAACGACTTTGCCCCGTACTCGCCTGGCAGCGATGGTTCTGGAACGTGGTTTGAAAAGAGCACAATAAACGAAAGTGCCAACCGTGTGCACGCTGCACATGCAATGTACGTATTCGGTACATACGATGTCCACCGGAAAAGGGCACATCCTCTGATACCGGTTAATATTGGAAAAGGGTGTTCAACCATCGCCTGTAATAAGGTTGTCGAGTGGATCGAGCTGCGCTGCGGCCGCTTCGTTCTCGAGGTCGGGACAGCTTTCTGATGCAGTTGCATTGTCCAATGCTTCGATAGTTCACGTGAACTTTGCGCCCATTGTCATTGCAAAAGGTTACCAAGGAGCCGTCAGCCACCATTCGTACCGGTTTTCCTGACATTTCATATTCGCCGCACTTTGGGACACTATTCAAATATTCACAGTGACGCAATAATTCGATGCGATATTATTTTATATGACGCTGTTTGTCAAGAATCTTCGAGCGCCAGGTCTGGGACTCCAGAGAAAAATTAATGGTTTCAACGTATGTGCATTTTTAGGGTTGGTCACCGAACGATTCGATGAAATAATCTTCGTTGAAAATCAGGAACATTTATCGTGAGCTCACACTGCGAAGTTGGATTCCACGGAACGCGGACGAGTCTTCCAGGTGTATTTATGTATTTAGTTCTGCTCAAGTTTATTTTGCTGCTGCGAATATGTCGACTATCCGTACGGTGCTTTTAGAGGGTTTTGCCCCTGGGCGCGAAATAAACGACCCTTTCGTTCTCTCTCTCCCCCTCCTTTCGTCGCGCTCCTACATCGTTAAGATCGATCTCGGACTGTCTGCCAACTTAACTTTTACCCGGTAAAATAGAATAGAATGCCCGACGGGAAAGCAATTTAATAATTCGCAGAGTGTCAGCTGTATTCAACGTTATCCCTGGCGGCGCGGTTTTAAGTTTATGCAAATGTGACAGAAGCTCGCGCACCTTTACCTTTGAACCAACTACCAGTGCTGTCGCTCACTCTCTTGACAAATAACGCATTAGCGTCGCACTCCCGTTAGATGGGCGCGTGCGAGAACTCAACCGCTCGAGCGTTAACACGCATGGTCCCTTGTCGCAACCCTTTCCCAGTCTCTCGCCCCCGCGACCACCGATTAGCTGTGTGTCAAACTAATAAATATACACTTTCAACGGCACGCCCATACGAGCAGCGTACAGTTGTGGAAATACCGGAGGCCGAGATATCCGAAACACGCGAACCGATTGTAATCAAGGTCGGAATCCACCTCTTTTTTTTTCTGCATTCTCACTCGTCCCCAACGACAGATGGTGCAAGAATTCTTCGTCACAGTGTAAGTTTCCGCGAGGTATTTCATTGTCCCTTTATGAAGTATGAAATGCATCGAATGCATTTTTAATGCATTCGATGCACAGCTTATAATTACGAAAACTAATTTTTCAATATCGTCGTAGACGTGAGAATTCGTGAGGAAAATAACAACCCTAACGGGGCACTTCCGCAAGATCAACAATTCGGAGCGGTCCGTGTTTGCTTCCTAGATTATCAGAAACGGAAACAGCGCATTGCCGAAAGGAGAAACGGAGAGTCCGTCGGTGGTTGACCATTGCACTCACCGTCGTCGACCGCAAAGCACATTTAACTCCCCCGAGCGAGGGTTGTACACCCGATGCTGTTGCTGATCGTGGGCCACCTCGAAAACCTCGAGCGCAACTCTCTCTTCCAGCAGTAATCGGCCTTCTATTATCTTCACTTCCGTTATCATTGGGAATGAGTTTGCTATCCGATGCGAATAAACCGTGCGCAGCAACCATATTGGTATGGTAACCGTGTCGGATTATCTTACACGACAGAGAAAGCCTTCCATGAGTCGGGTCGGACACTTCAATTTTGTGTACTTCAGCTTGTGCACTGAGGTAAAAAAAAAAAAATTGTTTATCACTCCGTAGATATTCTTAAACGTCGAGTGTCTGGAAGGGGTGCTCTTCGCTATCGCGTTTAGCCAACCTTCCGTTTATACCTCCATTCCCCGAACTCGTTAAGATCTCGTTCCCCGGAGACAACGAGATGACAGTTGTCTTCATAAACGTTTCTCTTAATTCGTTGAGTGCTCTCAGGCTTCCGACGGTCTCCTTTTATCGTCGGAAATAATAAAATATATATATATATATATATATTAATATCTTTATCGTATTATCCTCATCGCCGCTGTGTGGCTCCCTCATTTTCTCGTACACAACTTTAACGGCACGAGAAAGTCTGTGGATGCGCCGTTGTATGTGCTTTTGGGAGTAACTTTATAGAAAGAGAACATTCGAGTGGAATGCGCTACGCCACGATAGCGAGCAGTTCGGCAAACGGCCTCGGGCAATTGATTTATTTGTTTGTTGTTTCGTTTCTCGTTCTAAAGAGATTTCTCCTTTTTGTTTGTTTCAGGTAAATATCCTGCGGCTTTCATTGAATCGCTTTCTCTTGTCTTACCGGTTCATTGGCTTGGTAGAGATCGGGATCGTTTCGCGACAAAGTGGCAATCGGTAAGTTCCTTCTTGATCGATTATTCGTGGTATCGGACGACGATTTAGAAGCGAGCGAATGAACACGGATTTTTCGAGGTCATCGAATGACGATCGTTCGTTCTGTTTGGGATTATGCTGTTCATCTTGTAACGGAACTATCCGTCGGATTATCCCTTTCGCGTTGTATCGTGTCAAGTACCTTCGGTTCAGCAGCCTCGATGCAGCTGCTCCAACGAGGCGTAATCCATCCAGCCTCTTACAGTCGGTACGTGATTACCAAACGTTTGCCTAATGATCCTCATTACCTAAACAAGCAGATGATCCATCGATAATTCCTCAATTTCGAAACACTCTACGAGGCCGATTGGAGGTAAATGGATCGGCTAAAGGATCGTCCGAAATCGACGTTATTAAAATTTTATTGTATTGCGACGAGTCAAATATATATATTTTTCGAGACCGAATAACTGATGAATAAAATGATTCAACCTAAATAAATCATCAAGTCGCAATTACAATTAATATCAATTACGTCATTAAGGAGGTGGATAATATGTGAAGGAAGAGATTTAACGTGTTCGAATAATTTATTCCACTTAGCAATTTATATACGACTCGATTTGGACCATCACTCACTTGGCCGCTCTTGCCGAAATTATTCCAGGATCGTTGCGAGCTCCGCGACCCAAAGTTCTTCGCTTGCTGTTGGATCTTATTACATTTGTCAAACATATTTTCATGTCTTCCTCTCTCCCTCGTCCACCCGAATCTCTGCTATTGTCTCTCTCTCTCTCTATCCATTCGTCGTCGATTATCGGGTGTTGTAGTCGATTTATCGTAACTTCACCGTACTCTAAAACTATTCGATTCTGAATCGCGTGTTCACTTCGGCCCGTGCAATCGCATGTACTCGACCATCGCACCGAACAGCATCATAGACGCCTGTTGAATGGAGCACAAAAGCCGGTATAATGTATCGGAATATGGTGTTCCTCGAAATATAAAAGAGTAACGACCACTACAAGGAAATGGCGATTGAGAGCGTTTGTCGGGCCATAAAAAGATTCACATGGTTTCGTCTCGCCTCGGATACTCTGAGGGGTCGACAGAGGGAAAACCTTAATGTCGTCAAATATGGAAACGATGTTCCGGCGAACGATAAAAGTGAACGAACGAGGAGGTATTCAGAGCCCCGCCTCAAAATTGTGTAAACAGCATCCGACATTTTACGGTGAAACATCGTTTACTCGGCACGAATATCCGTTGGCCGCGGATCTATCGCAAGTATCAATTAATTTCCACCAGCGGTTCTAACTTACAAACGATAGACGCAGAGCATAAATGTGATTACGGAGTAACACAGTGTGTCCCGTATGATTGTAACGTTACGTATGCCGCTTGTCCGTGACGTGATCGCGTTGCGCGGCATGTTGTATCAAACACACTCACACACGTACAAGCGGAGGAGCGAGTTTCACGATCAATCTTCGTCGCGAACGGGAACCGAGCGAAAATTCTCTCTCTCTCTCTCTCTCTCTCTCTCTCTCTCGCTCTCTCTCTGACGCTCCATATTTGGCCTGGACGAGCTGTTCTCTCGAGCTTGCTGTTCACTTGCGGCGACGCAAGCTGTGGCGAACAAGCCTCGATTAATTCAGCGATCGCATCGATTCCGCATGCACGGTGTAAGGGAACGGCGCTGCCGGAGCGGGGCTGCTGAGGTAAAGGCGTCAGAGGTCGTTGGTTCCCGTCGCTCGATCCCCTTTTGCCTCGGATTATTCAATTTTTTTTCGTCGTCCTCGATGCGATCGCGTGGACTCCTCGAGGCCTCGAGTGCCGCGAGAGAGCGATGATGCACGGTGCAAAGTTAATGGGATGACAATCGATCTGCAACTCCAATCGTTGTACGCTGGACACAACCGGAGCCTTCAATTTTTTTTGTTATTTTTTTTTTTTTTTTTTTTTTTATTTTTTTTCTAAAGGGCTTTCTCAGTTTGAAACATCGGAGGGTCAAAGTGGATCGAAAGTTTGAAGCCCGGGATAAATTCTCGGAGATTAATGGCGAAGTCGAGGAATTTGTCCCTCTCGCTCTCACCCCGGGAATCGATAAATTCCCGAAACGTAGCTGGCTCGCTGGCTCGCCCCGTGCGGACTTCCGCTGCGGAACGTAGAGCCGAAACGCGGAGGAAAACGGATACAGTGCAGAGATAGAAGCCAGAGGCACGGAGATTTGGGTGTGTATCCACGTGAAATTTGTAATCGCAACCACTTCGAAAGTCCGTTTCTGGGTCTGGTCCTCGTGCAATTTGGCCGTCACGCTGGTGAATATTATCTATGGGCATTGCGCCGACGACCCCTGGCTGCTGCCACGCTCCCAGTGGCTATGACGCCGTAACGTTTCGTACACTATCGCAGTTACTCGCGGAAGCCAGATACGGCTGGAACGCCCGAGTGAAGGCAGGATAACTGCAATTGGTTCAATTCTGTCCTGCTTCCTGAAACATCGGATACGCGGCCTCGGAGAGAGAAAGCCTTTTCGAGGATATCGCGAGAACACGGTGAACGATGCTAATGTATATACGTGTATATATATATATATATATATATATATTATCAACTTTTACGAAGAAGCCTCGATATGCAAGATTGCGGTACATCGAGGTTACCTCTGTACACTTGACGAGTTCCGGGGTCGACGAGGCAACAAAAAATATGTACATATCTCCGAACTGTTTTCAAGCTCGCTTCGACCTGGGGGCATTCTCGTCACAGCCGAGGGATACCGGAACAAAAGTGAAAAGAAAAAGGAGTGAGGAAAAAAAAAATTCGGGCCCGAAGAGAGCCAAGGTAAATAAATGCGAGATGCGGCGCGGGGAACACTCAGCGGGAAGATTCCAACAGCAGCCGGCAGAGTAGACTCGAATGTTTTTCAACCGAGGGAGACGGCAAGCTTCCTCTCCCCGCATTCCCCCAACCGCGATCTCGCTCTTTCGCTATAAACAAGTAGGTCGCGAAAGAATTCTCCCTTTCCCCGAAAAGCTCAAGAGCTTTCGAGCTCGAGGTACGAAGAAATCCACATCCTGTCTGCAGCATCGCGGTACCGCTGTAGCCGACGCTGCGGCAAGTCCTCGGCGAAGGTATTGCACTCCTCTCGCTCTCGTAGTCGGGAAAGTAGCGGTGTACCGATGATGGAAAGGGACGAGGAGAGGAGGCACGGAGGGAGGCGCGGAGTCGTCGAAAGAGACGAAACAAGCCGGGAGCCGAGCAGATGAAGAGGAGGATGCCGAGGAACGGGAGGAGCAACAAGAGAGGAATGGGACGAACGACGCCCGAGTAGGCGAAGAAGGAGAAGACACCAGGGGGGGGAAATGGAATAAGTTTGGTTATTAAATAGTTGTTGCTCCGACTCCCTCGATCTCTTTCCGTACTTTCAGCGCACTCCCCGATGGCGAGCGGGAATTTTGCAGGCGGCGTGCTGTGATAGGCGGAAAGAGCAGGAGAATGCACAGCCCGCAGAGAAAGTAACGGTAAGGGTTACTCTGGAGAGAATACGACGTGGCTGTGGCAACGGAGTGCCGGGTTCTTGAAAGCACCGAATCCTGTGCATCCGGCGGACTCTGCAATTTACGATAAACAAAAGCTAGCTACGCGAATCGGGCCGTCAGGTGAAAACTGGCTGGTCCGATACCGGCTCGGCCCTGGTCAGACCTCGCGCGCAATGCCGCACCGGTGCTGCCACGTAACCACCTACCAGTTCATTGATATTCCAGTAGCTCCAACGTTGAGTCGAAAGCACGACTCTTCGTCGTCTTCGACTCTCCGTCATTCACATCGAGCCATCCGAAGACCCGAGGATCGCACTCGTTATTAGCTTGCTCCAGCATGCAATCAAGCAGCTATCCTGCCGTTCGCCAATTTCTCAATTGAATATTTCACCAGGATTCCGGCAACGTCGAATCTTCATATCGAGGAAAGCGTATCCGTTATTTCCCGTTGCGCTCGCAACGGAGATACATCGACTGAATAGCGATCCTTCTCGCTGCGGATTAAATAACTCTCCTTTTTTTGCTTCGTTGTTTCCCGTCTCGTCGATCGCTGCAATCGAGACGACTGCGAAGGAACGCTCAATATCGCCGGATTAAAAGCGACGCGGAGAACGGGAATGTACACTCCGATATACCTAACTGCGTTTCCTCCCGTCTTCCTGCGCATCTCCAGCCGACCCGGAAAATACTGAAATATTCGTAGTCACTGTAAATATGAAATACGTTAACCGTTCGTTTTATCCGTACGAGAGAATAAAAGTTGGGAGAGGGAGCTCCGCACTTTACGGAAGACGCTTTTGCGAGTGTCGCGTAATGTTCACTCTTCGGTGACACGAGAGGCCATAAGGCCTCGGACGGTGGTTTACGACTCGGTCCATTGGGTCGTCCAACGTCGAACGAAAATCATTCGCCATCCAAGTTGGATGGAGTATCGTCAAACTTTAACATCCAAGGAAACGTCCCCCATTCTCGAATCGACTATCTTGGGAGAGACTTTTCGTTGCGGTACATTTTTTCCAGGACGACCGGCGCGGAATATATTTACTTCCTCGCTCGGTGAGGAGAGCCGACCGGTAGACAACGAGAAATGTGACACAGAAATATGGGAAGTTATAGTACGTTATAGTCGGATTCTCTTGGGTGGGGGAGTTCGCACAGTGTTGAGCTCTCCTCTTTCCGTTGTGCGCTGCCCCTTCCTGCGACGGGGACAACAGCGAGAGAGAAAAAGCGAACGATACGATAAAAGGGGGACGCTCGTCGGCTCGCTTGCAAGCTCAGCTTCGCAGTGTTGTCTGGCTATGCTGGTACCGTGATAAACGGTGCCCCGATAAAACGTGGCAGAAGCTGCTGGGCGAACGGGCACAGCGCGCGCGGGCTCCGCGTGAGCTGCTCACTCTCTCTTTCTCTCCGTGAGAGCATAGTGTATAACCGGGGGGGGGGAACTCCGGGATTTTGAGAGATGGCCTTTGTGTCCTGGCTCCTGTTCCACTGCTTCCGCACTCTCCGCATTCTGCTCCTGCGCCCGTTGACCCGCTTTTCGTTTTGTCGCTGGCTCAACCGGTCCAGTTTTCCCGACGATATACTCATCCGCTTAAACTCCATAGAAGCGTTTGTTTCTGCTATCCACTGGCGCCGAATTATCAAACGCTGGGCATTGTTTCGTGTTGCACGAATCGTTTTGTCTTGTTCTATCCCGGAGAGTCTTTCGTCGATCGACGATCAATCGCAGAGAAATCGGTCAGAGGGAATCTTATCACTTCGAACTCAAGACCGATCTTAACATTGAATTTACAGTCGCACTCGAGCTCGAACTTAAGATCGAAACGGACGAAATAAAATTTGAACTTGCAAAAATGTGAGCCAGGATAGTGGAGGCGAGCCTGGCAAGTCAACGACTACGAACCATACGGAATCGGTTGGCGACCGTCGCGTCCCCGTTCATTGATTGTGAACCAGCGCATGGAAGGTAAGGGGTTAAAGGGGCTCGGGAGAATAATGAGGTGAATGCGAGAATCAGGGCGAGGTGGTGGGCGGAGAGGCGAGGGACTCAGGGAAGTTGCCACATGGCGGAAATTAGACCGCAAACTTCGTGGGAGTTTATGACGTTGGCGTGATCGTTTTGTTTACACTAAGGCACGAGTAGGGCGGCTATCAACGAATCGTACACGGCTCGGTTGATCGTGCACCATAGACTTAGCCTTCGCGTGCTGCCTATAATTACAAATCAATTATTCGCCCAATTCCAGTGTATTATTTGCACGTACGCTCTCGTTGCAATCGTGTTTCTGCGATCCGCGCGACAGTCGGATAACGGAGCGTGGTCACGATCGACGGATGCCCGAGGATCGTCACGGAAGTTGCAGCGTTTCGTGAGAGCGTCAACGACGCCGCGTTCAGCATTGAAACATTAATTGGCTCAACGGACATTCTTAGGTGACATTTTTTTTCCATGTCCCTCTATCGTCCACGTATTCGAACGAAACGTTGCCGAGGCGGTAAGAAAATTTGAGAAAGACGCGAGGAAGAGAAAAAGGGTTTCAGCTCCTTCGGCTGCTCACTTCTGCGGAATCCAATTTCGCGGTGCGGCATCGCTGGCAATTTCCGATTTGCGGGAGTGCGCGTAGCGCGCGCTGGAGAATAAAAGAGCGAGGAGTCGGCGGAAAGGGATGGACGATTTACAGAAGCACGTCCAGCAGCGCGGTAGCGCCAGAAGCGAGAGAAAAGAAACGGTCTCCCTCCTTCACGGTATTCGAGTGGGAAGAGCCGGGGTGGTACGACGACGGCGGTCTCGTACAGAACCGGAGCATCGTCCTTCATCCCTTTACCCGCGAATCTCTCTTCGCTATACGGTTATATGAAAGAAAACGCGAACCAGAGATATTCCTCGCGCTGCTCGCTGAATCGCTTTTCCCTCGGGAATACACAGATCCTTGCGCGGCGATAGCGATGCCGAGGGTTTCGCGGAACGACGAGTTAACCGATACAACGGGGAGGGGAAACCGGAACAGCGAAGCCCTCTTCCTGGGCTGCGAGAGATCCGGGGGATGAATGGGGGAAGTGGAACGAAGTCTCCCGGTCTCGCTCTCCACGGATTCTTCAACGTTAATCCTCTCGATTCGGCTTATTACCGGCGCAAGACGCCAGTCGGAAACCTTCCAGTGGCTCTTCTCCGGACGGTGGAGAAAGATCTTTTGTCAACTACCGAGCTTTACAAGCCGGAGGAAGTTAGCTTTCAAGAAATAAAGAGAGATACCGGTGAGAGTTTCCCATCGCTACTGGCTGTTGCACCATCGCCGGAGACCTTCGGCTTTCCTCGGTCCTCTGCCCTCGCGAATGGACGGTTTGCGATCCGGAGCCTTGGAAAATCCTTTCTCTTAAATTACATTCCCTCAAACCTGTATCGAATTCCCTTGTCGGGTCTCGTCAAGAGATCCGAGGCTGCGCTTCTGGTCACCCACTTACCTGCCGCGAACCGATTCAATTGCGATACGTTGTGACAGCAAAAAAAAATTCTCCTCCTGCTCCTCCTACCTCGACCTCTACGCTCGCACGTTGAATCCCAAAGCACTTTGGTGTTACCCGCGAGTTATCAAATTCACCTGCGAAAACTTTGTTTCTGATTCAAACTTTGTCACGTGGCTCATCCTCCAGCTGCTTGGAAACGGAGACCTATTTTTTGCGAGGATTATTCATGGTACGGTCAACGGTCCTGGCGCAAGTTTCTGCCGTACGGAACTGCCGGAACTGCTGTTTGCAAGAACGAGCATGGACGCGGTCCAACTTCTGACCATTAATATATTCCTGAAAAATACTGTAATCGATAGATGAATAAATGCAGATTGAAATTCATAAATTTAATTGAGTTGTTTCGTGGAAATTAATTGAAGCACGGAAAGACGATTTTATTAAGCTTTGCCCGCAGTGACGAGCTTCGCCCAAACCCGAGCAAAACTTTTCTCCCCAAATTCCATCGTATTGTGGACGATTTTAATGCGCGGAAACGCGTAACTCGTCATCGCGTGCACAACCACTGAAATGACGTGTGCTCCGTGACGCATCACTCGGCAACGCCAGCACCCACGGCTACGAATTACATAAATTATTTCCTGTAATTTCCAATTGTCGGCAGTATCGTAATTCATTTTTGATGAACAGCCGGTGCGGTAAGCCGGGTCAACGAGTGCCATTAACGCGCATAAATAATTTTTGGAAGGCTTGTCAACCGTGTCGTCGCGTTATGGCGCGCGCTCTCAAACTCCCCGAGTTCGACGCGAATTCCAATAATCCGAAATGTCGGTGAGTAGCGCAACGCCAACTAATTCATTGCGTTCTAATTAACGATTCCTTTTAATGACTAAAAGCAATCATTTTGAAGGGCGTGTCGACAAATATAGAGATTGAAAGGGGTATTTCAAACGGCGAGCGTTAAACGCAAGCTAATCCGTCGATGTTGCGTACTTTTGCTGTATCGTTTTGTTCGATCAGGGAGAGTAACGATCAGAAATCGGAGCAGTGGTCGAGGATTGCGAGAGAGAGAGAGAGAGAGAGACTCCTGACAAATAAATTATTCGAATACAATACACGGCATACTGCCGCGAGGGAATTCCCCTCCATCACCTATCCCCCCCCCCCCCTCCCCCCTCTATGCCCCTTCTCTACCGTTGTGCTTGCTCTAGATTTTATGGGCCATGCAAATATGTCGCGGTTAATTTGTAACGGCGAGAGCAGCACGCAGAGCTCGTAGAACTCGTCATTCTGACCGCATATCCCCGTTCAACCGCCATTGTGGCTGCCATTTTCTCTCCTCGTTCCAATCAATGTTCACCCGTAAAATTACTTCGAATGACTTTTAATGCCCGCGTTTCAGAGAAACACAGCCAACTCGTATTGCACGAAGTATAACTGAATTAATTTCGGAAAAATCTTGTTCCGCAATGACGAACCGGTACCGAGAGAATATTCCGTGGAGCGAGACCGGATTCGCCAAAATGCGATGCAACGCGTATTTCGGCGCGTGAATAAAACAGAAGCGGATTAATTTGCGATGCTCGAAAATGGTTGAAATATTTTTTTACACTTCCGTTTAGAACGACTGAGGAATTTTTCGTAACGCCATTGTGGCGATTTTTATCCTGTTGCGATAATAAATTCGAGACCTCTTGACCTCCCATGTGCCGAGGTAGTTTCATCGGCTCCCGAGAGACACCCTCGTGCCTCTTTTTATTCAACCCCAATAACAAGCCATTATTAATGAACTTGCAGTAATGAGCGTGCGCTATATGCATGCTGAGTGAAATGTGTATTATAACATCCAGTGTATGAGGGACGATGTAGATGTAACCGTGGATACAGACGTACAGCCAGCGATGATGGAGCGTTTGGCCTAGGTGCACGACGTACCTATCTGACAGTCATATCTTTATTGTCTACGTAGGGTACGAAGTTTCACCCGCTGAGAGGGGAATCTACGTATCGTTTCTCACGGGAGAACGGTGCGAGCGGAGACGCAAGTGTGTACGGTGATATCGGGTCGCAGAGTGTACAGGGACACTTGGGTTCGTGTCACGCGGCATGGCACGCAATGTATGGAACAAAACACGCCCAACCCGATCGCATGCCGCAGAACGTGCGGCGGCCGGCCTGCATCGCCGCTGACCCAGCCTGGAAACGTCCTTGTTCGTTGGACCGCGAGGACGGGGAAACCGAGTCCCCGAAAATTTCGTCACCGTCGTACACAATTCTGCGTTTCCGCTCGATGAAACAATCGTTCTTTTCTCACGCACGCGCGTATGTCTTGAATTTTTTTCTTTTTTTTTTTTTTTTTTTCGTTCCCCCGATCGTTCATTGGGATCTTTCCGGTTTCGCAAAAATATCCTACGATCGTTTTTCGACGGTTGCAACAACCGTCGTACGATGGACAGGTAGGCAGCGGGATTTTACAGATATGGAGCAAAAAAAAAAAATGTCTCGCGTGCGAGGCTCTCCAATTATGAACCGCTACTTGGCAAGCGCGCCAAAAAGCATCGGATTAAAGGCGAGGTACCGACAAGGGTCATGTAAATTGGAACGCATCCCTTGGGTATTCCGTTTTTAAAGAGACTCGTTTCGCCTCTTCCTCTGCCTCCCTTTCTATATCGTTCTCGCGAACAGCGCCGTTTCTCTGCTTGTTCTTTTTTTTTTTATATACTTGTTTTTTTATTTATTTTATTGAACGACCCAGCGGCCGTGGAGTCCTGGCGCTACGTCGATACTCGTCGACGAATTAAAAGTGCAATGCCGGCCTCGATAAAGTTTTGTCCGTCCCTCTTCGCCTCCCTCCCCTGAACCAATTTCTCGTTAGCCTCGAATCGCCCGGGGCCCAATTCCGCACTCCGAGAGACAAAAAAGGGCGATCGCTGACTCCATAGATTACTGACCTGGAACAAACTCCGTTATACAATCTTCCGTGCACCATATACGTATACACGTGGAGTATAATTTTTTTTTTTTTTTTTTTTTTTTTTTTTTTTTTTTTTTTCAACGTCATTCATTTGCTTTTTAATTAGTTCCTGACTGCGTTGCATTCGTCAGGGGAGACTCGCGCATGGATTATAATTTGGGAGTGGAATATAATGTAGCGCGCGGACGATACTGATCCACGAATAAAAATGTGATGGGTGGAGAGGCGCGGGCGGGTTGATCGATATCAAACTAACCGGACGAAAGTAAAGTAAAATACTTTTTCGTTAATTTTCCGTCCTTTATCCGGACAACATAAATTTCGATTAATAATGAAAATTGACCGACTTCCTGTGAGCTCGTTTCTGAGCCGTCACTCATCCAGTCTGGCGTTACGGCAAAGTATTTAATTACCTTGCCGAAAAAAAATTGTAAATTCAATGTACCGAGCGGAAGTTTAATGTGAATTTTTTGGATATCAAAAACTTTTGTGGTAAAATGAAAATAAGTTTCATTTATTTTACAAGACATTTATTTTACACTGTAAATCGGTAATGGATTGTTTTTTTTTAGCCGGTAAAGGTCGACGAGCGTTCGCGTGACACGTAAGTTTTATCATTTCACGTGATGTAGATTTTACGAGGCAGCAGTGCATTGTAATAAAGTCGCCGGCAACTAAAGCTCACTCCGGCGCAAAACAACTCATGGGACTTTTAACAAATGTCGCACAAGCCTAACTCTAATCGGGACATGCATCTAATTACGAACTTACGGAATTTACATAATGGAACTCGATACTCGAGAGCTAACCGGCGGTTTAATTATTCAAAAGTAATGCCATGAGAGAGTATTTATAGGTCGGCTGGTACGTTTTCCACGAGCGTTTGTTAACGCTCCCCATCATTTTTCCTGCATTATCGCGACATCGAGCGAGCAGGGCGACAGGTTAATGTAGATTGTTGGATAAGGGCCGATTCACGAATGATATCGCAGTGGGACTTCTCTTGCCTTGTCACCGCTATTGCGACTAAGTAATTGAGCATTAATTCCCGTATTAACTTACTTTAATTAGGACTTCAAGAGCAATTTCGATCTCGAGACAACTTTTGCCAAGTGATTTATGGAATCTCGCGAAATTTGCGATAACGGTCGTTCTCATTCTACCTAGATCGGTACGTTTCGTGTCGCGAAATAGAAATGTCACTAGCATCAAATTATTTTGTACCAGTAAAATGTTATTTTATTTAAATAATAATACCGGGATATTTGAATAAAGTGGACGGACAAAGGGTGAATAACATACGGTTTTGATTGACGGATCCCTCGAAATAAGTACATTGCGGCCCCTTTGCCCAGGTGAACATTCCTTCAACGAACAGTGCCAAAGGTTGGCGGACGTCGGATAACAATTTCACATCGTGCGACACGTTTCCTTTCATGTCGAGGACCCCATTGGAACTTCGTCGTTGAACGCTTTGCCGGAGAGTTTTCGAACGAACGCGATATTATTTCCTACATTATTGTGTCATCGAGCTAGAGGGGGCGAACAATGTAGATGGTTGGCTAATGGGTGATTCACCGAGGATGACCCAAATGAAACTTCTCATAGCTTGCCTCCGTTGCGACTGAGCAATTGAAAATTGATTCGTGTATTTACCTACTTTGCGCCGACTTTGGAAGTAACTACAATGTTTGGCCAACTTTTCCCAAGTGATTCACGGAATCCCTCGTAATTTCGGATGTGAACAATGATGTTCGTTCGCATCGTATCTCGAAAGGATCTCTTCGGGCTGCAAAAAAATTTCATCAGTACCGAACACAATGCCTGCATGTCTGAATGGCGTTTCGCCAGCTCGAGACTGCGATTTGCACAAAGCCGCTGACATCCGTACATGAAGCGGCAAACGAATAAAGCTTCATTTGATCTCATCGGCACGTTTCTTTGAACACAAGTGGGTGCACGTTAGTCGTACACGACAGGTGTAACGTCGCAAACTTTCGATTTTCGGATCTCGGGTTATTCGTACATAGAAGGTATAACGTGGCAAGTTTCCGATATTCAGATCTTTAGAAATAAGTATCTGAAAGCGCCCTCGGACAGGTGAACGTGTGTTCAACGAACGATAATAAAGGTTGACGGACTCTCGTAACAGCCGGATAAGAAATTCATATCGAACGACACGTTTCCTTTCATGTTGAGATACCAGCCGGGACGTCACTGTTGAACGCTCGAATTAAAGAGTGGTGAAAGGGAGCGGCGTTAAGTCCGAAGAATGTGGCTCGCACGTGAAGGGTTCTCCATGTTTATTGAGGCCGTCCATTATTAACCATTCGAATTCGAATGGGCGTAATTCGGCTCGACACGTGGCCGAGCGAACGGTGCGCAGGGACTACGACCGAACTAAGCCGGAATAATAGACCGGGCGAATACACGGCGAACCATGTGACATGGGGTGCCGGATCTTTTGAGCGACTAAGCCGCTCAAATGGCCGAGGATAAGGTGCTCCTCAGGTTCGTTGCAGGTGAGCGTGGGAATTAATTGGCGAGGGAGTCCTCGAGTGTTTTGCCGAGACGAGAAAGACTCTCGTCATCATCCGTTTGTCTCATTGTCTCGCTCACCTTTCTGTTCCGCGATACTCCCTCGTGCCGATATAATCTCAGGTGCAAGAAGCCCCGACAATGTGCGATATCAACAAAACCCCACGAATTCTATAAGCTCGCTTTTGTAGAACCGATGAGGAGTCGGTTTCGGTTTGATTAAATATTAAATCGGCACACCAGTCTGGTAAACCGAACGGATGTGCCGACCAGTTTTGCATTGTTTACGATCGTCGAAGCTGTTTTTTTTTTTTTTCTGCAGAGCATAATTTCAGTAATATTTTTGGCGATGGTTCGCATGGGACGAATACCTCGGATCTACCAGACACGTGTGCGGTATTCCAGGTGCAGTGCATCGAGTTGATTGCAATAGTTAATGGATAACGCGAATTATCCTGTCAGCAGAAAACCTACCGGTATTCGTTGAGACTACCAAATGATATAAAGTTCAAAAATATAAAAAAAAATATAGACAAAAATTAATTGATGCTCATTAGGTGAGCGTGATCAGGTGGGAGGGCGCTGCAGCTTTCAATTTTATCGGAAATTGAAGTTTCTCCGTACCCGGTGTGCAGCAGCGGCAGCGCCAGCAACACCCGTCGGCTTACCCGGATGAGTTCCAATATTAATTAAGGTTCGTTGCAAAAAGAGCAAATGGCCTACCCCGATCGCTCTCTACGTTCTACGTGCCGGAAAAATGTTCACCGTCCTCGCCGAACTAGACAGTGTAGAAGCGAAAGAAAAATAAAAAAAAAATTCCGATCACACGCTGGAAGTTCTTACACTCGAGTCTGCTAACGAAACAAAAGTCCAATTAAACTAGAGCTTTAAGAACGGATTATAAATAGAAAAAAAATCTGCTGGTTCAACGGTGACAGGTATCCAGAGTTTGGAACTTAATTACGTGTATGTCCCTTTGCGAAAAAGGCAATGCGGATATGAACCTTTTTTTTGCCAAGAATTACTCGAGAAATCGAGTTAAAACGAGAGCAAAAAAAAAAAAACAACTATACACAGAGTGGAAGAGCTGAAACTTGTGAAATCCTTGGTCGTAGGAGTTTCCTGCGTGCCAAACGTAATTCGTTCCTAGGCTCTAGTTCTTTCGCCGGAGGTACGTGAACCGTGATAATTAAAAATATAACTTTCCCACTGGGAAAGCCCGTCGTCGGACGCTGCCGTGAAACGAGAACTTTTGACTCTTGTATCGTTCTAACCCAACATTGTCGTACTATTCCCCCCCTGACGACCCCGCGTGAGTTAGTTTTCTGGCTTTCGCGACTTTGATTTTTTTTTTTTTTTTTTTTTTTTTTTTTTTCATTTTCCATTTACTCTTACTGGCCACGCTCGCCCCCAAAGATTACTTTGCCGGGCGAGCGTTTTCAGTTGCTTGGCCGCACTCGCAGTACCTCTGGACAACAATTTATATTCATGAGGATTATTTCTATGCGGATATTTTTCATGCATTTTTCATAATTTGTCCCGCCACTTGCTTTTGTTTTATCATCATCCGTGGTTTGTTTTATTATCTCCTCGTTCTCAGCCACCGCGCCATTCGCGATTCTAAAATCGTTCTCGAGGGATTAATCCGAAGACACGGACTGTACGAATAAGCTCCGATATCGCGGGTTTTCGGGTCTTGTTTAGGGCGCTTCTTCGGTCGATACGAGAATCGACGAGGCGGCGGAAATTTATCGACGACACGAAAGCTTAATGCTCGAATGGTCGGATTGCCGGACGCAAATATTATAAGGGACGGGCGAAGCAGTCGCGGATTAAAGTTTGGGCAAACGCGAGCTCTTCCCTCGTCGTTGAGCGAAGACGGATACTCGGGCAGAGGGAGAAACTTGGTTAGTTATCGGTGATGGGTGAGCCGCGTTGTCTCGACGAGAATCGTTAACTTGGACGAAGTTACAGTAGAGTCGGAGAATCGCGGAGGTGACGACGCCTCCGTCGTTTCTCCAGGTTGCGGCTGCACCCCGAAGGATCCTCTCGCTTCCTCCGCATGAGTTTGTCGAGCAACCGGCGACTTTCGCGTGAATCCTGCGAGAATTGGAAAACCGACGCGGATGTGGCGCGCGGTCGGAATCTCCGTCGGTTGCCCGAGGCGGCGGACTCGCACCGGAGTCACATAAAGCTGTCGATTAATTTGAAGGAAAACTCGATTCCGCGGGAGCTTCCCAATGGCGGAGCCGAGTCGAACGTCGTCGGGGTTTCGTGTGAATAGGCTTTACCGAGCACCCTCAAATGGAATTCTCCAAAAGCTGTCGGGGTATGTGATTGTCGTGCCGGAACATCGAGCCCTCTCCTCGCTCCGAAAATGCATCAAGAACCGGTAGGATAGCTCTCGAAACGAGAAAAAGTCCAATGAAAAGCGGAGCTCCAAATTCAAATCAGACTCGAAAGTTTTTATTTTTTACTCTTCGACAGTCTCGTACGAGCATCGCTGCAATACCGCGAGTTCGATGGCATTTACGAATATTCATCGCTTTGGGAAGCGTGAAAAAAAAAAGTGAATATTAGTTGTTTTTTTTTTAAATTATTTCACAATATTAATTTATTTGTCGCAAGTAAAAATTGGAAAAATCGCTTGCTGGCTAAAAATAAGAATTTTACACGGAATCGACGGCAATCTGACGATCGTGAATCTCGGTAAAAAATCCGCGAAGAATCCTCAATGGCGTACGTGTAATTCTCTTTCTCCTTTCCCTCCTTTTTAATCCCTTCACGGTCACGTAAAGGTCCGCATAGGACCGGTACAATTGCTCGCAACGCGGCAATCCGTCGACCTTAACGAGCTCGTTAATTTACAACGATGCTCCCTTCGGATGTTGCGTATCATCTTCCATATTCCCACCATGTTTCACTGCATCAGAAAATCACGCTGATCCAATTAAACTCGTGTCACCGCGGCTCACATTTTTTTTTTTTTTTTGCTCCTCTCATACAATCGCGAAGTGCGCAACGCTTTTCGCGAATTGCTCTGCCGCACTGTTCTGTCCTCGACAGGGAATTTGTTCGAGAGAAAGATAAGTACCTCGGTAAACCCGATAAACAATTCCCCAGCCAGAAAGATGATCTTGGTGACTGGTATGCATTGCATTGAAGTTCATTCTCGAACGAAAATTGCTTTTCCTAGACGATATTTCTCTGGCGATAGTCGTCCCTCTGTATCGGGATCGATCGATTAAGCACTGATTAGATTTCCAATCGAGCGAGGGCGTCTCGGTTTCAGCAGCGACATCGGTAATGGTCGCAGGAATTGCGTTTGTTCCATCGACCACCGTGTAGTGGTTGTAGGACTGTCGAGTTTCATCAATTCTCATTGTCACGGTTTCTCATTGTGATAGTTGTTTCGCGGAGCAGGGGATTAAGCACGCACCACACACTCGCGAAGGTGGATGCAGCGACACATTGAATTCACTCTATTGCATCGGGAGGCATTCGATTCTCAATCACGATTGTACCTGCCGTGACTCTCGGTATTTGCTCTTCCGGCACTGCTTTCCGTTTCACTCGAGAGTAACGCGCAGTCCTTCTCGCCTCGATGTCTTCTTCTCTCGGTAAAGCTTTATTATCGTACACGCGCATTTCTTTCACAGTCGCCTGCTCCGTTTTCACCTGAACGCATCCTCCGCTCCGAACATCGCACGTCCGTCATTTTCCACGCTAAGAATCAAGAGCCATTGAGTCGTCGAGCTTTCGCCCACGCATAAATGTCACCTCAGACGCGATGCCGACGCCTCGCGCTGGATGATCTCGAGTCGAGAAAGCTCTTCGGCTAATATGGCATTTCGTGTGCACGAGAGATCCCGCGCGACTTTTATTTTCGTCATATTATTTTCGGTGGCAAAATGTTATTCGATTGCACTTCCGATCGCTGGAGAAAGAGATTCCGGTCGCGAGGTTAATTGTTATTGGATAACAAAGGATGATCGCGGGACACGGAGCTGAGGAAAAAATTAGACAGTGCTTGCTTTTATCTCTCGCTCCTGTAACGGAGGATGACCAGATATATCTCTCCCCGGGAGCAATCACTCTGTATCCGAAGATACAGTACCTTACTCAACCCAGTCCCTGCTCCTTTCACAGTCTCGAAGCTAACAGTCAGCTCGCCGTACTCTCAATACCACATTGAACTGGTCGTAAGATTAAATTGAATCTGTAGGAAACTCTGTCGGGGTGATCAACTGGAGCAGCTGGTAGACCGTTGAGCGGAGCTCCCTCACCGCTAGAGACCGATATTACTATACGCTTCATTGATATATCGCTGCTGGAACTGGTAGAAGCCTTGCCCGGCCAGAAACTGTTCGCCGCATAGTTGGCCATTAGTATTAAAAGCGGCACTTTGACTGCACTTTGGTGGAATGCCCGTGCGCCCTTCGAACTGAGAGCAAAGTGGATCCATGCGGTTTATCGACTCTCATCGTCGCTCGTCAATCACAATTACATCAATAAACCAAGAAATAATTTCGATTGTATCTCGCTCCGAGCACCGACAGATATCATATTCAACAGAATATTCCACGTGAAACTCAATAGCGATGATGATTAATCGCTCTTGGGAATCATCGAAATGAGCGCCTTCGAAATTCCATTGCGTCCGGCAACGGGGAGAACCACCCTCTTTAATATATCACGAGTGAAGCGATTTGTCAGAGGAGCCAACCGCTTACGCGACACGCATTCGAACTCAACGCACTCGGCAGGGGTTCCTTGCGTATTCGCGTCTATTTAACATAGAATATGCGTGCGCACGTTGAAAGTTCTGTAGACGAGACGGGATAGGGATTAGGTTACGTAAACACGGTGAGGAGTATAGTAATCGCATTATAGTACAACCTAACGTTGGTAAAGAATCCATTAGCGTCGTAGCGAGGAGTGCAAGTGCGAAATTTGTAATTCAATTGGGATAGCTAAGGGTTGATTTGCATTGCAATGCTGTTAGGCAGGTTCTACACTTGGCGGAGCTCAACGATTGCGCGCGGCGTTTCGTTTGTCCGAGGACGATGATAGGTCGTGAGGTGAATCACACGGCGGACACAGAGTCGTAGACTGCACCGTTGATTAATCATCGCGCATGATCGGCACGTCACTCACGTTGGAAGTTGAATATTTGATGCAGCGACGAGTCGTCGCTGTTGGATCATCGCGGAATCATCCGAGTAGATCTGGCGCAACACTGGGCCGCGCTCTACAGACGCAAATTGTGCATCTTATAAGTTGATTCACGAGGTGCATCGCGCTGTGGATACGACGGAATCGGTCTGGTTGCGTAACCAGAGGGAGAGAGTAGTTTAATGTACGGGAGAGGCCGCTGACAGTAGAGAGCTGCGTTGAAGGATGGATGAGCTCGACTGATAATGGATGCGCACGCACGGCATCACGCATGGTCTTTGCCCTCCGATTGTCCCTTTGTACGTGAGACATAGGTACGCACGCTCAGTACCGGGACTTTCAGCAGCAGGGACGGGGGGGTCCGATTCCGCACTGGAATGGTCGTGGTGTGGATGATGTACACCGTTCGTTGGCAAAGCCTCGCCAGACCCACCAGCTTGCCTCGTAGTTCAATATACACCTACCACGGCAATGTACCTCGGTGTGCGCCCGAATACAATCACTGGAAGGCACAACGGATCGCTCGGCTGGTGGGAGCTTGATATAGGCTCGGTAATTATGCTACTCCCAATAGGCAAAGTACACAAGGTACCCACAAGAAACGCCTGATGACCGTGGAAATTCCAATCTCTGATGTTGACGCGACTCCCGACAACTGACGTCTTGAGATTCGACCCTCAGAGAAGGAAACTGTACGAGTGCATTGACATACATTTGTCATGGATCAAATCTTAAGTCATGCTGGGAACTTCAGGGTTATTCAGATTCGTGGCACCAGTCGGAACAGCGAAAGTGGAAATTGTGTAAAAACACTTATCGTTCGAATTTGCGTAGAATCAGACATTACTTCTCGCACGGTTTATTTCCTTGTTAAGAGTAGCATTCGACTAACCTGAGGGATTGTATGAATATGGAGTTTGCAACTCTATTTTTTTTTTTTTTTTTTTTTTAACCTTGTACCCTTTGCTCCGAGCACGAGCGGGTCATTGTGCGTATTATACTGGCGGGCTTGAAGCACAAGCGAGCGTTCCGACGAGAGACTGACAGACGAGCCGTGTTTCCCGGCCCGGTATAACGGACGTATGCTAGATTGTATGAATAAACATTATTCAACAGAGCGGAGAAATTTTATTGTTCGGTGCAAACTCACTTTAAAACGGCGTTCTTGACCAGCAAATCCCAGTCTGCGCCGACATCCTCTTTTTTTTTATTCTCGCCGATCCTCGAACAGGGATTTATGTGTTATCGCTTAACGACACACATAATTGTAGATCGTCTTCCATATTTGGAGCAGTCGGGACTGCACCCGTGTGCCTCAGCCGTGACACCGTAATGATAATGATGACGGTAAAGACGGGAGTCGGACCGAAAGGGCGGCTCCACAAGTTTCTCACGATCTGACGAACCGTGACGAATTATTATGGTCGATTTGTACTGCCGTTGTTTCCTCAGTGGGAAATTCACAGAGGACCGATACTGGCACAGCACCGGCCAGTCACGGCTCAGTGTATTCCCCTTTCTCGAAGCAGGTAATCAACTGTAGTGTCCCGAATTATTTTCGCCATTGAAATTTAATGAACTCACGAGTATCAAAGTCGATACGCGCGGGAATTTTCAGAGTATCATCGCTAATGGTGATCAGAAATTTTTATACCGGCAAAGTACTTGTTAACATTTTTTTTTAATTTAAGGTTGCATTCCAATTTGACTCTTGCACCTTTGGGCAGATTCTTGTTCCGAGCTTCTGGCACGTTGTCTACAGAATTTTTATTTCTATTTATCATCAACGACATTACCAGAACGAGGCTCCGCAGGTGCTCGTCGAAAGTGGCGGACAAACTGAATTATCTGTTTTTCAAGATTGCGTAACGCCGTGGAAAATTGACTCATTTTTCCGTAACCTTTTTATCGAACTGATAGAGAGCGAGAGAAAGCGGAGGAGAGAGAGTTTCCAGTCTCTCGCACTTTGTTAAGTAATTTCATTTGCGAACCGGAACGTTCGACCTGCTCGCGTTCGCAATGCTTTTCGAGCACGTCGCACGATGAAAGGAGCACGAGAGGGTGGACGAGGAAGGAAAATATGAATGGCGCTCAATATTTCACGATAATTTAACGGAATTCTTCAAATTAACCAACATAACGATAACTTCCGATTCTCTTTGATCTTCCGAAAATATTTGTTGAATCTCCCGCGCGAATAAAAAAAAAAACTGCGAAGAAAAAAATAAATAAATGCATCACGGTCACGCATAATTCGGTAGTAGCAGAATAGTTGAAAATTCGCGAAGGCTTCGACTTAGGGGGAAAAAAAAAAAAAACGCAATGAAAATAAACTGGCGGCGATAAGAGAAAAGCCGAAGGAAGATAAACACGATGACGCAGGATGGAGCTTCCGCTCTTGCAAGCCCCTGACGCACTTCACTTTCATGCCACCCGAAATGTAATTTAAAAGTTAGCCACCTTTCCCGTTCTCTTCCGCGGGAACGAGAGGTGAGAAAACGTATTGCCCTTGTTGGTGCTTCCACCGTTAATGAAACTTTCTTCGCGTTGCACTCACAATTTTCCAATGGCTGGATTTGCCGGAAAGCTTTCCCGACAGGGTTACGGTCAGAATTTTTCTGACCCGATTCGTCGCGGATCCAACTCACCGAAATTGCTGTCAGGAGCAAGATCAACGAACATTTCGTACCGAAGTTATCGTTTCTCTTCGTCCACCGATCCGTCGATAAAACTGACGAGCTTAGAATCAATACGTGCGCTGCTATTTGCGAAAGCGTTTTCGATATCTTCTACAAACACAATTAAGCGGGCGGTTGTTGGGGCGTTCGTACGCCTCGCATCATCTGGAAACATAAAAGTAAAAAATGAAAAAAAGGAAAGAACACGTCTTCCGGTTTGCGTTTGTCATGTCAGAGAGAGAGAGAGAGAGAGGACGGTTGCGAGCGGGAAATACGTAGAAAATTGTTTTACAGTTGACGCGACGGGGCCGCGCTCGACCGGATAGACGGTAAAAAGCTTGGCGTTGGTACGCGGCAACGGGGTTTCGTTATTTTCGTGTTTTCATGTGAATGCTGAATGCACGGTGGTACGTGTTTGTCTATCTTCCCTATTTATGAAAGAGGAGAAGCAGCGCGAGGAGAAGGAAGAGAAAGAGGAGAAGCGAAAATTTCAATCCTTCGCGTGCCCGATAAAAGAGCGGTGGGAGCGGGTGTGGGCTTGGAGTTTTCACCGGGGGCATCTGAATTGCCTGACGTGCATGCGTTACCGGGAACGGAGTGCAAATAAGCGAAAAATGACTGCCACCCGGCACCTGGTTATATTGGCGTGAAGTTGGAAAGCTCTCCGAATTCCAACGGTCGCGGACGTCTATTCTCGTGGCGCGAGTTGTCTGCACTAGTCACGGAGATTCGACTAGGAACAGCCGCGGTGATAAGGGAGAGCGTTATATTTTCGGATAACGATTCGACCGAACCATCGCAATGGCGAATGGTTTTTTTTTTTTTTTTTTATCGAGGATGACTGGTAATATCAATTTAGTCTGGAGCCCTTCCGCTGAACGAAATACCATAATTCACCGGAGTGACGTCACTGGTGAACACGAACGATCGTCTCACGTATTCCTATATTTATGTGAGATTAGCGAACCCACTTTATTTCCCTCGCCTCGATTCCGGCTCATCTTTTTCATCCTCCGTTGGTGTATTTATTAATATGCTCGGCAACTTATTCAAGAGGTACGGCGAGTTTGGGATATGGGGAAAAGAAAACTCGTTGAAGTAGTTTCTCGCTCGAGGCTGAGGATCGAGTACGCTAAGCAGCGGCAGGACGCTCGACGTTTATTGCGCCACTCCTCTCTCCCACTCGACGTCGGAGAATAAATATCGGTAGCCGTGATAGCGCGATGCCAAAGGGGAGAGCGAGGGAGAACGGGCGCGGAGATGGAGGAAAGCAGCTTAAAGCACTCGCGAGAAATTGCATGCGAGAAGTGTCTGAGAGTAGCGGCGGCGGCGAGTATGGGTGTCAACACTCGTGCAACTTCTCAGGGATCTTCGGTCCGGGACGCGGATGTCTGCCTATCTCTTTCCTGTCTATGTATGTGTGTGTAACTCTCAAATCCTCGGTATAACTCGACGGCTCGAGACAGCAACACCGTCGTCGGATGGTCCGCGCATCGGGAGATTCAGACGGTTTGGGGCGAGCGTTTAATGGCAAACGGAGGAATTAAAAACAAAAAAAAAAACAAAAAATTCAACGGCTGCATCGAGATCACGATTTATCAGCCTTGTTACGCAAGGTAAAGCACAGACCCATCGAATCGAATTTTGTTGCTCCGGGTAGTCGAGAAAAAAAAGGTTATTTACCGTTGGGAAGGGAAAATAAAAGCATCGATTCGCATTTCGTCGCTGGCCCAAAAAAGTTCTGATGTACTTTCGGAGGTAATTTTTTTTCTCTCAATAACATTCGAGCATGTAAATATATTCAAGATCTTGGCCGCGAAACTTCGCTTCACGACTGGGCTCCTCTGCCCTGTGTGACTGAATTTCAATCACTGTACCGTGTCCCGGGAAAAAGGTCATTCTCGTTCTACTTCGAAAAGCGACTCACCCCGTTGCGAAAATACACAACTGCTATAATGAAAACATTAATCATGACAAAGAGGCAGTCGCCGAGCGGCACACCGTTGCACGTTAAGAAAACGTTAATATCACCGTGAAACCGCCGAGCTCGTACTTGCTCCCCGTATCTCTTGGCCTTTTGTTAAGTGTATGTACGATATATTTCGAGATTAAAGGGAAGACAACGGGCGAGAGGGTTGGCAGCGAGAAACCGCAAGGTGGTCGCCGCCTTTGCTAATTCTTACGGAGATTCATAGGCTAAAATTTGTACATGGCGAAAGCGTTTCCAACGGGTCGGGCTCCGATTCTCGGTACCTCGCCTCGTTCGATATCCAAGGTATTCCCCCGTGACTCTCTCTCTCTCTCTCTCTCTCTCTCTCTCTCTCTCTCTCGGCCACCCTCTCCAGCTATTCCACAGTTATGAATGCCAGCACTAAATTCATTTTAATCGCCGAGAGATTACGGCAAGTAATAACCGCTAAAGGCTTTCTCACTTGTCTGGACGCTTTTACCGGCTACGTACACCGAAGACCGAGCGGCCGGTGACTGCGGTGTATGCCGTAATAACCATGTCAAAAACGATTAAAATAATCGAGGTATCTTTGTGACGAATGAAAAAAAAAAAAAAAAAAAAAAAAAAAAAAAAAGACAAATTATTTTTATTCCGCATCCAATTTGGAATGAAAGAGTTGAACTGACATTTCCGATGCGGACCGCATTAGATATCGCGCGAACAATGCGGCACCACAGAAAAAAAATTAAATGAAATAACCAGTCGACGCGCCACGCACGTAGGGCGAATGAAAAAAACGTGAAAAGGAATGAATATAATGGAACCAGCAAATGACGACGGGGGAGAGTTTCAATAGCCGGTTCGTCACTTACGCAAGAGCATCGGTCATTATTTCAACGTAGTTACGACTTTTCCCAACTAACGAATGGCGAAGAGAGACGCACCGATGCCGGGTGGTTTTGATTTTTCTGCTGCCTGCGCCAGCCAGCCCTGCGTCTTCAAAGGTGTTCATTGTAAGTTTCAACAATGAGTCGCCACTCGTTAGCGTGACCGTGGCGTTTCTTCCGGAGTGTCTCTCGCCGGCACTTGGCAATCCTCCGAATAACAACAAAGATTGTCTCGATATTAAATTCGGCTGGTCTCGAGCCCTGCAGCCCTTCGAGGGCTTTTATCTTTGTGTCGATGGTTATTGAAATCAAGAGAAAAAAAAAAATATATATATATATATATATATATGGCGATTTAATGAATTTCTTAACGAACAAACTTTCAGTCGAGGTCCGACAAAAAGGGAGAGAACGGGATTGAGGGAGAATGAGCTTCGGCGCTGGAGGGAAAGCTAGTCAGGGCGTTGTTTTGAACTTTACTTAGAACACCAGGTAATCGGACTATCGCGAAACCACAAGCGGCTCGGTGGAGAAAATAGCACGTCTTTCCTCTCCGGCGATTCTCCGGTTCTCCTCCTTCGTGGCGATGCAACTGTAGCGGGTCTTGTTCGAGACACGCCACGGCATCTGTTTCGCGATCCGAATTCGAAATAAGAGACGAACACGGCAGTGTCTCTCGTCGTTTCGACGTTTAAATATTGTCCGAAGTTTATTCGTCCGCATATCGTGCTCGCAGTGAATTTCCATCTCGGCGGGACAATAATTAACCGGTATTCAGCGCCGAGAGGGAGAGTCCGCGCCCTTGCCCGATTTCCGCGGTATGGAGCAGGTAACTGTACGTAAGACTCACCCGCGCGCCTCATTGTAAACGGCGTCTCCACTGTTTTTCGTACGATTGTTTCGGAAGCTTATTGTTTGAAGTTGGCTATTGTCATTATTATTATTTCGTCGGGCATTATGCCGGAGGAAGATTTGTGAGTTTGGGTGAATTCCGGGTTCGCCGGGGTAGATCGGCCGACTAACCAGTCGTCGACCATCGTTCACCGATGTGTTCACCTGGCAGAACTGTACCTAATATGCGCTCGCTTGCCGAGAGACGGAAGCAGGTCACGACCACACGCACGGAAGTATCAAAGTTTCGGGAACTTACCGATGTATCGGCAAGGGTTACAACCCCATTTATGTCCCGTTCCTGTACCGAAGGCAAAGGAAATTTGCGTCTCGTGTCCCCAATAAAAAAAAAAGGAATTAAAATTTTTTGAATAATAAATAAAACGCTGAGTGATAGAATTGAAGCCTCAATGGATTGTCCTACGACATCAGCGCTTTGGACAGCGGATCCTGTGTACTCGTCGCGGATAGTAAATCCATTCGGAGTCTCGCCTTTAAGATACCGTTTACGACTTTAATTCGTACTGCGGAGGCGTGAGGTCCCATGCGGCTGGTACTTATCGCGAATGTGCGCACATAACAGGAGGTGGAATACCGGTAAAACCCACTTGTGTGCATGTGCGTGGCTGAACAGTGAGTGTACAGACGCTGGTAATTAGCGGATAGGAACCCGGTTGTTTTTGTAGGTCGGGCCCCAGTCGGCTTACGGCCCAATAACCATTTAGCGGACACTCCGGTACTCCAAAGCTACACCAAAAATAGACCCCGGTTAATTAACGATCGGTAAACCGGCATTGAACGGATCTAAAGTGACTTCTTCCACTCAACTGCGAAACAGCGTTCGCTTTTTGTTTTCTCATTCATAGCGTCGTCGGTAGATTAATCGTCGTTCCACAGAATTTATCGTTTCTCGCAAACGTGAGTAGCAAGATACCTGATTGGCAGATCACCGGCGTTTCTTTTTTCACCGGTGTGTGTGTGTGTGTGTGTGTGTGTGTTTTTTTGTTTTTTCTAATTTTTGTTTCTTCACCGATAGAGGAAGATTTCTTCAATGCGATAACGGAAATAGGAATGGCATGGAATAGTCCGAACAGTGATGTACAGAGAGCAATCGATCAGGAAGAAGCGAGGCAGTTCGAGCGGGGATTTCTCCGCTGTGTGCCTCTTTCTATCCCGATTCGATTAAGCGACCGGGACGAGCCGGCACGAGAACGGGAGCATAAATAGCGAGTCGTCGATTGAAAAAAGAGTCGGAGCGATCAGGGATGGAAGCGTGTTGGCAGGTTTGGGGTACCATGAGAGAAGGGAAACGAGAACGAGAACGGAAGAGACGGACAAAAACGGCGATTATGGAGGTGCTGACAGAGCTTGAACTCGACGGTGGTGGTGAGTCCGCAGCCAGCGGCAATGCTGACCGCACACAGTGCGGACGACTTGCTTGCTTGCTCTCGTTCCCTTCCACCCTTCCTAAAACACGCCTCCTCAACTTCACCCCCGTAAAAAAATCGACGATCGCTGCTTCGCTCAACGGGGAAATTCATTTAACACACGAGCAGAATCAGCACGCTTCCGACGCCACGCAATGTTTTGTCAATGGCCTTTAACACCCATAATAATATCTCTTCCGCTCTGTAGAATCTCAGTACCGACGTCGCTTCCGACGTGAAATTTTTTTGACCGATGACGCCCAGCAGGAAACTCGTCACTTTCAGCCACGGACATTTTTTTAAGCTGAAACTGACGTTTTCCCGAACGTCGTATCCTTTCGAGAAATACGATTTTCTAACCGAAATCCGTTTTTCGTCACATCACCGAGACGTAACAGGGTACTCTGTCAACGATATATAGTTCGTGGCAAACATGATTTTTTTATTTATTTTTTGTTATTCGTAGATAAATTATCGGATTGCCGCTGGTGCCGCATGTCACACGCGTACGCTGTCGCGAGCGAGAAAACGTGAGATTCGGGAGTCGGCGGGTAGACGAGGAAAGTACCGCCAGTGGATGAAGCGAGAATGGCGACAGGAAATTACAGATGCCGAAACCACTGATGTAAATCGCAGCGTCGATGCGTTCCTATGGAGCTCGACACGTCGAGTAGATTTGTGAGTGCCGGTACGAAACGTACGCGTCGGCTGCAGTAGGTGCGCCCACGTTGCATCGCGTTCCGTGTTCCTCGAACGAAGCCAGAAACCGATCGGACGGAGAAGGAGGATCGGTGAGCAAGTGGAAGAGGCCGGTACCCCAACGACAGACTCGTTGAGGAGAAGCTTTAAAAGGTATACCGACGGCGGCTCTGGCGAGACTCCCGCGCGGCCGTAGTAATTGGATTTCAGTTACCTGCTCCGCGTCCCACTTCAACCCTCCTACCGAGCATCGTAATATTGTCTCTCTCTCGGTATAATGAAATCACGGGCGGAGCGTCTCCTTACGTCGCTGCTTTCTCTCTCTCTCTCTCTCTTCGACTCTCTCGCTGTTCCCTACGTTCGGCTCGTTCTTCTCCACGATCGATCACGACTTTAGCTCACTGTGTGAGCTCCGTGGATCTCTCTCGACGGTATTTCGCTCTTCGTTCGGGATTGATAAAATTTGTCCCCGAGGAATCATTCCAAACCCCGTGGAGAACACTCTCTACAAAAACACTGTACCGAAGACGATAAGACGGTGAAATTAAATTCTGAAAGTTGTAAGAACGTTAAGCACTTATGATTGTTATTTCTGTCGCACCCTCTTCTCCGTTTTCTGGCGTATTAATATAGATCTATATTTGTCCGTATGTTGTCTTGGATAAAGGAGAGTGAACATGGCTGACCCCGATTGTGTCGCGAATAAACTATTTTCGAAGTGGGCCATGTTCATCACGTTCAGCGATATTACGTATTTATGGTTCTATTTTAACGAAGCCGATCGAACATCGAATTCATGCTGACATACACGACCATAAATAACACCGAGGAGAACGCGTTGAGGATGTAGAGGATTGCGTGGGTGTCTGCGCTCCGTCGGAATAGTCGGTAAACATCGGTTGTTAGCGTGGCGACGCTCGGACTCGGCTTTCAAACAATTTACTACAGCGAAAACACGATTCGCGCCTGCCAACCATCCCATGAGCTCATCGTTACCCGATATTCCAAATTGCCAAATTCTGTCATACCTTCGTTTCCAATTTTTCGATCCAACGGTCTCGCACACGTGTCTCCATGTGGAGCTTATTTTTCTCATTTGGAGGATGAGATTAATTCCGGATCTGGCACGGAATACGAAAATTCCGTGGAGACCGACTGTGCCGATCGATTAATCGATCTCTTCATTCTCGCACCCTTGCTCCGTCGACCCCGTCGTTGACTTGACGTCAGAGGTATCGTGACACCCTCCAAGACCCTCGTTACGTTGCCGTGATGGAGAGCTTTGCCACGGGAAAAAGGGGCTCGGATAGGGTCACCGGAGCCGAGGGCGTTCTTACCAGCCCAGCCTCTCGCATTCGTTAAAAAGAAGAATAATATCTATGCAAATCACCGCGTGATCTGCAACGCGAAGCGGTCTTTTGTTACCCACGGAGAATCATTGACAACACTAGAGGTATCGTTGACAAATGCCAAAACTTTAAATTTATCGGGTGAAAATGTTTCAGTGCTGCTAGGGCTTCTCCATGGAAAAGCTAAACTTTTCCAAATTTCTATACAGATTCATTTCTCGGTCGTGAAATTAGGTTTGACAAACGATCCTGAATACACATTCTGAGAAGTTGACCGGCGAATATTCGCGTTCCAAAGTCCCGGCTTGGATGCGGTTGGAATCGCGGAAAACTCGGTGGTTTTCTCGCGTTCCCGCACAGTCCTATCGGTTGATCTTCAACTTCCTGGACGATACGTTGGACTGAAGACTTTCGGACGGGCGAATAGTACAGAGTGTACGAAGGCAGCGGTGAGTTGTCGATGAGGCAGTGGGAAATCTCCGTGCTGTGAGTAAAATGCTCGAGGGGCGGCCCGCGGAGGTCAGGGAAAAAGTAGTGCGGGTAAGGTATTAGAATAGACAGGTGTAATTAAAACAGGTCGTAATTGAAGCGTACACCCGAAACTTCCACTAATGGCGCGCTATCAGTACGGTAACGGTTGTTCTAACGAGTATCGTGGAAAGCTTGCCGAACACGCTGTTCTAATTATCTCGATTTTGCTGCCTCGCTACTTGAGCGTCGGTGCGGGTGCACGTAGGTAGCTCCGGTTGGGGGCGCCGGGGATGCCGCTGGTAGACGAAACGCGTGTGGTAAAAAGGACTCCTCGAAGGTGGTAGTTGCATGAGCGCCTCGCCGACCCCCTTGTGAATCCACTCCAGACGCAATTAGGGAGAGAGGCGAAACTCCTCCTTTCTCTCTTATCTCCAGCTCATAATGAGATTGAAAAAAAAGGAAAGGTACACAACAAGTACTCGAGCGAGGGTGAGACGAAACCCTCCGCGTTTCTTCCAGTCTTCTTCTTCGTCGTCGCAATCGTCGCCGAGACAAACAGTTCCAATTTTGGCTGCGAGTCACCCATCGCGGGCAATCAGCAGACACGTACGTACGTTATTTACCATACGTTTGGTTATATATCTCGTAACTGGGAAACTCGAGCGATCACATTCGTACTCGGAATAGAGACGGAGGGAGCGACCCTATCGCAATTACGTCAGGTGGAAATTGGGAAACTCTGGCTATATGGTTATCATTAATTACCCGATACAAGACACAGCACTTGACACGGGTTGCCTCGCGGGACAGCATCTCCTGTTGTTACCTATTCCCCCGTGGGACTAGTTCCTCCGGACGTTGATCGATTTGCTGGATAACACGGGGAGAGGAATTCCCTCCGCGAAATTAACGTGAGGATAGTTCACCGAGGACTACCCGCGCTCCCGATGAGCTCCCTACCAGGCGCCGTGAGAACGTTTAATCCCTAAAATACTGGATCATCCAAGAATTTAAGAGCCCCCCGAAACTTTGCTGCAGGTGTACGGCAACACGAGCCACGACATCCGTGGGGCATTACGAACTGAAGTGGAGGATAGCACCGCGATAAACCAGACAATGCTCGTAGCACTTCAAAGAACCACCACTGTTAGTGGATACAACGGATGGGTGCGAGTCAAGCCCTGAAAGAAAACCGGCATATTGAAACAATTATTTTTTCGACGGTGGAGTCAGCTTGTTAGAAGACCAGGGATGCGTTCCACGGTAGATAATTTAATTGGCCCTCGGGCTAGTGTATTCCGTAGCACGGACTTTCCGAAAACGCTTGCACCACCAGAGAGAAGAAGGTTCTCTGGTTCGCGCGGTGATTCACCGTCGGGATAGGTGAAATGAATGTCAAAAGTCCAACGAGAATGCGCCAAAAGGTTTTCCACGGGAGTGAAGCCTGTCCGGTGAGTTCTGAAGCCCGTGCATCAAATTCCCCTCGTCGCTCCAGCTATATATACGGTCCGAGCTCAACGGATTATCTTTTCAATTAAAATAACGTCAAGGGCCTTCAGCTTTTTTTCTGTCTCGCTGGCTGCGCTTTTGCGTTCTACCCGCACCCGGTCGAAATATCTCTGTGACTTGGCTTCAGTTGATGCGTAACGGGACTTTTAATGTAGGGCCGGATTTTTTTAGCCTCAAGGCAGACACACGTGAGGCCATTCCGACCACTCGAATCGCGAGTAGTGACGACTCAGATTGTCGTCATGAAAATCGAGTGATCGTGGCTCGCTTCGCGGAGAATTCATAATTTCCTGTGTCAATGCGCACGAACACTTTGCACTTTTGACAAACTAGCTTGATAACCGACCCATCGAAATCAAAGTTCTTCCGATGGGCCAAACATCAAAAGAACCCGCAATGGGAGAAAGGAAGAGACTCGATGAATCCCAGAAAGCTAGCTCGTGTATCCGTGACTGGACTATCCACGTGTGCCCACTGAATCGTGTGCTGATAATTGCGCTACGTGCATCGTCGAACCGACGGAAATGTCGGTGCATGATTGTCAAAGCTATGATTCGCCCGATATCGCAACATCGGTATCGTGTTCGTCGCTGCTCGTCACAGTATCTTGCAACTGTGTTACACACATATGGATAACCCTGTGTGATCCGATTTATAATAAGCATTTCGCTGCGGAGAATATCTCGCAGGCATCTGTAGTACCGTCGACATTGCTAGAATGTCGCGGTAGTACCAAAATATCGTACACGGCGGTATTCAGGTGAGCCTCGGGGAACGCGTGCTCCAAACAAAGGATTAATCCGTTCACCAAAGAGGATTAATCCTGTAGTCTGTCAGTCGATGAGTTGTAATCCGTAATACCAGTAATGCGGTATAACGTGCTTTCATGCACTGACGCACGAGCGACGATAGTCCAGGCCGCTCATGGCGGAAGAGAGATAAACCTCTCGGGAGAGACTGTCGGTGCTGTGACCAATCGGAATGATCCAACGATGGAACAGGATAGCTTCCACAGAGAGATGGCCTTCTTGCTGAGACAACAGGACGATCATGGTGAAGTCCTCAGAAATGAATTCTGAATAAAATGAGCGAGCCAGTTTTGATCATCTTTAGGAATCCGAAAGGATTCGTGCGGTGGTTCCTCGTGAATTACTCGTGCAGCCAATATCGCGTGGTGTCCAAGGGTTTTCGAATACTCACAAGCAATATATATACATATACATATATCTCCGGAAGGCATCAAAGCCACCCCTTTGATGTGCTATATAATTCTATATTGAGTCTTAGACGATAAGTGAGAGGGAACGTCTCCTGGTACTGGCAAGCCAAGAATGGATGCAAACGGGACGACGTCACGGTCAGGCTCTTCGCCACCACCGAGTTTATGGCTCGGGCAGGTAAGCCGTGTGCTCGGCAATAATGGTCAGGGACCCGTGTCTTCCCTCCTATAATTTTGGATATAACATTTAGTTGGTACGAACGGTTGGACGCGCGGATCTTCACCGACGTCGCCAAGATTCCTACGACCGGAAGAATTCGGCTGGGACGCTTCGCTGCGCTTGGCAATTGAAAGATCGTTACGGGGCCCAATAACGGTCGTCTTACGTTCGATCGAAATATTATATAGCGGATATGATGGCGCCGAGGTTTCAGCACTGAGTAATCAAGACAGCATCGATCGATGACGGATCTGGAGCATGCAAACGCGACGGCCGGGCGACACGAGTCCCGTAATCGCAGAAACGACGTGACCTATCCGTGCAGAGGACGACACGAGAACGAGAACGGCCGATGGTTGGCCTCGTGTGCACTGGCTGGTTCAGCGAACGGCGCGTGCATCCGACGAGTTCGTCCGGAACGTGCTCACCGGACCCGCAAACTGTTTCCCATTGGAATGACCGCGAGTGTGCGGCTCCACGGGAGGAAGCGATGGGACAGGGGAGAACAGGAGGTGATATTGTACCGATCGGGAGGCGTGCACGTTGGCGTGAATGACACATACCTACGATCCCGAAACCTCCGCACCGACGTTGGCTCTTCATGCGACCAAACATCGTTCGGGTCTTTGAGTGGCCTGGTTACATTTCGGCAAAAATTACCTCCGGCTCAATTGAGTTTCGCGACAATTATATCCGGGGCGATGGAATGCTTCAGACTTCATTTTCTCGGTCGAGTTTGGTATAAAAATGACGACCACTTATGACGATTACCATCGATTATCGCCCATGCACTTTCGATCTTGCGTACTGGCGCGCTGGTACTTTATCCATTTTGCCCCAGCGGTATTCCGATAGCGTTCGCTTCCACGAGACACATTGTTTTAGAGTAACGGCAAAGGCGTCGTACGGTCCATGTAACCCTTATACTCCGTCGATATCGTGTATTATATATCTTCCGAGGCTCGTTCTCTGTGAAGCCTCGGTGATCAATTCACTTTATACTCCTCGCAGAGAGACGGTGCGTCAAGCTCGCATTTCCGTTCTTGCCTCCAGTGGTTTCCGAATAGTCGTAACGGAGCGCGAATCCAACGACAAACGAATATTAATGTCCCGTCCGTCAATTCGATTGAAATATCCTTATTCCAGTGTATTTTATTGTGTTACGGATTCCAAGCCCAGAGCGCTACCAAACAGCAGTTCGACGTCTGGGCAGGGTGTACGGCACAAAAGCCGCATGAGCGCGGTCCCAAACTCCTCCATGTCGGGTGCCGAGCTTTGCGCTTGGTCGAATGATAGTGACAAGCCAGTCGAGTGCTCTGCACCGCTGGTGCATCCTCCAAGATACCTCGTCGGTTGATCCTTTGAGATTTCTCGGGGCACGTAAGCCCTTCCCGATCCCGAAGCGAGCGCTGACGTCCTTGCCTCGGTCTCGCGGAAACCTTTGCCAACAATGTGGCGGAGTAGAATCGTAATCGGTAAATTGTTCACTGCAGCGGTAACGCACTGTCGAGCGGTAATGACAACTAGGACGGAGCTTTGAAGCACCGTACGGAGAAGGATTTAAAGAGAAAAAAAAAACCACTGTTCAATGTCCTTTCCGAATACTTATCGGCCAATGTACTCCTTCGGCCACGAAGAAATACGAGAATATCTCCGTCTCGTTCTTTGAACTCACGCGCTTTGAGCGTTCTTTGATCTTGCGCGGAGCCACGAGTTTAAAAGTGTACGCAAGTACCGCGCGGAAAACGCGGAGTGATGAAAAATACTTTCTCGATTCGCCTATAGATTCCGGAAGACATCACGGATAAGCAGAAAGCGGATGGAGAAGGATTAACGTCGCGGAAATATTTTGCGAAGTGTACCGCAAGAGCGCGAAACTCGCGAGAGTTGCGACTAGTCAAGGAAAAGAACGAGGGTCTGATTCGAACGAGCGGTGAAAACTTTTATGGGAAGCTCTCATCGGCACCGACTTCTCATCCCCCTCGTCAGTAACGCAAGGACGGTTTTCCTTCTCTCGCACCCTTTCATTCCGCGAAGCGAGAGAGCGTGTATACCGATATTGGAATACTTTGTAATTTCCACCTTTCGGGCTTCGCGAGAACCGCGGCCGTAGATTGCGAGCCATCGCGCCGTCATGGGTCCAGGGCCACGTAGTCGGTACATCGTCCGACGGATAGCCGCGGCTCCGCTGCCGTTTCTCTAACGTGATTAAGCTAAAAGCCTTTTCAGACGAAGGATCAGGGGTTCGTCCCTCGCATGAAGAACGTTTCACTTCTAATACCTCGCTGGTACACTCTATGCTTGTATATCCATTGCCAAACACGAAACCCTCGAAACTTTGCATTTTCGTGATCCTTTCCTCATAAATATATTCGACTCTCCGGCGCTTCTCGCGGAAAGATGGTGAAACAAAAAACAACTTTTAAAATTCGCGCCGTCGAATTTTACTTCTCCCGTGAGAAAGTGTGGCATTTTCAGACCACGATACGACCACCAGGGCATTGTGGTCCTGCCGCAAGTCCAAAATGCTACGTCAGACCGGTTATGGCAAACTTTAATGTGCGCAAGGTGTTACGACGTACCATAATCTGCCCCGCGTTGGGTCGAGTTTTATGACCCTAGTGTGAACTTTACATCGCTCTTGGGATCGAACTTAAGATCGAAGTTTGGCCCGAACTTCATTGCCTGCTTAAGACATTGTACCTGACTATCCGAATATCCGCCCCAAAATCAAATACCAGTATCGTTAATTCGCTCGGTTGTTGTAATATATCTCAAGCGCGCAATCTATATCTCGATGTATGTCTCAAGATCTTGTCATAATTTCGAACTTGATTTCGTTCTTAAGGTCGATCTTGCGTTCAAACTGAGATTTTTAAATTCGACCCTTACATTCGTAGATCGAGCGTTGATTTAAGAGGAAAATTTGGTATCTCGGTCGGCGTGGGAGGTCGCGTATTATAATATGATCCTTCCGTGATACGTACGACGAACTTAAACTCGTATCACCGGAAACGAAGAGCCATACCCACTTCTATATGCATGGGGAAGGGTGAAGCCCAGCAGCAATGGGACGAGAGAACTTGCTCGAGCGTCGCGCATCGATCATCATCCATTCAGAGAGAAAAGGAAGCTGCCCCGTGTGCCGGAGCCAAGTTTTGTCGAGAACCAACCCCCCACTGGATACCACCCTATTTCGTTGTTCGTCCTCGTCTTTTGTCCGTGGCTCTTCCCGGAGCCAGGCTTCCTCCTTCCGATCTTCTCTCCCACGGGAAAAACGTGCGCACCCAGAAATCTGGAAACCCGGATGCCCCATTCTCCCTCGCTTCTTTTCTCGTACCCTATCCGGAATGACCTTGCACAATATTTTCATCGGACGAGAACCGCCAAGAACGCGTCCTGCAGAAGCAATTTTCTCTCGGAAGAGATTTCATCCCTCGTTTCCAACGGTTACACCTGAGACCCCCGATTTCTCTATGGTAAACGGTGTCACAATATTTATATTCAATTTCTGTGTATCGGTCGCTAACGTCGTTTAAATTTTCATTTTTATTTAATTTTTTTTTTTTTTCATTTTCATATCTTCAGTATCGTTGTTCCATCGGGAATAAACGTCAAGCGAGTGGAAGCGCACGCTGGAACGAAACGTCTCATATTTTTATTAATTTTTTTTTAGCTCCTAAAAATATTTGAGAAAAAAAAACGATTTTTCTATTGGTTGAAAATGATTTACCACGTTGTTTGTGACGGATTTTTTTTTTTTTTTTTTTTTTTTTTTATCGCTGATGACGAAACTCCATTTATTGTACTTGTGTCTCGATGTAATTTACAGGAGAACTCACGCCAAAAGCGAAAAAGAAAATATTTTCATTAGCCACCTCCCGCGCTCAACGGTTGCCGTGTTTGCATTATAAATTCTAACATTCTACAAGGTACACTCAACTGCGAACTCTATTGTCTTTGGCATGTAGATAAAATCCGATTAAGCTATTTAGCCAGTACGCGCTTCGTTTCGGCCTTACTTGCATCCGTGGCCCGTTTATCAAATTACGCGAACTCGGATTAGACGGATTAGAACGCCGCGCGGCCAGTTTACCTATCAGCTTCGTCGTAGGATTACACGAGTATCTCACGTGCCTCTCGCGGTGAGCCAACTTCGTGTCTGCATACGTTAAACAGCTTACTCGCATTTAGCTCGCACATGAAATAAGAACTTTCTCTTAACCGTGTTCCCGACACTTTGCAAGGGCTAAGAAAATATAATAACAATACAATCTTCGAGCAAGTGTCAATTGCTTGCAGAAAATTAAAAACTTCTTGCAGCTGCAGTGAAGTAAAAATAAATTCGGAAAAAAATTTGGAGCATTGTTTTATTATTTTTCGGAACGGCTTAATTTTTCCTGGGTTGTCAGCTTTGACCTGCGCTCCCTTATATTGATAAGAGCGACGATATAGAATACACGTGGACGCGAACAGTGTCCAGCCTCGAGCGGTAGACACAGAAAGGTGTAATTCATTGAAAAAAAGTGAGGACAAAAAATAAATAAATAAAAAACATCTGCCCCGTCAGGGAGTGTCGTAGACGCGGTCGAGAGGGAGCTCAGGTGTTACCGTGGATAAATCGACTTTCTCGGGATTTAGAAAAAGATTTTCTTGCTCGAGAGCTTTGCGCGGACGTGAGCCATGTGGGTTTACTGAATAAAGTTTCCGGCTCGTAAGAATAGCTCGAATTAAAATGGCTGCATGTAAAATATGTGAACTTGAGAAAGTGTGTGCCAAGTATCTCGATCGCTCACGACTATCCGTAGTAAAAATTGTGCATGTCGTGGACGCCTACGAGGAAGAAAAGAATCCCACATGAAGAACGATGACATGGAAGAAATATTCGGAGAAGCAGGTGTAACATTGCGCGGGAATAAATAGGCCGGAAAAAATGTTTATCGGCGTGTTCAGTTGGGTAAACGCGAATTCACCGCCAGACCATTCCACTCCGAGCTCGGTCAGTGCGAGGGTGCATTCTTGAGGGTCGAAGATCCCTGGGAATCGGCCTCATAGTCGTAACTCCTTCGCTCCTTGGAGTTTTCTTAGCCATTGGCACCCAATTAAACTCCCGAAGAATCTCGAAGAAAAGCTCTCGTAAGATCTGATACCGAGCGGCAAAAGAGTTCGCTGTCAACACTATTCGTTCCGACGGATTGTCGAAATTAGCGAGTCACGAGGCACAAAGTTGAATTTGAAAGAAAGAGGGATATGCAAAAGAGGGTTCGCGATTTATTTATCGTTCGGTGGAGTCGGTTCCTCCCTCGATTTGTCGAAGCCTCGCCTTCCTCCCTCTCTTCCTACTTCTTCCTTTTAAATCGGCAGTGAATCAACTATCTTTCAGCGTTTCTTCTTTCGCCCTCGCTCGAGTATTCTCCGAATGGTTTCTCAGACTCCATCTCGAGGCACTCGAAGTTTCGCGTTACACCTTGGCCGATGCCCGCACCGATGCACCTTAAGATCGAAGCGCATCTTTTACTTCTCTCTCCTCGAAGGCCCTACGGCATGGAGAAATTTATTTTCACCCGCCTCCGGCTCGCATAATAAATTGTCTCCCCTCCGTTTCCTCTTCGCCTCACCACCCTACTCTCCTGACCCAGCATCGTAGCCGGAACGTCTATTTTCGCTAAGGCAAAGCCCCTCGGGGTGGCCCGATCCACTTAAGGTATCTCTCTCGCGATACATAAGGATTTATGCAAAATTTTTCGGTCTCCTTCCCGCTACACTCCAGACGACGCAAACGTCTTCTCTCGTTTCTCTTCACTTTTCCGTCGCAATCGTCGTCCCGAGATCCTCGGGATATGCATGACCCTCTAGCAACGGGGGGGGGGGGGAAGGAGGGGATGGAATGGCATATCCGCGTGCGAAAGGTGAAATTCTCTAGTACATGCACACGTACATATATTATATATATATATATATATATATATATATATATGTAACGATAGCGTGTGGGTATGTGTCTCTTTTGCTCGGAAAAAAGAAAGGGGGCCAAGAGCTCCGGGAAATAATGGAGGAAAGTGATTTCCGGAAAGTTAAAAGCCGCGGATCAAGGATCGGCCGGGACTACCTCACGCGGATCCTCCTTCGCGTCTTCACCGTTCTCATGATGCTTTCGTCCCTCGCTTCTTTTCACCCTCTTCACCCTATTTCATTCGCGTTCCGCAGTTTCCCGGTTTCGCATCCTCGGCGAGCACTCACGAGTCCCACTCCACTGTTCGAACCGACGACTCCGTAGTGTAGAGTGGAGAACGAGCAGGATGCGAGGCGAAGGATGCGCGGATATCGCGAGATGGGAGTTTCTATTGTCGTATGGGATAGTCTGGCGCAGGATACTCGTTATATCTCGACGATCTCGTCTCCATATTGGGTCGTGAGCTTCTCTCGACGATACGCTTCAGTCTCGTCTTTTGTGCAAGACGCACGATGTTGTTATGGACCGCTCGAGAGTGTGGGACAAGATGGACCGAGGGTCACAATGCGAGCTCGAAAAGCTCAATTTTGAGAGTTCCACTTCTCGCCTATGTCATTGTGCTTGTATGACGGAATTATCTTTACGAAAATTCGTATTCCAATATTTCGGAATGATTTTTTACCGCGTAGAATATCAAGATACACGAGAGTAACGCGTCGTCAAAAAAGTTCACATGTATCTTGCAAATCGAGGAAAGTTCCTGAGTCGATCGTGTGGCCTTCGTTGAACCCGCTTTGTCTCCCCTACAGTCGGTGAGACGGGAACTCGCGTAAAAGTTTAATAAAGATTTTCCCGAGCGCGTGTATACCGACTCGTTTTCAAACTATACAGAAACGAACTCTCACCCTCATTGCTCTCTAAAGTTTGATTGAAAAGAAGCCATTTGACTTTTGTTCCGGACTATTGGCATCGGTATCGCAGACCGGGAACGGGAGTGAACGGGGATCTCCCTTTATTTCTGTATTATCGAGATCACGGAAAGGGGTTTCGTCCACCGTCGAGAAAATTTTCTTCTCCGTCGCGTTCCCGACGATATCGTCGGCTCGCGGCAAACTTTCCAGTCCGAATATTTCGAAATTCATTTTTCGCCGAGGATCCCGGTGCGCCCTGCGGAGTCCTCCTGCTCTCGGGGTCTTCCGTGAAAACAATAAAAAATAAAAATGAAAATATACAAAGAAAAATACAGAGAAACCGGATTACCGACAATATCGGGTATGGTAAGAAAGAAAAAAAAAAATCTTCGAAGCCGCAGATCTATTCTGCCGTTATTCGATACCCGATGCCGAGAGGATATCGAATAGGGATGCGAGCACTGGGGGGGGGGGGGGGGGCGGCGGAATTACAGCTACGGGCCGAAGAATGTCGAGAATTCAGGGGTCTCGCGGTAGCCACGGTGCGCTTTCCCCGTTCGCTAGTATTTTTATATCAGACCGTGGAACACCCGATTGAATAACGGATGCGGAATTACTTCGTGATTTCGCTCGTTGGAGTGTCCCGGTGTCCGATGCACGCTCCCGATCACTGCCATTAGGGATGGAAGGCGGGACCGTTCGAGAGCCTGAGGGTGGACGATGGACCGCTATGAACGCGAGGGGAAAAAGAGAAACGAACAGTGGCAAATACCTCGAGCACAGCGGAGGGTAATTGAGCGTTCTGTGTGACGCTCCGCTTCGGCTTCTACCAGACAAACGCGAGCCGAATCATACAACAAAAAGCTCTCGGTTATCGCGTGTACTCTCGCGTTCGTGTGTTTAACGCGAAATACCGTAGCAGTTGCTTGTTTGCATAAAAAGTGAAATTCCACCGAATTCCCATTGGCTGAGAAAATTGTTTTGATAAACGCCGCGTTGCCGCGCTACCCCATTGCTTGCGGCGCGTTGTTCGCAGCTTCACAGAGAGAAAGGGGCGGGGTGAGGGACCGAGCTGGTTCGTTGGACGGCAGTCGATGCTCCGCTAATACTGACAAGCAATTTTCCCTTTTCGGAAACGAGAACGAAACGCCGGTTCGATGATTGGACCTATTGTCGAAAATCGCACTGCGCCTCCCCCGCGATCCCACACAGCCACCCTAGTATTTTGGTAGCTATTCTCCGCTTCGCGTCATCCTATAACAACAAACTTCTGCTCCGCTGTGCAGCAGTTACAAAACGATGGGTAACGAGAAAAAAAAAAAATAACCGGTACGAAAATAATGTTCCGACTGCTGACAATACAAACGGGGGAGACGCGGAGGCGAAACGAGGGAAGGTTAACACTGCGGATGCGGAGCAAAATGCGATACGATTTCGGGAGAGCAAACAGTTTTTTTTATGGACTGGAGGCGAGGCGAGTAAAGCGGGAGACGTGGGTACGATGGGGGCGCTACGGGACGTAACAGGGTTCTTAATGAGGGTGTATTTTTAAATGTCCGTGTAAAATTGTAATGGAATAATGCATCTGCATATTGCATGTTAAAACCACGCGATACTTTCGCTGCGCCAATAAATAATTACCGACCGCGAGGGGAAAAAAAATTGCCGGTCCACCGAAGAATCTGAGGTGATGTGTGGGTTGTAGACACGACGCGCGTTACGGAAAACGCGACCAACATTCTCAATGTGGATGTATGTAAAAATATCGGTGTCGAAAATTCAATGGAATAAAGATTATGCATGTCGGATCGGCAACCTGCGCGTGGACTCTCGTTGCCAATGATTCATCGCTGATCGCCCGCACAATTAATTGGAGTAGCAACGGCTGCGCTGACATTTTCAAAAGCGACGATATAGGGAGCTTGGTGTAATCGCTGGTAATTCGTAAATCGATCCGAGGGGGATGAAAAAGTCGGTCATCACCGCTCCAACGACCGGCGCGCGGAAGCCACATTCGCAGAGTCGAGGAGGCAAATAAAAAGACCGAAGACTCGAATGGAAAAAAAAAAAAAACAAAAAAAAAACCAAATTACGTATCATCAGGGAGTTCGCGGTCAGTTTCTTTTTCATCCGTTATCCGCTTGCGAGTTGTTCGCGGCCCAAGCCAGGAACACTCGTTTACCTACACTTGTGGATTGTCCGCAGAGCAAGAACAAAGTTCCATTAGTCGCTCGTTAAATGAGCCTCGCTTTTCTTTCCCGCGCCTCGTTGCAAATACGTACTGCGCTATGTAATACATTCCGAGAATGTATTCGCAGCCTCGTGCGGGGTTTTCTCCGACCGCACCCCCTTACAAGGAACAACGGGGTAACAAGGATCACCCGAGGGAGAACTCGAGTTTTCGAGACGAGAAATGAATTCTTCTCGATAAGGAAAACGTTAAACGGGGCCGCGAAATTGCAGGATATTCGAAGGTCTTCGAAATGACCGACCGACGATCCGAGATAAGGTCCTTTTCGATGAAATTTCGAAATTTAATGGGAGAAGAGTTAAAGTCGAGCGAGAGCGATTCTTGCACGGCAGACTTTATCGGGAGAAAGGACCAGCTCAACGCGTAAGGTACCGCTGTGGCGTAATTGTTTTACAGCAACGAATATTGCATTTTTCGTTGCGCGGACCACCACGAGCCGCAGTCGTAAAACCTTTAATGGCCGACGACGTACGAAATCACATTTTTCCAGGTCGGCCGAGCGCGATCCCGAAAACTCGGAACGAGCTGAAACTACCCTCGAAAACATGCATTCCTCCGCAAACACTCAGACACAATCTAGATCTACACAGCACCGTTCTCAACTGCCGTCTTGAGAACACGGAAATTGGATTTCTGAAAATACGTAAGATTGTATATCTTACACTCTGCGTTACGTTGCCCGATGGTGTGGAAATTCGTGATGCAAACCGCAATCCGGTAGACGGTGCGATAAGTTCTCCGCGTATTGACCGTCCCGATCTTATCACGAGCCGGCCGTAAATTAGCCAACTTGGCTCAATCGTACCGTACTTCTCGCAACTTCAGACGCTACATAGTTTTTTCTTTTCATTTGTTTCAGGTAAGTCGTGGCAAAATGATGGAAAATCCTGGACTCCGCTGCTTAGGGGAAATATCGAGCGAATCGGGTGGGGAAAAAAAGAAGAGAAAGACGCAAGTATCCACGTGTGTTCATGAAATATTGCGTGGTTCCGGCGGCCCGAGTCGATAATTCCCTCGAGATCGTAAGTACACGTCGGTGATACTTGTGCGTGGCGGGTCTGCAATTACAGTCACCGATGGCTCCACTTTATATCCCGCAAGACTGCCAGCGCATACTGCGGTGAAACAGCGAGGACGTCGCTCGAGTCCCGTACGGAAAGAAAAAAATGTCACGCGTACTTGTGGCCTGCACGTTAGATCCGAAGGGTCGGAGAGATAAGTGGATCGTAGGTTGGGACAGGAGGAGGAGGGAGAAGGAGGAAAAGTTGCCGGAATAATGATAGCTCGTCGACCACGGAGTCGAGGGTTTCCCGACTCCCCTCGAAGCGGATCTCTCTCGAAGGGACGACGAGCAAGTACGGCCCTCGGTGAAAACGATCGAGCCGATCGCACTGTATCGAATTTCCATCGGTATAATCCAATATCCTTTCGTAAACTCTGTCTCTGTGCGATATATTAATCGCTTCTGTCCACACGATCGGTCCCGCTCGACGAGAGAACGAAAGCGCTCCGCGATTGTACGAATCGATCGGATCGCCTCGATCTCCCTCGACCCCCGTTCTACGGCCGTTTTCCAAACTGATTTTCATCCATCGATCGCCGCGTCGAAAAGTGTAGGCCGGGAATACACGATTCGCTCCAGTTCCGTGTTATATTTTTTTTTTTTTTTTTTTTTTTTCCCCGGGCACGTCGTAAATCCGCGTCGAGGACAGTTTTCGCGGGAAAAAGAGAGAGAGTCGGGCGAGCGTTCGGTAGTCTCTTCCGGGGCTTGGCGGTCCAGCGCCACTCGTCGCACGACCGGTAGCACGTGTATGCGGTAAAGCCGTTACTCTTTTACGATGCAATAAAAAAAAAGGGGGGAAAAAAAAAAAAAATAACAGCCACACGTTGAGAGGGCCGGAGAGAGCAGGGCAGAAAATTACTAGTCCACTCACGTTGTCTCGGCAAGAAACACGATGTACATATCGTATCGTTGGCGTGTTACGCTTCATAAATAGGTTAGCGAATTTAACATTGCATGTGTATACATATATATATATATGTTCGTTATTTTGTTTACCATATATTTTAATTTTTCCCGGCGCACCCTCGTTATTTTACTTGTCGCCGCTTGGTATTTAGTTTGTCAAATTTGTCGGGCACGGGAAACACGACGAAGTGGTGTTGGATTTTGAGCTCTCATATGCATCGAAGAGCAAACATCGGTGTTCCAGTAGAGCCGACATGTGCTATGGATATTTTGGCGTTCATACGTTCGCGGAAGAATAGCCGTGCCGGATCAATTTCCGAGGGTAGATAGCGGTACAAGGGTGAGCCCGTTGAACCGCGGGCGATCCTCACTCGCCGGGTGTTCAGGGGTTGCCCGTCCTGTCCCCGAGTTAGCCCTCCGCGAAACGTATAACCTTTGCCTTTGTATATCAAACTAATATTGACGCAGTGACCGGGGGGGGCGAGCCATCCGACGAGATCCAATAGTCTGGTGCGGCCGAGAAAGCGAGCCTCGAGGATCCTTCGAGAGAATACGGAGAGAAGGGCAAAGACGACAACGACGATGGAGACGTTTTCCTATCGCTATCTCGACCAACCTGTGCACACTCTGTCTCCCTGTGGCCGATGACCCACGGTAAATTTACCTACGATCACCTTTGCCGCTCAAACGCCAAATAGGAACAAAATGGAAGAGACGTCTCTCCTGGACGGTTGAACTCCTCGATAAACAAAAAAGCACGGAGGAAGAGTCGCTTTTTCTATGGTACAGGACGAACGAAAAAACGAAAAACCGCATGAGTCGCATAAATTCGTCTCGATAATCCTAAACGAGACGAGTGACCGTTTATCGGAAAACCGAACAATTTGAAATCCGACCGACCGCTGTGCTTCTGCCATCCTCCGAAGTACTCGTCGAATAGGGCCAACGAATGTAGAAATCGTGTTGTGTGCGTGTAGCGTACTTAGAGGGAAGTACGCGACTCCGGGAGAGACTGGCGGACTGGTAGACAATGACGTATCGTCCTATTTAACATTTAACAAAGCTCATTGCGGAAGCAATCAAAACTTAGGCCGAGCCGCGGGGGTCCGCGCTGAAGTCGGTTGGTTTACCGGTGGAATACTGAACGTGCCTGCTCTTATCCGCTCTGTCCCGCTCTCTCTCTCTCTCTCTCTCTCTTTCTCTCTCTACTCCTCTTCTCATCCGTTTCCCTCGCCTTCCCACCCTGCTGCTCCACTAACGAAGAAATAAGTCGATTAATTGTTTCGAGCCGGCAAGCTGATTGGCTCCTGTCGCTGCTGCTCCTTCTGGTATGAGAGTCGGACTGCAGACGGATAGAGTCCAATGCCACCAGGCAATTAGAACTCAACGTCGGCGGATACACAATTTCGATACAATGAGAGAATCGAGCGATTTTACGGACACGAGCGAGAAGCGTTCGTGCTGCACTGGGAGAATGGTCGATGTTTTCGATCCACAACGGCCAGGCACGTCAATACCTTTGAACCGATGGAATGACACGTTTAGCTCCGTATTTGCTGGTTATTTGCATTCAACCTGCTAACTTTCCTATAGAAATGTCCGTATTTGTTCGATCTAACATTGTCGAAACGCGAAGCGCACCATCTCGGGCATCGCTCTCGACGAGTCTCCTTGTTTCCGCGAAGCTGGAGCATCCAATTAAGGAAAATAACAGCGTTTCCCGGTCGTCAGGGAGAACATGAGACGGCTCGAAAGAGCTCCGATACTACTCGTCGTCGAAGGTCTGATACGTTTTCTACTTTGCTCCGTTTCGGAATTACTGATTCCGTCCTTTTGCGCGCGATTCTGAAAGAGGATTCAATTACACAATAAGACCATGGAATATTTGGTAGTGGCGCGGAGATCGAGGACTCGGTGGTTCTATCGCGTCGTACCAACGACAAATGGTACCCATTTTCTTCTTCGTTTTCAATCGATTTTCCACAAATCAGGGGTCCTCGCTGACGGTCAGATGGAAACGGGGTTGGACGGTGGCTGGCGAACGAATCGCTCATCGATGGTTCGGCGGGGACCGCGAGGAACCGGGCGGAGCTCGGAGTTTTCGGAGCGCTTGTCCGCATCCAGATTTGTTCGGAAACTGGGACGAAACGTGGTGGGTCGACATTCCTTCGCGAGAATACGAGGATGTACGGCGCTATTCGGGAGCTCACGAAGAGCCCAGAATCCAGAGCCTGGGTCAACCGTTTGCCATGATGCCTCGCCACCCTTGAAGTCGATATAGAGAGGAGGGTCGTGGAACACGAAGTTGGACGCGGTCGCTATACAGGAGATAAAAAAAGAGCGGAAGAACCCGAGTCGATGCGGACGTTCTTGATTCGTCCGCTTGGCTCGCGGCCAGTTGTAAATGTGAACTTGGTCAGGCATCATTCCCGGTAGTCGCGGTCGCCGTCGGACTATTGCGTGGCATAAGGTAACTTTCCTGTACAATCGGTCCGAACCTCCGCGGCTCACGAACACGATAGTTACAACGTTTGTCAAACGTCAATACGGGAATAATGTTGCGTACAACTACTGGACTTATTGATCTGGCTCAGGCAATTGTTTCGCCCGCTCTGAGAATAATTCTGCGGTAAAATACCGCTCTCGGAGCTTCGTGGAAACAAACTCATGGGTCATTGCAAAGCTTAAACTATCGTTGCTGGACGACCCACACAGATGTATCCACTTCCAGCATTGCTCGAGTTAAGTTATTTTCCACGCGCATCTACCTACAAGTGTAGCCACGAAGGCCGACGTCCGGTCAAAGTACACGCCTGGGAAATTAGAAACGTTATTGATTCTTTCTTTCCTTCCTCGTTTGCCCCAGCTCCCTCATCCGTTTCGCCCGCAGGGCTCGTAGATCTCAAAGAAAATCGCAATTTCCAGTCTCGCATATTGTACCTCGATAAATACTGTGCGGTGAACAACCCACTCGGAAACGAGTACAGTTCGATCTCTCATGAGTTGCATGCGCGTAATTCGTAACGCCACGTAGTCGCGACAATTTGAGCGCCTAAAAGAAATACCTCAGTCGGTAACCAAGACTACAAATAATTTTTTTCACAATGTCTATCCTCTACGGACCGTCATGAATTTTGACGTGACACAAAAATCAAAAACTTAGTTCAATAATAAATTCTGTTTAATTTATTCGCGGATAGTCGACGTGAAAAAAAATTGATCATCGTTTGCATCGTCAACCGGGTTGGGGTTCGGTGGGTCGGAAAAAGGCATCGCTCGAAGTCACATGCGACAAATTTTACTGTGCAGATATGAAATACCGAGTCCACTTAGAATCGTCCCATTTTCCCCCGGTCCGGCCACCGTCGTCGACCGGTTGAAAACTAATACAGCGCGAAATTGAGCTTTTACGATATTCAATGTTACTCGTTGTACCTTCATTACCAACTATAAATATTTTTCGAATTTTTGTCTCATTCGCTGAGAATTACGAGGATCTTCCAGACGATCATAAACCGGGAACAATATGTAAAACGCTGTCAACTTCGTGCTCACGCAATGTAACGTACATTAGCATGTAAAAAAACATAAAAGATGAGGATCGTCGTTAAACGCGCGTGGACGTCAAAGTGTGGATCCCGAATAGCGGCTTCCGAGAACAGAGGTCGACTTCTCGAGCTTCAACCTCACACTCTCGAACCTTTTACCGCAACCCCGATGTTCTGTCCTGCGAGCAGTTAAGTTGACGGGTGCTAAAGTTAATCGGTACTTGGCGTACCGCAGCCCCCGTTGCCCCCTTAAGCTTTATTCTACACCTTCGCCAGCTCATCGTATTCCCATAGTCACTCGCGCCGAAATAAATCCGTAGCAACATTTCAGCCATCTTATATATATATATATATATATATATTTTTTTTTTAAATATTTCCATACCGTAATTTTATTCGAATTTTAAGTCGTGAATTTTTTTATTGCTCTCTTGATTATCGAGAAGACACGATTCGAGCATTTATACCGAAAAAAAAAATAATTTACTCGACCCTCATCGAGTGATCGTGCGTTTGATTCAAATAAATTCATCGACCGTCGAATAAAACATTTTTATGTTCCGCGGTGCATTGTTCTCGTTTCTATCATCCTACCGAGCGTATGTGCCACATACCGAATCTGATATCGAAGCATTTCATGATTATAATTCATTTAACAGGTGTACAGAAGCGTAAGCTCTAGCCGTGTTATTTATGGGATGCCTATGGGCGCGTTCAGCCGCTGGAGGAAGCTCGCACCTACGTGGCAAAATGTGTAGTGCACCGCGTAGGATATCGATAGACCTTAATGCCGCTTCCCGATTGCTATTCCCTAACGGTATCGCAACGACCTACGTGTGAAATTTTCCTTCCGATCGAACTACCCTGTACGAGGGTAAAATATTTGGCGAGATAATCGTCGGGCGATCACTTACGGCACCGTTAAAGTCTCGGAGCGTTGTTTAATTTCCATTTCTTTAGTGCCATTGCATGTATGCACTATGGAGCAATATTCGTCCGGGTCAAGGGAGTAATATGTCCATTTCGAAGCCCACTTATATGGCCTATAAAAAGTCGAGGAACGATAAAGGGACGGAATTGAGAGTATGGCTTGACGGTGGCAGCCTCACAGATATAAGATCGCTTTGAGAGCTCGCGTGTAATAAAGGAAAGCGGAGTTGACGTATAAATCGGGTTACGGAGAGTCGAGCGTTCGACTCGCCGCAGAAACCTCCATGTCCTTTCTCTTGCCTCTGTACCTGAATGGCCTGAGAGACTGCTGGAAACACGAGCATCGCCGTACACTCTTTTAGCTTTGACGGAAAATGTAGTGTAGTGCGGAGCGAGGCACTGTGAGCACCAGGGGCAAAATGGAAGCTTTACGAAGCACTGGGTAAATTTTGCAGACCTAAAAATTACCCGAAGCATCGATTCGTTGAGACGTTCAATTTTGGGCCATGTTATTTTGTCAGGTCGTCTTCGTTCATATTTCGTGTAGCGACTTATCAAAAATACAACCGGTGATTCGTGAGTTATCCGGTTTTATAGATTTTCACTGCCGTCGCAAGTCCATTTCACCCCTCGCATTATTTTTATTTTTTCCAGCCGTGCCAGCCGCGGTTCATTGAAAAAAGCATCTAAATATTTTATGTTACACCGAAAAAAAAACTCTGAGACGCTTAGCTGGTCCACTTCACCCCGATCTTCCCTGTGTCGTCGCAGTTCGGCGAATGCACGCATGCGGCTTGAAAGCCCCAGGGAGATGGATCTCCGAAGCCCAAGTGGATGGGACAAAAGTATGAGTCGAAGACTTGTACGTTCATTCGTTTTCGCTCTCAGCTATCCTTCGCGGTAGACGCTGCGAGTATCGAACACGCACCGGCGTCCCTCTTGTCTCGTTTTGACGTGACGAAGACGCAGCGATGTCGGATCCTCCCTTTTAGCAGGCGATACAGAAACAGAACAAAAACGAGAGATAAAAAAAAATGAAAAAAAAAAAAAAAAAAAAAAAAAAAAAGTGCAAGAAGGAGTTGCAGCGACGGTGCAGCAAGGTGCACTATGGCAGAGCAGCTGAAACTCTGAGGGATGGATAGCAGCGTGGAAACAGAGGCGGAGGTTTCGTGGCCCACCTCTATCTCTCATCTTTCATTTTGTGCTTTCACCGAGGAAAAATTATGGTTAGATCTCGTCGTCGTGGATGCATCGTGTGTATACCCGAGACCAAGTATAAGAAGCCCCCAGTGAAAGCTTCACAGGCATGAGAACGCAATATCAAGAGTGACGGTCATTCAAGCCGGAGTAATGACGCATTCTGTAATCTCGGTCACAAAACTTTTTCATTATCGAAGGTGAGACTACGGCACCGGTAAGGCTGGGTATCGGCAAAAGATTTATCAAAATTCTGAATAACATTGGGAAATTTTAAAGTCAACTTCTAAGCCGTTGGTTTGATCTTAATGTGCGAGCTCGGTTTAGTCGTGATTCGGGTGGTAAGTTCGAACTATTGGGATTTCAGTTCCGACCGGAGTTCAAACTCAAGCTCGAACTCGCGAAAAATCTTAAGCACGCGATAAATTTTTGGCGAAGTTTCGATCTTAATTCTGATCTCATTGAGCGTTTTCGAATTGAATCCTCAGAGCGTTCATCAAGCTCCAGCTTAGACCTCCGCGTGTCGCCCCAAAATTTCTACCGCGGTCGACGGTCGAACAGTCGAAGCGGTTCTCGGATCAATGGACGTCCGGAAGGTACGTCGTAGATCCTGGTTCTACGATGCGGTCGGCTAAGACATACGTAAACTCGTGAGGTTTAATAGCAGGTTTTTCGAGAAAAAGCTCGCGAGCTTCCAGCACCGGTCGGAAAGGAGAAGCGAGACAGCTCCGGAAAAGGTTACCGGTCATAAAATTTTAAGGCGACTTGTTCGGGAGTATGTCGGAGGATGGAAGTGGCCTACCGCTGGGCCGTGGAACACCCTGCGCTGGAATTCCGTGTGTACGGTTTAGCGTCGCGCGCAGTGTGAGACCTCCCAACCAAGCGCCGGGCATCGTTCCCGACCTACCCCAACACACTGCTACCTTCGTTTCTCGTACACCATTACGCTCGCTATTCTCGGCCCTCGTGTCGACGAATCCCTAATGGCTGGTCGAGCTTTTATTTAACCTATTCGCTGGCTCTCAACGCCAGGCCTTCATATACTCCATGCGCCGTCCCCAATTGATTTTTCTCGTAGCAGGAAAAGCGGAACGGGGATGACTATTATCCTCGTCCCCGGAGCGAACCTACTCTGCCGTGAATTACTCATTGGAAATTCCCCGCATTAATTCAGCACTTAGGAAATCGATACTTCTTTTCATATTTTATGGTTTTGTTTCGTTTTTTTTTTTTTTTTTTTTTTTTTTTTTTTTTTTTTCCGGTGAAAAAGTTTCTTCAATCTTTCATCGTGCGAAACCGTAGTGTGATCGTGTCGGGAAAATGGCTCGGACTGCAACATTTCGTGCCGCCCGACGAAAGTGCATTCTCCAGCGGCCATTATCGATGCACCTGGAGTGTGGCCGGAATCGTAATTTGTAAACTGGTTGCTCGACTTCGAGTGCCCTCTCCTACCTCCGAGGATTAGTTGTCCTACTGTTTCTACTCCTCCGAGAGCAAGGGCGTCGCGGGTTTGCCCATAGTTGTGTGTAAGTTAGCCGGACGAGGCGTTCTCGTAATAAATTTTGTACAGATGCGAGAGTCTCGGGCGCGCTTTAATTGGTGCGATCGTCGAGGCGAAATTCGGAAGGCGCGCGATGGGAGCGGAAGGAGAACTCGAAGAGCGCCAAAGGTTGGTTTCGTATTCCGTGTAAGAAGATGCCGGGCAAATAAATCCTGAAAGAGGTTTTCCCTCGAACGCTCATTCCGGCTCGTAAATATTCCTGCGACGTGGAGAGATGCATTTCTGGATCCATGTCGAGACGTAGAGTGCGCATTGAACCGTAACGAAAAACTAACTTAGCAAGTGTCTGTCCATAAAAAGCGGTTAATCTAGACCAGCCGTGTAAAGTCGACCGACGCGTGGTGGCGCTAATGCAGCTTCCGCCATTAAAAAAAACGAGTGACAAAAATATTTAATCGACCAAGAATTTACAAACTCTTTTCGATGGTCCATATTCATTTTGCCCGAGTGGAAAGGTCGATGGTGTACTGCACGAAATGTCAGAGCGCGCGGGAGTCGGAATAGCCGGCAGTGTCCACATACAATTTGGTAATGGCGTCGGAAATTGGAATCTTCCCTTTGATGAATGCTCAGCTCCGATTCGCGTCTATGAATGGCAAAGGTCCCCAAAACATTTGGAAATTCTACTCGGTACCTCCCGGTTGCATCGGGTATTCATGCCGGACGAGGCAACACACATACGTTGGTAGGTTGCACGTTAACAGGACAGTCGTGCGATTGGTTTTCGGGTGAAAGCCAGTATGAACCGCATCGTCCGTCCACACTTTGCTTGACGAGGGATTATAATGAGAGAGAGAGAGAGGTAGTCACACAAGATACGAGATTCCGGTGATGCTGTCGTCATACGAATGACGGACACGAGCGCGCTAACGGCACAGTTCGCGAGCCGGCTACTCTGGAGAACTGAACATTAGGTAATTGACCGGAGTTTCTATGCAATGTCAACAGACCATTAGCGAGAGCAAGCCAGCCATCCGGTCGCAATTTCCCAAGGATCAAACGCTTATGTCGGTGCATTAACACTCGGGCTGCGTTCACGAGGCAGGAACCCGGAGCTGAAAGCTTCCTCGCTTTCACGGTGACGTTCCAAAGCAATTCGATGAAGACTCGTTTTTTTTTCCCTTCTGTTACATTGCTTTACGGTTAATGAGAGCATCTATATAGCGACGAAAAACTTGATCCATCGGAGTCTTCACTGGGCGATCCGCCTGCAATCAACTTCCTTCGTTAACCAACGTTCATCGTACTCGCAACACACAGGATCCGGCAGCGTCTCCGAAGTTGACCCAATCTCGCGAACCCTCCAGAGATTAAAGCGACGTTCTCGTGATATGTTTGCGTCGCTTGTCCCATTTTATTTGACATCGTGGGGCCACCCAGAAGCGAAAGGGAGACTTCAAGGAGATGGCTTTGTGACGCTTTACTCCTCGCAGTCGTCGATCGGTGACATTTAACAACGCTGACGAGAAATGGAAAAATATTTTCCGATGCTCTGTCTGAACATTTCAATCTAGATTTACTTCATACGTGAAAAGAAGGATTGCGGGAATGCGGGCGAGAGCGAAAATGGTCTTTCCGAAGGTAGGAAAAAACGAGAGAAACAGGAGAGAAAGCAACGAGGAGAGTCACGTTCGCCGAAGAAGGCCGGGCAAAGGAGACATCGAGCAGAGGGAAAGGCAGATGGTGTTGCCAATCGAGAGAGTATCGACTACGATTGAAGTTGGTATCCGGGTTCCGTCGAGCGAATGACACGTTATATCAGTGGATGCGTTATATCATCTGTACGAGAAAATATAACTGAAGTTGCCGGCGGCGGTTCCAGTCACGTGTATCGAGTTCATAGTCGCCGGTGCAATGACGGAGCGTGTTATATATTGTCGCTACGGGAACTTGGTACTCGGTGAAGAACGACATTGTGAGTTGACAGCGAGTTAGTCATACTTTTCTCATAACTCACGTGTCTGTCTGCCTCGTCGCTCATGCGTTGTGTCGCGTAAACAATCATATTATGAGAATGTTCTCGTTCAATTTTTGATACCACGCTGTGTAGCGGAAACGTCACCGAAACGGACAGGGAGTGATAAGACGAGCGTCCCGTCTAAAATAACACGGTCCCTTTAGGAACGATTCGTGGGCAAGCGGGTGCATAGCTGAAGAGTATTCCGGAGAGAACAAAAAAGCAACGCCTCGCTCGTACGACGCTGTCGTCACGCGCTCCGAATCCGTCGTCAACGTCATCGACGAATGAAAGTGGAGTTCGAACGCGGTGATAAATGCGCGCAGCGTGTCAGCGGTCCGTTGCTGTCACGTTCCGTGTACCCTGCCACGGAGAAAACCCCCTTGACAATCGCTCGTAGAGTCGTTCATTTTCACAACGAGGGCAACGACGACGTTCGAAGATTTCCTCGTCAACCGGTAATCGTCGACGCTGGAGCCTCGTAACGGACACGGTAATTTGGCGAGGAGAATAAAAGCGGTGATGGCAACGGGAGGCCGACCTAGAGGCGGGTGGTTCGGGTCGCCAGCATAAACCCGAAGTCGAAGATGAGTCTTTGCGAAGAAGGGAGGAGTATCGTGTGTGTCTTCGGGGATGAACAGTGGCCCGGTGGATTGGACGGTGATTCACGGGCATCGGGTCTAAGATCGATTTCTGTCCAAACATCAATGAATCGTGCTCCGTGTTCCCGACTCCCAAGTGGTTCTCGCATTCCACTCAGATCGGTAGATCCAACCGGGTATTCCCGTTTCTCGGTGTCGGTGCCTGATCGACTGATTAATTGGCAATAGCAATTGATTGCATAACGAATAATCAAAAAGGGGCTCGAGCTCTCGCAGTCTTTTCGAAGGGGTCGATCAACTTGAGACGACGAAGAGGAGAAAGAAGAAGACGCGGCATGTACGCCTCTGCCTGTATCGGAGTCCCGCGGGCTGCTCGCGCCCCACGAGAATCCCTCCCTCTAAGAGCGTAATTTACTTTACGTCCGTGCTAATTGATTTCGGTTGTTTACGGGCAGCTTTATAGCCGGGGTCGCGAATTCGCGAGCTTTTCCATTCTCCCTCCTCTCTTCCAACGACAGAACCGTTTAAGTATCGAGAAGAATTAAGGATCGAACGCGCGCTGGAAGACGAGGCTTCTTCCCCACCCCGAAGATGGTACACTTCGATTTGCGCCGAGCTGGAAGCCGTAAAAGAGCTGCGAGGAATCCGCCGGCAAAGGGACCGTGAATAAAACCATTTTCACCCGAAGCCATCCTTCTCGTAAGCTATTTTATCATTGCGCGCTTAAAAATTCTCGTTTCCACCTGGAATAAAGTGTGCCGGCTCCGAGATACGAATGTTTCGATTTCGCATCTTCTAAAAAAAAAAAAAAGAAAAAGAAAAATTGTATACCGACAAGGGTGAACATGTAACGTTAGGAAATTTCAACCAGAGCCGAGCCAAACGAGAGTCACAAAGCCGAGTCAGGGATTTTCAGTCGACAATCGCCAAAACTTCCGTTACCCTCATTGTTCGGTATTTCCGGTTGTAGTCCCGTCAAGTGCACATCGTTGCGGAGGTTCGGGAACATTGGGATTCGGTGACGATTGGTAATGCCGTGCCAATTGTTTGTTCGACAATAGTTACCATGAATTAATCATTCCGGGCGAGCGGGCAACTTTGTCATTGTGGTACCGATTCGCTCTTTCGATCCTCTCAGTTACCACGCCGTCCTCGCTAATCCCGTCGACGACGGTTCTCCTCGCTCTCTCTCTCTCTCTCTCTCTCTCTCTGCCGCCGTCCTCGGCCCACGATTCACTCTCGTCGACAGGACGACGTCGCGTAACTTGGCAAGCTCGCGCGCGGCCTCGACGCCAGGAGCCGAGATGGTTCTCGGGGTACTTAACTGCAACTCCCCCAGTTTCGGTGGCATTTGCATCCGTTCGTCAGAGCTTGGGAGTTACGGCAATGCAGTCCCGGGCACACACCGAGGCAACGGTCTGAAGTCGAACACCACCTCGTTTCCCCTCCCTCGTATCCACTCTGGCTTTGTGAACTACCCAAACTTTGCTGCGAGACCGGAGGAAATTCGCCGAGAGAATTTCTGTCGGCAAAATGCAACTCCGACTTTTCTCTTCGAATCTCGCGGCCCCCCTCCGTTACTCGGTCATTGCAGTACTTTGACAATGTACGGTGTATAGCGCAGGGTTGAAAAACTTTGAAGCGCGCAAGCTATTAGAATGAAAGCTCCGCGCGAGCCGGCGTTCGTGCATCGCGATTCGACGGATTCGTTATCGGGTAATTGCAGGAATGAAAAATAACCGAAGAAAAGTTTCGGGGGTGAGACGGGGGGGTGGTCGTGGACGGGAGGGAACGTGGCCATCGGAAACACCTGTGATAGTCGCGGCCCGGCAATTCGGAAGCGTATAGGTCAGCCGGTTATACACGACAGGCTTTCCAACCCCGAGGATTAATATTTTTCATTCGATAATCCACCAAACGAATCGGCAATATCGTACGATAGCGCCGGCGGCGTCTCCGTCCACCCCCTTGCGGAGTGGGTGTCGTCGTTGTGCGCTGCGCCGTTGAAACGGAATCGCGCCCGCTCGGCGCTCGCACGTTCCACGTAAAAATGCTCGGCCAACGTTTTATCGAATGGTACAATAAAGTAGTGCGCCGGGCATATTGCACTCTCGGACACTCGGTAACTCCGGTATCGGTGCTCGCACTTTTCTCGAGACAATTTACGAGCCGAACTACCGCGCGATTATTGTAATTGTACCGACGCGCCATTTTTTTTTTTTCTCTTCATTCCCCTTTTGCCGGTACTTTATCCGACTTGCAACAAAGAAAGAACGGGAGAAGAGACGTAAGCCGGATTTGACGGAACAATGCGGAACGCATCAGGCAGATGACTAGAGAAATAGTAGGTCGCAAGGGGTAGTTAGGCAACCCCGTCGGGACGAGTGGAAAAAAACGCCACCCCCGATGTTTTTTTCAGCCAGTCGGCGGCGGACGCTTCTCGGCTGAAAAAATATTAAGAGCACGGAGTGGAACAAAAAAAAAAGGGGGGGGGGGGAAGAATACTCTCGACAGGAACGGGGATATGGGCTGCGGAAGAAATGGGAAGAAAAAGGGAACGGCGAGAAGGATATGAGAGAAAAAGGCGGTGGAAGAGGACAGCGCGACGAGACGGGTACGAAGGGGGGATTTTTCGATGAGATTTACTGCGCGTCGGAAGTATTCTAAGAGGGTTTCTTCCACGCGGCTGGATGGCGGAAAGTGGAAACGGGTGGCTAGGTGGTTTATTTGAATGCCTGCTTCGGCATCGCCTCCTGTGCCGGTCCACGGCTCCTCCATACTTCGCTACCTCGATACGATGTGAACCGAGAAACAATGGAATGCAAAGCTCGCGTTTTACGCATCAACGGTTCGTCCGTATCCTGGACCAGGCGTACTTTTGACAATCCATATTCCATTGATAGTGGGCAAAGTCGAGCCGTTCAGGCGTGGAGAGTTAAAACGTTGCATGCGGCTAAAAACTCGCGCAATCCGTGTACCTTCGATTTCTCGAAGGGGGGAGCCTCGCTCGGCGGTACGGAAACTCCGTGCTCGATCCATTAATGGTTTTCCGGGACAGTAATGGACGGAGTGCCGGCGCGCCCGATAGAAACTGCGTTTTCCCTCATACTTATCGCATATTTTGTATTCCGCGTGTGTCCTTAAAATCTCCGTCCGGAAACGAAAATAACTTCTTCGCCGCGGCGACCCAGGCCGTCATTTGAATTCGCGATGCGTAGAATTATCAGCGGCACTCGCAGACGCTCGACGGTAATTCGATTAAGACGGACTGACGGATTTTCCGTATGAGACACGTCTTTCATACTTTTTGCGTTTGAACTTCCATGAACGATCTTTCGGGTCTTCCGTGTTCCGGACGACTTTTTTTCGTACATTTGACAATCCGTGTACCATCGATGGTGTGCAAAGTCACTGGCCGTTCGAGCGCGGTGAGGTAAAAGGTAGGATCCGGCTAAAAACTCGCGCAATCGAGTAGCGTCGATGCTTCAAAGGGGCGCGTCGGATGGCGGTACGGAAAGTCTGCACTCGATTCGGTAATGGTTTTTCGTGGACGCTAATGCTCGGAGTACGGGATTCCGATGGAAACTATATTTTCCGTTACACTTATCGGATATCCCGTATTCCGTGTGTGCTCTCAGAAGCTCCACCCGGAAACGAAAATAACTTTTACGCTGCGGAGAACCTGGCAGTCGTTCGAATTCGCGATACACAACATTAGCGGGAGCAAAAGTCCGGAGGCTGAAGGGTAATTCGATTAAGACGGGCTAACGAACTTTACGCGAGAGTCACCGATTACAGATTCGCAGCTCTCGAGCTTCGATGAGCGATTTTCGTCGTAAAAACCAATTCGCCAAACGCCAACTCGACCATTCAATCTGGATAGTTTGCGACTATCAGTTTTCGGAGCTAACAAATTCTGTGGCACGAACTTTGCTCCGAGTACTCGACGAGGTCCGACGATTGGACGGACACAAGGAATTCGTCGCGTCACGGAGATGGAGTGGCAATCGAGGCTGCGATGTATGGCACTTCGTTGTTCAAACAGTCGGACTTGCGTCCATTGCCTTTACGTTAAATCAATCTCGGTACCTAGGATCGTGAAAAAAAAAAAAAAAAAAAAAAAAAAAAAAAGTCCCAATCGCATGGCAACGAAACTTTTCGCAGCGAACCGCGACACCGAAACTGGCTCGATTTTATTTTCCCGCAAATTTTTTTTTTTCACGCAGAGCGAGAGACGGAGCTGTAATTGAATCGTCAGATTGATTGTTATCGAGAATTTCGGTCGTTGGAGCGTGTCGCGCCTACGCGCAACCTGTAACGAGAGCCCATCGGTCAATCATTCCCCGTGGATCCCGTTCGTCCGGTTCATCCCGGTCGTGGTGCGTTATCCTCGCCAGGACGGAATTTCGGGGTCACGGTGAGGCCCTCGCGTCCCGTCGCGGACGGTGATCAGGCAAGTCAGGTCGCCCGTAGTATATTATATAGGGCGATACGGTATGAGGTGTATGTGCGTCGGATTAGTCGTTGGTGACGGAGGAAGCTAACGGGAAGGAAGATCTCACGGGGTCGCGTAGGTGAGGTTGGGCGTGCGGACGACGGGGCGAAGACCGAAACGGATTGGTGATCCTGACAAATGACCGGGCGCTCGGTTAGTGACAGCACCGAGCCATCCTCCATGACATCGGATCCGCCATACCGAAAGCCTTGGCCGACCCACCACCCGCTCGCGAACCCCCGGGAATTCATCGTCGCGGCTACCTCGAACATTGTCATAGCTTCACACCGTTCCGAGATAATTATTTTTATCGTCCCTCTCCCACGGTGAACCGGAGAATTTCACCGATTCATCGCATTCCCAATGAGCAGCTTTAGCCCTGAAAATTATTGGCATTGGCCGTGGCAACGCTAACGCAGAGAACATGCAAAAAGATACTTCATACCTGTCGTCGTTAACGCGAAAGATCGATACATAATGACACCGAACCACGCGATATTCCTCGCGAACGAAAGTCCCGCGGTTCTGTTAAATTACCACTCGCCGATCAATTTCTGGCGACCCATTGGAGCGCGACGAGTTACGAGGTACGACGCGTTGCCCGAGGGGGACTGAAAGACTCGATTAAAGGTGAACGACGCATATCCGTGGGACGATAAAAGAAAGAGCTTTCCCAATCCCGACCTCGACGTGAACCGAATGGGACTCTGAAACTATATGTATTTTGGCTTCTCTCTCATTCTCCGAGCTTCATCGGATTCACGGCATTTGAATTCACCTTTTTACCTCGTGCACCAAAGTCGCATCCCTTATTCATGGAATGTACTTCGTGTCGAGCTCGAATCTAGCTTCTTGCCGGATCGAGGGATTAAAATATTCGGGGACACGGCGAAGAAAACCCGATGCGCCTGATGGATCCCACCGGTTAAAATAATTGATCGCGAAGTGGTCGCGGTCGCGGCGCTCGAGTCGCGAGACACCTTTTTTTTTTTTTTTCATTTGCCGCGAGCTTGTTGTCGAGGATTATGGCGCGAGGGTCTCGTCACGTACCGAGGAGTGTCCGAGGATCATCCCGGGCTGATAGATCAACCACACACGACCTTGCGGTCCTCTCTCTCTCTCTCTCGACCCGACCACTCTATCGCCTCTCGCCTTTTTTACACCTTTTCCGGCTGAACGATGAGCCATCCGACTGCCCGGACTCATCCTCGAAGACTCGTACCAAACGCTCACAATTTCTCTCTCGCTTTTCACTCGACGTCGATGGGCGCGCTCGCGAACCGAGATCCTGCCAGAGGATACACGCCGACGTTATCCGATGGTTCGCGCATCCACGCGCTCGCCACCTTCGTCACGCACGGCTCACGGGTCATTCGCGCCTCACGACCGAATCCTGGATCCTTAATACGGCATCGACACATGTTCCCGAGTGTCTCGCACCGAACGCCAACGGCACGCGGGGCCAAGGAGCAGAACGGGGAATGGAAACAGGCCGACAAAACATATCGATCCTTCTATCCTTGCCCGGAATCCCTTCCTCGACCTCCCCGTGCGCGCCCTCCAGACATTCCCGGATTCAACGAAGACCGGATATTGATTGCCGCAGACTTCGCGAGACTCTGCCCTTTTCCACCTCGGTCTTCCACCGCCGCATTGTCTTTGGGAAAGCTCGGAATAGACGAAAAAGAAGAAAAAGGTGTTCCATTCGACTACAGTTTGAGGGAAAAGTTGCTTCTCCAAAAAGTCCCGAGCTTCGAACGTCCGACGACTTAATTCCGTCGAATTGAATTAGCCATCGACGACTCGACGCCCGAAGGCTCTCGGCCCAAATCCGAGTTTCACTTCCGTTTTTTTTTTTTTTTTTTTTTTTTTTTTTTTTTTTTATCTCTCCTATCAATGGGAAACATAATGATCGGAGTAGAAAGGACTCGCTCCGTCCAATGCGGCCTTTGATCGAATACCGGGCTATATTGGTTTGCATTGATTGTACGATTCGGCTGTTTCGATGCAATTTCTTCGTCGAGAAATTGGATTAGTTTTCTCACGTTCTGCGGCACCGGCAGCGGCGCTCTCTGTATCTCGGTCCGAAAAATGCTCCCTCGGCGACTCCGGAAGTATCGAATCTCGAAGTTTTCACTCGGTCCGTACACACCGGTACACAGTTACACGAACCCGAGTCTCAGTTCACCCATCCTGGACTCCCGCTATGAACGACATTGTGTATCGGAGCAGGGTTGGTGGTTGTACATGTGAGCGCGGGCGTGCTCGAGACTTCAAAAGTGCCGACTCGATTCGCGCCGGTGCTCCCTCGCAATTTACGCCTTTAATGGCGATTCTTCGTATCGCGAAGCGTGTTCCCCGTCCGAGAGCGAGGCACCGCGAGTACACGGTGAACCGAGCTGGAGCAGGTTGCGCTCTGCTCCGATAGCCCGGAGGCGCACGTGAAGAAACTTTAAAGTCGAGAGCGAACTACCCGCTTCGGAGCTACGAGCCCATCGACCTCTTTTCTCTCCGCCCGATACAACTATACGACCTCCGACTATCGCGAATCGGGTGTGACTGCCGTTTGACTCCGGCGGGAGAACGGTTCCGTCGCATCCAACGGACGCGCGAGACATCCGTTACATTTAGCAGGAATAAATACGTGAGAGCGGGAGCGAGATAATATTTTTTTGAACGCTCGGTTCTCGATGATCACCGAGTAGTGGCATTGTCTCGAGGAAAGACGGACCGGTGACGCGAGTAAACGAGGACGGTAAATTCGTGTTGTCCAAACTCACCGGCTAAGATTTACGAGGCTCGTAGGTATCTTGAAATATAATCTCTGACCTCTCGGGTCATTTGTTCGCCGGGAGACGGAAGGAGTGCGGAGGGTTGGAAAAGGAGTGGAATTTTCCCGAACGAATATTTCTTACTTCGCTGTCTCTCACTCTCCACGAGACGCCGGGACTTTTCTTTGAGAATGCGCGGAGCGTTCCGGTAGCTTCGTATTCGTTACGAAGCTCGTGGAGCGCGACTCGCCGACTGGTCCTTAACTGAAACAAACGGCGGAGGGATCCGTGAGTCGTCCCTGCGCGGGATTACCGTCAAGGAATGGTTCTCCGAGTGGGGAAAGAGGCGCGAAATAGTCTCGGCGCGAGAAATCGCCACGGCGAATAATCCAGCGGAATAAAATGTCGCCGGGAGTTCGTAGGTCGACGCGTCACTCGGGTAACTTCATCGAACGAACTTTAGAAACAACGAACGATCCGTGTAGTGTACAATTTTTCGTCGAGTTTCCGACCGCGCTAGCGCGAGTAATCGTAGTCCGAAAACGGGTATACGCGACGAGTTTTATGTAACACAATGGGTACGAAACAACCCGACCCGTTTTGCTTTGCAAATCCGCCTTTACGCGCGCGCTCGTCGCGTGACGCGCCGTCACGCGAAGCCCGACCATTCGCCGATTCGCGTTTCCGAAATCTCGGGAGGTTAGGCCGCGTTCCGGACACCTCCGGTCGACATTGGCTCCAGCGGCGTGTACGCCGAGAGCAAAAGCCGCGGCCGAGGACCACACCTTCTCATGCATATTCGCCGCGAGATATAGCAGGGTGAAGGGGGAAGGAGCGAACCGTGGCCAGTGGAGGGTGGAGCAGAGCTTTATGAAACGTAGAGTTTACAGTGTTATCCTCTTGAGCCAGGCACCCCCCAAACATCCTCCGCAAGCCCTCCTCTCCACTGGTGGGTTACATATGTCAGATATTAATTCCAGACCGCCCGGTCCACGCTCGAGTATATTATACTTGCAACGTACAACGCAACAACACACACACACACACACACACACACACACACACACACACACACACTGTGAATGTGTACGCCGCATCCTTCGCACGACGTACACGTAATATCCCTCCGAAAACTTTGTATTATTAAACGAGGGCCCGGCAGCGAGGTCGAAACGGCGGATACGTCTGGAATTCGATGTAAAATCGGTTGGGATGAAACGATAAAAAAAAAGGAGAGTGTGATACCGATCGCGAACCTTCCGAGGGATCGCTAATTTTTCCGTCACCGACTGATCTCAGTTTCGTCGACGAAGACTCGCTCATCGGGGACCGAGCGAGTTTCCATGGCGATGAAGAAATTGAAAAAATGGCACGAGAGCCGGATCGTGTTACTGTTAAATGGCATTTGCCAGCGCGAAGAATCATCTCGATGGATTTCGACTCTTATCGATACTTTAGTACGTACTACATATTAATTCGGAAAAGCCCGACTGGCCGAGCGTCAGGAATACACGCTGAAGTGGATTGCGCTTTGGCCGATTCCGATAGCGCCGCTAATAAACAAATGGGAGAGAACGCGAGTGCGTACGCGCGACTGTACGAGGAGGAATTGCCGTCGAGTGAGCCTATATCTGACGAGTAGGGAAAAAAGCGTGGATAAATGTATATTCCGGCTCTATCGGCGGGGTGTCGAGTGGTGCCCGGAGAATCCAGTGGGAACAAAACGGTCCGAGCAAGAGAGGCAAAATTACACGATTCGAGGGTAAACCACAAGCGAGCGAGTCTACGCGAATACAGAACCGGGCGGACCAGCCTATCGCGAGAGAATAATTTACACGCCAACAACCGGTGAAACCCCGCTTTAGAAACAGCCTATGGGCAGGCTCTTCCGTTAACTCTCCACTCTGTTCGAACTATGCGCGTGAGTTGCCACTCGCATCTCCCGATTCGCCTCGTGGAATTTCCACGCAATCCCTGTGTGTCGGACCGGGCATTAAAAGCTCTCTTTTTTTTGGTCCTTGTTTCACGAATGCGGGCGTACGGACACGCGAGCGTGCGCCACTCTTTCGGCTCGAAAGATGTCCCGATTGGCCGTTCATTGCGAACGACACGTGGAACCGCGGTGAACGCGCCTGAAACAGTCCAGAACGGTTTTGGAAAGTTCGTCGATTCGGACGACATATCATCTTTTCTTTATGTATTCGTCCGCAACCCCTTCCAAAAACTATACCAGATACAATTTCATTGCGCTGCAAGCTCTTCCTATTCAATTAAACGAAACCGCAACACAAAAAAACTCTCCGGCCGTGCGCGCCACTTTTGTCTTCTTTCGTTATGCACACCCAAGTGGAGTAAACGCATTCTGGATTTAATGTCAACCCTAAAAAAAAAAAAAAAAAAAAAAAATACCCCGCGGTATAATATCGCAGTGAAGACCAAGAGTGTAGGTAGTTAAAAATGGCGAGAAGGTCCTCGGAGTTACAGAGCGGCGGATCGAAGTTGGCGGTACGAGTCACACAGGAGCGAGAGGGTGATAAACGTCTCGCTCGCGTTAGGGGTCTCAACGTTATTTCTCGGTATCCGGAGGCCCGGGGGGTGAACGGGGAAGGGGTAGAAAGCCGGAGCTTTCCTCGGCGAACGTTATCGCAAAAATGTCAACGAAACTTTTGCTTATCTCTCCCGTGAGAGAGGCGAGAGGAGTGCGCGACTTCTTTTTTCGGTCCAGCCTCAGCGAGTGGACGAGGAAGAGGTCGTTAGGCCCCGCCGGGTTGAGCGACGCTTGCCGGGTCTTTGGAACGAAAGGGAGGAAGGGACCACGTCCGTTGCCGCCACTGGCATTGCCCGCTTCAACCTCGTATTCCCTTCGCCTCTTTGTCCGTTTCTCCGCCGGCATCGTCGCTTTTGCGACTGAAACTTGCCAAGTCGGATAATGGCGAAGTTATGACTCAAACTCAAGACGTCCCCTCACCAACGAGTTCTTGCTACCACCTTTCTCCCTCGCTCGCTCGCAGATTCGCGCGAATCCCCACCACCAACGTCGCCCTATTCCTCCCTCGTGGTTCCTCCAGCCCGTTATACACGCCAACTCTAACAACCCTTTAAGCCAAAGACAGGAGTTCTACGGGCCTGCCAAGTGTTTCCCAGCGTACACAGAACTCTGCGAGATCTTACGTTGCACTTATCGCCCCCTTGTACCGTATATGTGTCCTCGGGTTCGTAGATTGTCGGGGCAGCTTGCGAGGCATCGCGAAAGTGCACCGTGCGACTTCGACTGTACGGTGAACCCGTGCGTTGCGAGAATAACTTCGACTGCACCGACGACAGTCTCAACTTTGCAATCAAAGACGAACAGTATGTAGATTTCATGCAAAGGCTTTCGGCACGGAACGAGCTCTAATTCCGTGGGATTCATCGTATCGTTCGACAATGAAGTCCCGCGTCGGTTCGTTATCAATCGTGGACGATGCGGTGACACGGAAAGAGGATCTACGCAAGGTCCTGTGATCAGAGATTCCGAGACTCTCTTCACCGCGACCCTCGTCCCTGTTGATGGAATCAGTGCGCTGTATCGGGGATCTAATTATTCGAGAGCACCGAGTTTCGGATGAAGCGCGAAGGTGGAGAACCTTTGGTGGTCGAAATCAAGCACCTTTCCATGTGTCTGTGTCTGCGAGTCGAGAGATGCGTAGGGTTCGTTTGTGGGATCATCCTTGGAGTGAAACGAGGCAGTGACCGGGAAAACTGGACGATACCCAGCCATAATTTCGATGGTCCTCCATATCGAACTTCGAAACTGGAATCGCGTTGAATCGGCGAGGAGCTTCGAAGGGATATGACGAGAGAGGAAATGAAGGGTAAAGCCAACGAGCCCGAACACGGTATCAGAGTCCACTGTGACCGGCATGAAAATTTCCCACGGGAGTGCGCAGCTTAAAGTATGCTTTAGGACCGGCTGAGTGCAATGCACCGCACTTCATACGCGGCAGAGCTTCCGACCGAAAATGCGTACGTTGTACTCGATGTGCGAGGCGCGCGCCACGATGAGAGTTACGTACGGATATCCAAAAGTCAGGGCACTCCAAAGTCAATTCCCTCAATGCCCCGAACGCGGAGAACCCGCTTCGGACGAAGTACCATGCGCATTCGAATGTTCATTCGCATCCCCGTTCGGGTACTCGTGGAGGGTAACTTTAAAAAACAAAATTCCGATTACTCCTCTCGGACCAATCCTTCCGTCGTCTCTCAATTGCTCTCCAGTTCCACAACAAAATTTTCGTGAAATTAATCTATCATCGACTCATCGGAGAACGTAAAATTAACGAAAGTACACAAAAATATTGAGAATACAAAATCCTATATTTATTTAGAATACATTTATAAATACTTTGTTTAAATAGAATAAAAAATACCTCGAAAATGTCTAAAGTATTCTAAGTACAAAGTATTTTGTACTCTGTACCCGAAGGACCCGAAATGTCCTCAAAATACGAAAAAAGTCTTTCGGTACCTAGGATACATCGAGTATTCAAAATACCACCCAGTTTTGCGTTGTAATGGAACCCGTTCATCCGCCCGGAGTCTTCGCTACTCCGTGACAGCGCGCTGACTGCTTCTACCGTCTTATCAACGAATTAAACTGCACGCAACTCTGGATGAGGCACACCGTACTAATGTTCATTTCTATCCACCTCGGGGTGCCAAATTTCTCGTACAGTGCGGTTGAGTCGTGCACAAACACTGGGCAGGATACTCGCGTGTAGTTCGGTGGTTCGGTGTTGCGAATCGCTCGTCGCCCGAGGCTCACGTGTGTACGTGCATTTCGCACACGATCCTCGCAACGGTTTCCCGTCGTGTAGCGAATAATCACATGCTCCATGGTCGGACCGTCGTGCATCCAGTGGCGCGCATTGCGAGCCAAGGTACGACGAGTCTCTCGGAAAAGCGAATGCAGTAACGGATGCAAACCGAAGCGGCCTCGCGCCAGAAATCCACGCCAGAGTTCAATGTTACCTGAACGAATTAGAATTACGAAACTGCATTCCTATCGCAACAACCAATCTCACGCTCTCGCTGCCGTTTCGTTCGACAAAAACCAGACAATAATGTCTCGGTTTTTAATTTTAAATGTGACAAAATCCGAAGAGTCTGGCTCGACTTTGGCGGTGGCGAATACGATTTTCGTTGGAAATTTTGCAATCACGAAATGGATCGTGGAGTTTAATGAACGAACGTGAAGGAGAATTTTATCAACGTCCCCTTTGCCGGTTTCGTTTCGCGTGAAAGCAAATTACCGAGTGCCGTGAGTCTGGGTGACGTTCGAAATAATATAATTCTCTTTATGGTGGAACGTTACTCGACCGACCGTAATATACCCTGCACAGGTCCTCCACCTTTCTCCAAGATTTATTCGACTTGCCGATGTTTTGCACCGTAACCCGGCGGAGAAATGACTTTTAAATTCAAAAGTGTCCTCGCTGCCGGTGCAGCGTGCTGCCTCGGCAAGCTTCGAACGTTCTCGTGCCCGGGGAACTTTGACCGGTCGCGGAGCCTCGTGTAAGACGGTCTAAGACAACGACATTGAAAAACTTTGTTCGCTATGGTTGGATCAAGGGGCGGCGGGAGGGACGAAGATCCCATGAATATTTGATGAGAGCTCGACTTGCAGCTTATACCATAATACTGCAACTATCTATTTTTTTTTTTCCCCCCTCCCGACGGACTTGTCCATTTCATTCTCGCACGATACCTCTTCGTGCCCAAGTCGAAAGTTGATACTCCTTATTCATAACTCTCCCAACTTATCGCAGCAATGGATCGTTCGAAAGCTCGTCGCTTCGGTCTCGTCAAGGGAATCTTTTTTTTCAGTATTTTTTCTATAAATTTATTTTAATCGCCCATAGTGAAATTTAGTGGACCGGAAGAGGGTCTGCGGCGGGGGAGGGGGGGGGGGGGGTGGTAGTCTCCGTCGTTCGCATAATAGCCCTACTTTATGCGAGCCACGCTCGTCAATTAAACCCACCGCTTCTTCCGTCTAACGGTTTAATAAACGTTTCCTCGTTTCTCTTTTATTTCAGGTAATTTACCAGCGCGGTCCAGAAGCCGTCTCGCGTCCGCGGCAACAACGAAAAAAAAAAAAAAAAAAAGAAAGGGTTGCACTCCTCACGCGCCGACCGCACCCTCACGGCGCCCGGTGCGCTTGAGCGACGTTAAATGCAAATTGAGTGAGTACCAGACGCGCCGAAAAAAATCCGACACCGCGGACGCCTTCGTCGCGGAACACGCGCGTAGAAATTCGTGTCGTACACGGATGCCCTCGTCTAACACGCTTCGCTCATCGATTCGTGTCTCTCGATGAGTAAATTGATCCTTTTTTTTTTTTTTTTTTTTTTTTTTTTTTTTTTTTTTTTCCTATTCTCGTCGGTCGCACCGGGGCGCCGTTCGACTTTGTCAAATATCTCTTTGATCCGTGAAAATTCCGTCCGATAATCGGGCCCGTATGCACGTCCGTGCATAACGGCCGGCGGTCGCGTTGCACTGGCCGGTCTCTCGGCACCCTCGATGCATCGCGCGAGCGATCGGCGAAGGCCAGCAGGCCGATGCAGTTTCACAAAGGTCGTGAGCATTAGCCCCGATAAAGGTTCGGAGACTCCCGAAGCAAATGATCGCGGTTGCCGCCGAGCCAACGAATATCGACGGCGCTCTCGATGTCACAAAGCTCCCGCACGAAAGTTGGCCCGAACAAGCCACGGAATCGCGTTTGTCTCACGATCGACTTGTCCGACGAGCCCGCGGCTCCCGGACGAGCAACGCACGATGGAGAGTCCGAGCCCCGACGGAGCGAACTCTCGAAGCGCATCAGCGGCGATGAAATGGAAGAGAGACTCTTAACAGAATCAGAGCCCGGAAGCTCCGGCGGTGGAATATAAAAAAAACCACTCGCCGATGCCGCGAGGGCGCTTCACGGGTATTCAACGCTTTCGGCCCTTTCATTCCTTTCTCCGACTTTTTCTTCCTCTCATTACGATTATCCCTCTCTTCATACTCTCCTCGTACCACGTCCGTTCGACTACGGCGGTCTTGTTATTTTCCGCTCGGCCGCGCCTGTACTCACGAAATTCACAAAGAAAAGACAAAGAACAATACGCGAGTATTCATTTCGTGCCACCGGTTCGGATTTTTCAAAATCGTCCACGTCATTTAATCGCGTTGCACAGTACGATGACGAATGATTGAAAAAAAAAAGGTAGCGACGAGGACTTCCCGGATGTCTCTAAAAAAAAATCTCGGTCGCAACCCTCCGTGAAAATACCTTCGATTTATAATTCCAACTGAAGCTCTCGAAACGCAAAAAAATAAAGTTCTACGAAAATCCTCTTGTTTACACGGAAGAGTCGTATGAAAATTGAGAGAAGGGTCTACCTCGAGTCTTCAAGTGCCGTTGCAAGACTGTTATACAATTCACTTTTCTCCGCCTCGAATCGCAATATAAGAGACCCGGAGCAAATCTCTGGCGTAATGCTCTTTGAGAAAAAAAATTCAATTTATAAATCCCGCTAAGGACGTCGTCGCATTAAAAAAAAAAAAAAAAAAAAAAAAAAAAAAAAGGTACATACAATTTTCTCGTTTTTACGGAAGGGTCGTATGAAAATTGAGCCAAGGGTCTCTTCCTCCGTTCTCGCGCGTGCAGTTCTAAAACCCTCGTACAATTTTCTCGGCAGTCGGTGCATTATGCAGACTGATTCTACCTGGCTCTATCTGTTCGGAATTTGCCACCTTCGGTCTATGGAAGTGGCTGCTCGAGCGTGCGCGCGAGCGGCGCTGAAATCAAGATATTGCACCCCGTGAACTCCCGCCGACGATATACAATCTCCACGGTTCCTCCGTCGCGTCCCTCCGTCCGCCCACCGAAGGATTATCTGCCGGTTCAAAGAGTTTACGACTCTCCGAGCACGGCTAATGATCCAACGCAGCGTGAATTATTACGCGGTACTCTTTAAAATCACGTGCTTCCACATCGCCCGGTAGTTTAGATGGGTGATTAAAATTTGTTAACTGTTCCGCACCGATTAGAGGATATAAAACGCTCCCGCCCACTCGGCGAATCTGTTATAGACGGAAGGCATTCGCGTAATAGCCGAGCCGCTCGTAAAGATCCTCCGAGAACTCGCGACTCGCAAACTACCGTCGATAGTCGGATATTCTCGAGTCGGATAAAAACAAAAAAAAAATAAAAAAAAAAAAAAAAAGAATTCTAAAGGGACGACCGCAACAACGGTTTCCTCCGCACAGATTTTTATAGTCTCTTTCACGGGATGTATTCAATGGTCTCGGACCGAATCACCTCGGATCCCTCGCGGTGTGTACATCCCTTGGATACATTGGCGGACCAATGGAGAACGGACGCGAAGAGCACACGGGAGAATGTTTCCGGACGCGAAGCACGGCCCGGAGCGCATCTTTTCCTTTTCATCCCCCAACATCGCCCGGGAGGAGAATGTGTGCAGTAGCGAGAAACACATCCTCCCTGTACAGACTCACATCCACGCACACACACACACGCACGTTAAGGGTTAACGCGCAGACGGTGAGTGCGGTGTATTCGCAAACGAGGAGCAACTCCACTTTACTGTGTTTCGCATCCGCCGTCGGAAGGTGCGATGAGAGAACGGGGACGGGGCGAGGCGGTTGGGAGGCGAAAGAAGGAAAAGGCGTAAAGTTGGAGCATGACCAGGAGAGCCACCGCAGAAAGTGGAAGAGATGGGGACGAGGAAGAAGAGAAAAAGCGGTGTACGGTGGCGGAGCTGATACGGCCCTTCTCAAAGAGTACTCTGGAGCGGCGCGAGGGCGGAGGGTGAGGCATTTCGGTCTAGTTTCGGAGGTTTTTACCGTCACGCGTTTACGTGGCTAGATCTTCGGCTGGTGGAGGAGGAGGTACGCGTAGCCTCGCGGCAAGTTTGTATCACGTTTCGAAGGGATTCTCCTGCGACGCCGGCGAGCGAAAGTAAAGGGTAGAGAGAGCGAGGGACGTTGCGGGTTAAGGTCCTCGACTCTACGGAAGGAGAGTGCGGGTGGACGAGGAGGTAGGCGAGTGTACGAGGCATTGTCGGCCCGTGGGCCGAAACGTGCTTGGCAACTCGTGCTCCGGGTCCGAGTGGATGCTCGGGCTTCCGAGCTGGAGTAACCCGCGAGCTGGTCCACGTGTACCTAAGTAGGATATAGTACGTGTAGTTTATTAGACGGTTGAAAGCAGCTAGAGAAGCCCGCAGCTCGCTCCCGCCGGAGACACATCCGAGGTCTCGCGACCTCGCTCGGCGCTCCCGGTCAGATCTCTCGCTTCTGACCCGCGGCTCGAGCATCTTCCGTCTCGAGCGGGTGGACGAAACGCCGGTCTCTTCGCGGTGAAACCGGCATCGCTCGAGCCGACCGTACAGTCACAACTCTCACGGTAATTCGGCCTAACACGACGACGTATCTCAAACTCCAACACCGTTCCAGTCTTAGTCGGGAGCGAGATGCGGAGGACTCTCCGGTGCCTTCACCGGTCTCGCCGTTTCCACGTCTCGTTATACGGAACGGGGAAGCTCGAGGTGGCCCGGGACAACGATGTCGGTGTACCGAGCGGGCTGTACGCGCGCACATATTACGCCGGCCTCGTGATATTCGAGGTTTACTTACTCCGAGGGGTTGGCAACGTCGGGGGCGAACTGCGAAAGCACGTCGTACACGGACCGGCCCCACAGGTCCGCGCCCTTGTACTTTGTACCTTCCGCAGCTCCGGGCTCATTAACGCGAGAGCTTTCGCGCGTTTATTATCGTCCCGAGGGACGACTGTGGACCGCGCTGCTCCACCTCCTTGTCGTTAGCCTCGCGGGCAACACCGCTCTATAATCTAACCGAGAGGCTGGTTCTTATCGTAACTCGATTAGGAAACTGAATTCGAAAGAAACAAACTGCGACGTCCGAGCTCCGCGGCATTGAACAACCGCATGTTGGCGGATGGCGATGCGACGATCCATAATTTCTCAGCGGTATTTCGTTTTACTTATTCGTTAGCAGTTGGCCCAAAAGCTCGCCCTCATCTACGAGCATATTTTTACAATCCATACAGCTGACTTCTCTGATAAACAAAAAAAATACCCAAGTTCATCGTAAAGCCAGTGTCGGCGGCTTTGCTGCCGGCACAAACGAGGGTCCCTGTTGTGGGTTGCGCGTATTATGGAGCTACTCGCTTCTGGGTAGCATCTTTGTAACTGTGCATACACTCGAGATGTTACGGTCGTCCCTCGAAGTGGAGTCGGGGGTCTCGTTGTCCGAGTGTCAGGACACGTCGACGATGTTACAACCCCAACGGATGCGATCTTCGCTCGGTCTCTTCCTCGTTTCGGGCAGCCTCGATGGAACTTGGCGGGCGAACCGGCAAAGCTACGTACCGGAGATCGGACTGCCGTCAGAAAAGCTCTCGACGGGTCGAGCGAGACAGCGAATTACGGAGAGAGACGTTGAGACTCGGTTGGATCCCGAGGATATCATCAACCGCGCCGGTGCCTCGTTACCGGTCGTTCTCCTCTCTCCCGCTCGCGACACGGCTCAGCGGAATTAATAATCGTGAACTACTTATCGCCTCGGGACATCGGAATTATATTTGCCGAAATATCGTTGCAGACGACACAGACGATAAATCGATCTTCCCGGATCAATAATCGTTCGATTGATTAACGGTGGAGAAGCGAATCGACGAATCTTCAAAAATCTTGACTCGTACACTGAAACAGAAAAAAAATGAATTTGTGAGAAAATAATTTTCACAAAAGTTCGTATAACGATTTTACGAGACAATTTTTTTTCCCGCTTAGCTCGTCGTTCGTGAATTTTTTCGTTTCCGTCAATGTTCCAGATTCTGCTATTTATTTGCCTCGGAATAACGACGAATGTTTACGGAAACATCGTGCATCGTTTTCACCAGCTTGTGTACATGCCTTGGGCTCGAACGCGTTGGTCGCGTGAATTCCGCGGCCAGATTCGACGACAAATCCTTGCGCGATCCCGAATCGACAACCGCCAGGCGTACGCCTGTGATTTTCCGCGTTCGTCGTCGGCGCAATTACGAAATAGCAATTACAGATTTTGATGCCGATCGCGGCCCCGGGGCTTTCGACATTGCGCCACCGTTCACCAACGACTTTCCCCGTTCCCATCGATCGCGTTTCATCTTTTACAAGTTCCCGTTCCCTCGGGATAATATAGTTATGTTTACCGAAACATCGTGCATCGTTCATCCGCCCTGGGCTCGACAGCGTTACTCGGTAACGTTTCACGCAAATTCGAAGCCCGAAGAGCCCGCTCGTTGCCAGTTATTCGAGCCGAACTCGCTACCTGCACGGAAAGTACACCGCGCGATACACTTTGGCTCAATATTGGGTTTGAAAAATCGAGTTACAACGGTCGGTTAAACAGGGCGACGTTTCGCAGTACAAACAGAGACGATATCACCGATACACCGGTTGCATGGTCACGTGATACGTGCACTGCGAACTCGATTTAATTCGCTGGTCGAGCTGGTCTTTGGTAAATCGGATCGAGCTTCCGCCGTTAGTTCGTCGCTGAAAACGTAGAATAGTAAAGGTGGAAATGGAACAACGAATAGTGGAAAATATTCCAAAATCAAAAATGACGTAACTCGCGTCTCTTCGGTATTGATTTCTATTGAAATGTTGATAAACCAAAAACGAAGATCGTTTTGTACGGAAACGTCTAACGCCACGTGAGCTTCGTGTTTATCGTCAAAAGCGTGGGAATTCGAATGGACAATGCCGGATTAATGAAAGCTTTTTTTTTTTTTTTGTGTAGACGCAAATCGAAAAAATGTGTAATAGTTCGCGTGTCGTCATTGGGAAACGCACCAAAGGCCGTCGACCCACTCAGAATGACAAAGAGACATGGAAATTTCACGCGGGACACACGAGCGATTCGTGGCGATGAATTTTACCCTCCTGAAGGGAGGAGATAGGCGACAAAGAATCGAATTTCCTCTTTGGCCGGTGTGTCGCGGGTTTGCATGAACTCGCGCTGCATCGCCCAACTGCATCGCCCGACTGCATCGCCCGACTGCATCGCATCAACAGGTACTCATCCCTCGCTCGCGCCACACTTTTGTTGCGGCAAAGCGTGCAGAGGCTTCCGACATGTGAGCGCCGCAGCACTCGACACGCTCTCTCGAATGAGCGGGCCTCTCGCGCTATTCTGTTTCAAAAGTAAAGGCCGCACACGTATTAGTTCGTACGGAGCCGAGATCCCAGCCAGTCGTGAGATCCAAAGTGAAAAAAAAAACCTTCGCGAAATTCGAGAGACCGCTCGAGCTTGCGGTACTTTCCAGAAACATTGCGACAAAAACACGTTTATCGTCACACGATAATTCTCAATAAATAATGGAATTATAATTTATATATTTTTTTTTTCACCCTCTACTTTTTCCTCTCCACGTCTCTCGAAAAACACTTTTTCCCATCTCGAAATTCCTCTCTGACTCTACACTCTCCGAGTGTTTTACATCCAGTGATACCAATCACTTTCGACACTCTCGCTTGACAGTTTACTATCCTGACAATAGAGAGAGAGTTCTGTACGGGAGATAATAAAAAGTTGGTAAATCTTTTCCGACGGCTCGCACTGCCGATGTAATTCGTCGGATCGACGATGGATCTTTCCGTGATGGGTGTGAGAGGTTGGAGAATTCTGTCGGATATATCCGACGTCCTCGCTGTCGATCGGAAATCGGAGGGGCTTTGCGAAGCCACTGCGCGACGTTCTCTGAACTCCAGCTCGGATTAAAAAGCACTCCGGGCTCCGAGGCTGAGCGGAGAATCTCGACGCCGAAGGCCGTTCCGGACGTTCGATATCCTTCCTCCTGTCGACCGAGCGACTTTCTTCGTCTCCTATCTTTTTTTTTTTTTTTTTTTTTTTTTTTTCCCTATATTCTTTGTCTGTCTTCCTCCATTCTCGGCGTTACCCGAGTCCATCTTCCCGTCTTCCTTCCTCTCGGCTTTCTTTATTATGGTAATTCGATTCGGGCGAGACGTTGATATCCGCAATCCGCTTTCGATTCGCATTGAAATAAGCTTCGATCTTGTTCGCGTGGCGAGGACGGCGGATTCGGAGTAGCTCAGGCATTGCCCACGGTTCCGAACTCACGACGTTCCGGCTCTCTCACTTTACCCTCGACAGCAATCTTCCGACGTTCGACACGCGTGACTCTTAGCCCAGGGGCATTCTTCGCTCCGAAAAAGAGCCGCCTGCCATCCTCGAGTCGCCTCCTCTGTCGACCCTCCCGATCAATCTAGGAAAATGTGCTTCGGAAATACGCGAGAAAAAAAAATGACTTCGCACGTAAAACAAAAAAAGACGTGAGAAATCCTTTAGGCAATTTTGCGTACACTCATCCAGACGAGGACACTTTAACGCTGACTTATCTGCCACCGCAGCCATTTTTCCACCTCACACTTCTCGCTTCCGGCTCGTGCAGCAAAACGCACGCATCTACGTCGATGAACCAATTTTTTTTTACTAATATCGCAAAGTACTATTGGTTCATCTACGGTTTAGGGTCGCTTAACCAATTTATTATCCATCGCATCGTCATTACCGACGGTACGATCCGTCGAGTGTGAAACTCCAACGAAAGCAAAATATGCATCCTCGGCAGAGTTGGAGTTAATGCTGGAGGAAGTATCGCAATGATATATATTTGTCGAAGAAGCGAGGAAAAAAATGTAAGCCGCTGAGGCTTGTTAGGTAAAAGGCGAGCAGACCGCCCAACGTTGCCAGCACTGTTTCCACCGGATTACAAACGAACAGGATGTCGACGTAATGCTACTCTCGCATTCGCCTCCTCTCTTCCCCCCCCACCGAAACGGCGGAATATATATTTTCAGGTTTTATTGTTGAAGTTTAATGGCGAGTGAAGTGAAGATAGGACGGAGGAGAGAGGCTGGTTGGTTTTCGCTCGTCCGCCAGGATTGTTGCGTCTTCCACCGGATTCACCGGTGTGTACCAAAAAGTAAAAGTCGCCATGTGCGCGTCATCCCGCGTTCGCGACACGAACAACTTTCGTTGCCGTATCTCAGGATGATGCATCAGTTTCGTCGAGGCCGGTGCGGTGAGGAAACGGATCTACGTGCGGAACCGCCGAGAGAGCTTTGAATTTTTTTTTTTTTTCCCCCATCCAGCGAGCTCTTCGAAGCAGCCAGGTTGGCGCGTTGCTGTGACGACCGTCGGGATGTACGAAGATAATGGTCTTCGTCTTCTGGCAGAGGAGCTTTCGAGCAATGATTCGAGCGCCGAGGATGAGAATTCGATTGTTCCAATTTGCGTGATAGAATCCACCAACGAAGAACATCGATTCGATTATCGAAACGTTGTCATTGGGTGCCGAGGCTCGAACACGTCCCCGACCATCGACGCATCCATCGTGAAGTTTCCGCTGGCTCGTCGGATAAGGTCGTTGCGGCGAGTCTCCGAAGAGTCACGTCGGGTTCACCGACTGGAGTGTCGCGTTCCTTGGACCGCGAGAAGAAGACGAAGGAACGAGGAGGCGTTGAATTTTAATTATCCTCAGAGTCTGGACCCGCGGATCTTTCGCGGATTCCTCGTCGACCTTCCCGCGAAGAGCACATCTGGCGGATGTTATCGCATTCAGCAGGCAAAAGTCAGTAACCCCTCCTTTATCTCAACCGTGGCATTATCTTGCCGACTCGCTGCGGGTTACGGGCCGGGCTCTGCTTCTCTTCATTCAAAGGTTGGGAGAAAAAGGGAGAAAAACAAAAAACGGAGCTCGCGGAGTCGATGCAGCCGAGAAAAACCTTACGGCGCGGGCTGAGAAGGGAGCGCGCGCAGGGCGAAGGGCGAAGGCCGCGGTGGACCCTCACAGAGATACGAAAGAAAAAGCCACCCTCATTAGGAGAGCCCGGACTGGTGGCTGATGCCGAGCGCCGTTCGCTCCTCTATGCCGCTCTGCCTATCCTCTCCGCCTTCTTTTAAATGAGATCCGCCGCGTATACCGCGAGCTCTGCTCCTGCTCCTACCTCTTTGCACTCGGCTCGTAATGGTCTTTGCAGCGTAACGTACACACTGCACGCGTATGTCCAGGCGAAAAAGAACCATCAAATAAATCCCTACGTGCTTTTCAAAAAATTACACCTCCCGAATTTTTAGCTGTCTCGCTGGCGCATCCTGCGCGCCGGTTCCATTTTTTTTTTTTTTACCTGCTCTCGAGAGTGCGGTCAGACCGGACAGTTGAAAAAAAAAAAAGTTTCATCAAGAAGAACCATTTCACGCCGTTACACGGTAGTTCGGTCATTAAACCTGCATAAGGACTCGACGCAGGTCTCCGAAATTTCTATCGGGGCAAATGCCGGCGAGATTAAACTGAACGGGGTTCGGAGTGGAATTTTTCCAACCATTCAACCATATTTTCAGAGACTCGTCTCTGAGAAGAGTACACCAGAATTTTTCCTGCGTGATCAGAAACCCCGAACGCGAGTTTTATTCCTCGTTGGAAAACGATTACGTCAGCGTTATTATTCGGGAGTAAAGTATGCGGTTTCAATTAAAGTTAACGCCGTCGTGTGGCGTAACTGTTACAGTACGCCCCGTGTCATCTTTCCAAGTTCGAATAGCGTTGAAAGACAACAAAGAGATCGTAAGGTGAGAAAGGGTGGAGACGGATGACGTCGGAAAATATGAGGAACCAAGCCAGGTGCTTTCCGGCCAGGCATCGTTTTCCCCGCTTCGTGCGAGCTCGTCGAAGTTTCCCTAACAGCGGCATTACCGGGAGGTGGGGTACAATGGGGCACCGGCGCTCGGGATGTTGTGAACGTGGCGCAAAGTTTCGTAAGCTCACCTATTTGTTCGCCACGCGGAGTTACACGCGGGACGGTTATAAATCTTCGCTCGATTTGACGTGTGTTCACTCGCGAGAAACCGGCCGGTGTGTCCGCATCCACCAAACTTATAAAATTCATTACTCCCCCGGGAGGGAAAGAGTGGAATCCGTTAGTGAAGATCCCCATTGAAGAACCCGGCGATCCGAAAAAAAAAAAAAATGTTGTCGAAAAAAAAAAAACCTCACCGGCCGGCATCGCCGTCGGCACGCGACGTTCCAGTAATTATAAATAAATCACCAGCGGCCTAATTTTTCCGGGTACGTCGATAGGGAAAAAAAAAACGAGGCTACGACGATTCTACAATTTTTAGTGAGATCGTTTTTTTTTTTTTTTTTTTTTATTTTTTTCAACACGCTATCCCGGCGTTCGACTCGCGAAAAAGGATGCTCGGGAGGGAAAGAAGGCGCAAGCGGCGCTCTTTTATGTTAATTTAATCAACGCTCCGGCAATCCACGGCGTTATCTCTCACGCAATCGTGCGTGTAGGATTCATACGTAAACATGAACGCATGAGCCGACTCGTGCGCTCGACGGCGAGTTTTCAAGCTCGAGCCGCGTAATTGCTTTCGCCTGCGAATTCTTCTTCTTCCGCAAAGAATCCGACGGACGACCTCCTCCCGAACGCGAATTCAAATGCTAATTTAATTAACGTTGCTTCCCGAATCGCGTTGCTCGGATCTTAGTTATATCCGCGGTATCTCATTGCTCCTTCCTTCCATGTCTGACCGAGGTGAGCCAGGTGAGGCCGAGTGCCGTCTTCTTCCTTCACCTGAGAAAGTCTCTCCGCTCGCTACGGTCAGACTCGGCGGTACCAGCGCTACCAGTAGTACGGGTCGAGATTCGGTCGGACGAGCGTGGCGCGGCTGCCCGCTCGGGTTTCTAATTCGCGTACGGTCGACGGGAGAGCCTCGGAATCGACACGGAAGTGCGCCCGGTGTGTGGGTCTCTTATCTTCGGTTGTGTATACCTTCGAGGCTGTCTCGCGTCCCGTTCCGGAAATGCAAATGAGATAGCGGCGAGCCCAGGCCGGGCGAAACCGGGCGGGCGCTCTAATCACTGCGCTATACATGTCGGCCCGGCATATTACGCGGTAAGATAATACGAAATCTCGAGAGAGAGAGAGAGAGAGAGAGGGAGAGATGATCCGAACTCAAAAATGAATTATAATTACAAGAAAGATGAATTTTGATAAAGGTAAACGAGACGAAATCGAAGCCCCGAAACCGAGACCGACGGTCGATGCGCAATTTCGAATTTCGTTCTTACGTTGTTATCCCGCGAGATAACGAGAGCCTTTTCGTTGAAGTATCGGATAATTTTTTGCACATTAGTCGGATCGTGGTCTCACATTTTCCGAACGAAAATTGTATCGTTCGCTCGTCACTGCGATAAAGGGGTTGTTCGGGCGGTGCCGTGGAGCGAAGCGAAAGGTACGCGATGTGGAGGAGAATTGAAACGCTCGGCGACGGTGTTGCGGGAAACCGTGCGAAAACCGCACGAAAGCACCTCGTCGACGGGAGAACACAGGCGATGGATGCGTGTCCGGGATGATCGCGGAAGCGAGAATCCAAACAGGCGGGCCACGACAGAGCAGCTGTCGGCTAGCTTCGTACAACGCTCCGAAACGACATGAGCGGGTGATTATAAGCTCCGCTGGTCAGCGAGTAGCTGAAGCTACGCATGAGAAAACCCTACACAAAAGATTAGATCGATTGATCGCTCGGTTGCGCGACACAATTCGTGTGCCAATTGTCATCCGACTGCCGCGAAGACCAAATTGTATTTTCTTTTTCACCGTAACGGAACGAGCTTTCGATTGAAACGCGCAGGGCAAAACACGACGCGTTGCTCAACGCGGTGTTTAACTTTCAGGCGTGTCACTATTTACTAAATATTCCGGAACGTTAAATCGATTAATCGCACAGTTGAGTCGGACAATCGGTGCACCGATCGTTATTGATCAGTCGTAAAAACTCCGAGCAAAGTAGCCTGGAAAATGCACCAGTGAAATGATGTTTTGCTGCAACCAACGAAACTTCCCGTTTGATCCCAGGTGGAGAAATGGATTCGTTGATACAGGTAATGTGTGCTTTTCGGTGTTTCACGATTTACGATAAATTTCAAAGCGCTGACTCCGATAGTAACGATATATTTTAACATGCAAGGTATATTGATTGAACGGGCTGGGGAAATATTTGTCGGCCGGTCTCGTGATTGTTTTCGGGCCGGTTGCGCGCTTTGCGCTTCTCCTCCCGTACGTACGTACAACGAACGGCGGGCAATAGTTATCTCATACAAAATCTATTTTGCATAACTCAATTCCAACGTCATCATTGGCGAGGAAAACCGTTTACGGAGGAGGAGCGGGAGCGGGAGAGGCTGCGAAGGAGTAGACGAAGGTAAGGCACTTACCGTCATCGCGCTGCTCACCTCGAGTTCCGGAGAAGCTGCGCGAGGAAGGCAGACTGGGAAAACAGATAGAGACAGCAGGACGAACGAATTTCCTCCGTGTACAAGCATGGAAGTAACGCCATTTTCATCTCAGTAGCGCGATATAGCGATACAGAGAATAAGTGGGGTAAAATTAAATCACCGGCCGAAACGGACCATTTTTACCCATTATTTCACGGCACGAATAAAGTCCGCCGTGAAAAATCGAATATCCGATTTTTATCAAACGAGTCTTCGTCATTGAATCCGCCACTTCCGGTGCGGTACGGCTTACGAAATTACGAGTCACGAAATGTTGACTCGTGTCATTGGAACGACGTTCCCTTTCGCGGATGGAACGTCGCTTCTCTCTCTTTACCCTGGCTAAACGCGCATTGTAAATGATGCTGGAAATCGGAGATTCAGCGGCAAAGTCATCCCGGAAACCGTCCGGCTGCAATGTCCACAAATCATGGCATATGCTACCGCGGTTTCAGTGATACGCCACGTGGCGCAACCCTCGCTCTTCCGTAACGGGTCACGAAAATTGCACTGGGAGAAGGAGGCGTCACGCCAACATGCGGCGAATCGACGAACGGAAAATCAGCAGATTAATTTATCTGTGCGGAATTATCGATAGCGTTGAACGAGCCGGGACAATCGAGATTCCCGTGTCTTCTCGTATCGTACACTGGCCGGCTTGCGGGCAGAGTCGAACGAGAGGGCGTTCATGGGTTCATCCGATTTTGCGAACCGCATCTTTTCGCTGAATATGATGATGAATATACGATTTAAAAAAAAAAAAAAAAAAAAAAAAACTAATGGAAAATATGGGTGAAACTTACTCGATCCGGTGAATATTCATTTTTCCTCGAAACGGATCTGAAATAAAGAGAAATTTTTTGAGAAAATTTATCACAGCGATTTTGAATAATTGATTGACCAGAAATTCATGCCGAAGTGCGGGAAAATGTAAGTTAAGCAGATTAAAAAAAAATAATTCACCGCAGCACGTCGGTGTGAAAAAAAAAAATTTTCGATGGAGTTCATCGGATGTTCGTCGGATTTCAAGGGAAAGGTTTATTCGATGAGACGAAATACGAGAAGCGTGAATTCTAAAAAAAAAAAAAAAAAGGAATGCCAAAGTTGCACCATTGGGTTATTTCTCGGGAGAAATTTATCCTCGAAATTTCCTCATTCCCATGAATATTTTCCAGTCCCCGAAACGTGCCACGTCGCTCTGAGATTCGAAGCAATTTTTTTCGATAAAATTGCCGACAGTTATTCTGAGCAATTGACTAACGAGGAATTCATGCAGGCGGGTTGAGAGGGCGATTCGACGTAGTAATCAGACAAAAAAAAAAAAAAAAAAAAAAAACACGTATTCACCCGCCGAACGCCGGAGCGAAAAACACATGCGCAGAGCAACGGCGCGCGAACAGGTAGCGGAGGTTTTTTCGTTTATTCCTGTCCGCTCCGATAGAGCGGACGAGCAATTCAATTTCCCGATTGCGCGGGCACTTTTTATCGGCGCGATGCGCCGAAACGTTTTGATTATACAAACGTGCGAGCGGACCGGGCAAGTCGTCCACACAGTTTATCTGTCACGCAGCCCTGATTCCGCATACCTCTCTCTCTCTCTCTCTCTCTCTCTCTCTGCTCCACAGTTAATTTCACCGTTGGAATTTCGTTCGAGGGACAGTTCCTTCCCCTCGCGGTGCGTCACGGTTTTTTTTCGGAGCAACGAACAATTTATTATTTCCCGATGATAGCCCGCTTCTATCCGTATATTTGTGTCGACGTTCGTTAAAATATAAAACACAATTTATTAACAACAGCCAAACCCTTCCCTCCCCCCCCCCCTCCCCCTACTTGCCCCCGCCGGTTGCCCCGCCAGAATACCAAAAATTCGCGGAGCAATACGCGACTCGCGTATTCGTTACCATTCGGTAAAACCACAATAAAGTATGGAAATTCAACGCCGCGGGTCCGTGAGACCGCGAGCAACACTTTTTCTCACTCCGATCCTCTTCCGTAGCGCGTAACGATCGTTGCCAATTATTGTAAACCATTGTCGCTATCGTGGATTAAAAACGAATTGTTTTTTTTTTTTTTTCGTGGGAAAATCCGCGGGGAAAAAAAAAAATTCGGATTCAATTGTACGGCGAGAAAAAAAATGTTGAACACGTTTGGGATATCGATAATAAATACGGAGTTTCCATCGGCTCCGTTCTGTGGAGGGTGTCCGTGTCGTGAAATTTTATACGTACAATTTGTGTACAATTGTCGAGTGTATCGTTCACGCGACTGTGCGGATCCGTCCTGTTACGAAAAATAATGAAACGCGACGAGAACGAAATCGCAACACGTTTACGCGGTGCAAATTCAATCGAATATGCCGTTGCGAAAACTGTTCGCTGTTCGATGAAACTTGAAACTCTTGGTGGTGAGGAAGTGCAAAAATGATCCGACATTGGCGCGTACCAATGCCTCGTGACAATCGTCAACGAAACTCGATGGCGTCGACGCTCACCGAAGTGAAAACTTTTCACGCATAATTCAAACGAGCGTTTGCCGTGTCGAAACTTTTGTTAATTTGCAATCACGGCACGACGATACAGGGGAGGAGAAATCCGGTCGGCTCGTTATCCATTTCGCGGATGGGAATAAAATTCGAATGGGTCGCGATTATTCTCCTCGCCTGTCTCACCCTTTTGCGGATTTAAGTTCGCTGAGAAAACTCCACGTTAGGGCCGACCAGACGTGAAACTCGGCTTTCGACCGTTCGGAGTTCAGCGGAAGAACGAATGAAAATAAATTGTCTCGGAGAATGAGCGAATAACGAAGAAACTGCGTGGAAGAGGAATTGCTTTCGAGATTCTCGCAACGATAAGACGACCTACGGTGGTTTAACAAACCCTCCGCTCTATCCCCGTTTCATCGAGAACCCTGATATAAAAAAAAAGTTGTTCTCGTATCTAAATTTCCAAAGGTTTGCGGGTAATGCAACCGGAAGTGACGAATTACCGATTTTCGAAAAACTTCAGTCGAAAAATTACAATTTCAATTTCGAAGTGAAATATAAATTTCTTATTCGCAACAACCTGCTGGTATTTTTTTTTTTTTTTGTTTTTATGTATAAACAGCAGTGTGAAAAAAAATGTATTAACAATATCGAAGCCGATAGTGTAATGGAAAATTCCATAGGAGGAGGAAAGAATCCCCTGCTCGAGGCGCTCCTCTCGAGCTACAGAAGCAATATAATTGACGCAGGTGCCGCCGAGTCTGACAAATCGTTGAGCGCCCACGCTGGATTCTTTTACAGGCGATGGAGCGGCTTGATCGATCGTGGAGTCGCTCGGATGGCCGGTGTAATAAGCTGCGAAAAAAATCGGCTCACCAACGCCCTCCGGCTCCACTTTTCGATATGAGAAAAAAAAACCTAGGACGCTTCGATTTAATAATTGTAATCACTGATGTGGGTTTTTGTTATTTTGTTTTCAGGGCTCAAAGGAACGAACCCCGCAGTCGTCGAGATCCAGCCAAGCGGTTCGATGCCGGTGAAGATCGGCGAGAGCTTGAAGATCATGTGCAGACTGCCACAGAAACTTCGCGTTTGTCGGGTCGAGATACCCGGTGAAGGAAGTCTAATTCTCTCGCCGGGACAACCGGCCGAGGACGGAATCGAGTACTACGGCGACGGAAATGATTCGGGTCAGTGCGGTGTGCACATTGCCAAAATCAAAGAATCTCACGACGGCATCTTGAAGTGTTCGCTCACTACAAAGGAGTTCAGAAACGAGGCTCAGGCTAGCGTGAAAATCGTCGTGGCGAGTAAGTATATTACCGGATGCAAACACCGTTCGCTTTACGTTTCTGATTCTTTTTTTTTTTTTTTGTGACTGTTATAGAGAAAAATCCGTACAAAAAAAAAATTGTATCAATTTTCCCGCTGGCTATGAACCGAAAAAAGAATAATTGTTTCACAGTCACAATTATTTTTCCATTTTTGTTAAAATTTGTCTACAACTTCATTATTCTTTTGGTATTTTTTTTTTTCAAACGAACCACAGAAATAAACGGGTTTATAAGAGAGGTTGTTTGCTTCTCTATGATTTATTTTATTTTTTTTTAAGCTCGACATGAAAGCGATATTTTTAATTGGCCATCGGAGTTCAATACGATGCTGTCAATAAATTTCTCTTTGTGTTACTATATCACTTTTGTTGTCGCAGAACCTCCCCAAAATCCGGAAATTCACCTCAGTCCGGGCTCCATTGGGAACAACAAGTACAGGAGCGGCGATAGTTTGGAGATCAGTTGCATCGCTCGCTCGGGACGTCCGGCCGCCAACGTGTCTCTTTATCTCGGTAAGTTTTGCAGATTAATCTGTGCGACTCGAAAGCTTTATCGTATAAAAAAAAAAATGAAATGTTCGCAGATGATGAACCCATCGGTCACGAGGGCAGACCAATTTACGACTCCAGCATCAACAACTCTCTGGCTATTCAGAACGACTCGAGAACCGTCGACTGGACCGACAACGGAAAGATCTTGCGTTGCGTTGCCCATCACATCGCTCTGGATCAGCCAAAAGAATCGAAGCAGGAACTTCAAGTCTTCTGTGAGTTTTCGCCATCCGGTTCGATAATCTGGATCGATAACCGCCCCGAAGTGGAGCACAGTTCCATATAGTTACGAATTCCTCTTTTCACAGTCGCACCTCAACCACAAAAAGAAATCGAGCGTTTCGGATACGTGATCGGCAGACCGGGAATCGTGAACGTGACTGTCCACGCGAATCCGAAACCCAGCTTCGTATGGCGCATAAACGGGGAGAGAATCAACGAGGGAAGACCGGACGAGAGCAATCGCCTTCAGACATCGACCTCCGTCGATCTGGTACGTCGTTCGAATATATCGAACAAGGCTCGACTCTAGGGTCGTCGTCGACATCGTCGTCGTCGTCGTCGTCTCTATGATCCACGCTTGGCGTGGTCATTGAAAAATTTCCTGAACCGATACCGGACTACCATTCGCGCCCCGATCCTCCTATACGAAACTACAGTCAAAATCCAATATCGCTGCTTTTCCGGCCTCCATGCTGAAAGCCATTCGTCCGTGGCCTTAATTTTCTCCGCCCGAAACTCGGGCCGCCTCCACGGCTCTTTTCCTCCCTCTTTTACTCTCTATCGCGAACGAACGAGGCATCCGGATGGAGCTCTCACGGCCGATTCGGTCGACCAGTTTCCTCGAAACGTAATTCCGACGAATTCGAGCGGATCCGAGGCTCCCACTCGGCCAGGGACTGAAAAGAGCTCAAAGGGAGAAATGGAAGAGTTACCGGCCGTCGAGCCCGGTCCAAGCTAATGCCCAACGAGATCTCTTTCCGGTCCACGTGACTTCGATTAACGCATCCGGATCTCCTATATACGAGACTAATTTCCCCCTTTTCCTATCTCTCTTAATTTTTTATTTCAAATTTTTTTTCATCGTGTTTGTCTTTTTTTTTTTTTTTTAACAATCCTACCATCTGTGCGTACAGGGCAAAGGTGCATGGGGCGTCGAGCTGAGAATCGATAGCGTGCAAAAGTCCGACACCGAGAAGGATTACATTTTGGAGGCTCGCAACGACGAGGGAGCTTACGAGTATCGCATTGTACTGTCGACCTCCGCCGAACCAGCAGGTAAAAATCTTTTTGATCGTCGTACACTTCACAACTGTTTATACACCAGCCTCGCGCTTTCGCCTCACAAATATGATTCGGTGCGGTATCGTATAATCTCACGGCTACATGTTAAATTGTGTTTTTTGCAATCTTACCTATCGCCACACTTCTCACTTATCACGCATATACAAATACACACATGCATACGAATTGACGGTTCAAGTCCAAGGACATATACAGTGTCAAAAAAATCGTATGAAATTTAATGTTCCGGATGTTTATATGTATAATATTAAAAACTTTGGTAGCACTTTATTTTTAATCGTTTACTTTCATTTCACTCTAAAAGTCCATTCATTTTCCATGACGCAGTATCGTCGCATTAATTATCATACGGATTTCGTTCACAATGTATATACCTTGCTGGCGTTGGACCATCGATAAGAGTATTTTCACTGAAGAATCGTTATTAAATAATTGATTCGCCGAATATTTCACGAGTCAACTTATAAATTGCAAACACGTGCAATATAAATCACCATTGCCAATATACTCTGTGAGTTTGTAAATGTCTAACAATAAACATTCACCGCATGCTCACGAAGGAGCGCTCGTTCACTTGTATGGTAAGATCTCCGAACGCATGCAAGCACTAGGTAATGTCAATTTTTTGTCTATATAAATAGGTGATCGATAGAATACGCGGAGATTATTCGTTGATAGAGTCGATGATTTCTCGTTCAAGGAAGTTCGAGCGGCTCACACCAGTTAAACCACTTCTAGATCAAGGACATGTTCTGTAAAACAATCAAACTAATGCTAATAATCTCTGTTCGAATAATTATATACATAAAGTTTTATGCAAACAATTTAAAAAATGAATATCTCATTCAACCAGTGTGAAGTGCTCCACCCTCCTTAACAACATAAACGTATGAACGATTATTCGCTATACTCAGTAGACAAAATTTTCGTTTCTCATCGAAAAATCAATGAGACTAACTAAAATTCTCCACGCACCTCTACAGATCATCCTGTATTATATAATTAGCCGTATCTAATCGATGGGCCACTGTGTCAATAGTTGATGTGAATTAATTATCGGCACTTATCGGCTGTCGTCAATGAAATTACATTATTCCCGCCCCGTTTTATACGACCTTTCGTCTGATAATTAATCGTAACTCTTGCAGGCGTCGACCTGGACGCGGGATCAATTATCGGAATCGCCGTCGGTGTATTGGTGCTAATTCTCGTCGTCTTTCTCATCGTCTTCGCCCGCGCAACCGGACGCTGGTGCTTCGCAGGTGAGTCCACTGTAACGCTTTGATTTACAAAAAAAAAAAAATGTTTTTCTTAATTATCACAAATATAAATCCCGACTCTCCTTGGTCCTGCGAGTCCCATAGACGGTTTCTCGTACGCTCTGTTTATATCGATGTCTCGGGAAAGAACCACGACGATGGAGGATACGAAACGAGGATTGCAAATAATTGAAAAATAACGGTGCAATCCGGCGGTGTGACGCGTGGCGATCGATGTCCCAATAATGGAACGAGAGGGCAGCTTTTCGTTCGTCGGACGTTTTTTCACGCTCGTTGATTGTAAATCGAGTCGAGCGCGCTCTGGGTCAGTTGAGAATGACCCGTTGCGCGACGAACCGCGCGAATAAAAAAAAAAAAAATATATATATATATATATACACGTATATATATATATATATAATTAAATATAGATTGTATGCTAGTTAACGGGAGAGAATCTCGGGATAGCTTTGGTCAGAGATGTTAACTTGTATGTATACGATGTCTTGTGTGTTGTGCCGCTACCGATAGGACAGCATGCAAGTCGGGCCAAGTAAAGAATACGGAGATACACCATCATTAAAACGTGCGATTCCGTACTCTAGGCATGACACTGTCCAGGGGTAAGTCAGCTCAGTGCAGCAAGAGAGCCCGTTTAAGTCACACAGACCACCCTCCTACTCTCGTTCTCTCGTTCTCCTTTAGCTGATGCTGCCACCCTGCTGGAAATCCCGCTCCGAATCACCCCCGGCCACCTCGTCGACAAACATTCACCCACCTGTCGTGTAGCTCTAGAGATGGCTTTCGCTCTCTCCGCGTACCTATCCGTTCCTCACGTTCTCACGCACGGTAGTAGCTCTCGGTCGTAGTCACACTCGAGCCTCTAATATCCTCTCTGCGAATTTGCACGTCGCAGTGATCGGGTTAGACGAGAGGGCAGGGAACACGTTCAAGAGATCCTCGATAAACGTGACTCAACGTTTGAACGAAAGTTCACCCGGGCAACGGCGAGTACGCGGCTCAACTACTCTCGTAGAAACGTGCCACTTCCGGTTGGCGTCTCGTCGTGCAGAATGTCGAAAATTATTCGATGTCCTCGTTAAATTTCCGGTTCCAGGGTAGAACGGAGCAAGGAGTATCGCCTGAGGAAGATTTCAAATGTATTAGTAAAAATCAAATAACCATTATTTTCGTTGATGAACAAAAATATGAGGGCAAACTCGTAATGTCCTATTTAATTTTTTTTATAGAATGGTTTCGGAGAAACGGGGTTTTTAATTTTTTACTTTGTCTCTCTGGACCTCATAAGTGTTTGGACTCTCCAAAAGTTAAATGAACAGCTAGTTTACTTTTTAATGGGGTTTTTTCTTAGTATCGCCACTTCCGATTTGCTCCATGCAGAAAATTATTTGACTATTCCCATTACTCCTTTTCTCCTCTTTATAGGATCTCCTTTTCACGTTCTATAGTTATAAATTTACCGTCAATTTATCTCGTCGTGAAAAAAAAAAGCATGCGCACTACTTTTGACCAATTACTGCATGTTTTCGAATACGGTGTACTAACGATAAATTAATTTGTCTAATGAACTCGAGGACAAAAACTGTCCGACGACAATACGCACTTGGGCAGTGTCGCAGTGTTAAATAAAAAATTCGACGCGTACCATCCGCGAAAACTGCGAGCAGTAGGAAAAAGAAAAAAGGGAAAAAAATATTTATACATAAAAAAAATGATAGCCAAGAGAGATAAGATTGACCGTAAAGTTTCTGTAACAAGCAACCGCTAATTATCGGCGAAGGCAAGTGTGGTTAATTACTTTAACGCAATCCCAATAGAAAAAAAAAAAATGTTAATCATCGCCAAACCTGACACACAAATTATCATGTTGAACCATCGTATAGTCATTCACCCTTTCCCACGTAATAAATTCGTCCGCTCGAGCATGTTAGAAAATCTCTTGATATCGCTTATTCTCAACTTTAATGTCAACATTATTTTTTGTAAGATTAATAATTGCAATCGCAACATTCGAGACGAGTACGAGACTCGAAAAAAAAAAAAAAAAAAAAAAACAAACAAAAAAAAAAACAATTACCATAGTTAGTGCGATGATTTATGCCTGTGAATGTTAATATAATCGTTCGATAACGCCATACATGTATCATCATCATCATCGATCAAACGGGACGGATACCGAGTCGCGAGTGTGTGTGTGTAAACCTCGTTGAGAAATTACAGCCAACCAAACCGGAAGTCCCGCACAATTGTGCCGTACATTTCGCGGCATCAATTTTCTTTTTTTGTCTCATTATCGTTATCCAATCCGTCATCTCGCTTAGTGGCACACAAAACCCAGTCAGAGAATAGCTTACCGCGCACGTATCATAAATCGCGACCCTAGCAGCTTCGGTAACCGTAAAAATAACCGACAAAAATTACAGTAGTTTCAAGCTACTTTTTACACCGTTAAAAATTACCGCGATAATATCCATAATTCAACTGCTGCGCATGCGCGCGTGAGAGCTTACACTGCGTGCACTTGTCGGCGATATTTTTTCAGCTGAAAAAAATAACTGCATCAGAAGTTGAAATACTCTCATTATTTTGGTTTATTCAACGGGATAAAGAGTCTGTGATTACCGTAAATTCGTCGATTACTCCACGGTTGTCAAAAGGTCACAGAAGTTGCTAGGGAATCTGTGATTCTCGAAGTTAAGATGGCGGCAGCGCCCGCGAGTTCTGCAACAAACTGTTGGATCGATTGTCAATAAATTAATTTAGCGAAGAACGATCGAATTAGTCGATCGCGCCCTCACCGCTCATAGTCGCAAATACTCATCGAACGCTCTCACTCTCTATTTCTCTCTCTCACGGTAAAACGAGAAAAAAAAAAAACACATTGTCGAGTACCGACCGAGATACGTGGTCCGAGGCCGGATGGTAAGATGGCGCCACAAGTGAGAGACGGAAGTTGAGGTATGGCGCGTTTCACACACAATTGCCTTGACCGATCGTGGGGTTGCTTGTTGCAGCGAGGCGTCGCGGCGACGAGGAAACTGCGGGGGGAGTCGGCGCCGGAAGCGAGGCGCACATCACACCAGGCGACGAGGACGAAGATCACGAAGATCCCCACATAATGGACGAGAAGATGCCCCACGGAGGCCAGGAGAATCCTATTCACGCGAGCACGGAATACGTTAATGGACGCACGGACATCAAAGACGTACAGAGGAAGGACGAGAAAGTCGACACTCCCGTCTAATAAGGGTTTTCTCATCGACATAAATTAAAAAAAAAAAACAATTTAAAAAGGAACACACACAACACACAAACACAAACACTTTATTGTACGATACCTCATGTCTCGGCCTCCGCTTCGTGACATTGTGATCACTCGTGTACGAGGCGGCGTGAAGTTTTGACGATACGAAAGGGGGCAGCACTGTTGCAGACCCGAGTAGCTGGACAACCTCGACGAATAACGAATTATTATTACGATTATTATCATCATTAATAATATTATTGCTATTATTATTATTATTATTATTGTTGTCGTTCGTAACTGTATTATTATTAGAATTATCTGGTAGATGATCGAAAATACGATTTTTCAACGAACACCGTGGCCCGAGGTTGCCGAGTTTCCCGCGCGGAATAACATCCGAGCCAACCGTACTCGACAGTAGATAAACTCAGCGTTCGGTCAGGCGCATCGCTCTCCCTCGCGCTCTCTCTCCTTGCTCCAGAGCGCCCGCGGTAGACAAACTCTCTGTCTTCCACACTTTACCATCGCACGGATCACGGAAGTCATGCGACGAAACGTGCCGTACGTTTTGTTTTTAGACGTAACAGACAGAAGAAAATAAACGACCCGACCGCCGCGAACGTGGACCGGCGCGTGCTCGATTGGAAGCTCCCGTCACATGTGCAAACCCGTGTCCGAACCCGTGTCCGAACCACCACCACTGTCTTCTTTTGTTTTTAATTTTTTTTTTTCTCTCCGCTTGCCCTCGAGGGCGTCGCGATAGACTCTGATATACAGGCAGCTGTTCTTTATTTGTAAATGTGTTTAATACAATATCCAGCTATCGCGATTAATCGTAGTTTTCCTTTTATATATATTTTTTTACTTCTCACGAGGATCGATCGGTCGATCAGTTCTCGATAAAAAGTCCTACAATAATTCGCAAGGATTCCTTTGATTTTTGGTGTTTTTTTGAATTGTTGTCCAGCGCTCTCCGGCACAGTGCGGCCATTATTCGAACGAATACACTTTTCAGCCAAGTTAGAACCGATAATCGCATGTCCATAACCCTCGTGGTCGCGTGGAGAAAAACATTTAACCCTACGAATCTCAGCCGACGATAATTAATCGAATCGAAAAGATAAACGTTTGAACGAATCTCGGAGCTGCGATCTCATAGATTAATCAAAGTTGACCACGAAAATATGCGTGTGCGTTGGTATTGTATAATTAAATCAGTTGTTGCATTAAGGCGTTGATGTAAAGAAAATTTGTAACGCGTCCGAAAAAAAAAAAGAAAAGAATTACTTGTACTAACTTTTCCAGGAGTGAGTTTGTCGATAGACTAATTTATTTTTAAGAGACGATGTGTGTAGTGTTTTCCTCACGAACGTACTGTAGTTTGTATTTCATCAAATCCTTTCCCTCTACCGCAGCCAAATCACTAATGACTGGCACGTTTATACAGTTTTTTGTTTTCTTTCTTCAATACTCGTGAGATTACACTTAAACTCCGTAGATTATTATTATTAATGTAATTATCAATATTAATTATATTTGTACAAGTAGGAGGCGTCGCCCCTCTTCAAGAACCTAAGAGAGACTCGCAGAACTTTAACGAATCTGTATTAATAAGCTCTCCGCGATAATTGCGATGCCGTTTTGTTTTTTGTATGCTTTTCTCTCGGACTCTCGACGCGTGCCTATCAAACACGGACAAAACATTCCATTACTGTTAAATACATTTCTTATCGACGAGTTGATTGAGCGTATTGAAAACAGGAAAAAAAAAAGGAAAGAAGAAAGCATTACGAGCATTCACGCCGATAAACAACAAAAATGTAATCGCCGGTTACATCGCGAAATGTGAGGTTAGGATCGAATCTAGAGCTGAGTAGAGACTTTTTATAATGCTAAATGTTTTTGTACAAGACACGCATCGTCGTACTGACGAGGTTAATTTAATTACGAAGCGAAAAAAGAAAAAAACAAAAAAACGACTATTGAAGTTCGAGAGCTTCGGTTGATTCTTCGTTCGTTATGTCTTCGACAATAAGGATTGTTCGTACTTTTGTACACGTGATTTTTTTACGTAGCTACGACACACATTTTTACGAGAAATTAATATCGCACGGCACGCTCCATGCTTTACATCGATACGTTCGTCGTTCAATCTTTTTTTTTTTTAATTTTTTTTTTCGTTTCCACTACGCCAAACCTCATCGAATTATGAAAAACAAAGAAACATTTTTAATAAAATAAACGAAAAATTTAAGAAAACATATGATCCCTCGAATACATATACAGACAATTTTTCCTCCCTCTCGTATAACACGATCGTGGTGTTTTTTCACTTAGGGAAAGAGGGACCGTCAAGCCGGCAAATTTTTCTTCCACGTACCCGATATTCCCTGGGAGCTGGACGCCCTTAAACCGATACGTCATGAAACCTGAATTGTCACAGTCCGAGTATTATAAATTTGGAATGAAAAATTAGCCGGTGCTTCGTGTCCGAATTACTGCGTGTTGTATATATTAAATTTATATATATAAAAATATATATATATATTACGGTACGAAGATCGAATAATAGTGATGAATATATATATATTATATATATATATATATATATTCTGCGTCGAGGCACTTGGCTTGCAAATTCTCGTATAAATACATCTCTAAGAACCTTTATTTATACGGACGATATATACCTGCATACCAATTGCCGATGACCTGTCGTTATCCATATTACAGAGAAAAATATTAATAATGATACATTATCGAAGATGATTAATTAATTACTTAAGCGCGGCCGATTATTAAATTAGCCAGCGAGTTCACGAGACAATTGTAAGTGAATAAATGTTTCAAATTAGGGATTGTCATTGTGTGGTTGTACATTGGCCGGATTCGATGTAAAATCGAAATGTGTTTCACGAGCACCGACCTTGTTTTTTTTTTTTTTTTTTTTTTTTTTTTTTTTTTTTTTTTTTTTTTTTTTTTTTTTTTTTCGTTCTATTTCTGTTGTAAGGACTCGTTCGTCCCGTGTTCACCTCTTCCGTTCCGCTCGAGGGTTGCTCTCGCGGATTTTTTTAATAAAGCTCGCAATAAATCGTCCGGATGGTTTAAACCGTCGGACGGTGCAGAGCGAATACGGACAAAAAAAGTTACAATTAATTCTAGCGACGCTGATTGCGTAATCATTTTTGAAAATATATTTGTAACGAAGGGTGTCGACTTTTCAATGTTTCCATGGTATTCGTTAAAACGTCGAAACTTCTTCGCAGAATGGGCGATTTGAAAAATGCCGGACGAGACCCGAACGAGTCCTCGCATATCACTGAATCAGTTAGAACAGGTCCAAAATATCTATGACAACGGAAACGTTCAGAATCACTGCCAAAATGCACTGAAATATTCAATACGGAGCCAACAAATTTGATAAGACGTAACGAGCCAATCCGTAGAAAAAATGCTCTTTCACTCTTCCGTGTTTGATCCACGCTCCCGATATCGGACAACTCGTTAGTCCATCGAAAAAAAGAAATAAACAAAATCAGACTCCAATCCATATTTGCATACTGCCAGGAAGAGTGACAGAGCCGTTGATACCCCAAGATTATTTATGTCCACACTGTACAACTGTTTTACCTATTCAGGCTTTTTCGAGATGAATATATTACTAACATAAGTGTAATAGTATCTAGAGAGTAAGTAAGATCGACTAATACCGAAATTAGATATAACAACACCGAAATATGTTTAATGTACAAAGGTTCATTGCGGTACATTTAATGATAATTACTAAACTTAATTTTTCGTAGCTATTAATTTATTCGTATAAATAAAATTAACTGTAATCGTTTAATTACTTACAATTATCTTCGACGATCATTTTTTTTAAATATATTTTTACTGGTATTTTTTTCCATTCGCCTGTCCGCCCATGTAAAACGGCATCTGTACCTTCGTTCTAATCGTCTGATTAGGTAAACATAAATGTGTGGGGGAGTGACTCGCTTGAAATATTGAAAAGAAAAAAAAAAAAAAGTATCTCGCGATGAATAGAGATGATTGTGAGAAATAAAAAAAATTGTTTAATCTCGTACTCGTCGATGGGTTACACACTATAAGTATAAGAAGCATGATCGTTGGCCATACAATGGAGAATATTATATATATTTATGTTATATGTAAGACCTAGATAGTATGAACAATATTATTATTACTATTATTATTATTACAATCATTTTTTGAAAAATTATTTGCGGCGATACTCTGAAATATTTTTTGACGATTACCGATAAATAAAACTAGTTATAATTGAACTTCTACCGAATCCCATGAAAATTGACAATTAATTGGAATATCCTGAAAATTACATAGCCGATGTATCTTCAATCAGGGCAAGTGCCGGGCGAGAGACTTCAACGAATAAACCGCTAATGGAAAATAATTCAGAGATCGCTTGTTTGTGTTAACACTCATACACACACTCAACATGCATTCAATGATAATGATGTTACAAAGGTGTCGATGAAATTTGAAGAAAAAACAACCATCAGTTTAAAACGAGAATGAGAACGAGAGACATTTTGTATCTGTACGTTTTAGATACAATGCAATAGGCAGAGAGTAAATCTAATTAAGGATTTAAATGAAATTAATATATAGAGAGCTGTATGTAATAACAATAAGTTCCATTTATTGCTACGATATTACATTTAGGTATACATTATACATATGATTTTTGAAATAAAAATACATTTGTTTCTAAATACGTACGGTGCGTTTGAAGACCGCTCGGAAAAAATTGTACCGAAACGTCCGTGAATCCCCGAAGCGTGACGTTCACTCCGAGTTCTCGATAGTGTTGCAAGAAAAAGAGCAACGAGCCGCCAGGACCGTTATCCAATCCAGTCCAGATTATCTTCATCCAGTAAAACCACCCTGCAGAACAGAGTTCATTGTGAAATATTTTTTACAGGTGGCTCTTCAACGAGGAATATCGGGGAGTCGTGAGTATTGAACCGGCTGCATTTTTGTTGTAAAATCCCCATTCCCAAAACCACAGTTTACTCCATGTATTATCGTAAAATGACTTCTCGTAACTAATAGCCGAAAACTTGTGAATTCTACCTGCTTAATAGCGTAGGCATTTTTACGGTGCTGAGCACAGTCGAAAAGTAGTTGAATTGTTATTTAGTTTAGCCAAAAAAAGCATGAACACCACGTTTTCAGAGACGTAGCGGATCCGGCAGTGAACATTAGTCTTCTTCGCTTCTACAAACCAAATACAGACAATGGGCACAGGCAAGAAGCACTTTATTATTTATAATTTCTTCCTAAGGGCTGCCAACACGTTGACGATGCATTCATTAATTTTTGATCCTTCAATTTCTCGTTGGGTACATCATAATAATTGAAGGTGATATCTGTGCAATATTTTACATTATAATTTAACAAAAATCTGGCGTCATCCTTCCGCTTTGGTGTTGGGTCCGCTACATAACGTGTTGTGTTCGTCTCTCATGGCTATCAAATATTCCAATCATAATTTAATCATAAGAGTCTAACCGAAAGATTCTTCAATTTAAAAAATGCTCATGCTTTATTAGAATTATCGTACTGGCATCGCTTTCGATAATATTGTAACAAAATAATAATCATATGTGACGATCCTTCATCATCGCAGAGTTACTCCAATAATCGTCTACACGCTAATTACCACTCATTGCAATCGCAAATTCATGCACGCGCCAATACGAATAGATAAATGTTACGCAATCTATGATAAATAAATAGACTCGTAAATAAGAAAAGGAATACAGATCTCGTATGTGACGAAGTTAACGTGGAATATCGATTGTTCGCCTGCGGCAAGTACGCGCGCACGAGCGGACGAAAAAAAAAAATTATTGCAATAGACGGTGTTCGTCATCGCTGTATCGACTGTTACATAAAACATGATTGATTAATCGAATGCCGGTCAGCGATATCGGTGACTTGGTTCAACTTGTGCCCCCCACTATCATTACTAGTACATCGTCTGCACGGAAAGAAAAATTTGTATATTTGCCAAAACCTTTTGACCACGAAGACTACTCATTTTGTCGAGCAGAAAAGTATTGTGGGCCGGAAATAATTGTTAAAAGTAATTTACAAAATTTTGGCGTGCACGGATAAGAAATCTTTGGGCTTATTGTCGAACAAACCGTAATATGTCGAGACGCCTGTACCACGGATGATTCTAATACAAAAAAATCGTCGAATCAGAAGTGACACAGAGAGCGCCGGTCGTTACTCGAGGACGGAAGTCGACGGGGCTGGCTCGGGCGGAAAGCGAAGAAGGCCCAAGATCAACTTCTCCCAGCTCTTCAAGCGCAACAAGGACAAGGTGTCGGGTGCGGACACCGATACCGTGAGAACTGTTGTCACCGTCGACGACGAGAAGGTGAGCTTTTTTCTTTTTTTACACGAGCACAAAAACGTCTCGTACATCACGGCATGCGATCGATTGAAAACGTAAAAAAAAAACGACAAAACAATAAAAATGAAAAAAATTATGCGACACACGTAATGAACATACTTTTTTTTCGTACGTGAAGTTTCCTGGTAGAACGACAGCTTTCATACCGTCTTCGATGAAAAATTGTTCCTGCACACGCTTGATCTATCCGTATATATTACACGATTTTTTTTTTGTCTTAACGCTACCGATTTTCTCGCATACCAAGGCTCGCACCATCGTGCGACTCTCTGCGGGAAACTGCATAATTTAATTCGAGACGCAACGACGACAAAAAAGCAGTATCCCGAGGTAATTTCGTAAACATGATGGCGATGTGTCGGAGCGTTAAGAGGATCACTCTCATTCGTAGCGACGGCGCAGCGTGCGATTATCCGATGGTGACGACGTTGTGTTTCTTGCACAATTGTTATTGCCTCTGAATACATGCTGATTTGCTTGTGTGCCATTAATTCAGGTGCAGAGTGCCGAGTCAGCGGTCGATTCTCAGAGGACTAATCCCCCGGGCGAGGGCGGAATCGTGTACGCCGAGCTTGATCTTACGCAGCAGCAGCAAGGTGTTGGACCGCGTCGCATCAGCGACGACAAGACCGAGTACGCAGAGATCGTCTACACGAAGCCCGTCGATGGAGCCGACGCGACGACACCTGAAAAATAAATTATTGCGTAAGTGAAGAAAAAGAAAAGATAACACCTCCCAGCGAGCACCTCGACAACGCCTTGGACACTACGGATATATCGATAATGATGTAGAACATAAAAAAAGATACTCGTCAAGTTCCTCAGTCTATTGCCTCGTAATTAAACTGTTTACGAGGACGATGGAGGGGTGGTTATTAAATACGGCCTTACGCCGTAGCGAGCGGTGCAATTTATATCAATGTTACAAATAACGAGACATGCATATTCTATGAAAGAGTCGCGACCGAAAAGATGATATGACGTCGAGCTGGGTAAATTACTAAAAAAACACTTTAACTACAAAGTACAAAGTATCACGAGTACTCGAAGTATCAAGCACTTTTTATACTTAAAGTATTTCTCAAGTACTCTTCGCGATTGGATTCGTAACGTTAATCGTGTGGCGCACTTTAAAAAAGGTCAGAGTATTTTGCACCTGGGTTCCTTATTTATTACAAAGCTGCGCGCAAAATTGTAATTAATAAGGAAAAAATGTTTACATTTCACAAAATTGCAACATTGAAAATTGACCACAAAACTTTTTTAAATATCGGTAACATTTTTGTACTTCGTCGCAACCAAGTACAAAAATTGAAGCACCGAACAACTACTCAGTACCTCAAGTGCGACCCAGCTCTGATTCAACGGTCTGTTGCCACGCGATGAATCAGCATTTTAATCCTCGAGCATAATGAATACTCCAATTTATGTACTTAAAGGAAAGTGCAAAAGATGATTAAAAAATATTCGATTAGGCATAGATTTATAGTACGAACGTAGACTTTAGTTTAATTTCGTACGCTGAATAAAAAAACGCTCCTCAATGTGAACCGGTTAAAATCGCACCTGACCGAAAGCTTGTTGAAAACTTCTTGCTCCCGTCTGGCATCGGAGTGAGTTTCTCTGCCGTAGATGTTGTGTGTAATGTGTAAGCTTGTCACAATCGTCGCGTGTTTCTCTACCTGTATATTTTTTTCACTGTTTTCAATCGCTGTAATAGACAAGTTTTTTTTGTTCGCGTAGTTCGACAAAACATTTTGTTGCCTCGTGTAATCCCTTAATTTTAAATATCATAATTCTGTCTTAGATCGATGCGATCGTTTCGCTTACGATCTCCGAATGAGAAAACCAAAATATCGTATCTAACACCTCATTGTAACAATCATTCCTAGTATATGTATACTATAATTATTTAATTTTTACGAGCTCTATCGAGGGAAAGAAAATCGAATTTCATGAGCTATAAAAAAACGAGAGCGATTTACCGAGCCTCGTTCTACCGTCCGATACATATAAGTTTTATCATTGTTTTGTATACCTTTACTTCAATAAATAAAATTACTAATGGTATAAGAGTCGATGTACCTTCAATCGCTCCCTTCGATTCCTTTCTCACCAGCGCCCGTTTTTTAGAGTTATAGCTAACACAGGCGGCTGACACTCGACATTAGTTTCCTCTTCGAGGTAAAAGATCGCTCGATACCTATAACTTCTGCAATTGACAATAATTTTCATTATTACGTGTGCCGTTATTGTGATATTTCTATGAGTTCTATTGAGGAAAAAAAAATCAAATTTAATACCGTTGCAAGAAAAGAAAGCAAGAGCGATTCACCCAATTACTTATGCTACTGAGCATAGATAATTGTATTTCGTAAAGATAATATTGTTAAATAAGTGACACGTTCGTTGGTTCAAATTTGTATATAAAAAAAGGACTTTTATAACCTGTATCGTCAAGAATTTCGGTTTGTACTTTTGTTTGTAAAACCAGAGCCCAATGGTGAGATGAGAAAATTGACTAATAAAAATTGTATAAATTTCTGAAATATGAGTTGCCGTAAAAAAACTTTTTGAATATACTGTGTACAATATCGGTTGTACCTTCAATCGTTCTCGTCGTCTATGACCGGATGATCGTCCGGAGATGTCTCACGGTCTTCCGTTGTTTCATCGTCCCTAGGGAAAGCGCCCGTCTGACTCACGACATAAGTTTCATCTTCGGGGTCTAAAATCGCTCGATGTCTATAAGTCTTGTACGCTTCATCGGCCATTCGTTTGTTCCACTTGCGAAACTCCTTCCGGCTGCTGTCCAGCAAGAAACTTCTTCTTGGAACACACTCCAACGGCTTCGTCAAAGCTATCGCCGGAGGTGATTTTCTCCTCGTCAGGATCTTCGTACTTTTCGCAACGTACCTTCCGGCAGCTAAATCGATCGTTCTCGGATATTCGTCGCAGAGGTGGATTTTATCACTGATCGAGTTCGTTTTTCTCGCCACCGTCGCTATCTTTGAACCTGGACACCCCTTAGAATCGCCGTCGATGGATGATGGCTCTAAGGGTGGAACCGATCGTCTTTTCCACACGGCCTTCCCAACGTTCAAGTGCCAAGTGGTACTCAACACAGAGTTATTAACATTGTCATCATCCATCCACGGAACCGGAGAGGGTATTGGCGGATCCTCCAGTTCTTGGCCGTGCAGAATGCCTCTTGCAACGTTCCTACGATACGACAAGTACCCGTCCTCACCGGGCACCGCCACAGCTCCGGAAAGCGGAGTGTCCGGACCGGTCGCAAATCCTGGTTCACTGCCCAACGGATCTACGAGAATTTTTTTCGTCGACTTGCCTCGTACGTCGGCGAACTTGCAAATCTCCTGGCTGAAGCTGAACATTACCGGATCGATTCGAAACTCGAGTCTCTGATTGGTATTGAAAATCTTTGTTATTGCATAGACGAGGGAATTGATGTTTCTGCAACGGAGAGCGTAAACGGCGCCATGATTCTTGTCGAAGAGCGGCGGACCCGTCCAGCAGGGATCGGCGACGTAGAAACCGTCTTCGGCAGACAACACTGCGACAGTGACTTTGCCGCACTCCACGACGAGACTCGGCGACTCCTCGACGGCGAGTTTCAAAGCTGTCGCAAGATTCGGTCGACCTCTCCCACCGTAGAGAATGCCGCACATGCTGGCACAAAATTCTATGGACCAAACGTGAGGGAATACTCTGAAACAGGCCTGCAGATTGAATCTGTTTGGGTATCTCGATCCTCTCCTCGACGCGCTCTTCAGGCTCTCGGTGTAGTAAGAGTCGCCGCACATTACCGCCGAATCGAGAATAGCCGCGCCCCATCTTGATGGATGACATAGGTATTGCATGGCAAGAATGGCAACGCATATAGCAGCCTGGTTCCTTCCAGCCCGTTCACCGAATCTCGAATCGTAGCAGCCCAGAGTCCCCCAGACGGAATAAATCAAGTTCGGAACTTCGATGGCGTAATTATTCCACGATGGTTTTCTCTGAGATTCCTCCTTTTCCAGACCTGGGCAAATTACGAAAAATATATGTGAAGTACAAAGCACAAAGTGTCGAGTACACGTAGCCCGTACATCAAGTACTACCCACCTCTATTCTTTTCAGATTCCTCGCACAAACGGTGATCCTGCTCGTCGATACCCCGCCTCGTTCTTCTCCTCTTAGCTTTGTTACCGCCGGACGCAGTGACTCCCGGCGAGTGATCAAAGCTCCAGTGATAGTCGAGATAAACCCACATGGGATCCTCTTGGAATTTCTCGAAGGGTGGAACGTTTATGGTTTCAACGTGGAGACTATGGATGAAGAATCCCGTCGTTTCTTCGAAACGGTTGGTGCACATGTGTCTCGCCATTTGGCATATCGAGGGAAAGATGCAGAGGCAAGCGTTTCCTCCGCTCCCAACCCTCCTCCCTTTTGAATCGCACGGATAAGGATCCACGTAGTAGCAAGCCCTCGTCGATCGCGAGTACCAGAAGCCGTAGCAACAATTGGTGAAGTGTATTATACCGTCCGTGTGGGTCTTCAAGTGTTTCCTCAATTCCTTGCGAACGACGACATAAAAGTCTGTTTTGCCAGTATGAGGATTCTCTTTGAGACGATGAAGGGTTGAAGCGCAGTCCCGGAAGTCGAATATACGATTCATAACAGTGACATTTCTTAGTACATGTTCCGTGTGATACTTCGGCGCATCGAACTCTCTGTAGAGATTGTCAGCCACCTCGATGACTTTGTCGATCATTCCTGGCATGGGACTTTGAATTACGTCGCGTTTCACCATCACCGACAGAAGAGCGACGAAGTAGCAGCGCTTCACTCTGGGCTCAGTCACACAATCCCTACTGCTAAGGGCGACAGTTCCAGAGACAAAGAGGGGTTTTTCGCCGGGCACGCTCGGACGGAATATGGCATCGAGATCGTAAGGAGGCGAAGCTTTTCTGTGTATCTGCGCCAGAGAAGTGGACGGTACCGCGGTTTCGTGAAGACCGGCCATATCGCTGCAATCGGGATCCAATTTTCTTGCGTAAGATATCGTCACGATTCTCAGGACAAATTCCTTCTCCTCACGCTCCCCGATAGCTCGGACGACGAGCTTTAGAAAGTCCTCCAATATCTCCGAGGTGACGATTCTGAGGTTCTTGGTCCTCGGCACCACCCACCAGGCATAGTGGTTTGCACCTCTCTTCATGAGCCCAACGTGGACCTTTCCGCAGACCAAAATCGCTCCGCTGTAGATCGGTACTTCGAGTATCTTCTTGAGGGACATCGCTAAATTCCAACCCTCCATCGCGTACAACGTTCCACCGCGAAGGGGTGCGAATACAGCTCGGAAGCTGTAATTACCTGAAACCATATTAACATGCGTTAAAACATAATCTGATAATTTGTTGACATTTTTTCGGAAAAGTGAAGCTCGGAAATTTTGATGATTCGGAAGAAGTGCGTTTGGACGCATGACTTTCTGCCTTAGGTTGATTTCAGTTAATAATATGCCTTACCTATGCAAAATTCTGTCAGAAGCCCGTCGGTCATGTCGACAACCGTCGAGTCTCTGGCCGCGAGCAGACTGTCGAGAGCGAGGTCCTTGGCAGCCTCGAATATTCCCCTTATCGTCCTGAGACCCCACAGAGTCGGATCTTTGATGAGGGACCACGCAATAACGCACAGATCGATCGGTTCAGCGAGGCAAGATTGTTCACTGAATCTACGGTCGTGCGGTTTTCTCCTCGGAAGATCCGAATCTCGGCCATCATGAGCCTTTACTTTGCCACCTCTGAGTTTCTTGAAGGGCGCAAGTATCGGTCGTGTAATATCGTTTTCCACAACGGCGACCTCCAATGCCGAGGCCTCGGGATTCTTCACTGCTGCGAATCCCTGCAAGGTCGGGTCGAATTTATTCTCTAAGGTTTCATCCTCGGTCACCCATTCAGGAATCTCCACGAGAGACGATTCGTGTTTGGGCCTCGAAGCTTCGTCCGATTCCTCTCCTTCTTTCGGCGGCTCCTCCCGTACAGATTCTTCGGATATCCTCTTTGAGCAACGCTTCCGTTTTCTTCTGCTCCTCTTCTTCGTCTTTATCGACTCCAGATGAGCGATCGACAGCGAATATATTCGATAAGGATTCTCCGGCGGAGTACCGTTGTTGTCCCTGAGCCGGCTGACCATGTCCTCGAGCTCACAAAATTCCAGCAAACACGCGGAGCCATCCTCGCTAGCTCGGCCCTTTCCATCGCAAGCGTACGGATCGAACATGTAGTACTTGCCATTCGCCGACCAGAATGCATAAGACGCGTTAGCGAATACCAATATTCCAGTCCTATTATGAGCGAGGTAAGTCTCGAGCATCGGCAACAACTCATCAGTCTCGCAACTTTCAGGATCCGCGTAGACGGACTGCTTCATCATGACGTTGCACTTAGCGCCGGCAATCACAATGTTGTGAAACCATCTCAGAGGTTTGTAACGTAACTTTCCGGTACGCCGGAAAATCTTCTCGCTCGCGAGGACGAACTGGTCGAGGATGCTGCTACAAAAATTATCGACGTTCAGTCGCACCTTCGCGAGGATGCAGAGAATCGCAGCAAAGAAGCACGCCCGGAAGTGACAATCCTCCGTCTGGCTACGATTTTCTAGACACATGTTTCCTTCGATTATCCCGACGTTGCCCTCGGTCTCGAGGAATCCCACCGTTTCCGGTATCGTTTCTTTGTTTCGCGACGTCTCTTCCGGATTCTTCTCTCTCAAACCAGAAGTACCTAATCCTTGACCCTCTACGACAGTGCTCCTCTTCTCGCTTCCGTCTGTGCGCTCACCATCGACAAATCTCTTTCCTCCGTTAGGAAATATAACATCCAACAGTACATCTTCGGTGTTGCAGAATATCCGTCGGAGGACCGTGTCCTCCATTTCAGCATTGGTGAGCCTGCACTTCCTGTTCTTCGGACGATCCGCACAGGGCTTGGGTCTTTTCTTCGGAGTCAGTGTCTTTATCGTCGGTCCTAGTGGAATGATTTCTGGCGTGATGCGTATACCGACAGGATCTTCGGGGATTCGTTGAAGTGCGAATTCCTTGGGTGGACTCTCAGCTTTTTCCTTTCTGCACTTTTCCTCCCTTGCTCTGTCAAGTTCTTCGTCCTGGATGAACTTGTCGTTGATGGCTCTGAGGGGTGTAAATCCTGTCGGTGGGATCCGAGAGAAAAGATACTTTTTCGGCGGTAGCTTTATCATCTTTGAGGGCTTCTCCTCATCGCCAGGTAGAACGCCAGCTATGGCAGTCTCGTTGGCCTCCTTGCCAGTCGGCAAATCTGTTGCTGCTTTCACAGCCAGCTTTGAATCTACGGAGAATCTAGAGACCAGTGAGTGCACAGACTTGGATGCTTTCTTTGCCTCAAGAAGCACGCACAGAACTCTCTTCGGTGGTAGAACGTAAGGCGGAGGGTGGCTGTACTTTAATCGTTCGTATAGGAGAGTCTCCTTCGATTCTGGGTCAGGAACCCCTTCTTCGTCGATCTTAATGCTTCCGGTCAATAGCGATAAATTCAATGCTTCGGGAGCATCAGAACGATCTTGTTCATCAACTTCTAAAAGCGGATCCTCGAGTCGCTTTTCAGGCTCGGGTGACTCCTGTTCGGTTTCTTTATCTTCTGCTTCATCTTCATCCGTGCCTGGTGCGTCTCCTTCGTCATCAGTGCCACCCTCCTCATCTGTGTCCGCTTCGTCATCTGCCTCGCCTTTCGGCGCCTCTTCAATCGTGGTCTCCGCTTGCAATTCAGATTCCAATTGTGGTACAAATAAATCTTCGTCCGTGACAGGCAAAAATCGCGTTTGATACTTTCCTGCACTATCACCTTCAGGGAGCTCGATGGGTAACGCGGCGATGTATTTATTCTGAGGTTGAATGGACTCAATGCCAATGAAATGAAGAGCAAAGATGGTGTCGTTAAATTCCAATACGCCATGTAGCTGATCAGTAAGTTCGTTGATAGTATCGGTGACGACGAGGGATGCTGGATAGTCCCTGAGTCTCCAGCCTTCCTCGTCGGCGCCGTAAGGATTCAGCAGGAAATACTTGTCATCCTGACGCCAGATTCCATAAGAGAGCCGCTTGTTCTCCAGAATGACTTCGTTGTGCTTCCCGAGGTATTGTTCGAGCGCCTCACCCAAATTTGCCAACGGATCAGCGTCTCCCTCGACGACTGACGCTTTGCTCTTGAATTTAACCTCATTCTCGGCAAGTTTTATTTTGGCCGGTAGCATCGACAAGTCCAGATGACTCAGGGCCGATTTCACAGCTCCTTTGAGACCCTTTGACTCGTCGGCCTCACCCTCTTCGTCCTCCGCGTCTTCATTTTCCTCATCGTCTTCGTCAGCTTCAGCATCCTCATCGGTTTCCGACGGCGCCGATCCACCGGCGCTGTCGTCCTTTGTCGGACTGCCTTGACGGATCCAAGTCACGACGTCCGAGTAAGCCTGATCGCCGACCCGAAGAATCTGATCGACGTCCAAATTCCGCCATGTAGTAGGATCTTTTATCTTTGCGTAAGCCATTGCGGTCAGGGCGAGAACGATGCCTTGTCTTCCGCGTGCCGTTTCATCAAACTCGTCGGCGAGACAATTTTTCGAGCCATGCAAGATCATTCGATGGGGATTTATGATATTGTAGCCATTGATAAAGTTGACTCTCACCTCCGGCAAGGACTCTGTCTGTCCAACCAAAGTTCCTGTAGGCTCTGACTCCTCTTCGGATGGCACATTTGCATCATCGACGTCCTCGATCTCGACGTTTCTGTCCTCGTGTATTGTAACGTGTAATTTCTGTCCTGCCTCGGAATCTACGTCGATTTGTTGCTCAGAGGATTTATTTTCAACCGCGTCATCATCATCGTCTGTATCATCTTCATTCGTCGAGGCTTTTTTTGGATCAACACCAGCATCAGCCTCCTTCTCAACAAAAGTGGTGGGCTCATCTTCCTTCATCATATATTCTTCCACCTGCCTCATCAGCTCCGGATACTGGGCGAAGGCATCCTTTGTCCTCTCTGCGTCAGGACGTGGCCTCGGGATCATGTCTAGCGTGGTTTTGCAATCGTCGATCACTTCCGGTTCGTCCACTCGAGGAGGAAGCGGTCGCCGGTTAGTTTTCTTATCTCGATAGATGACCGTCTTGGGAGGCCCTCCGGAAAGGGAACCAGCGCTGATGTACAACACCCTGAGACCATGCAAAACGAAAGCATCCTTCTCCTTGTTTCCGGTGTTCTCCAGAATGGTCTCGATCAATTCGTTGATCGAGCTGTTCATGGTTACGCAAGCCAGTGCCTTGTTGTATTTCTCAGCGTTCTCCGGATCGGTCGGGTCCACTCTAAATCCTTCGTCATCACAGGCGAAAGGATCAAGAAAATAGTACTTCTCACCATCCTTCCAAACGGCATAAAATTTTTTTTTAATCTCGAGAATACCCGAGTTGATGATCTTGAAGAAGTCTCTGACGCCAGAGTCGATCGTCGCTTTTCCCTTTTTTGCCTGGCCGGGAACCACGTTGACCTCCACCTTGATCTTCGCCGCGTACACGCCGAGAATAACATCGCCCATGACATCGTCGATCTTCAGCTCGAAATTCTCGTCCAGCTTCTTCTCCAGGACCCTGGCGAGGTCGATCAGATAAATGTGCGCTTGGTTGAAGATCAAATCAATCATAGCGGTGGTCCATTTGTTGGCGTTCACCAATCGTGAATAAATCAACGCGGCTAGTGCCACGACAAGATGAGCGTGACCGCGAAGCTCCTCGGGAACCACCGTGTGATTTACATGAAACGATCCCTGAACTAAAGCTCGAAACTTGTTTTGAAGTTTGTAGCCGCTTGGTCTTCGTTTAGGTGCGCCGATAGATTTCTCCGGTTCCTCAGGATCGTCCTCGACCAGCGGCAATCTCTCGATGCCCGTGACGTTCAGCCCGTAAATAACAAAGTTTTCATCGTCAACAGCGCTCTTTTCGTGGATAATGAACAGAACGCCGGTGAGATCGGGAACTAGGATCAGCTTGGCAGATCCGCTGGCAGGGTCGTCGGCAGGCAAAAGATTGTCCCTTCGCCCTTGGCCGTCGAAGATATTGAAATACTTCGCATCCTTCCATACGGCTATGTTCAGAACCGGCGAGGTGAGCACCCCGGCGTCGTGTTTCTTGAAGAAGAGCTCCAACGCCTTTACCAAATGCAAATTCGTGGGATTCTTGGAGCGAAAGGTTCCCGCGTAAAGAGGTTCGTCGATTTTGACATGAGCACGATGAGTCTTTTGAACGACGATCTCCCGATTCAGCTCGAGAACGGTAAGAGTCCTGCGATCATCAGTTTTGAGACGCTCGTACGAATCGCAGTAGTAGGTGTCGCCGTCGTCGACTATTTGGTCGATAATAAGCTCGTTCCAACAGCGGGCCTTTACCAAGGCTGTCGTAGCAAAGGCAGCAATCGCTACTGCTGGACCCTAGGTTTTCGCAAAGTTATACGAAATTACTACGAAATTTCCCGCCACGGTTCGAATAAAAATTCCGATAAAACAAATTGTAATTCAGATAATGAAGGGTTCGGATTACGACCGTTCCGATAATCGACGTTCTACTCTAATAAAATAATTTAAAACCCCATGACTTCGAGGATAAAATTCATAGATACTTGAAGACCTCTGGAGAGCGGAGAAAATTTTTGCATGCTCTGATTCGTGAGGCCCGAACGAACTCCATACTTCACGCATGTCGGAAGATTCGGACTTATCCTCGTGAGCGAGTACGTGTCGACTGGAAGTCCGAGGACGTCGTTGAGCCTGTGATACTCAGCCTCGAGAATTTCATCGACCTCGTCACTGCTGGACGCGTTACCGTCCGCCTCGGCGACTCGATGATTTATCCTCCCGTGTGCGAGAATTTCCTCACACGAAAGGAGACTCTCGCACTCGCAGAGTTTCGTCATTCTATCCCTCGCCGTTGACAGCGCGACCTCCGACGCTTTATCCGGGGGCCTCCTCTTATCTCCTTCGCCTCTCTTATCTCCCATCTTGAGCTCGTTACTTGCACCATCTACCAGAAGAGAATGAGTGTTAATTCCATCGTCGGAGGGGGAAATGGGCCAGCCGGACAATTCAGTGAGTTTTCTCAACATGCGCAACGTATTGTACTTTATGTTCTGATTACGTTCGAGATAACACGATGTTTATTTTAAACAATATGCACAATGATATGAGACAAGATGAATCAGCTGAGTAATTCAGGAAAACTGTTCGCCATGCGCAATGTATTTTATTTTATATAATCTTGGCATTCCAGACGATAATTGTACTTCTTAAAATATGAATACTGGCACGGAGAAAAATTAACCGCTTTCGGGCGTCTCTCATAGTGTGTACTCACCCGTGTATTCTATAATCACGAGAAATTTAGTATTCAAAAAGTTTGAGAACGTGGACTACAACGAGAGGGTGAAAGGTTTAGTGTGACTTAAAATTTTGACGTATAAACGTTTGCCAGTGACAAAACAATCACGGCTGAGCAGTCAATTTAAAAAAAACTTCCAGCACCGTCCGGCACAATAACCTCAAAAAAAAATTTCTTTTTTTTTTCTTTTCATAAGTCATAAAATGTCCCTCTGCGCTCCAGGAGCCTTCAGTCGCAATAATTATTATCTCAGGTATTCAGTTCCATGCATTCAGCTCATATTGACACTGCTGCATACTACTGCGGTATTTGCTGGGAGAGACATATGGGAGAGTTCACAGCCCAGTCAGTCGATGATTTAATGTCAACTACAGCGTCACACGATTCAGGAATAACTTTATTGGGGCCGGTCATGGACAATTTTTTTTTTTTTTAAATATACTGATAACGAATACTTGTAATGATGTTTTGACCCGAGCTTCTCCCATCTGAGCTTAGATAGTAATACAATGTCCCGACATCGTCGTGCCGATTGTTGCGAGTACCGAGGGGAAAGGAAGAGACTGGCTTCGGCGCGACTGCGGAATACAGCGAAGAGAACGACGTCCAAGCGAGAAATGCTCGACGGCTGCGAAGAAAACGAGGTCGAGCCCAAAAATCGAAAATGCGAGAAAAAAAAATCTGACAAGCCTAGAAAGCAATCGAAGCCTAATTATTTCGTCGAGGAGACGTTAAGCAGGATCAAACCGTCTATACAGAATCGGGAAAAATATTTGGCCGACTCGCGCCACATACGTTGCTTTCTCGAGGCCGATCAGATGGAACAATTAAAACGTGACGAACGAAATCTTCGCGTTTACGGGCAGGAGCCCTGCGTGCCTGGTAATTTTTTTATTTCATTTTATTTTCATCTCATGTAGTATATTCGTATCGTGATGTGTTGGAATTCCAAACTTTCAGCTCGGGACTTGAGGGCCACGATACGAAAAAAAAATATCGAGTCGGTGAAAAGAAAAATGGCCGCGAGGGAAGACACGCGAGAGTCCGATGACGTCGCCACCGATAGTAAAGAAACGGTGGACAAAGATACTAAGGTTAAGCGCATAGGCGTGAAGGATGAGTTTTGGTGTCCCAAATCGAAGATCGAACGGAAAAAACCCGAATCGGATTTGCGGGAGGAGAGAAGGCAGTGGGAGATCGACTGCGAGGATTCGATCTGCTCGTTCGATAGCCAAATAAATCTCGAGGGTAAGAAAATGAGGTTAGCCAAAGTATTCTCCATTAAGCACAAATTTTATGAGCGAGTCGAGGTAATTTTTTTTTTACAACGAAAATGGAATTATCTGATGATAATTTTCGATAACACTAATATTTTTAATTGAAATAACAGTAATTCTCAGTACGGTTTGAGAATTTTCACAGGGTTGTACACTGACGTTCCTGCCCAGGCTTGACTTTGACCAAGGAGGATGAGAGAACTATTCGAGAGAATCGCCGCGGCAGAGTCCACGCAGAGGGGCCACAATAAGAAAAAAATATTTTCAAACTGCGAGGACATTAACGACCATTAACACGCAAACGACGCAAAAAACATAGGAAAAAAGAGTGATCAAGAAGAATGCAAAAAATAAACGAGTAAAACCTGAAATTTGCCTCTGTATTTAGCTATGCGACGATCCGACGTCGGAGATAGCCAAATACGCTCGAGCCGAGCGAAACATATCACTTTGGAGTTCGTATTATTTACAGAGAATTTTTTTTATGGCGTGAATTGTATTTTTACAATGAAAAAAAAATTCTAAATGAAGCCGAAAAATTGTGAAAGCCGGTAATAATTAAGATCGAATATAATTATATTTTGCCAATTAGTATAATGCGTATTTCATTCCCACAATTTTTTATCGTGTGCGATATGTATTTGTGGTTTCCGATATTGCAATATATTATCATGAATTTTTTTAAACAAATTTCCATACGAATAATTATTACGAGAAAAAAAAAGTATAGAAATGGCGCTTTTCACTCCGTCAATTATCGTCACCGAGATTGCAAGAGAACGACGTGACCAGGACGAGGCGATCGGTAGTCTGTTATCATATCACATTGTACCTTGACTGTGACACTTGCTTGCGGATCGTGACAATTGGCGGTTTGCGTTTATGGACGAATGCCCGAGAGAAATGGGATGAACCCACGTGTCGACCCTTGCAGACCCAATTAGATAATAATAGTTCACGATGGCTCGTCGAACTCGGGAAGACCCCTCTTATCTTATCGTTGACCGGTATACATTCGTGATTTCCCTTATCGACAGTTACCGCCTTCGTTTCTCAAAAGAAAAACAACAAAAATATCGTGCAATCGGAATAAGACGAAGTTCCATGAGAAGGAGAGGAGTGGAAGAAAGCGTCTATTTCTCTGTTCTCTGTACAACGATGTGGGAAGATAAGTCACTCAGTTGTCGAATAATTCGTCGACCGAGTGGTCGATTCGTACTGCACATCATCGTCATCTATTGACTCGGAATATTCCGAGTAGTTATTGCCAGCAGGCAATTGTAAATGCGTTCGCCACCGTACACGATTGACTAATTAACTGAATCGCTTGCGTCTCGCCGTTATTCGACATCAAGGATTACCCAGCGTTCCAATATGTTTGGCTACACTGCGAGGTTACCTTTTCGTAAGTAAACCATGGATTGTTTTTTTTTCTCGTATTTATATGCTATACGTCGTCCGAAACTTCAACACTGCCATTGGTCGATAGTAGCGGCTTTGACGCTTCGGCACGAAAAATTCTCGGCCCAAAGTTTATCGACCAATCGGAAAACCGCAAGCAAACCGTACGGAATACATTCTCCGAAAATAGCTTGCGATACTTACCGTACCGCAAAACTATTTATTCTTCCCAACTTGGTTATATGCCGCACGGTAACAAATGAAACTTTCGCAGCGAAATTTGCCGGAACTGACTGCGAATCGTCACGTCCACGAGAAGCAATCACGTGCGCGTGCGCTGTAGTGAACAGGGTAGCCGTTAAGCGTCTGAAATAATTGTTTACATTTACGGATGGCTCGTAATCACGCGATTTTCGACTCGTGGGCTTAGAATAATCGGGAGTGGCAAAGGAATGCCCAATTGTTTTTCGATAAAACCAAGTGCGCGAGTATGAGTATGTACGAGCGTAAGCACCGTACCAGAGAAACGAGCCGAAGTGCGCGATGATCGAGATCCTTTTGATGTTGCTGTTCAAAGTACTTCGAGATGTTGGTAAGCGAGAAGTCAGCAGACATTTTTGTAAGCTGATAAGTTCTTGTAACCTTAACAGAATTCGCGAAGTACGATCAGCCGATTAGAGAAAAAAAATTACGCCCGTTCGATATCATGTCACCTACGACTATTTATTTGATTTTTTTTTTGTAACTGATAGACGAGACGTTTAACGAGGATTCTTTGCGTCGATTGACTCTCCGTATATGCATCCAGATAAATACCGCTCGATTAACGACGATCTGCCGGACTCGGAATTCCTCGGGTCCGGAAAGATCTCACGCGATACTCGACCCATCTCACGTCGCGCAGGTTATCCTTTCTTTGTTTTATAATTGTTCTCGTGGCTTCGTCTCTTCGGCATGGCAATTATTCGAGGTGTACAAAGTTATACGTCACGAGTAATATTCCGATGGACTTATAATAATAAAATTCCGAGAAGACTATCACTGATATATGTGGATAATGGTGGCGGGCAAGACTCATTGCTGACATCTATATATATATATATATATTCCGGCTCCTCGATCGACGGCGAGGGAAAGACTGGTAAAAAAAGCTCGACAACACTGCAGACGTTTTTTACACCGCCATTATCACTGTTTTTCACCTCGCGGTCAAGTTCGAGCTCGATTATTATACGTAACGCGGCAGGAAACCGCAGTATCGAAAGAAGCGGTTTGATCGAGGGATTTTTTTCGTTCTTTTTGTCTTGTCACCTGCCGCAATTTTAACGACGCATCGTACGTGCGCGCTAGGCTCGTTACACTCGCTTCGCGCACATAACCTCTCGTAGTAACGTTCGAAGTCATTGGTTTATCTTTTTTTTTTATTCTTATTTTTTTTCCAATTGGCGAGAATCTTTAAACGATCGTCAGAGTCTTCGGGATAATTGATCCTGTTAGGTTGTATTATAATTAAAATCGCACGTTCGCAGCCTCATGAATAAAGATACAATCAAATATGAGTTATCGTGGACAAAGAGTGCGCGTTTCAAGTGCACCTGAGGTGCGTTGAGCGACGTCGCGACACGCTTAAAAAACCACGATGAATACGACATTAAAGAAAAAAGTTAATGTACATGCCTCGCGCTCGGAATCAGAAAGGCGTGTTGCGCGCCTCTGAGATAGCTTCTGCATGGAACATTAATTAAACGAGTGCGAAATTTTCACGATTTAGTCCCAATTTAAATTATGTATATATTATATATATATATATATATATTCGGACTGTTTCTGCCGAATTTATTTATCTCAATTTTTTTTTTCTTTTATGACGCAATTTCGTACGTTGGCGTAATAAAATAATTCTGAATGTCGTGACATTGCTGACATTGCAGGGGGTATCATCGAAATTGATAAATGTTTTTATCGTTGCGACAAAGCTAATTCGCTCATTTATGAGAACAGTTCGCAAACTTCGCCAGTTTATTTGTCAGCCATTGATTGATTTTTTTTTTCAATTGGCAATCAGTTTCACGTAAGTTTGCTACAACTGAGATGAAACGAGAATGAGAAAAGAGGTGATCGTCGATCATGGAATGCAATAATGTATCAATCACTGTAGTACCGAGTAACGTTAATTCCAAAATAATTATCTAGGACAAAAAAATAAAATTAAAAAAAAAGAAAAAGATCATGCCGAATTTTGCGAACCTTCGGCTGGTCGTTGGGATACAATTTACAATAAACATTGACAATCAATTCAATAAACATCAATAATCAATTCGAATATCGTGGACATTTTTTTTTTTTTTTTTTTTTTTTTTTTTTCAATAAAATACTTAATTCACAATTCCATAAAAATGAATTGCAAAAAAAATTTAAAAGAGCTCGTTGGTGAATAAATCGTTTTCGGAGCTAATAAGAAAAGATGTTTGGTGGGGATCTTATGTAATTTCGATGACTCACAGTGTAATCCAACGTCGCACCGAAGGGCCAATGGAAGAAAACCTCGTTGCCATGGACTTTCCCACATAATCTCGTGCGCATTACCGCGTAACGTATTAACGAGTCACAGCGCGAACTGAATTAATTCCGTCTCCGAAACGTGTTCGCAACTGTTCGTTTCGAGGAATTGTTATCGAGCTGGTTATTGCGAATAAAATCGATCCGCCTGTTGCTCGGTGAGATTATCATTTAATTAACTTCCTCGCCAGCGATTATCGCGATACGACTGACTCATTGCGTGTTCATTGCCGAAGGAAATCATTTTTAAAAAATATATATAAAAAATAAAGAAAAACAAAAAATTAATGTAATAAATATAATATAAAATTAATATAATAAATATAATATAAAATTAATATAATAAATATAATATAAAATTAATATAATAAATATAATATATAAATTATTAATTAAATTAATAATTAAAAATTAATATAATGGAGGTTGTGTCGAATAATAGAGGGTTCGATTTTGCACTGATTTTTCGACGAGTCGATAGCATCAACGATTTCCTTTCGGAATTTTTGCCCGAGACGAATAATCGGCCCTGGCACGAAAATCCACCGCTGCGTTTCTCGCGGTGCTCGAAGGCTTCAAATAAAATGAGATAGAGATATCCATCGAGAATCCACTGGTTTACCTTCGAGTACCTTATCGAAGTTTACCGTATGAAAATGCAATTCCGATCTTTGTTCTATTTATTTTTGCTCTTGGAGCAAAGACTTACGAGCAAGGGAGGAGGTCGAGGACAAGAATTGCGAGACACTCGCTCACGTTACGTGGATAACATAGATCAATGTTTACTGTTATCGTGGATCTAAGCTGTCCCTACACATTTATTCTCTCTCTATATATATATTTATATATAAATATATATATATGTTTGCCATTCGAATCTATTAATTTTCTATACGATTGTGGGTCCCTTTTACCCCATATGTCGGTTATTTTATTCGATGTTACTAAAGGCTTATGGTGCATTTTTTTAAATCGGTATCGGCGGAAATACGACGATTAAATTTATTATTTTTATTTATTTATTTTTAATTGCCTGGAACTGCTATTTTGTTTTTGATTATTTTAAGGTTGTTTCGTAGATTATAAAATATAAAAAATATTAAAAATAAAAAATATAAAAAATATAAAAAATATAAAAAATATAAAAAATATAAAAAATGTTTTTCCTAAAAAAAAATAATGAATGGAAAAAAACGTTTTGTTTTCTCTGGATCAGAAGGTTCTTCGTACATCGAACGGAATAATGGAAGGATGAATGAAATCCACTTGGACGGTGCGGCGTGGAAATTCGCGACGCATCACGGCTCGATGCTCTCACGAGTTTTATCGGCTCAAGTCCAACGTGACTCGGGTCTTATCGGTTGGGAACAAATATCAAACAGATGGATGGAAACGTGCCTGGCACATTTTTTTTTCAAATTTTTCTGGAATTTCCTCCGAGTCACGCGTATCGAGTCGACCTCAACGTCGAATCTCTCTTCAAAGTTCAAGAGTCAATGTTGGTCGATCGGAACGGCGTAAACGTCTGAGTTTAATAATATCTCGTTCGAATCACGAGTTGCGTCACATTCGTCCGAATGGCGAAAGATTTTTTTTATTTTTTATTTTCATTATATTTTATAACACCGCGGGAAAACGAGATTTTCATGACAAGTCGTGCAGCATTTATGCTCAACATTGTATCGCAAAATTTTACATTTTTTTACATACTTTTTTTTTTTTTTTTTTTTTTTTTTTTTTTTTTTTTTCAAATTTATTCAGAAAATTTATTGGAGTCATTGATTTATTTTAATAGTCGCTGCTCTCTGAATTTTCTCCGGGTGCTCCGAGCCGCAAGAATTAATTCTAGACCGAGTATAAATTTTTTTGCCATAACGAGCTTAATAAAGCTACATTGATTTTCGTTTTTTGCCGTCGTGTCCAATTATCGTAATAAATTTTTTTATCGTCTCGATGGTTTTATTACACAGGCTGCACATCGATAAACCGAGTTTTCGCTTCGCACACCTAACCGGGTGTTGGATTCGACAATTCGGAAAACTCGGATAAAGCAGATAAATCAGCCGTGCTTGAGTTTCGACCAGCACGTAAAAACGACTTTGTCGCATTACCGATTTGAAAATATCATTATTTCACATTCATATTTCAAGTTAACAATATTTGTGATCTCTAATTATATTAAAAAAAATTTTTAAATTAAAAAAAAAAAATAACTCAATTTTTTTTTATGCAGTCAATTTTTCTACAAACTTATTTTCAAAAATATTTTGAAGCATTTCGAGTTCAAAATACGTATGGAAAAATTGGCTTATGCGAGGCACGACAAACGAGTTCGGAAAAAAAAAATAATACACTCGCGAGTCATTTATCGAAATTATATAAAATCGACGATTCCTCGATCCCGAGAAAAATACACCTGAGCGAAACAATTATTTTTTTAATTGTCACATCTTTCCTGTTGACGAATTTTTTTTTCTGCGATCTCTCAATACAGAAGTGCGCGACTCTCGGATCCAACAATTTTTGCGCCGGATACATCGTCACACACGCGATCGTCACGAACGATCGAAACAATCGACCTGTTTTGCGAGGACGTGCGTCACTCGCGACCTATCGAAAATACGAATTATGAGCCTTCCCGTCGCTCAATACTATGAGATTAGGAAAATATCTTCGCTTATGTAAACGCCAAGCGCTCCTCGACTCAAACCGATCCATTCGTCTCTCGTGACTCGTTGAAAAATCGTCTCGCACAATAGCTTATTTCAACGTGCACCGAGCAAGAAATCTGATAGAAATTACTCCAAGTCCGCTAAAAAGCGACACAACTTTCAGATTTACGGGAACTGAGACGACGTCAGCATAAAATCCCACACGTCCGATCGTTTCCGATCGGTTTCGTTCCGAATTATGCAACCGACGAGGTCATTCGCTGTACTAAAAAAAAAATCAACAAAATTTCTAGTTTGGATCCACCGATTTATTATTTTTGTTCACGAAATTTTCAGTCAGATCCACGATATTTTTTTGACTTGGTTTCTGAAAAAAAAAAAAAAAAAAAAATGACCACTGAGACGACGTCAGCATAAAATCCCACACGTGAGATCGTTTCCGATCGGTTTCGTTCCGAATTATGCAACCGATGAGGTCGTTCGCTGTACTAAAAAAAAAATCAACAAAATTTCCAGTTTGGATCCACCGATTTATTATTTTTGTTCACGAAATTTTCAGTCAGATTGACGATATTTTTTTTATTCAATTTGTGAAAAAAAAAAAATGACCACTGAGACGACGTCAACATAAAATCCCAAACGTCCGATCGTTTCCGATCGGTTTCGTTCCGAATTATGTAACCGACGAGGTCGTTCGCTGTACTAAAAAAAAAATCAACAAAATTTCTAGTTTGGATCCAGCGATTTGTTATTTTTGTTCACGAAATTTTCAGTCAGATCCACGATATTTTTTTTATTCAGTTTCTAAAGAAAAAAAAAAAAAAAAAAAATTACCACACGGTTTGAGTAAACATTGCTGTGGACCTTGTAAAACTTTCACATGTGTCCAGTCGCGGCGCTTGATATATCATGTTGTCCGCTCGAAATCCATCTTGTGACTTTGATATTTTTCCGAGAACCTTCTCTCGGTTTACACGTTTGTCGCACGTGTCGAATGACTCGCGAAATAAACGTCTCAAATTCCCCACCCCGTGTTCGGCGATACAAGAATTCAAACTAAAGAAACTGCATAAAAAAAAAAATTAAAAAAAATATAAAAAACAAGTCAGGAAAAATAGTTCCGGACTGAATGTTCGTGAACAAACCCAACATCGTAAGGTGTGATTTAATTTTCTGGCTTTTTCATATTTACACTGAATCGCTCCTGATGTAATCACCGTCAAAAAAAAGTTAATGTCACCCGTTTCGTTATGCGGGTGAATTACCCTACCAGTCTTAACCGTACGAGAGCCCATAATCCTAAATTTCCAATTATTTGTAATAATGAGCGACGATGGAGAACATAAAAATGATATTTAATTCGGATACGCGCGAACAAATTCATGATTTTGATGCAGAAACGGACTGAGACGTCGGATTTCTTTTTTTTTTTTTTTTTTTTTTGGAGCAGCCGAATAAAATTGCATCTTTACGATCATCGTACAATGACGTCGATACCGGAAGCGAAAAAAAAAAAACGTTTTAGATGCACGCGCATGCGCACACGTGCGAAGGAAAATTCTGATCGAGGATAACACGTGTGAGCGAGAACAAATGAAAATGGCACAGGTGCAGCAAATGTTGGGACCAAGATCGGACTGGACGGTCGAGAGATTTGCAAATGCATCGGAGAAGGGTTGAGCAAACCTGTTCTACTTTGATCACCGCGGCTGCTCTCACGGTGCACCGATCGCGTTGCAGTGAGTCGCGTTGCGCGCGCGCGCGCTCTTCATCAAGGTTGCATGTTGCATCGACAAAGCCGCAGTGTTAATGTACGAGAGTTCGACTCTCGACACGCACACGGAGACCTTGTTTTTAGACTCGTTGACACCTAAACGCCCGACCGGAAATCCGCAAAGCATTCGCCTGAGTAACGAGCAAACAGCGTTTAAATTGACCTTCCGCTTTTACCGACGAAAATTGCCGATTTTTTTAGTTTCCACTTAGCATCGTGAATATCGACGGGAGAAACTTTGTAGATTGGAGACTCAAAAAAATCTCTGTCGTTTTAAATATTTTTTTTCTCATTTAGAAAAATAGTAAAAATCTCGGGGAAAATTTCGTGACGTTGGGCGTAGACATTTTTACGACCGGTATTAATAATTTTTATTGGAGAAATATTAATCGTCGAAATCGTAGACGAGCAATTGTTTCTTCGGCGTTTAAAAATCGGCCAGATCACTAAAATCACAATATGGACTTTTTTCCGTCAACAACCAAAAAATTGACTTTTTTCTATCACAATTTGTGTATGAATTTTGTTTGATTTTTCTCGGCTCGGTTCGTGTGCTAGATGAAGGTGGGGCAAAACAGAGCACGAATGGAGAATTTTGCTCCGCGTAGTTAAAAAAAAAAAAATTCGTTATCCTTGAGTTTTTGCCCTCGATCAGACTGCCGAAACACTCGAGAGATCAGGACGAATATCGAATTGGCCTCTCACATTACCAAATGGAAAAGTCAACAAGCTCAATTATACCGAACGGCGAACATGAAATTTACGACATCGTCGAGGCGTCGCATTATAAGTCGTAAATTCGACACAATTGTTTTTTATTTTTTTCTTTTTCCTTTTATTTCTTGGTCGACCAAGTTTGCTCATTAGTGTCTCGAAAAGACTTTTGTATCTTCGCGATCCGTCTGTTTGATTGTCGGGCACCTAAGTGCCTCGTGAATAGAAGAAAAGCTGCACCAATTTGTCCCCTAAATTGCGACGATCCGGCGTGTAGAAAAAACAGGTTTCCGCTATGACGTCCTTATCTTATCGGCCGGTTAAATTTCATTAACAGTCTTCGATAGACAGTGCTGTAAAGGTTTTGAATCTTTGTCATTCTTTCTCATCGTCATTCGAAGACAAGAACAGTAAATAAAAAATAGCGAATACGAAAAAGTAAAAAAAAAAACAAAAAACTGAACCAGTTTATCCCGTAAATTGTGACGATGTGGTTACGCGGAGAAACTGGAGCAGATGCGACGAGCTTCTTTCACCGTTTCGTTCAAATAGTCTTCAATGGAAAATACTAAACGGTAGAAATAAATGTTTAATTCACTGTTATTTCAAATTTGCTCACGGCACTTGAATTAATGCATTTTCTTGTAAAATCAAAACGCCGGATATTAATATTAGAAATCTTTTCCATAAAGCTGACAAAAGTTTTAGAATGAATAAGAAAAAAAAATTAAAAATCTCACTGTGAAATTGCAACGGATGCGTTTTAAATTCCAGAAACAGATTATGGAAAGAAGCTTCGAATACCGTTCATGAATTTTTAAACGAATTTTTTTTTAATAATAGCGGATCTGTGTCATCCCTCGGTGTGATCATCCGGAGATGAGAACACAGCGAATGGAAGTGACGGTGAGCCAGTTTGTCCCGTAAATTGTGACGATCTAGTATGTAGAGAAACTGGTTTTAGCTACGACGCTCTTATCTTATCGGTTCGTTCGAGCGCATCGATAGCCCTGAGCAGCAGGAAGACGTCACTTTCTTTTTTTTTTTTTTTTTTCCAATTTCTTCTCCCAAAGATTATCTCCGTCGAAGTCGTCTTGCCAATGGTTCATCGCATGGTATGGCAATTATTTGTTATTTTTTACTGCTCACACCAACTGTCTGGCTCATCTTTAAAACAACGACTTTCGGTAATCATCAGCTTTGACTTTGTATTATGTTTTTTTTTAATTTTTTAATTTTTTTTTTTATTTTCGTCTCGTATCGTCTCCCCGGAGAGACGACGATCGCGATCGCCGTTTCCGAACCTACATCAGCCAGGGAATCGTACCGTTTTCGCGATTCATCCGCTTGTATCGCGCCTATTAAATTCCGCGCGTTGAAGTCTCCGAGAAACGAGCTGCGTGTCGTTACCGCGTCATCGTCGCGCGTCGGAGATGATCACCCGCGAAAAATTCCGCATAAGACGATGCCGTGCATCGGCAGCTGCCCTCGGGAACTACCGGTCATTAGGAAAATTGTCACTGGGAAAATTGATGTGGGCAAAAAAAAAAAAACGTCGCACATAGCCGTTTTTTCTTGCCCGGATCAGTCTTCATCGCCGATCGTGGACGAAGAAGTGAACGGCAGAAGCGGCGGACGAAGAGAAGTGTCCGAGCTCTTGGAATTCGATTGCACGGTGGAATCGGCCGAGCGAGCCGCTTGTACGAAGTTCGAGCGGCTCGTTTCGGGGTTCTTGATTCAGTTCTCGAGTCATCAGGATAATCAAGAAAATGAATAACCGCGAATGGATGCGAGTCACTGCTTACCGAACGGCAAATCCAGACGACAGTCCTACAACAATTTCTGAACTTTTCGGACCACGATCGCAATATCATAAAATGAACCAAACAGCTATGGTCGTGACTGGTGGCGTTAGAAAGTTTTTGTCCGAATTACGTCATCAAAGTGTATTCGGGACTCCGAACCGATGATTCTTTTTCGAATAACGTCGATTTGAATATTCCAGTTCCTGCATATCGGCCCACGATTACTCGAGTTTAACCTAATTTATATATATATATATTTATTTATAAGAACCCAACGACGTCACGCTATCGAGTCTCTTTGATTCCAGGCGCTTTTTTGATCTCGGTCCGACACTCGTGGTTCCAACGCTTAAAGTCGCGCATTGCGTATCCAACATGAAAATCGTGCGTGGAGCGACGAAAAGGTGAAGGAGCGTCGAGATCGGCGATTGGCTGTAGATCCACGTGCGTTCGCCACCTCCACCTTGACCACCGGGTCGATCGGTGGAGGGGTTGCTGCTGGCCCGACGACGGCCCGATCTCCGACCTCCACCACTACGAACTCTCCGTACCGAGAGTGGCGCTGGAGCGTGGGGTATTTCAAAGATACTTTTTCAAAGTCGGCCAATCGTCCTCGCCACTTTTCCACGGTATCGCACGCAGCGAGCACCTTCGCGAGACCACGCAACACCCGTTTGTCAACGATCGTAGATAAGTCGAGCCGATTTTTTGCCCCGGTTCTTAACGTCGCGGTACTCGCGAGCGCAATCAACGAAATCGAGGTCTCTTCCGAATCTTCAACTTAAGAAACAAATAACTCGCGGTAGTGTCCCGACAGATCGGCGAACGTTCGAGAGACTTCCGGCGCTCGATCGGCAAAAAAGGCCGAGGAGAAAAATAGAGAAAAAAAAAAAAAAAAAAACAAAAATTCGCCGGAGAAGAATCGTCGAGTTTCCGTTCGCGGGAGATTCTCAATTTCGGATATTTGGTGAGCCTGGTAGAGCCCTCTGCACGGGGGCCAAAGTGTCAGGCCCGAGCTGCAAATCCACCGACGAGTGGGACCATTTTTTTACGGCGATCGGAGAAAATCGCGAGTCGCGAGCGCAGCGCCGATTTTTTTCGCATCCGGTAAAAATCGTCCGGAAGAGCGAGGAAGATTAACGAATGAACGTTTGGGCTTTTAGAGGTGGTAATTGCATAATTTCCATCGGTTAACGAGCGTGCCGCGTGTAAACTGACTGTGCGCGCTTATCGGCTCGTTGAAAACACCCGCGGAAACATTTCGAGGTCCTCGAGTGAGTTTGACCGAAATCGAGGTTTTTTTTTACAGCATTTTTTTCGGTCGATGCTCCGAACGATTCGGTGATTCTTCGACCGGTTTACGCGTTCGCAGAGAGACGATCGAACTTCGCGAGTGAATAGTGTGCGGAAGAAATATCGGTAACAGTCATGAAGGACTTGATGTCGATCTGGGACCGCCTGGCGGGTCGCAGATACACCGCGGTAAATACGAATTCGAATGGGAATCAGACGACCGGCAATCATTGTGACGAGATCGAAGAGAATCCGGACACGATAGTCAAAGATGCGAGGAGGAACTTAAAGAGAAAGTCATCGGTAGTGGTGAATCGGTTCTTCAACGCCGCGCTACCGATGCATCGAGACGGAAGAGCCCGCTGGCCTAAACGTGAGTCGAACTTAAACAAAACAAAAAAAAATTCACCGACCTGTTGAATCCCACAGAAAATCCCACAAAAATTTAATTCAATAAAAATTTAAATCGTTACGATCGGTTATTTCCGAAGCGATCAGAGTTTTCGCCATTTAATTTCATTTGTCCGACGAAGAAAAACGGAACGAACGAAAAAGCCGAATAAAGATTGATGCGCAGAGCAAGTGCGAAAGACTCTGAGGGAGGTTGTCGCTTAAAAAAAAAAAAAAAACGTACTCAAGAGAAACAACCCACAGCTGAGAAATCCCCTGTGAGACGATGAAAACCAGTTTTTATTGTTCGTCCTGGGCGATAAAAAAATGTTTATAGCACGCGCGGCATCATGCGCGAGTCTCGCGCGATCGCAGGAACGATACGGCGATGAGAATAAAATGTAATCGGACTCCCTCTCGATTACCGATCGGCGCGGTCTCGTGCGTAACGAATCGACTGCCGTTTACTCGGCACGCGATAATCGTTTACACTATTCTCATTAATTCCCAAGCGACAAATCATAAATCGCCCGAGGTGCAATTGTAATTTTCCAGTGCGCCTTGTGAGCATTGATCGGCGATCGGTTGTTTTTCGCGGCAATAAAATTACCGCACGCTATGGTCGAGCTGGGCGATCGGCGTGGAATCGACGCATCGACAAATCGACGAATCACAAATGCGTAATCGTTCGCGGTGATAAAAGATCGCTTAGAAAAAAACCCAAAAAAAAAACAAAAAAACCGATCTTTCACTTCTCGATCGGCAAATCGAACACTGGTCGATCGATCAACCGGAATAATGGCGAGAAATCGGCGTCTCCGCGGTGTCTGTGTGCGCCGCAGCACAACCGCAGGTGAGCCGAGCTCGGAACACTCGGCCGATACCAATGAAATCCACTCATTCGTATCACCGGTGGACTCGAGATTATTATGGATTATAGTCTCGTATCCGAGTGAATAAAATGGACGTGAGGCGAATATCTTTTTCTTGTTCAACCTACCACGTTGACGAGGCTCGTTGCAACGAATTTCGGGCGTTGCCGAATCGCGATGGCGAGCGCATCGCCAGATGCGAACTTTGGCGACGTAAAAATAATAATAATTATTATTATTATTATAAAGACAATAATAATAATAAATTATTATCGTGACTCGGAAGATATTCGCGCATCAGATATGATATTCGGTGCGTCCAATTTCGTGTAATGGTTCGTGAAGAAAATCCTATTGTTCGTTCGTATAATTTTATTCCTCGAATGAGTTTCCCCGAGGAGACTTTTCGCGATTAACGACACAAGCTGACTCGACGATATTTAGTCACACGCGGATATCTTCGGGGTGATAAATTGTTGGCGCGGTGATTCCGGTCTCGGGATTGCGACGAGGCAACGCACGGTATAAATCACGACGATATCGGATAACATTTAAATAAAACAAAAATGCATACGCGTTGTCGTCACGCGATCGCCGGAAGAAGATGATTAACTGGGTAGCATCTGCGTTCGTGTGCAGAGACGGCGCCTTGCGACTTCGCAGAGTCGCAAATAATGCGAAGGATCAAAGAAATAAAAAAAATTAATTGCTACAACGAAAACAACAACAATTGTTGTTATTATTATTATTATTATTATTATTAAATTTAATCAGCACTTTTAATTTGATTCGTATCGGAGAGTCGTAGATTGTAAATTTCCAACTGATATTTGGGTCGCGGAAAAAAGTTGATTTCTCGTTGGAAACATTTCTAACTCCACCGTGAATAAATGCTATTATTATTTTATTCTCGTTTGGTATCGCAATCCACAATGATTATTGATAATGCAACTCGACGATAATTTATTTATCGTTCGATGACAACATGGGCAACGTTACAATTCAATTTGTGTAATCTGGTACGTGAACCTCTGTACGAGTCGCGAGTCAATCGTCGCATCCTCGCGGGAAAGGCAACGTCGTTCCAACCAGTTCGAAACGGAGCGACGAACCGACGAACGGTGACTCGCGACCGGCTCGCCCAATGTCGCGTAAAACGTGCTATTCAATTCGCTGACTCATTGTCCTTATTGAGCTCGAAACATTTCGTGAATTATCGAATTTAATTCTCGCGAATTACCGTCTCGAAAGTAAATTCGAGTCGGAATTAACGAAAATTGGTAAACGACACAATTTGCTCCAAAAAAAAAAAAAAAAAAAAAAAAAAAAACTTTTTTTTCCGATTATTCATTACCGTAGCGTGGCAAATTGAATTTTTTCGTTCGCTCGAGTCCGAGAAATAGCTACGATCGCAGTGAGAAAAAAAAAAAAAGGAGAATAAATTTCTCTACTCTACAACCATTCGCAGAGCTCCGAATTAACATAATCGGTTCGGACTTTTTTTTTTTTCACCTTTTTTTTTCATCGACGCGGAACGACTGAATGCAGAGTTGGCTCCCGAAGCGAGCTAACGCGATTCACGCGCGAATTACAAATTCGAACGTACATTGCAAAAGCGTATTTCCGAGATATCACGAGGTGCAAACGATCCGGGGTTATTCGGTCCAGCGCAATGCGAGTCCGAAGTTAACGATCACAACGACACTCCGTCCGAAGAGGAAAGTCACGGAATTATTGCGAATAGCGCGGAAACGCTGCGAGTTTCTCGCTCGTTACGTACAATTCTCATGGCAATCGCACAGATCAATCGAGACGGAGTCGTCAGAGTTGATTGTTTTCGCTCGGCAGACGGTTTTTCGAGTGTCGAAAAAAAAAAAAAAAAAAAAAAAAAAAAAAAAAAAAAAAAAAAACGCGGAATTTAATGCATTCTGGAATTTTTAATTTACCGGTCTCTCGTGCATCGGACGAGCGTCGAAGATCCACGATTGGACACTTGCGGTATGAATTTCGCAATCTCTCGTGAAATCCATTTGCCGAGAGATTCGATGAGGTCTCGCATCGGAGTTGCCAAGCTCGGTCATCAACATTACACCGATATTTAAATGTTGCGCGGCTCGTGCGATAAAATAATGATTTTCTCACGAAAATTTTCAGCATCGTTGATTCATTTTGAAGATTTTTTTTTTTTTTTTCATCCATCGACGTACCATCAGGAATTTCCCAGTCTCCGTGAAGCATCGTGTCGCGTGGGAACGCGAGTCCGGCACGGCTGATAATCGTGAATTTTTCATTGGCATTGTTGTCACACGTCGGTGATTCTTTGCTCCGTCTCTCGCGTCGCCGCGCTCTTCTTATCGAACGCGACGAGGAATACAGAAGTGAATGTCCGAGCCGATGACGATTCTCTCACATGCGTCTTATTCCAAACGATTTCGTCGCGACAAAATACGAATCGCGAAAACTGCCCGCCTAATTGTGAATTTCTTAAAATGATTTTTTTTTTTTTTTTTTTTTTTTTTTTTTTTTTTTAAACAAAATACAAATGAGTCCGAAATTCGAAGGGAAGGACTGACACGAAATTTTCCAGGTGCGATTCGCGCGCGAAAAATTTAACTCGGGTTGAATAATCGTTCGTGAAAATGCGTCACGAGAGCGTTCGGAAATCTTCGAACGGAGATGGAAATTATCGTGGCAAGGCTTTCACTGGCCGGCCACCGATACCGATGCAGAATCGATTCGGTCGATCGCCCGATCGTCGACAAGTCACCGAGAGTCGCCAAATAGAAAACCCCGTCTGCTCCCAGTTGGAATTCCACGATCGCGGATCCAGTTGGCTGTCGCAATTTCGTGTCGAAGCCGCGCGGTTGGACTTTCGTTATCCCGGGCAGTCCCGACGAAATTATCACCTGCCCGAGCGACACTTGTAGCATGCGAGAAATTGATGATTGTAGAAGAGTGGGGTAAAATGGACTATCGATAATTTTTCTGGACGTAAAGAAAAGAGAGCGAGTTCACCTCAAACGGAGGAAACGGGTTCATTTTGCCCCACTGTACTGCAATTTTGACGATTAATCTGAGAAAAAAAAATAATTTTCATAACGATCTTCGGTTCACATCGGACATGTAGGATGAAAGTACCGAATATTGGTCGAGATCGCAAACGAGAAATTAATGGTGGTAGAAGAGTGGGGCAAAATGGACTATCGATCATTTTTCTGGGCGTAAAGAAAAGAGAGCGAGTTCACCTCAAACGGAGGAAACGGGTTCATTTTGCCCCACTGTACTGCAATTTTGACGATTAATCTGAGAAAAAAAAATAATTTTCATAACGATCTTCGGTTCACATCGGACATGTAGGATGAAAGTACCGAATATTGGTCGAGATCGCAAACGAGAAATTAATGGTGGTAGAAGAGTGGGGCAAAATGGACTATCGATCATTTTTCTGGGCGTAAAGAAAAGAGAGCGAGTTCACCTCAAACGGAGGAAACGGGTTCATTTTGCCCCACTGTACTGCAATTTTGACGATTAATCTGAGAAAAAAAAATAATTTTCATAACGATCTTCGGTTCACATCGGATTTGTAGGATGAAAGTACCGAATATTGGCCGAGATCGACAAACGAGAAATTGAATCTGGTAGAAGAGTGGGGCAAAACGGACTATCGATAATTTTTCCGGACGGAGAGAAAAAAAAAGTGAGCTCACCCTAAATAGATGGTTCATTTTGCCCCACCATTCTGTAATGTTCATAAATCATTAAAAAAAAAAATTCCCAACACTGGTTAATATTACCCGACTCGTACAGCATTGATTCACGTCCTAAGTCGACTGGGCCATATTCCCCACCCTATTACCCTATCGCAAAACATCCAGCAGAGTCGCCGCAGTGATTAATTTTTCGATAGAAAAATAATACGACAAAGACGCGACCTCACACGTCGTTAGACTCGCGAATCGCACGTTTACGACGATTCAACACTGTCTTTTCCCCTTCTTCCTTCCCGGCAATCTCTCTCGTCGCGTAGGAAATAATGAGGTAATTACCAGACGCGCCGGACGATCCGTCGTGCGCGGAATTATTATCCCTTCGGAACGTATCGCGGAGTCCGAGAGATATCGCAATTCGTTTGCGAGACTTGGTCATCGTCGCGTCGCGCATGCGCCTTCGAACCTCGTTTCGGAGTCTCGGCCGATAGAGCAATTGTCACAAACCATAAACACGATCGCACGCACGAAAATGCAACACCGGCCTCGACTCTGTGAGATGCAATGCAACGCATAAAAACTTCCTGCTTCCTGCGAACCATCGTCGGCTGAGCCGTTGGACGAAAAAAAAAAAAAAAAAAAAAAAAACACAAATTTATTCATCAACGACGACTCAATGATTCGGGGTCGTGAAATTTATTCCGTTAAGTGTGTTACGGTCGGACAAATATTATTTCACGCATCGATAATACATATTTGTTTCCGGATATTTTACACCTCACTCAGGCGAGGTGTTAATGAGCGGGAAAAATATTTTCGGACCCGCGTCCAATCGACTCGCATTCGGCGCTTCAACTCTGCCAAAAATCTTCTTTTTTTTTTTTCGTTTATTCGTAGCGGAACTTTCGTAACCGCATGAAAATTATTGGATAGGTGCAAATTTTTTTTCACCACGACCATTTGCTTTACGCCCTTCGTTTTTGGAACTAACTCTTTTTTAAAGCAATTTTCTGTGATTTTTTTTTTTTTTTTTTTTGAAGCAATATTTTGGGAGCAATTTTTCTGCCATGTGATTCTGTTCCACTTTTTTTTTTATATTATTTCTCTGCAGTGTTTTTTTTTTTAATTATTTAGCTTTGCAGCCATTTTTTTTAATTCTTGGATTTACCAGTTGCATGTTTGCGCTTCTGGGGAACGTAATAGGACAGTTTTTCATGTGAATTGCAAGCGAGAGTGACACGATTGATATTTCGAGGCTTCACCGACGTCCGTGGAACAAACTCTCATCGCTTCCGCAGAGTCGAGTCACCTGCGAATGTTTCTCGTAGCCACGTCGAACTGTCATGTTTTATTGATCGAAGTTTATTGCGCCTTATCGATTCTCAGTTTTATCGATTCCGAGTCCTCGCCCCACATAAATTCTACCACCGGCTTACCAATTATTAATTCGCTCGTTAAAAATCCTTCTTACTCATCGTTCTCTTTCAATTAGACAAATTATTATTCAGCTATTTTTTTTAATATCATTGACTTTACAGTAACGAAAATGAGTGAATATTTTTATTGATATTGCAATGTGATGCAGGCATTTTATTTCCTGAAAAAACAATTTGAAAAATAAATACCAAAAGTATTCACGAAAAATTAGACTATCGTCCAAAATATGATCTTTTTTTTTTCTTTCATTCAATTTGACAAAAAAAAAAGGTTCGACTATGTCGAAAACTTTCGAATTTTTGATCTTCTTTTTTCGTTGCTTCATAAATCCTAAATTTTGAAAGTTCATCGTCGTACGAAAAAATGGGACTGGAGAAAATGTCGTGGGTTGAAGAATGATTCGCTCACGAGTCGCCGGAAACACGTTACGTTATCTTGACTCGGTCTTGAATCTTGAAATTCCGCCCGAGAAGCAGTGACTTTTTGCAGTGCGTTGACTGCGATCGAGGAGATCGAGCGAGCGGTCGTAAAGTTCCGAGTCGCCCGAGGCTCTCCGCCTTGACACTGGGACTTTTAGTGCGGACCAACTTTCAAGATTCGTTGACCCGACTGCACGGCAACAGATTTTCACGTTCAACGTTGCTCGTATACAAGATAAAAAAAAAAAATTCTCCTTGATCATTTCAGTTTTCTCATAATTTTTTTAAAATTAACGAAGCATATTTAATGCGGACCAACTTTCAAGATTCGTTGACCCGACTGCACGGCAACAGATTTTCACGTTCAACGTTGCTTGTATACAAAATTAAAAAAATAAAATAAAAATTTTACCTTGATCATTTCAGTTTTCTCATAATTTTTTTAAAATTAACGAAGCATATTTAATGCGGACCAACTTTCAAGATTCGTTGACCCGACTGCACGGCAACAGATTTTCACGTTCAACGTTGCTTGTGTACAAAATTAAAAAAAAAAAAAATTTTACCTTGATCATTTCAGTTTTCTCATAATTTTTTTAAAATTAACGAAGCATATTTAGTGCGGATCAACTTTCAAGATTCGTTGACCCGACTGCACGGCAACAGATTTTCACGTTCAACGTTGCTCGTATACAAAATTAAAAAAAAAAAAAAAATTCACCTTGATCATTTCAGTTTTCTCATAATTTTTTAAAAATTAACGAAGCATATTTAATGCGGATCATCTTTCAAGATTCGTTGACTCGACTGGACGGCAACAGATTTTCACGTTCAACGTTGCTCGTATACAAAATTAAAAAAAAAAATTCTCCTTGATCATTTCAGTTTTCTCATAATTTTTTAAAATTTAACGAAGCATATTTAATGCGGACCAACTTTCAAGATTCGTTGACTCGACTGCACAGCAACAGATTTTCACGTTCAACGTTGCTTGTATACAAAATTAAAAAAAAAAAAAAAAAAATTTACCTTGATCATTTCAGTTTTCTCATAATTTTTTAAAAATTAACGAAGCATATTTAATGCGGATCAACTTTCAAGATTCGTTGACCCGACTGCACGGCAACAGATTTTCACGTTCAACGTTGCTCGTATACAAAATAAAAATAAAAAATTCTCCTTAATCATTCCACTTTTCTCATAGTTTGTTTTTAATTAACGAAGCATATTTTCAAGAAACGGAAGATGGTAAAATTAAGCGGAAAATAATAGAAGTTTCGTCGTAGCTCCAAAGCTCTGTTTCGGCTCGTAAAGTCGTGAAATTGGCTCGCCGATTGAGTCCTCGGGAGAAGAGAGAGGAAGTCGTAGACCCGATGTTTCGGTAGCTCCGCTCCGAACGAGGGTTTAACATCAACGATTTGTCACCGGTAGGACTCGAGTCTCTCATTGGACGGTCTCCGGTGACGAAAATATTCCGCTCATCATCGGCGTTTCTTCCATCCACGGTCCGGGACCGGTTCTTCGACGGGGAAGAATCCGTGAGCGGCGAAGAATCGGAAAAAGAAGTAAATCGTTTCGCTTGCAATAAAGCGAATGAAAGTAGGATGGCTCGGCCGTGATTTTCCAAACCGGATCGGTCTTAGTCACCGATCACAGAAACGATGTTCCCTCATCGGACTGGCAATGATAAACACGTTACTCCCGTCGCGTTCTGGAAGCTTGCCGATTCGAATTCCTCCTCGCTTCTTCTCGATAATTATTCTCCGGAAATCGACATTTTTTTTTTTTTTTTCAACTACGACGGCACATCCTGGGCGTGTCTGTTAACGGTACGCGCGATAAGTTCACTAGGAATCGTCCCAACATTTTTTTTCATTACTATTTCTTCCATCAAAAAATGTCGCACTCGCACGATTATTTTTATTCAACGATCGTCTCGGTTTATCGATTCGACATCGTGTCGATTTTTTTCCAAGTCACAGTGGCATTTTTTCAAAAATTTTTCACGTGTCACGTCACTTCCGATGTGAAGGTAAAATTTTGAAACGCGAAGTCATTTCGTAGAAAATTTTTTTTTTCACGTTCCATCGATATAGTGGTTTTTTTTTTTTTTTTTTAAATGGAAAAATAAAAATCGGAATGTGTCGTTGCAACAAACCGTTCCGGTTCACACCCTCCGACAAACCTAAATTTCAATTTACCGCCCGTTATCCGAGCGATTATTAAAATAATGATCGCTTACGAAATTTAACTCGCCTATCGGGTTCTCGTTCGAAAGTAATTATTGGGAATACCGGATATCGTCTACCGAGAAAACACGCCATCGTAGTTCGACAATTATTCTGTGATTCGTCACGCGTTTACAGAATAAATATTGTCAACCGCAACGAACATTTTTCAAATTAAACATTTAGCAAGATATCGAATGAAAAAAAAATCAAATGAAAAAAAAATCCATTTTTAAAAAATAATATATATACACTAGGGCGTTTCAAAAAAAAAAAAAATAATTTTTTTTTTTTCTCGGAACCAAGCTCAAAAGTTTCGTTTAGATGCCAAAGTAGGCCTCTGAAAGTATGAGCCCTTAATATTGATATTAAGAATGTGCGCAACGCACTTTTCGATTTCCCATAAGAATAACACAGGAACATTTTTTTTTGTTTTTGTTGCGATTTTTGTAACCGATGAACCATAAATTGCGCTGCAATTTCCATCAACTGTTTCCGTAGAGAATTGAACGCTCTACAAAAAAGCTCTGATATCATTTTTCGATTAATCAACTCATTCAGAAGTTATTCAAGGTCAAAGTTGAATTCATTATCAACTCAGCCGTTTTCTTCATAATCCTCCGAAATGTTTATTTTTAAAAAAATTTTATAACCAATAAACCATACATTTCTCTGCAGTTTCCATCATATATTTTCATAGAGAATTGAACGCTCTACAGAAAAGTTCTCGTGTCATTTCTCGATTAATCAACTCATTCAAAAGTTATTCAACCTTATTGATAATATATATATATATATATATATATATATATATATATCTCGTAAAAAAAAAATTCCATTTAAAAAAAATAATATACATACATATTTTCGATATCCTTCGAAAATCGAAATTATTTATACATTATTTTTTTAAATCGACCCTTTACTCTCGATTTTATTTCGATCGGTCTCGAAAATAAAAATGTTTTTTTTTTTTTTTTTTCGGAAAATTTGTGCGTCGCGACGAATGCGCCGGTTAACCGAGACACGCGCGTGGCATTATCTCCTTCGAGAAATAATTCTCGTGCGAGAAACACGATTCGAAATGCACATTAATGATTAGGAGTGACGATATTGGAATATCATTTGCGAGGACGAGTGTTCCAATGCGATAGTCAGCGCCCGTTTAATAATCGATCTTACCGTCGATTACGTAAGTGCAATGTAAGTGCAGAGTCAAAGCGAGCGTTGATACGCGTCGTTCCTTCGAGCGTGCAACATCGGATCTCGCGCATTCCGCAATATATCGGTGCCCATTTCAAGATACCGGAGAAAAACCGCCGGGACAACGAACCGCACCGCATCTCGTCATCGACGTCGCCCCGCTTGTTTACGAGCTCTCGGCACAATAACTCGTCCATTATTCTCGGACGAGGCGTCGTAAATTCCTCATCGGGCCGCGAGGGTGCGATAAGACTCAACAATTTTTTTCACCATTGACAAGGAGCGCGCCAAAAAACGACAGAAAACAATCGAATCGCCACCGACATTCGCCGACTCGAAAAAAAAAAATTGGATAACGAAATAGTGCGAATAAAAAAAATAAAAATAAAAATTAATAAACGAGACTGCGTACAGGAAAATTCTCCGTCGGACGACGGTCCCGAGTTGGAAACTCAAGTCTGTCGTCGCCCGACTTTCCCAAACGAGTCCTCGCACACGGAGAATCCTGCACGGTTATTTAAATTCCTATAAACGAGTCACATATTTTCGAGTCAAAAGATTGGCAACGGACTCCCGTTCCATAGAAGTGGGTGGTTCTGAGACGGGGTAGGAGGGAGACCTGGGTTACAATTGCCCAACTTTTCCAGAACGGCGTTCGTTACTTCACATCGAGGAGAAAAGTATAGCTCCGGCAAAATCCACGGTGCGCGATGAAATTCCCGGCGGTAAAAACACCTCCACGAAACCATTATCACTCGGGCGCGCCGCTAAAAGAGAGTGGGGCAAAATGGACCAGTACCGAAAAAAACGAGGATAAGTACACAGTGATCGATGCACAGCGAGTCGTGAATTTTTCTTGTTTCGAATTCGATGGTTTTCACTGCGATTTTACTGTGGTCCGTTTTGCCCCAGGGCTTCCCCCTTTAAATGAAGATCCGTGAGACGAGCGTGACAGAAAAAAAAAAAAATAAAAAAAAAACCAAGATAGTCCATTTTGCCCCACATCCGCCAATTCCTCCCAGACGCGTCAAACGAGTGCACTGGAGAGAGAAATAATGACACGGTTCGCGGAAATCGATGAAACTCTTCGAATCGCCGTTCCATTTTGCCCCACTCGCACGTGCAACGTTTTTTTTCCCCTAAATATGTAACGACGCAACGAGCATTGCTGCCGACGACCGGCGACTTTCTACGCCTGCGCATCGAGCCAATGTAGCTGGTACCGGCATTTGCAGTCGACACTCGCAAAGTCTTTGGGAAACAGTAACGACCCACAGCTATTACAGACACACATGTATATCTATATACACTTGTTAAAAATAAATTTGTCGAAACGCTCGGTAAAAGTGAAACTGATCTGAGACTGACGAATTGCAAATTGCTCCGATGATGCAGTAACGTTAAATTGTCGATCCGTTCCACTGTAAGAAAATAGAAAAGCGTTTAGCTTCTCGTTCCTCTTCCCTGTTACCGCATACTCGATGACTGTGCAACATGCAGCAGTAGAAAGTGCCACTGAGAGACAGAGATTAGCGTCACTGGATCGGAGGCCAGGATGAACGTTTACCCATGTCGTACAAAGCACATTGCCTAGAACTCGTATAGTAGTAAAGCAGGATATACGCACGAGGATTCGAGGGCACGACTCAGCCTCGGGGACACGAGAATTAATACTTCCGCGAGAACCGGCATTCCTTCCCGACATGTATTACTCGCTACTTCCACCATATATTATAACTATTCGCTGTCGCGACGGAGCTGCGTTACTCAACGAGTCTCGCACTATGTAACTTCAATTATTCCCATCTGACGACGACGCCTCGTTTCGCCCCGAGTGAGAACTGATCGATGGGATCTTTCATTAAAATGCACGCAAACCATCCGAAACGTGTGTGAAACAACCGTGAAACAATTTATCACTCGGATCGAAAGAATCTCGTTTCACCTAGTTTCCATTTTTTTTTCTTTTTTATTTCCACTTCATTTGGTTTTAATTATTATGAACGGGGTGACCCAATTACCCCAAGAAGTCATTGACGATCGCGGATGCGTTTATTTAATGAGAAAAAAAAACTACAGACTGGTTATTTTACTTGCAAAGATTGAAGATTCTATCAGACATTTTCTTTTTTACATCTTACATCTTGCCGAGTTTATTTTGCAATTTTTTTTTCGTAATAATTATGAGCTCCCTTAGCTGATCCCCATTATCCCGTTCTCCCGCTCGCGTGTACATAGTCTCGCGGAAATTGTTCGTCGAGACTGCACACTCGACACCCACGTATCCGCCTCGTTTCTATGTACGACGATGATCGTGCCCCCAGGTCGGCGATCATCCACGCGTTGACCCCAGTCCAGCTTCGTCCAGCTGCGTCCAGCACGAAGAGTGATATGCCCAGAATGAGCGACGATTCATTTTATTATTCCGCGAGCAGTAAATCTCTCGTTGCTCAAGGCTCGCCGCATCAGCCTTGCCACACGACGAGGCACGGTCGAGAACAAATGCAATACTATGAATTTTGAAGATTACCGCCCACCGTACACTAACTTTGATCGGGTATTCCAAACAATGAAAAAAAAATCTTACTGACTGCTCAAGGATCTAATAAGACAGTGAAGAAGAGAAATGGGTTTTTTCGTTTCGCTTTATTTTTCACCACAGACGTTTCGCATTGAGTGTAAAGGATATATTTCGCAAGGATCATCGTACAGAATTTTTATACTCGCGCGTGACTATTTTTATACAGCCTGATCTACTTGGTACTCGTTCGCATTTTCTAATTTATTGTTGATTTTTTTTACGATCACTGATACAAGAACGAGCTGTATAGGTACGCGTTGTCGTCTGCAAGAACTGATCTTTTTGTCGCTAAAGATAATTTAAAGGGCTTTACTAATTCTATTGAATTTTTTACATCAGGTATCTTCATCCTGATGACTCTCGGACTAGTGGGTTTAGCCTCTGGATGCTTCGTGCTGCTTCTCCAACCGTACGATCTCCTGTTCAAACTGAAGATAATCTTCAACGAGGGAGGTGAGATCTTCGAGCTCTGGCGGAAACCCCCGGTCGACTTGTATCTCAAGGTCTATCTGTGGAACGTCACCAATCACGAGGAGTTCATGTCCGGCGAAGCGGACAAGCTTGCGTTCGAGGAGATCGGACCCTACGTTTACAAGTAAGTATAAACCTCATCATGATACTGATTCGAAAGCCTACGATAATTTTATATATTTTCTCGGCAATTTGTTTCATCGTCAAGGAATTTTTATTAATTCATTTTTTATTATTTTTTTGTAGGGAAGGAATGGAACACTCGAACGTGACGTTCAACGGCAATTCAACGATAACCGCAGTACCAATTCATCCCTTGACTTTTATGCCTGAGATGAGCGCAGGTGGAGAGGACGATTTTCTCATACTGCCGAACATTGCATTGCTGGTCAGTGGATTGACGTAGCTCCATTTTCTCATTTTACATTCGGGAGGTACCGATAAATCTGGCTGTCTCGGAAAGTCGAGACTGCAAGGCGCAATCACGAAGCGCGCTTATGCGATGCGGAATCGAGAGCATATAGCGATATAGGAGCGGTGAGATTGGGAGCTGTTCGGCCTTGGCTAGGTCGGGATCCGGGCGAACGACCTCTGTGCTCCTGTCCCTCGTAGCTCGTACAGTCAGATTTTTTGTGTCTGGAACAACTTTCACGTGAGCTTCACCATCTGCAACGATAATTGGAATTGAAACAAGGCGGCGAATCAAAGATTTGGGCGGCGATTTTGTGACGCCTCAAAAGATTCGCATTAAAAAAAATAACGCCCAGAATTGGCCAACCATAATTTTTCTTTAATTACTTCAAACAAAAATGAATAGTTGCGGAATCGTTTAGTGTTCATGAATAAAAGAATTAAAACCTTTGGCGGTCAAGATTCGACGACTAGAGATTCGACTAATTAGAGAGATAATGCAAGTCTTTGGACAAATATACATCGTTGATAAAAATTGTTAAAATAGAGAAAACGGTTCGTTCGAGCTGTGTCGTCTGACCGTGATTTTGCTTGATCGACACTTCACGAGCAAACAAAATACAATGCTGAAGAGGCATTATCGTGCAAATCCCGGAGAGACGACTGGGAGAAGGAAGCTCGTTTTTTCGTTAAGTGCGACGATACATCGGCGAATTTATCTTAACCGACACACACGACATTCCGAGATTCTCCAGAGTCATTACCATACAAAGAACCGACAGTCTTTCGCTCTCCGGCCCTGAAATCTCGGTTACGAAAAATGTCTGCAGAAGGTGGAAAAAAAGTCAGGACGCGAGATTTCCTTTCAGAGATCCGGCTACTACCGGTCACCGAACGAATGGAAAAAGAAGCAAAACCGCCCCGACGACCATCAACCTTGTTATTTTTTCCCTGTTCCGGGTCCCAGTCGAAGGGTATTTTATTTCTATTTTTTCCTCGTACTCACAGAATTCCCAATGGGAAAAAAATCGAGCCAAGTGTTTATTTTTTTATACCCGAGTGCCGCGTCGTAGCGAATACTTGTTTAAAACCGTTTCAGTTAATTTATTGCGACATTGATTGCGAGACTGTCTCGCCATGTAAATCGTATCTGACTGTAAGTAGCTGGATATAAGAGGAGAGGTCAATAGTGACAAAGTGTGCAAAGTTATCTGCATCTGACCGCCAATTTTAATATCAGTCGAGAATGTTTACGGGGATGATCGAATAAACAAATAAAAGGAAAGCGTGCACATATGCTGCGATCCTGATCGCTCTCACTCGTGCATTCCGGCTCACGTTTTGCCCCCGTGGAAACATGCCAGACGACCTGAACGTGACCGTAGAAGTCGAATTGCGCAACCGGGAAATTACGTCTTTCAGCAGACTAGAAACGAGCAAATGTAACTATTGAATTCCCGTGAACAAAATTAATAATGAACCGTTGCTCCAAAAAGGATAGTTAGAAATTATGAAAAAATTTCCTTGTTCACCAAAAAATTATTTTTAATAATGTGCTTGGTGGAAAAAAATGAGCAGCGTAATTTTAAGACGTTCGCTTCACACACGATAGTCCAAGAGGGCAAAAAAAAATAAAAAATTTGATCAACTCTCAGAACGGTCAATAAAGCGCCGCTATTATAAAAAAACTGATGCACGATGATTTTTTTTTATTTTTCGTTGTCGTAAAAGTCCGTTGCTAACGTTGCGGCTAATGGATTGACAAAAGCTTGAATAATGAATTTCCGAGGGAAGACAACGTGACAACTGTGTTAATGGCGTAGGGCTGGTTGTGATTTAAAAATCTGCATCGTGGAAATATTCCACGACGACACAGGTTCCTGAAAACCTGTGTCTTCGTGGAATATCCACTGCGTCTTGACCACGTCGTCACCTCGGATTGTCGAATTAATTAAGGAATCATTTCAAACTATTTAACGACGGCTATTAAAACCGATAATTTAAGAGAGGATATAATCATTAAATCAACGCCGGATGAGTTAATACGAACGTAGGGTTATAAACAAGCGGACGTTAGTACGGACTCGCACGACGTGATAGAGAAGAAATCGGGGCAAAACAGACCAGTGCTCTTCGTTCGAGACGAGAATTAAAAAAAAAAATTATAATAAAAATAAATTAAAAAAAAACTATAATCCGACCTATGTATATAAAAAATTTGTAAATCTGCAATGTAGTGTCTTCTTCGACAGTAGTTCGATAATGATTACAAGGCCCAATCGTTGTTACAGTTATCTCGACACGTTCCACTAAAATTATTACGGGCAAAGAAACGAGATCGAGATCGAGTCTCGGTAGTTGTTTATCGGTTATTCGTATTATTTCAGCTCGAAAGTGGGTCGACTCTCCACTAGAGCGGAATTTCGCAAGCTAATATCCACCGGAACGAAATCATTGCGTTATCCGTTTGACGGAACATTATCGGGAAATGTTAAAGTGGAGTGCGAAATGGTACAATATTTACGGAGGGTGAGCAGCGAGATTGTACTATTTTACTTCCTACATGCGCGTCAACGATTTTATTTTGTCTGTTGCTCTCGTTCACGAGAGCCAGAGCGATAAATTCGCGGCTTAAGCGCTCAATATTAATCAAATAATGATAATAATAAATGGCATGGACTCTGATCGGTGGCAATGCGGACTGAAAAAAAAACATGAATGGCATTTAATGGATAATTCCATGAATCACAAATAAATTGAGGGACGATGTTGACCAGAATGACGTATCGGAATTTTATTTATTTTCATAAGATTCATAATATTCATAATATGGTGGGATTAGCTCGGTCGATTAATATTGAAATCTCAAAACAGCATTGGGTAAGGCAATGACTCAACTGTAACTCCTGAAACGAGACTAACGCTTAAGAGTAGGGATAAAGTTGTAAATTGTAGGCGATAATGTTACGTTTACACATTTCGCCCTGCCTATACCGGTAGTTGATATCAGAAACTATAATCAATTTTTTTCAAGAGTCCCGGCAGTGATGATCAAAAGAAAATTCACAGCGGAAGTCGGGATCACGCCAGCCTGAGGCGGAATTTTTTGTCAAGTGTGAACACTTGTCCGGTGAAGAAAAGTTGACTACGGTTTTGTATTCAAAATTGTTTTTCCAAAACTTTGTGCATTTATTCATACATTTAAAACGTTAATAACAATTTCTTCAGCAAATATCTAAACTGATATTGCAGTTCGCATGTAGCATTTTCTTCAAAAAATTAAAAAATCGTAGGGCAAATATTTTGTCCTTACTTGCCTTATTTTCAACCTCGTACTATTGACTACTTTCAGCAATTTAAAAAATTATACTCTTCGGAGCACAAACATCTGCTCTATTTGTTCCCCGGTACATATTCTATTTATAAAAGCATTAGGATTATTGAAGCTATTGACTTGAAAAAAAAAAATTGGGAATTTACAGTGAAAATCTTAATTTTTATGATTTTTACTAGTTGTGACTTTTAATCTACTTTCCACGGATTACCATTTGGCGAAGAAAAAAAAATGCGCATTGATCATCCGGGGGAGGATCGTCGCATATTAAAAGTCTTTCCAGTGATTAGAAAAAAAAATCTTGGACTAAAAACAGTCGTCGGGTAATTGGTTCTCCCAATATACCGTTATCGGTTACGCCCAGACTGTATACCGTTGTAAAATTAATGATAAGTTCCATGTGCTGCGAATAAATCATGAGACGATTATCTCGAGGGAATTGATCTCGAAGCTTCGAGACGCTGTCGAGTAATCGTCGATAGATGCACTCAACAGGTCTTCGACGCATCAATCTCGGAACAGGCTTTTTGTTACACGTGATATTTTTAAAGCCATGCGCTACATTCGCGTCAATCGAGTATTAAAAATACAAACAAAAAAAATTCTATGCATCTTGAACGAAAAATCAGAAGAATGAGTAAATCAGAAAATCTTTTTATACATAAAAAAATATCCAATGAATTTAGAGGTTAATAATTCGCTCTACGCCAATAAATTGACGGGGTTATTTTTAACGCGGACTGTTTGAAGACAAATTCGTAATCGTCACTCGATTTTAACGTGAAAACTCTTTTTTTTTATATCGTACAAATTTGACTTCACAAATATTCCGTCAACTATTCCCATGAATTTATTGGCATAGAGGTACATTTACAGCTGTGACACTCATAACTCTACCATCGCCACCGTACGCAGATATGTAAATGTACAGACGCGAAGCAAATTATTTCTCTGCGAATCCATTGTTGCACATTTTCTGAGTATGAAATAGGAATTTCTTAATATTCTTTGAAACGTGTGCGAACAATTTCAGAAATTCAGATGCTCCATTGAACAGAATTCACAATAGAAAGTATCTGTTTGAACATTGAGGTACGGTAGGAAAGGTCACGTGGGTCGCTCGTGTCGAAGTAGTAAACGCCGGCCTCACGGTCCACAACGACGAGTCTGCCTGTGGTCTGCTAGCGAACGGGCAGTGAACGTTCTGGAATGATCTGGCATAAAAAAAATTCCATCGGTGTAATGAGCCTTGCATAACGCTTATCAGGCGTACATTGACGGAAGGAAAAATTGACCCAGACGACGAACATTACCTTTTATAGGTTATTCATTAACGTAGAGACGTTCTTACTCGTCACCGGGGGGAATGTGTAATCGCATTAAAAAAATTATAGGTTAAAAAAATGGTATGCCGTGCGATTAGCTATCGGATCGGCGCAATCAAATACCGAGTTATCGGCACCGCGATTATTCGCCAAGATATTCTTAATCGATTATTTATTGTCGCGCTAATCGTCCACACGTTCGCGCGAAATATATGCGAGGAGTCGGGGAGCAGAGATTAAGCGATTTGCATGATTCTTTATGAGTGCGCTAAGCGAAGCGATGAAACAATAATTGGAAACATAACTCGCCGGTTATAGCGTAGACGTAATGATCGCAGCATCTCGTTTGTCCACATAGCATCTTCTGTACGTGTTATTAGTGGTTTTTATAATTTAATTACGATTCGGGATTATAATTAAATTTTTACGGAGATGTTCGTTGGGATAATCGTTCGATCGGGTTAACAAGCGCAGTTTCTGGCGAGAGAATAATGAAGGAATATTTTATAGAACGTTCACAACTTGTTCTGACATTTTTTTTTTAATTCATGGGTGAATATTCACTGCAGGAAAATGCCTATTAAAAAAAGTTGTATGAGATTCAAAAAATTCTGAATTTTATAGGTCATTATATTCTATCCATGTACGCGTTTTTAGCCGGATAGCTGAACAACTGCGTAGCGCTAGAGTACGCACGGCCATTTTTGAAGAAACTAAAGATGGCGTTAAAAAAAATTTTTACTTTTTTTCATGAAATTTTTACTAAACGTTAACTATCGATCACACACAATGTGGATCAAATTTCGGCTTGATCGGTCGAGGCGTTCTCAAGTTATAGACGTTTGAACTTTTCGCGTCCGATTCACACACACACACACATATGCATCCAGAAATTCTTTTTTAAATGTAATTTATCGATGCATAACAAAGCTTCCTCTATGAGGAAGCAAGACGTGAAAGCTGCGAAGGGTGAAAGATAAAACGGTTAATCACACGGTAATCTCGCCGTGGGCGTGGAGAAACCGTCATCAAGTAATGAATAAGACAAATCGCGAGGACTGAACCGTTCACTCGCAACGCAAGAAAATCCGGAGCTCGACTCTAATCACAGTAATCAAAGCTAAAAGCAATGAGACCGCTTCTTTTTCTATTTTCCAGTTCTAACTAAAAAAATCTAGAACAAAGAAAAATCGTAAAAAACGAAGGTGATCGAGGATCGCGCGAGCCTGAGTACATTGTTCAGTTTGTCGCACAAACATCCTCAATCGACATGACTCGTCGTCGTTGGTTAAAAAAAAAAATTTCGTGTATTGATTAATGAAGTAAGGTATGAAAAACTGTATGTACTATGTGCTAATTTATTTTATCATTTTACAGAGTATCGCAAATGTGATGCGAGAGTCATCATATTTATCGATATGGGGACTGAACGTCCTAATCAGGCAAACGGATACCCAGCCACTGGTGAAAATGACTGCAAAGGAATTCATGTTTGGATACAAATCTGCTCTTGTCACGCTTGGAAACACAGTTTCACCGTCGTGGATAAAATTCGACAAGCTGGGACTCATAGATAGAGTAAGAGCGAATCCACTTATAAGCAATTGGCGAATCACAAATGCCGACGTGAAAGTTTACTTGGCGGTAAGGTAATTTTTTAAGATGCGTTCTACAATATCTTTTCAATTGTTCCAGATGTATGACTTCGACGGAGATTTCGAAACGGTTTACACTGGCTCCGATGAGGTGAGACGGGCTGGTCTCCTCGACAAATTTAATGGGAAGACCGATTTACCTCAATGGACTGGGAAATGTGCGAACATTAATGGCGCCAGCGACGGTGCAAAGTTTCCAGCTTACATAGAGCCGAACGATACGCTGCTGTTTTACAGGAAGAGTCTCTGTCGCGCTGCGCACATGGTGAGTATTGATCATTCGAACTTGACAAATTGTTATCCCTACTTTTCCAGCTACAATATCCGGCAAATTGATCTCAAAATTGAATCCAAAGAAAATTCCTTGGACTTTTTCCTGACACTTCCTGACCAAATAATATTTTATCCCCAAGTCAAATTCAAACTCCATAATTTATCAGGTGAATTTGTAAATATGTAATTTTCTGTGTGCTTTATGTCATCAGGTTCGCATAGGAGAGAAGGTAGTCAAGGGTCTGCCCGCTTATAGGTACAAATTCATGGAGAACGAGCTCGACAACGGTGCGAACAACCCGGATAACAAGTGTTTCTGTCGCAGTGGACGTTGTTTGCCGGTGGGGCTCGTCGACGTTACGGATTGTTATTACGGTGAGTGACGGCGAGAATGATCGCACATTGCTTGCCATTAATTATAGTAATAAAAAAATTCTCTGATAATTACGTATCATCGGTAGGAACGATTTCATTCACACATATACGTATCACTCTATCGGACAGATCTCCGTTCTAATCATTTTATCCTTCATCAGTTATTATGACACTTGCGCAGAGAATTTTTATCGGTCACCTCGACGATCATCGGCACGCGCGTTATTCTGAAGATTATTAATTCCTAAGCCGACAGTGCTCGAGACAGCTTTGACACAAGCAACCGATTGCTGAAGGGAAATCAATGGGAAAAAAACAAAGAATCAAACGAGTCGAAATTCATTTTTGTCTTGCGTGTTTTATCAGTGCTCCGAATATAACATCGTTTCGTTCGGAAAATCTTCACCAAAATAACTTCACAATAATTGAAAATATTTGACAACAATTAATAATTCACATAGTAATAATTGTTTCGTAATGATTGCAGGTTTTCCGATCGCGCTGTCGTATCCGCACTTCTTCAAGGCTGACCCAGCGATCCTCGATGGTGTCGAGGGTCTTGTGCCAGACGCGGAAAAGCACGAATCGTATTTCTTCATACAACCGACATCTGGGCTGCCGGTAGATCTTGCCTTCAGGTTCCAAATAAACATGGTCCTGCAGGATATCAGCAACATCGCTAATACTGATGGATTTTCAAACCTTATCTTACCACTTTTATGGTTCGAAATTGTAAGTCCCTTTCGACTACGTTTAGCATAAAATAATCGTCTAAAATATTTTTTTTGTAATAATGAGCCCTAAAAGCAACGAAACTACACATGGGGACATGTTAACGATGATTATTGATGAATAACAGGCGGACAGAAACAAATTTGATTTGAAAATAAATATCATCGTTAACGACGATCCATTAAAAGAGGAAGAAGAGAACTAACATAATTATTGCTCTTTTATCTTATTTCAGGGAATGTACGAACTGCCGGACAGCCTAAACAATCGAATGATACTCTACTTGAACGTGCTTCCTGTCGTTCAGGACGTAGCAACTTACGCCCTGTTCTTCAGCGGCGCAATATTTCTCGTCTGGAGCGTCGTGAAGATACTTCTCTACGAACCACAAGGAACGAACAGTTCTGGAGAATGGTTCGAGACGGAGATGCAGAGAAAGAGGCTGAGCTTCTTGAACGAGAGACGAGCGTCGATGAAATCAAAAATGATGGACACTTTCTATAGCTCACTCATCGAAACGAAGAAGGAAAGTCGGCCGGGCGAACTGCACGAGAATCGCGATTATCAGTAGGCGGGTCTTGTTTGATAGCAAAAAAAAATCATCGTCAACCCAACGATGATTTAATACCAGCAGAATCGATCGTTTAGAGCATCCGACGTGCGGCTTGATGACCGATTGTTCAAGGTCTCGGAGTTTAGAGTAATAATGCCCGCTGTCGCGCAAAAAATATCACGACTCGAACCGCGCACCAGCGATTCCGTCCATTATAATCAAACTCGAGACCTCTGGAATATATATTATCCTCACAGCAAAGCTCGCCGACATGCGGTTCTTTTCGAAAATCAATTTTCAACAGTATTTGATACTACTCACGTATACTACAAGAATCTTCGAGAGATTCTTATTTTTTTACTCATAGTCAACCGACAGAATGTAAATATTGTAAATACAAATGTTAGCCAGTAAACACATTGTTAACGGTGGTGAACTAGCTACTTGTTTAAATTTCTAAGTTTGTAACCCCCGTCACGTCTTGCTTCGTTGCGGCTCGATAAGATAAAGCCTGACGAAAGTGACAAATAGGGAGAGCAGTTAGGGGTGGGTTTTGCGACAATCCATTTTTTCTAATTTTTGCATTCGATTAAAAAATATTGATCGGATTCGTGGAAACTCGTCGACGATCGCCAAGTCGACGAATGATTCCTTTCGCAAAACGACAATCTTGCCTTATTTATAGTATCAATATGCAGTTTATCAAGGGAAAGGGTTTGATATCGCCTCATTATTAAGTTAAAGTCATCAAATGGCATTTCGCGGGGTGCCTAACGCACACGTTTTTCCTTGTGTCTATCTTTATTCGTAATTATAGCAGCCTTAGGCTGTTCCTTTTCACTATCGGATCCACACGAGTATAGATAATAATTTATATATTTTATTTTTAATCGACGGTGATGCAAGCGTGACGCTGTGACATTGTCTTTGGAACTCCGTTACGAATCGAACAAGTTTTATATAACCCTTCCCCGCATAGAGTCAGTCGGTGTCCTAGAGAATTAGTTATTTTAATTACGCTATTGCGCTCAGTGGAATGTGATAGTTGTCTTTTTCCACATATAATAATTATTTTTATAATTGTTACTATAATTAATCGACACATTGTCAATCTTGCCAGTGAATTCTTCTCGACACTGCGACATCTCGTAATCATTGCTCAATAAAGAACGATTATTTTTATTAAATGATATAGATGCATTGTGTTGAAACACCCCGATAGCTTGCAATAATCTCTGCTGCTGCTGCTGCTGCTGCTGCTGCCGCTGGGATCAGCCACTGGTCGAAAAAAAGTAAGACAGGGAATTCAATGATTTAGTCAGAAATATGGATTCATACTCGTTTAATTCCGCAATGTAAAAGTTTGCGTACAAATGAGACGTTCCTCAATCTGCAATTAAGTTGTGGATTAACAGACGGCGCACATATCTCTCTTCCACGACAGTTACAATTTTTAATTGAAAAGTTGCTTATTGAAAAAATGGTTTTTTTTTGCTTCTTTTTTTTCTTTTTTTTTCACGCTATTACAGATCCACTCGATTTTTTTGATTTGTGTTTAATTACTTACTCCTAAACGTCACAAGCCATTTCCTATTTACAGTAAATTAATCGTCGAGAGAACCCGAAGACGCGTTACAATCCAGTACAGTTATCCGGTAAGTTGAAATGACAATTCATTTAATTACGGTGTGACATTGAAAAATTGTTTGTGTACATTACAGATCTAATCAAACCTGAGAGTACGTATCGCTCGATTTTTTACGCAATTGTTTTCCACATTTTACGTTTAATTTTCTCGACTCGGCACGTAAAATCGGTACAGAAAAAAATTGCTCGAAAAAAATAACTCGAGATACAGACGGAGGTGAATATTCAGGACAAACAAGAGATACGAGTTTGAACTTTGCGTATTACGAATATCGAAGACAGTAATATAATAATTTGTTCTGACAGTGTTTTACATCGAGTACCCATTAAGAAATGTTTGCTCTGAGAAGAAATAATTGTGCACCGTATTTGTTACAACAGAAATATTATGTCAAACGCCCATAGGGTTTTGTTTTACAAATTATTTTGTTTTTCTTCAATTTTGTGGCGACAGTCGTGTCTCACAGCGCGCATAGATCGGAGATAAGCTCCTTCCATAAATCACATCAATTATTCGAGTCCGCCATGGTATTATGGGCTCGGAGGAAGCTTCAAAACGTATTCGATGCATCGTCATTGAGGCTCGAGCAAAATAAAAGTGCTTGTCTTCGAGGAAGATCGTGCGATTACTTAATCGGCACAACGGATAAATCCCCCTATTTTCCAATCGCCAAAATCGATTAGGTGTTTATATTAATTGAGAATGAAAATTCACAATGATCTAACCAACGATTCGTAGACTTTTTTTTTTCTTTTTTTTTTTTCAATAAAGTTGTCAACTTTATGGATATCAACGCGGTCGTTCCAGACTGATCGAACATTCACGACTCGAGAACATTTGTTTTTTCGCATATCACCCTTCTAAAGGGTATACATTATAAAATACATTAAATTGTATTAATTTTCTTAAACACATTCAGATAATTATTTTGTACTTTTGACAGTATCTTTTAAGATTATACATTTATTGGCTGGGCTGGCTGGTGTATCACATATGTAACAAGATCGTGACGATATCGATATTCTTACGATTATTTTTTGCTTGGTTTTTTTTTTAATTTTTTTTTTAATGCCTGTTAGCCACGCCGCTTTGTATCGATTCGCTGCCAAAAAATTTTTTGTGGATTGTCACACATATGTTACAATTTGGATTCAAGAGTCAGCTGAGCTAGGTAAAAATACTGCTTCACTTTCGGATGATGTAGGACCTTACAATGATTCATGGATTATGTATTAAATGGATGATCCGCAAAACATGGAAAAGTACTTGATTGGACAATTAAAAAAAAAAAAAAAAAACTGTAACGCATGGATCCACGAAAAATGGATCGATACGATACAATCCAAATGCCATTTCCCAGAGCGCCCTCAACAACTTTTATCAACGCTTTAGAAAAAAAAAAACATCTCTTTCGAACACGTCAAGACACAATTTAGGGGCGAGCTTATGACTTACGAGTTATACATTTTTTTATTAAAAAAATAAAGAAAACAAAATATAATAGGTCAAAATATCGTTTATTGTTTTTTTGTTGTTGTGATAAGTCTTTGCTTATTGTTATGCAGCGTTCCATTTTTATTACTTCTCACCGCGGCAATCCTGTGCCGATGCGTATTGACGATAAAAGACATAAAAAAAAAATTGATCGAAGAGGCGAAAGTCGAAAATTTTCCATCTTCGCATGTTGATAATAAAGTTGCTGAGGTCGCGCGTTGCGGGAGGTCACAGTGTTTAGTTCATAGTTAACAGCGAGTGGGTATATCGCGGTGTGAGACGAACATGATTGTGTAAAGCACCGTAAAAAAAATCCCATTCGAGTGTAGAATACCACCAAGTTTACTGCACGATGCAAATAATGAATTTCGCAGTCGGCCCGGCGGGTCTTCGTTACTATTCGGAGATTCTTTTCACAGGAGCCGCATTACCCTGAGATATGTAACTTTATCTATGATCACTCGCGCATTACATTCTCCATATGCCGCGAATTTATCTCCCTTTTTTCAGTCCTTCCAAAATCTTTTTTAGAATATGACCTGTTATAAGCTCGAGTTTACTCTTTGTAGAAGAAAGCTTTGTTCAGTAATACGTTAAAGGTTCCACAGTGATGAAGATAATTCTATTGATTTCTCGTTTGTTGTTTTTCCTTTTTTACAAATAGTATTCCATTATAAAACAAGTTCATCGAATCGACAGAGTTAAAGGGAAGATTATTTATAATGTGTTGTGACTAGCACAAACTGGCTACATTCTGAGATATACATTCACCGATCGTGTTTCCAATCTCCGTTTATCCAGAGTCGCGACGCTCGACGATTCTCCTTTACAGTGTACAAATAAATTAAAAAATAAATACAACAAAAAAAACAAGTGTATAACCGACGATATATTTTTTCGGTACAAACGTTTACGACAAATGAGTTAGTCAATAGTGTTCTTCAATCAAATCGTCAGATGTGTGTCAGAGAATCGCTTTAGTCGGGGCTCTGAGCTCGAGAAGATTGATTGTTGGTCTAGGCCAGCCGTCTATGTTTACATCTCTTGGATCTTTTTTTTTTTTACATTACTTGTTCGTTTAAGATTTCATTGCCAAACAATCCGATCGATCGCGTGCGGATAGGCAACGAGGATCGACAATGTTTCGCCGAAATTAACGACGTTATATACAGTTTCAATACGAACTTTCAAATGCACGAGGCTAACGCAAACATTATTCGCGTGTACCTTCGTAAGTGTACAGAGGATTGATGGACGTAACAAGTTTCTTTTTTTACTTTCCGCGCGACTGAGAATCCAGAGATATGCCCGAATACATCCGATCAAGAGTGAACAAGGAACGCCTCGTGCATTTAAAGGTTCATTGACGAAGACTCTCAGTTAATAGTTACGCAGTAAACATCTAATTACTTAAATTAAATATTTCACACATTCATACAACAATTTTGGGCTCAACGTTTAAACACTCTCTGTGTTGTTTCTCTTTTCTTTTATAAGATATTATCCGAAGTATAGTCATATATACTTAATCCGATTGGGAGATCGGACGAATGACTACTTCCTGTTTTGTATCTTCTCTATCCTTCGGGCTCATACCACGTCAAGCCGTCTTAACAATTTACCAGCTTAATATACGATGCATTTTTTTGTTGTTGTTCTGCATTTCTCAACACCTTTTTCTCTTCACAATTTTGTGTTTTTTTTTACTTATAGTTTTTTTCGTTTATGCATATTTTTTTGTTTTTTTTTTTTGTTTCTTTCAATTCATTCGGTAAATAGATATATATATATATATTTATTTATGGATAGAATATACCTACTTCTTTAACAGTGGACTCTCCTACGCAATAACCACTGCCGGATTTGTATCACATTAATTTCAATGCTTCTACAAAAATTATCTCGCGTTAATTCAAATAAGCTTTTTACGTTCACAGCTCTCATCGGCACTTTCGTAGCGCTAGTCTGTCCGATAATGGATGAAAAAACGCAACGACAAATAAAAAAAAATTGATTGACAGTACTTCGAGGGTTTCATCGAACAGAAGAACGCGCTCTCACAAACTCATAATTAAGATTCTATGATAATTTGTTTTGAATTGTGTGCCACGGGGGTTGACGAACGACGAGCCTCGAGCGGAGATGTAAATAGTTTCAGAGGTATAAACTTACGTCCATTTCCAAACCTCTCAGGTTCCAACGAATACTCATATATATTGCCATGCCGGACCGGAATATTCTTCAATGATTGTGTTTCGTCCCGCGTCGGAAAGCTTCTTAGCGCCTCTTGTTACCGTGACGTCGTGCAAACTTTCTACTTTTCCTGCAACACAATTACCGATTTAGGATTATATGCAGGTCCGATCGTCGACGTTTAAAACTTCCAGTATGGGATCTTCGCTGAGTGAGTACTTGCGCAATATAAAAATCGTCATATATAAAAAAAAATAATCATAACGATATCGAAATTCGGGAAAATACTCGTTAAAAGGAAATTTTTAAAGAGTATTTATTTAAGAGAGGGCAGGGGAGCCCATAAATGAGATGTCCAATGACGCTTAGCATCTTGCCAAATATCCCGTCGACTCACCTTATTCTGCTGGGCGATGATACGGGTGCGTGCTCGGCAATTACAGGCAGTACCGATGTGAATTTATCGGTGGGACGCAGAAGTCGAGCTGTCCGAGATGAAAGTCGCCAGACGAGCCTTTGTCGATGCGGTGTTTGTTCTTGTGCATTGTACTTGCTCAGTATCGCCCCGACGAGCTCGTGAGTTGCGAAGAAGCTCTCGTCCGTTATCTGCAGAAAAAAAAACGAACGCCATGGTTTAAATCCATCCACGTCGAGCGATGTATCTACGATGAAAAAGTGAGAGCGAGTTGTTTACCTTGCACATCTTCTGTAGCTCAGCCGCGAATTCCACGAGTCTCAACATCTGATGAGCGGGTGTAGTGGGCACATTCATTGAGGAGGTACCGGCAATAGCAGCCGAGATCATAGTCGCATCCGCATTTGCGTCGAGACGATTAACAGCCGAATCCAAGTACGTGCAGAGAAGAACGAGGGCCACTTCGGAGGCTCGCAAACTCGCACAATTACCGTCGCAGGCCACCATCTCCAGCCTCAAAAATAGATCCGGCTCCTGAAAATTCGACGAACAGTGGTCAGATGCTATCCCAGTTGAAGTAAGCTCATCGACGAACGATGATTGCTTAAAGACTTTGTAATTATTTTTTTTTTTTAAATGAGCCCTCTTACCGAGACAATACTCGTGTAAATTTCACCAAGCCCCAGCTGCGAGGCAGCCGCGTGAAACATTACGATGAACAAACGAAGAAAGGTAAGAGGAGTTATGGGTGTTGTACCGGGAGCCCACTCAAGCTTATTACGAATGACCTCAGACATGCGCTTGAGATCACCACCGGTGCACTTGCACTGAGATATGGACACCAGATGATCGGCGTCCAGCGATTGAGCCATTTGGACGGCAGCAATGTGGAAGGATGACACGCTTATGCAGGCCATGTGTTTCGGCCTTGCCTTCATCTTCGTGAGAAATCGATCCATCAAATTGATCGCTATGAAGAAAACGTCCGAGGGCAGATCGTACCATACTTTGAGGCATCTCAATACGTGGGCTGAACCATCTCGGGCACCGATTGTTATTTCATCGTTCTGTGGAAAAAAAGTTGCATTACAGAAACGATATAAAAATAAGTTAATGATCAAATAAATAATTGAATAACACTCACTTGAGTGGTGACAGGTAATTGGAGATTCGGCTGATATTTCACCTCGAGAAGGAGGGCCTCTTGCAGCTGTTCGAGGAGGGGGTGGATTGCATCCGGTACAGGCGAGCCCGATGTGTCCATTCCTGCGACGTGTGACCAGTAGCTGACTTGAATATGACAGGCGTGACTATCGACTGGGATGCCACAAATTTGTAGTATGCCTGATAATTAGTCACACTACAAGAATGGCCCAGCTGGCTAGCCTGGTATCTGTAACACAAAGAGAAAACAAGGAACGATGAGTAATGATAAAACAGTGATTGTCGTAAGAACCATCGTCGCAGTATATTTTCCTATAAGGAAATTAACAAATTAAGGACCTCATATATTTCGGTATTCGAAGGATCGATAAGGTCTGCACCATGGCGAAGTGAGTCATAATTGGAAAGTGTAATGGACAGTCGATATTAGCTACATTTCCATTAGAGGGGACGACAGGTCTGAGTCTCAGGTAGTCAAAACAATCTCAAGGCCTCGCCAGGCAGCGCGATAATACCGATTAGAGGCCACACTGGCGATATTTGCCTCCGTGCAACTTTTACGGTAGACAACGGTTATAACTGTTGGAAAATTCAACGATCCAAAATTAAACGATCGAAATCCGTTACTTTTGGTTGGGAGATTTCATGCTTCGACGGAAAATGGCGTCATACCGGAAATACGTAATTTCCGCTTTGAAAATTTCACTTTTATATCCGGAACTGATGTCGCACCGAATATAAATAACTGTCGGTTGTGAAATCTCATTTTTCGACCGGAAGTCGAACAATAACATTTTCAAACTAAAAGTCACGTTTTTTTATCGAGACATGTATCTATAGCATATCTCCAACCTAGTTACACATCAGCGGGTTTGAGTTATGGCTGAAATGAATCTGTCGTAAATGAAAGTAATGATGAAGAAACTCATCACAATGGAAGATTTAATCGTGACGACAATGAAGTAGAATAAAAAATTATCAAGTAGCCCGAGAAGTAAAAATAGCCCCGACATCGTTGTAAACAGAGCGGAGCTATTCCAGGGTGTAAAGGCGTGCGAGCGCACAAGATCGAAGGTCGATCGCTGCGGCGTAAAGGATTCCTTCTAACACCGCATCGCCTGAGGGGATATCGGGCTACAATAATATAAAGCCAAAATAATGCGGTACAAAATTGACACTTTAAAAACTTTCATTTTCACGACGATGTAATATATTTTATTTTTGCCAATGTTATTTTAACGAGTATTATTTTGGCATTAATGGTATTTTGACCTGGTTATTTCTACGTGCCAGGGTTCGAGACTCAACGTATCTGAGGGCTCAAAGGAAAATCCGAAAGGCGCACAGCGGTACGTGATGGCCTAAAAAGGACTACGTGACTCATCACAAGAAACGAGCTTACGCGTTAACCAGTACGCAAGCAAGCTAAAAAATTACACGATACATAATAATATTTTTTGTTAATTGTACACGATTTTTTTTCGCATCCCATTTCGATATATCCTATTTTTAAGTAATGTTATTTTTCCGATTGTTATTTTAACCTGTGTGATTTTAACGTGCCACCCGTTGTAGGGTCGTCGGATCGGTGGGCACGAATGAAAATTTGAAAAGTGCCGATTGCGTTGCGCAGTGACCCGAAAGTGGATAGGTGACTCACGACGAGAGACGATACTACGTGTTGATCAGCACGCAAGCGCTCGGGCGGACCACGAAACTATGTCGCGGTGTATTTATTTTTTTCTCTCGTTACTCTCGACCATCGGAAATCAGCTGCACAGTCGTTGACTCACAAAATTCCTTGCGCCGAATGCTGTGACGATGAGCTGAGATACGACGGGAAGTTGTCTAAATACGAATAAAAAGAAATTCGGACTATGTCACGCTGATAAGACATGACGGGATACGCAAATTCCAAATTGTTTTGTGTGCATTAACCGATGAAAGAATTATCGGGAACAACTTTAGAAGGATTTCTTACTTCCCGACACAGTCGACATTTCCAAAAAAAAAAAAAAAAATTCGTAGTAGCAAAAAATAATTACCCTTAGGTTGGTACGACAAAAAGAAGATGCGGCAGCGCGTAATTGTGAAAAAGAATGTAAGAATACTCGACAATGTCGAGCGAACGAAGAAAGCGTCGTAAACACTGAAATAATAAAAATGACGTTCGGGAGCACGAAGTAAACAAAGCATCGACTGACACGGCCGATTCTCCTCTCGGAACTCGTTCTTCTCACTCGGGGAATGCAGGGAGGAGGCGGAGACTTGCGAGAGGGGCGAGGGGGGGAGACGAACCGATGTTCGTACGATGGCCTCTCGAGCCGCAGCGAAAACGTAAACAGACAGCTGAAACCGCGTGAAACTTTCAGGAAGTTTCACGTCGGCTTCACGTTAGTCAAATGATTGCGACATTTTAAAAATTATTTATGGAAACTTCTACGCGTCTATTGATTATAGCGGATGGTCGTTAATTGCAACGTATTTGCGAGAGTATTGACTGCGAAAATTGTTTTTTCAGAGATTTTATAAAACGTACATATTCGTTCGATTCTCTAAAAAAAAAAAATCCACAATTATCACGGGATTTAGATGCAGATTAAAAATAATTATTTTCTCCCACGCGCGACTGGTAAATGAAAAAAATAATCACGAAGAGTATTTCGGAGAAAAATGGATTAAAAACACTGTAAAAAATATTCTCCGTCTCTCTAGTAATCGTACATGTTTAGCCTTCCCTTAATCGGTCGTCGGTGGGACGGACAGTGGCGGCCATCATTGCCGACCAATCACAGCGCTCGGCCGTAGTAAGCATGGAAACAATGTAAAACAGTCCGTCAAACGGTAGATTCTGAAGCACTTGGAATATCAAGTTTGCAGACAGGACGAATTAGATTATCGTAACAAGGCGCTTCAAGGATTATTTAATATTCGCGAGCGTCGTCGAGCCGAGCTGAAGGATGCGTCCGGAATGTACAGGTTGGATCGACCGCGTCACCTTGGACGACTAATCGACAATCGATTATCGACGCGGTATCTCCTACAACTGACGTCAGAGCGGTGCGAAAGAGAGTGTGAGACTACGACCCCGGATACGGTCGATTCGTAAGAGTAAACAATGTATTCTGGATGAGAATGAAATTACGCGTAACACGCGAACCGACAGACGACGACCTTGGAAATTGCTCGACTGACTACAGGCGCCTCGGTCGACTTTCACCGCCATCGTCGATGGCGACTACCAACTGCCTCGACACATATATTCTTGGCCGAGCACGTAGCCGAGATACCTTGAGAAGACACAATTCCTCGCGGTCCAGTGTCCCGAAATAAAACAAACGAACAAAACAATGGCGAAAATTCATTCGCATAACCTCATCGATATGCGCGACGCGTCGATTATCGTGAAAAGCCGCCATCTCACTCGATAATTTCACGATAAAACTTTGCAAACTCGACGATTTTTATCGTTACGATACATTAAAAAAAAAAAAAAAAAAGGAACATAAAAAAATATACAGATGAGATTTCAACAGACCGTTATCTCGAGTGGAAAGATTCACGGAGACGCGCGCTTTATTCGGTAGCCTGCTTCGACACACGGAACAATGGAACTGGATCGCCGCTCGGGTTTTGGAACACATGCAACACGTTACTGGCGCGTGCCCTTGGCGTGGATCTCAACGGGACGATAGCATTGAGATGGTTCGATGTTGAATTATTGATTTCCAGTCGACATATTTTTCGACTCGGAGAGTCCGCAGCACCCTTTGTGCGTTTGCCAGTCGAATCTCGAGTCGAACGAACGAAACCTCGACCGGCATCGCGCGTCCACATTAAAAAAAAAAAAAACTCTCGAGTAATTCGTGAGTGAACGGAAACAAACATGGCGGCGCTCTAGCTTTGTTTTTTTTCTGCCGTACGAAGCGCGTCGGCTCGTTGAATTCCATTTTAAATAATCAAGCACATGGATAGCTCCGATGCTTTGGAAATCGAGTGTTTTTTTTTTTCTTCTTTTTTCATCGCTTACCATTTTTTGTCAGCTGGTTGACATAACCCGTTCCGTAGACAGTAAAAGTGGTACCGAGGCTTTTTTTTTTTCTCATCCACAACCAATCACAATTCTTTACCGCAAAGATATGGCGCATTTTAAATATTGTTTCTTAATTAACAAAAAAATAATTCCAGACGTTCATGGACAAAGAAAGTCAGTTAAAAGTACAAAGCTTTCTTTGATTGTGCACCAAGAATTTTTTCTTTTCTCATTTCTTTACGTACCAGTTTTCGTCACAGGATGACGTAACATGATGTAATCCGTTCACAGAAAAAAAAAAATTGTCACCGACTTTGTCGCCCTCAACTATTCACAACTATCTTCTCATTTATCTTACCAAAAAGATATTACACATTTTACAAAAAAAAAAAAAAAAAGCTAAAAATTCTACAAATTATATTTTTTTTTATTAATAAGACATGGTTCTTTTTTTTTTTTAGGGACTAAAAAACCGTGCATTGAAGAGACAATATATTTGAATGTACGCGAAGAAAATTGCCAGAAGCGAAAATGCCATGAATTTATTTATTTTGCTATTACACAGGCCAATAGCGCTCGAGTTATTTTGTCCTATCTGTAGGTCATTCCATCTCCGTCGCTCCTCTACGACCTTAGAAATTCCGTTACGCGCGCATTCGCAGTCGGTTCGGGTAAACGCGCCGAAATCCCCACCACCGTGCCATCAGCCCGAAGGGGCCTCGGCTATCGCGAACGCTCGCGTATATGCTTTACGGTCGACGGTGGGTGTGCGTGCGACGTTTTTTATTTTTATAATTCGCCGCGTGTGTACGCGCGCCTGTGTCGAAGTAGCCGAGAAAGTTCGCTCGAACGTGCTCGAACAGGCACGAACGCGAACGCTCGACACACGCCTCGGTAACATCCACGCTGTGGGCTTTTCGAATTGTTTGCTCGAAGACAATAAAAATGCTCGGTCCTCCTAATGTCGAGAACGAGTTCTCGATAATTATTCTTGGTAATAATTCGTATCGAGAATTTCACGGAAACGTTAATCCACGCAAACAATTTTAATAGCCCGAAAAACATTGGTCCCAATTTAAGAACTTTTGTAAATAAACTGTTTTTTTTCGAATTTTCGACACATGCATTGCAATTGTATAGTAATTTTTTTTTAAATATATTGTTTTTTTTTATTTGGTTGAAGAGTACATTGATTTTATTTAGTTTCCGTGATGCAATGTTACAAAATAAATGTTCTTTTGATGTTATTGATGTAAGCGAATTTGAGGTTAGAGTTCATGAAATCTTCAATTTATTTTGGCTGAAGTTGTAATTTTATGTTTCGAATTTTATAATTCGATCATCGAGAGTTTTAATATTTATTTTAGAGAAAAAAGTGGTAAAGGAGTGAATTATAAAATTTTAGTCTGGTTCATGAATATACTTACAGCGCTAAGTCCGAGCGACGTAGGATAGAGAGCAGTCGATGTTTTATCACAGTATAAAGTTTCTCGCACGAAGTGTTTTTTTCGCCCGTCGAGAACAAAGAGACGCCTCGCTATGCGTGCGGGAGAAACGGCTGATGCAACGAAACGTCAAAATCCGCCCGACGTTGAGAAAGAGAGATCTAAGGACGCGACTTTAATCACGATTGGCAATAGAATAAATAAATACACGTTCGAATTTATTGGTAACAATATAAGTCAGTCTTCAGTCTTCAGAGTTTCTTCTTTTAATCTTGGGTATCGTTTTCGTTATTTTTTTTCTTCTCGTCGCTTCGAGTTATCGAATGTTGTGTCTTTATCTTCGTTTAATTAATTTATCACGTTACACACGGCGTTCACGACGGAATGATTTGGATACTCAGTGCGACGACGTATAAACAAGGCTTTCTCGTTAATAAATCATTTATTGCGGTTTATTATAAATAGATAGAATACGTTGTGGCTTTTGCTTCATTACTTTTGAGTATATAAGTTACATATATGTTACACAAGTCTTTTTTAATTTCAGTAGTCGTTGAGGTTAGGCAGTGATTCGATGACAGTGTCTTGTTTAACGCGCATTTTCGTCCTTGGCGGGAAGAGGGCTACGCTCGACGCTCAGCGGAATTTTCATCCTCTCTGAACGCTACGCGGCGCACTATTTTTTCTCCCTTGGCAACTGAATTTCCTTCTTTAACGGCACTCGCACGATGTCGATACCCGATCGATGTATCTTTCGTTTTTATATTTCCGTCGTGCTCGATATTTCCTTGCGCCGTACAGTTCTCGCACGATTATTTTTTTAGCCGCGTCTGTCTTACTTTACGTAAGAAACTGTTGGAGCCCCAATGGGGAGCACACGGAACGGACTAAACGTTCACTACGAGTCGTTGACTGCTTCTAGTTGTCGGGGGGCTTGGATAGTTTCGCTTTATGTTCCCGTGCCAACGTCCATTGGCCAGCCGAAGCCGCGAGGTCTCGACAGAAGTTGCGCAGATGGCGTTCTGTATGCGTCCGCGTCGCGCATGCACAGCTGACGCAATTTCCTTCGAGAGAACAAACCAACCGGGCGCTTCATGCGCGATGTTACTCGTTACCCAGAGCTTCATTCACGATCGTATTGTACGCCGTTCGACGATCCCTACGAACTCGGTTTACACGCAAAAGGTTCCGATCTTTCGTCATCGATCCGAACTTGGTCAATAATTGCGTAACGATTATTTTCGCATTCTCGCAAATTTCATCAGATCTACGATGTCTGCATCGTTCCGAAATATCAAAATTACGGATCTCGGTGTATGAAAAATAGGCAAAAAGAAAATATACCCATGTACGAATTTACTAACCGAATGACGTCATCGACGCCATCTTACAAATCGTCCAGAATTAATGGCGTGTTCCGAAAACACTTTACGCGTAGATCCCATTGAATCGAAGACACCGATCGACATCGCGTGCCAACGGCCGCTGAAAAAAATTCGCGACGGGTTCGGACACGTTAAATCATGGATGGGAGACAGCGGCGAACGCACGTATCGGACCTTGAGACAATGGAGGGAGAAGTTGCTCCGCTCCTGTTTTAGATTCGCCACAGTTCTGTTTTTAGCACTGTTTCGACCAGACTCCCGAAGCCCCCGTAAATACGTATGTATATTCGGGAATGGTACGTGCTGATGCGCAAATTTTTAACGAAACGCAAACTTCGTCGATGTTTTTTCGTAAACAGCGAAACTTCGATAGCCTCTTTGTCCTCTGTCGAGTAGTTGCATCGAACGGATCCAAGGTCCGAAGACACAAAGGTCGCTTTCGATATTTAAAAATGAGATGAAATTCCGCAATTCGTAATCATTAATGGTTAGAAAGTTTCAGGAATCGAATAATTTCCAAATATTCGACAAGCATCGAATACGTTGCGACGGCTTTATTGTGTGGAATGGAACCGTCCGAAAATATTTCGCTTTACCCTCTTGAATATCGACGGGTATCCCTGGTTGGCAACAAAGATTCTCGGGGGCGACGTCGAAGACAATAGAACACAATGAAAAATTTAGAGACGATTGTTTCAATAAACGCTCCGAAGCGACACCGTCGTAGACGCTTCCATACAGTTCCCCCCTAATCGCGACTAATAACCTACCTAACGCGTATCGCACGCAACGCGTACAGACGTACATCGTAGTTTGTTTGTTTCTATCTTTTAACTCTCCAATTATGTATAGTATAAACTCACCCGGATGCGTCCAAACGCCCTCACGCCAAGAAATCAACCAGTCGCTGCTCTTTTGTTTTATTTAACGGGTTAAAGTGAAGAAAGATCCCGGGTAGACACTACTCGGTCCCGATTTTGACAGTTACTCGGTCAACAAGCAATGGCGTCGCTCTCTCCAGCTGATGACTGCGCGACCGCAGAACCGCCATCGAGCTACGCGAAAAGTAGTTCCACCCTCGACGTTAGAAACATCGCGAACGTATACTGAAATTTCACTGAACCTTATGATAAACAGGTGGGGAAACGATTTTGAAAAAATCGAGGTTCCTTAAGCTGTCAAAAGTGGTCCTGTTCACATTCTGCCCTCGGAGCTTCGAGGAATGAAAACATCAAGGACTCCAGTTGCTATACGCATGTTACGCCGGACTCATAGCAACCATCGCAAATATGCAAGGAAAGAGAAGTAAGTTCTGTTTACACGAAGGAATGACCACGTATACGTGTTACGGTAAGTTACAGGTCAAATTACCAAATATTTATGGTTTTTTATGGGCCGATGTATTTACCGGTACGTAACATACAGGCAGTACGTTCAAGGTAATCCTTGGGAATAGTATTATAAAAATTCACTTCGCATAAGCCTCAGAAAATTAAAAGAATCGAATACAAACAGGACCATTTTTCGAGAATGGAAACATCGAAGACAACAGTGGCTAGATGCACATTACGGTAGTAGCACAACCTCGTAGTAACTATTTAAAAATATACAAGAGAGAGTAAATTCTACGTGGGGTTTCCATTATTCGCTCTGACCATGAAAATTATTACGTTATTATAACGGATAGATTTGATTGGTCCAATCGATCACATGATGCTAGCATCGGACAGAAGGGACCAATCAAATTTATCCGTCATTTTAACGTAAACATTTTCACGCACGGCCAAAAAATAAATATTCGCGAAAAAATATGAACACGTACAAAAACGTGTTGGGTGCATCGGGTAGTCACGAGTCTCATAACCGGATATTCATCCATTTTCACACATCAGTTTGTACACCTCCTCACGCAGACCTTCTGCAGTGGAAAATATATTTCCATTAACTCACAGAGGACCAAACTACATCATACTTGAATCTCCATAATTCGTACCTTGGATAATACTTATTTCACAATTCTTCGCTATGCAAGTTTGATCAATGTCTGTCCAGCTGATGTAGCTTTCGGCATAGTCAACCGCCCAAAGAAAGTAAAATTTAGTTTAAACAATCACTCGATATCACGTCTGTTCTTTTTTCATCTACGAAGCTTCATTATTTCTCTCAAGCTCCAATCGTCGTGTTGCCTCTTCCAGACTAAACAAATGTTCATCGTTTATTCCTGGAGCTACTGCCCTCATGGCAGCAGCCAATTTGTAGAGGTACTCGGTATTGAGTCCGCTCAGACCTTGAGCCTCAAGAATGTGCTTGGCTATCGTATTGATGCTCTCGTTTCCAGCGTAATTGGGGTTGTCCTCGCTGCCTATATAGATGGTCAGATGAAAGGCCATTTCTGCAGACGTAGGCCGAGCATTTCCAGAATTTGTTTTTAGAGTTCTGTCACCGCCGATCAGTTCGTCCAGTGAATCAGCATCCGTCCCATGTGTGTTGCACGGAAAAAAAGGAACGGTCATTCTCGTGTAACCGCCCTTTTCTCTAAAGTCCAAGTGATTAACAACATTGTCAATGTCTTTTGGCGCAATTTTGTATGCGACACCCCACACTTGATCCTCCGGATTTGTGGATTCGAGCAGAGTTACAACGCGTCCTGGCTGAAACGCATTTTGAATCAATAAAAAAAATAGTGATAAATTAATGCGTCATTTAATATCGCTGGAGGTAATTGGAGTATCATCGCTAGGACTACCCACCTGGCTAGGAGTTCCTCTGTGATCGGTACTCTTCTGATAAAATCGTCTAACGTAACCCTTTATATGGCCGACGAGCTTTTTCTCGTAAGGAAAGTCCGCTTTCCATATCAGCGAACCATAGCCAAACACCCACATGCCGCGAATCTCTCCGATTACGTTGTTAAAATAGGATCCAGGAAAAAAAAACACGGAAAATGTTTTACAAAAATTCGTCGGGTTGATCCAGCGAATGAATTTTGCGAACGCACCGTTACGTCAAATCGGACAGCTGATTAAATTACCCAACCTTACCGTGCTCCGCGCTGCATCCACGTGGTTCTCGTTGCGCGTCTTGTTCTGTTGTTTCATTTTTAATGTTCCCGTGACAATGTTGCCCGCCTCGATATGCAGCGATGTTCTCGCTGTGCGTTGCATAAAGGAGCATATTTGCATAGGTACAGCTTTTATCGAATGCACGTGAAGAGTAAACGTATCAATTTAAAATGAATTTATGATCGTTGTTTTAAGGGGTGGGAAACTTTCTTCACGTTTTCGACATCACAACGAGGGAATTGTTAGCGAAAGTAGAGGTAACGAAGCACCACAACATCCACGGCATCGTTGAAGGACCCGCGGATAAACTGTTCGTTTATGGGGCAAAGAGCTTGAGCATTTGCGAGTTGGACGTTCGGGACGGCAGGGTGAAGTAAGAAATTCATCGTGCGACTAAAAATGTTTAGTTTTTATTTATTTCTTTATTTATTCATTGAATATTTTCTTTGACGTTCATCCAATAATCAGCATGTTGGTACATTTAAAGTACAGATCAAATATTAGCATAAGTATAGTAGAAATTGTAAAATAAATAAGACATTCTGATTTAATCCTCAAATAATTCTATCTAGTGAATCACTCGTAGCAAAGTATATATTCTCCCATAGCTATCATTTATCTCTTTTTTTTCAGGCTGGACTTGTATTCTCCTGTTCATCTATTTACTGACTGGATAATAGCGATTGAGTACCCACAGGATGCAGCTGACAGTCGATTACGCATACTGTTGGCACATAATGACCTGTGTTTCTATGACACAGCGACAAGGCAAGCACATACAGTGCAGTGCAAGGAAAAATGCATTCTGTATCCTTTATGTCTTTATTTATATATTATTGATTGATTTGTTTTTATCTGTTTGACATAAACATATACACATTTTATAATAAAATATAGATCTAAAAGAATTATAATTTGTACAATAGTAGTCAATAATATTCAAGTTTTAAACTGTCAGATTCAAATAATTGATGGCTCCATATAGGCAAGATTCGCTTTGTATTGGAACATTTTTACTTGCGTGCGGAGAGAGCTTTCAGCAAGGTGTTGACTGCGTGATGACGTGATTGAGGATAGATTTCTGAGAATCAATGTTTACAATCTGCAAAATATTATCCTTACGAGACCTGTAGATATGGGGGGTCGTTATTAGCTAAAGATAATGGAGAGACTGTAGTTTTTAGTGGCACGGTATTCCAGGAGATATTGATATGGCGTGTCAAGGACGATCACGATTCGTTGGATGACGTAGCAGTGCTCCACCGTCTGAAGGGTCACAATGTGAGTGAAGAACTCGTGGCAAAGTATATAACTTTTTGCGAACGATTACGGCTACTACTGATTTCATTGGAGCAACAACGCTAACTTTATTTTCTTCCATTAACGACTGTTCCATTGATTTCAGGGTGTAATATTTTCCGTCGTTTATGATTCCATTCTCCGCATAATAAGTTCTACCTCCGACGACAGAACAATCAGACTATGGAAGGTGTTGAACAAACTCGAGAGAGAGTCAGATAGAGTCGACTGGGAGAATGCCGAGATTGATCTAATGACAACGATGTACGGACACACAGCAAGGGTATGGAGATCCGTTATAAAAGACAACAGAGTTTTCAGTATAGGAGAGGATTCTCTGATGTGCACGTGGACGGTGGACGGTCGGCTTCTTAACAAAGTGGAGGGCCATTGCGGCGCTGAAATATGGAGCATCGATGTTTCCGATTACAGCAAAAAGATATTCACCGGCGGAGCCGACGGTGCAGTAAACGTATGGCCGTTCGAGTCCACAGATTCGTTCAAGGTCGAGTCCATTTTGGCGAACGAGGAGGACAGAATTCCCAAGCACGTTTGCTACATGGGCAGTGGAAACATCGGCGTATTCATTGATGAAGGAGAACTGGGAATCCACGATCCAGCAAGTAAAACAGCTCCAGCCTCGTTGACCTTGCCGAGATACTCGAGTTATTGTGTTATGCAAATTTCTAAGGACCGGAAGACAATAGGACTTGCATCAAAGGACGGCTACGTGGAATTATACAAAGGTATCGACAGGTACAGAGAGCTTTACAACCATCGATATCTTCTAGCAATTCATACGCGCACTTCGTGATCGCTACCATATTTAAGAATATTTAAAATAGTACGAACATTGATTCAGAAAAAAAAAGAAACTTAATAAATAAAAAATTAAATCTCATACGTATCCCTCATAAAATCTCATACATGAAAATATATATTTTAAAAAATAAAATGAATTAACTGTTTGGGAGCGCAATTATTATTTGACCAGTGACGCGTCGAAGAGCATCAGCTTTATACTCGTCCAACAACCTATAGCATGAATAAAACGAAAGCAATTTCCTTTCATATTTTTTGAGATTTTCATTGTTAACATTTTTTAAGGGACCAAATGACCTTTAATTTGATAACTTTTTCATTGCAGAATTTTACGATGGAAATACGTGGAAACTGCAAAAGACCTTCGAGAAAAAAGTGCTGGAATCCAAGATCTTCTCATTTCATTGGCTGAGCGACGAAAGGATCCTGGTTTGCGGAGATCGAGGACTCTTAAAACTGGTGGACACATTCGACGAGGTCCAGGATAATCCTGGAGTCGAATTCGAGTTGCCCGCTAGCCGGGAACGCTGGACAACTGCGGCGATTGTTCACGAAGATTTATTAATATGCGGCGACCGAGCTGGCAGTGTTTACGTGTTTAAATTTCATGATAGCGGACGAGGTATAGGACACTGAATAAAATGTACATTCAATGTACATTCGCGATGAAAAATTAATATGCTTTTACAGTAAAACTAAAGTAAATGCATTTAAAGTACTTTCGGAGTAAAAAGGAAATTAATTATTCAAAGTAAAGTATTTAATGTATTGAGAATTAATTTTTTATCCCGATTATATGTGAAATGCAATATACCAGGGTATGCATAAAAAAATTCGCCACATTAAATATATTCATTTTTTTACAGCGCCCGCACAAATATTTCCGAAGATACACGGCAGGCTCGGTGTACAATCGTTCGCTTTCTCCGGAGGAAAAATTCTGAGTACCGGACGAGACGGTACGGTAAGATATTACGAACCTCGGAACGACGAAGGAGAAGCGTCTTTACGGGTTCTGCACTTTAAGAAAATGCCGATGGACTGGATCTGCAGGGTAGAAAAAGTTGACTCTGATCTTTACGTTATGGGGTTCAAAGAGGTATTAGAGTCGATCGATATACATACGCTCGCACGAACGGATCGTTGACCGGCGAATTTATATCACCACACATTTTTGCAGATCGAATTCATGATATACAGCATGAACCTCAACCGTCTCGTCAAAAGATTCGTGTGCGGTGGCGGGCACAGATCTTGGGATTGCAGAATTGCGAATGAATCTATAGGGTTTGCGTACATAAGGGACAAGCGAGTTTATGAATTGCGTAGCTCGATCCGCAATACGGATATTGCTGTTCGAAGTGGATTCCACACGAAACAAGTATACTGTGTTCGCCCAATTTCAGCGTCCACCGGCCACAAAGTCCTCGTGTCCGTGGGTGAAGATAGCACCCTCCGTGTGAGCTGGATCGTCGATACCAAGTCGCAAATCGAGAGATATAGACTGGAGACTTTGAACTTGTACGACGGCCACATATCCAGCGTGAAAACAGTTGCCGTACTGAACTTGGAAAATTCCGAGCTACATTCGAAGAATCTCGTATTTTCCGGAGGTGGAAGGGCTCAGCTAAAAGTCTGGGAGCTTACCGTTAAACTCGACGAGACAATATTGAGGAACTCGAGCGTGACGTGCACAGAATTATTTTCCTACATGCTTCGTGGAATGGACAAGGATCGCAAAAAAAATAGTAAAGCAGTTTTCCTCTCAGATCCTGAAACGCGATTTATGGACATAACCGCTCGACTTTATCATCGAGATCCAAGATTCGTCGTCCTCTTTGTAGCCTGCTCCGACGGGGTTTTGAGGACTTTTCTCTACGATGTATCCTCAAACAGGTTGCATCTGAGTAGCGACGTCAATCACTGCAACCGCTGCACTCTTAAAGTGCACTCGTTCGTAAAAGAAGATGAAACGATATTGCTGGCGATGACAACGGACGGGATCGTCAGCTTTTGGCGAATGAGTAAGAGCGTCGAAGACCTTGTTGGAATCGCCCGCGACAATGTCGATCCCGAAAACAGCGTGGTCAGACTACCGTTTAAAAAAATAAAGATACATCAGTCCGGCATAAACAGCTTTGACTTCAGAGAGTTGGACGATTCGAGGTATCTTCTGTTGACTGGGGGGGATGACAATTTGGTCAATCTCGTTGCATTGGAGATCTTGTTGACCGAAAACGGACCTAGGATCAATGAGCTGTCTAAGTGGAATTCTTCGTCCGTTCATTCCGCACAAATTACAGGTGTGTAATCGGCAGATTTTTTTTTATTATTAAACCCTACAACGGTACTAATCGGTCAGAGTTGCAGGCGCAATATTCATAGGGGACGATCGAATGCTCAGCACAGGAATAGATCAACGAGTGATCGTCTATTCGTACTCGTACCACGACGGACTCTTGTCGGTTGAACGGATGGACAACTCAATTACTTTCATACCTGACGTACAAGGAGTAACGCTCTGTCCTTCCATGAAACAGTAAGTCTTTTTCCAAATCCCATGGACTTCGAAATACAGCGACCATTGGCAACCCACGAATGAATTCTCGACTTTATTATATATATCATTTTTTGTGTTTGCAGAAAAGAAGAAACGCTCGTATGCGTTTATGGGAAAGGCCTTGAAGTGATGATCCTGGAGCGAGAGGCTTAAGGATGTCTGTACAATATATTTTTATACGAAGACATAGTCTTCAACGTAAAAATAAAAACTGTCGGAAAAACGACGGCAGCGGGTCATGTAAAAGTTTACAATTTGTTAACACTTTGTGGAAGAGGCGTTATTTAGGAACAACGTTCAAACGAATACGGGACAAAATGGCTTAGGATTGCTTTTTTCCAATTCCGGGATTCGCTTACTGAGCTCTCGCCATATTTCAGTACCGTCGGTCCACGGTACGATCTCGGCTTTCGGCGCTCGTTCCGCGTCACCGTCTGGCTTGCTCAGGAGCTTCATCAACGGATAATGAACTCTCGGAAAGGCCAAATCTCTCGCAGACAAACGAAGAACTGGGCACAGGTCGTTTGTTCCATCGCCGACGTACGCGATCCTATCGAAGGTCACGCCCTCCTTCGATCTCTTCTCGATGTGACTCTCAAGAATGTGACCCTTGCAAAGATTCCTCGAGCTCAGCTTGCACCAGTCCTGCAAATGGTACATCTCTATCTTCAGCAATCCACTCTCCTCGAACCAAGCTGGATTGGTGAAAACTTCGGCGACGGTGTGATCCAGATTGTTCACCTTCAGCCAATGATTAATGAACAGAGAATTTGAGTCGCTTATTATTATAATCTCGGCCTTGCTGGAATGCAAACGTTCCAACAGAGACGGAAGAGCAGTAACCGCCGGAATAGTTTCAATTGCTGCTTTGATTTCGACGGAGGTCACGGCATTGTCATGGAGGAATTCGAATATCTTTTCCATGTACACCGTCCAGCCATTAGCAGTGTACATCCCCTTGATCTCTGCCAAGGCCTTCTGGTCCTTTAACAATTGTCGAACGACAATGTCGGTGTTCTCCTCCACGACGGTATGATCGAAATCGAATGCTACGAGGAGTGGTTTTACCATCTGGAACAAAAGGATCTTATACATTACACAAATTTATTGCATACAGAACAATGTAAATTTTATTGCACAAGATAAAGGAAAATGCAGTTTTGTGCAGCTGACCTTGAAATACTTGTGAGGTAGAAGGGTAAAAAAAATGTGTACGGTTTCACAGTAGAGCAACGTTTATGGGTATTCACAAAACGATGCCAAAATTATATATTAAGGTTTTTTTATGAGCAACGAGCGGGTCATTCTTAGGATTATTGGCGTATCGAGACGAAGAGCTGTCACTACCTTGCGATATGTATGTGTCAACACGGCCTTCGGCACACGCGCGCAACGATGCATTAAAACTTGAGGGCCAATGTATATTTATAAAAAGCTAACTAAGTAAATGCACATAACTGGAACGATAAAGTGACTTCTGCAAGTCTCATTGTCAAGTATCGAAACACACGACGCTCCAGACCAACCGCATTTGGTCAAATCTATCAAAAACAAGCTTCCGTGTGTTCCTTAATTCATCCGTTACTGCCGCTGACTGCATTCGAGATGTATTTCAAATACATTTTTCATACTTCCTCTGTTTCTTCTTGTGATTAAGCTGTTTGGCGAAGTTTCATATAAAATAAATTGAAAATTACAGACAAGTTATTTTATTCACATTCCTTTATTTAATTAAAGCTATGTGAAACATGTATCACGTGACATAGATGAATTTTTTAAATCTATGCCATTTTAAACTGGTTGAGGTTTCGAATAAAATGGGAACGTCATTGGATGTGGTATTAAATTGTACATCTGCTAGTACTTTGCTTTTTAACGAAAAGATTAAGGAACAGGTAAAAAGGCGCGTGGGATATTCCTGCAATGTATTTTTAAAAATCATCTCGAATATAACCAGGGATAGAAACGAATGAGTTAAGGAATACACTAAACTGTCAATCGTCTGTCAATTCACGTGACCGGCGGGATTCGTTGAGAGCCGAGAATCATAACAAGAAAGCCGGTGTAAACAAATCAAGCATCATTTGCGATACGCATTTAATGTACGGATTAATTGGACGTTAACGACGATAACAACAGAAGAAAACTCGTTTATCATGGCCTGCAGACCGGCTGGAATGTCCGATGAATCCGACAGCGAGGACGACTCCTATTTTATCACCGAGAAAGTAAAAAGAACTGTACACATAACCTTTCTTATCGCAAAGCAGACACAATAAAATCCTCCCATGCACAATTATCGCAGCCGAACAAGCGATCGAGCAACGAATGGTCGACCCAAAATGGAAAAGGCATTCCTGTCGTCGCCAAGCCTGTTTCTTTTCAGGAAAACACGATCCGTGAGGAGGAACACGAGTTGCAGTTCAGAGCTCTGAGCGCCTGTATGACCGGCAATTTGAATATCATCGACGAGTATTTAAATGGTGCGCAGTCATTTCTCATTCACGAGTAAAAAATTATTTCCTCCAATCGAAATATGAATTTTGGAAAATTGGAATACAAAGTTTTATGAAAATAATTTTGATAAATCAGTGACGAACTCGTTTGTTAAAGTTCTCTCTGTCATTAATGACTGTTAATGATGCAAGAAATGAAAGGAGACATCGGCAAACAAAAGTACAAACTCAATCGAGTTTACACTTTTGTTTACCAAACTAGATGTTGTTGGTGCGCTTTAAGAATGATCTAATAAAAAATTGTAAAAGGTACAAAGTTTTTTAAATCTGCAGCAGGGCACAACATCAACGATTATCTCTACACTGGATGGACTCTGTTGCTGTATGGGGCATCCGCTATGCTTCCAGAAGTTATTGAACACCTGATCAAACATGGTGCCAAGCCGAACAAAAATAAGGGTAAAGCTGGAAAGCTAAAAAAATATTCGTTTATAAAACGAGAAAGGGATTCTGTTCATTCTTTGTAAATTACATTCAGGATGTAATTTTTTTTTAATATTTTTTTTTATGTAATACATTTCTCATGTATTAGTTTGTAATGATGTAACTTCAAGCGTTTCTTGGTACTTTATCCAACTCTGAGATTGATACATACTTTCGTATCGCTAGATGGATATACTCCCCTGATGGCTGTATGTGATTGCATCAAGGGCAGCAACGAGCAGTGTTTGCGCTGCATCAACATACTCATTGAGGCAAAGGCGAATCCCAATGCTCGTAACAAATCAATGTAAAGCGATCTTTTTTTCGTTCGTTCATTGTTACGGGAATGCGCTGAGAGCTCTGATTTTTTAAAATAGGAAAACGCCTCTTATGTTTGCCTGCAAGTCTCGAGAGGCATTGGTTGTCGTAGAATTGCTGAAACACGTGAAAGACATCGATGCCATAGACAGCGATGGAAGAACGGTACAATAGCAATTTATAATTCTAGTGCAGTTAAACTTTCTCGATGGAATTCAATGCTAATCGTTTTTTTTTCAGGCTCTGCATAACGCGACAATAGCGAACAAGCCGGACACGGTCAAGGTTCTCCTGAAGAACAACGCGTCTCGCAGTATACGAGATCGAAATGACATGACCGCGAGAGACATCGCGAACACCAAGGGCTTCGAAAAAATTATCGCTCTACTCGATTTTGAGGAAAACTGCGATATAGAAGATATCTGTGAAACGACAAGAACAGATGTTTGGACCGATTTGTTTCCGGCACTTTGCGACAATGGAAATGAACTCTTGAACAGAGACATCGCCGAAATGCTTTACGGAATGGGTCTCGAGAGCTACAAGCCACTCTTCAAGGGAATGGAACTAAGCAAGTTTTTGAAGTTAACGGATGAGGATCTCGTAACATTGGGAATCGACATTGCTATGCATAGGAAACAATTCATGGAGAATTTACACAAATTTCACACAAAAGCTTGGAGCATACGGAGCGTTGGTTCGATAAAAAAATATCTGCCTTACACGTACGTGTTCATTTTTTCTTCAACGATTTTTTTTTCGTTTCGTTTTTTCTTTTACGATTTTTTTTTTTCGTTTCAGATTATACGAAGGTGTAGCATTGCTGGGCAATGCGGCCAGACAAATCGGTGTTATCGGCTCGAGTTTCGAATTCATCAAGAACGGACTCCGAATATCGAACGAGAAGGGAACATCACTGTCCGACCTTCAGAAAGCAGAGTACAGTGATGAGCTGAAAAAAACCGAACAGACGTTGATGCTTCTGAAGAAAGATCTTTGTCAGGTTATGAACCTAGCGAAGAAAGTTGAAAAGGATAATCGCGACATGGTACCTGCGGCGCACATCGGCCCGACTGGGAAGAAGCATAACTGGACAATTATACTAAGCGTTATGCTGATGACCGGAATGTATTTATCAAAAACTTCGTACGTACAAAGACTGTGGAACAATTGAGCGTTGGAGTCTACGCGCAGACTCGTTTAATTTTTTTTTAATATATTTTTTTCCTTCTGAGTTGTGATGAAACAAGAATTATTTTTTGTTTCTCGATGTGCCAATGTATCTCGGTGTCTGGACGATAAGATATTCGATCGACACGAAGTATTGATAAGTTACGATAATATATATTTACAATACATTACAATACAATCCTGATTTATCTCGTTACTTCGTACATTCGCCGATGCTCGTAAGTTTCGTCATGAGCGCGCAAAGACGATAAAAGCTGCGATAGTTCCGTTGCCTTATCGTCGGTTGTGGACGTTGGAAAAGAGCCCCGGTGTTTAGAGCAGTTGAAAGGGAGAGTCGTAGGATTCCCGACAAACATTCATGCAAGCGATAGAAAGCACAACTGAATAATTATACTGAGCGTCATGCTGATGACCGGAATGTATTTATCAAAAAATTCGTACGTACAACGGCTGTGGAACGATTGAACTTTAGAGTTCACGCGGAGACTCATTGTGTTGCCATTTTTTGTTCTATTTTTTTTATCGTCTGAATTGTGATAAGACGCGATTGTTTTTGTTTCGCCATTTGTTAGTGTATCCCGGTGTCTGGTCGATAAGATATTCGATCGATACGAACTATCGATAAATTACGATAATATGCATTTAGAATATATTATGATACAAGTTTGATTTGTTGCGTTACTCGTTAATTCGTACGTTCACCGATACTCGTAAGCTTAGTCATAAGCGGGAAGAGATGATGAAAGCTGGGAAGGTTCCGTTGTCTTATCGTCGATTGATAGCGTTGAAGAGGTCCGCTACTCAGAGCCAGTCGTTCCCTCTCGCTCGTGTGCGTATCCATCCACTGGGATAATCGACTGATGGACCAACCAGCGCTCTGGAACCGTCCGAATGACAATAAAAAAATGTCTTAATGAATCGCGTCTTTCTTTTGTGTCTGTCATTAGGCTTACCTGATGCGGCGATTGGAGCTCCGGCGGAGCACCGGAAAACAGATGTAACAGAACGAGAGACGCCGGTACAGCTCCTTCGCCTTCGACTTCCAATACTTTCTCGACCATCGCCTCAGGACTGAGAGGCAAGAGAACTTTTAGGGCTCTCAGAGTTCTGTACTGTTGTTGCTCAAGGAAACCCAATTGGCCTCCTTGACACAGAGGCGTCACAGCTACCTCCATCTGTGTGAAATCGGCAATGAGTTTCGCCCTTCCGTAGTCAGTGAGCGGTCGAATGAGGCAGGCGTGACGAACAAAAAGTTCGATGCATCTGGAGGCTACAGTCTTGCAACTGAAACGATAATCGCAATAGTTAATGCAAAGATCACGTCCTGTCGTGTAAAAGAGTATAAATCAAGGATCTGGAGAAGGTGTTCTCACCATTCGGCAACCACCGCTTGGTTCTTGTAGGGCGCGAGGAACGTACTGACCGATCGCAGTATGAAACCTTGCAGTTCTCGCATGTAAAGCGAACAACCGACTTCGCGACCTAGCGGACTCGCGGCGCTGAAAAATAAAAGACCCCATTAGATTTCGAGCAAACGATGCTTCGTCATTGTTACAGCGAAAATCTGTTAAACGGCTTACTCCTTGAACTCCGGATCGTCGTGCATCGTCAGAATAATACTCTCGATGGCGTCGGCGATCGACGATAGAAGCGGCGCAAGAATATTTTTTGTCAACGAGTCCGTTCCGTCGAGTGCGGCGGCGATAACGGAAGCTCCCTCGGACGGTAAGCTCCCTGCGAGATTCGCCACGACCCTGCTGGTTTGGCTGGAAAGATAGTGCAAGAGATTCGCCAGGGCAACGTTCGACTGCTGTCCGGGCGTTGGAGAGTCAATGACCTGGCTCGCCTCACCGCCGGTGATCAAAGCTTGTTCGCACTTGAGGCAGAAGAGTCGTATGGCTTTACCCACGTTCCGGGCGACCACCGTTGAGAGACCCTCGTCGACGAGGGACACACTTAGCTCACTGAAACAATGTTCTTGGTACCGTTGATTTGTTGGCACGCAACTATACAGAAAACAATTTACTCACCTAGTCACAGTTCGGATCAAGCTGTCGATGTCATCTTGACCGGGAGAAGCGTCTCCCGAAAACATCGTATGCACTGGGTCCAACAGCCGGGAGACCGAGCGCGACAGATAAGCGTTTTCGAAAGGTTGCAGTATATTACGACTGCAAAGTGAAGGCTCCTTTTATCCCGTTCGATCGCGATAACGAAGATTTGCATTTCTTTGTTATTCGCAAAAGGTTACTTACCCCACTGTGTACGTTCCAATAGCTTCCGGTCTTTCCTTGAGGCGCTTCCTCAGGTCCAAGAACACTCGCAGAAATTTCGGATATTCACCCTCAAGAGCTTGCTTCACGAACGATGATCCTGTTGGAAAATTAGCGGTGTAAGACAATTTTAATATTTACGTGATTAGAGTGCATTGTTGGGAAATTAACGATGGCCATGATGGTTAATTTTTTGTAAGAGGTCATTCCCCACATAGTGATCATCTTCTATTGTGTAAATGAGTACTTGTTCCTGATTAACCAGATTGATACCTTCTCAATATTGTCCCAGTGCAATCATGTCCAAACACGTGACTTGACGATTACGTAACAGTGGATTGACAAAAAATGACCAGTCACAAAATCGGAGCCCGTCTGTACACGGAATCTTAAAGGTGTACCTTGTGCACGTTCCAGCAAGACCCGCGAGAGCAGCGTCGTGACTTTATCCCAAAAATTTTCCGATAGAGTCTCGAATCCTTTTGTATGATGCTCCATAAGAATTCTCTCCAGTAGCTCAATCTGCACACATCGCGTGTAGACCGTATCTTGGAAGAGCCGATCGAGATTTTCCCAGAGGCGAATCCTGACGTTGCCCGAAGATCCGGGCGACGGTATCGCCGCTCTGCCTGGTCCAGCCCGTTTCGCGAGGTCCTGACTTGTGGGCAGCGATACGTCCAGCGCATCTTTGGCCACCTTCTCGATTTCCGCGAGAGCACTAGTCTCCGTTGTTTCTATGGCCTTCACCAGCATTCCCAGATTTTCGTACACCTGAACTGCTGTGCTCACCTAATCACACAATTAATATATGGTACAGTAGAATCACGACTATCTGAATTTTGATTATCGCAACCCTCAATTATCCAAACCATGATTCCACAATATTTACTTGCGTCTTATCAGTGGCTTCTAGTCCCCTGTTGAGTGTGTGATTGGCTATTCGCTGTACATTCATCCTGTGAGTTTTAACAGCTTGCTGATCGTCGGCCACTACATCCAAACCACTCAAATCTGTGTCCGACAGGAGCTGCTCTGTTTGAAAACACCCTGTGTAATAAGCTCATCGACGTAATCACCCTCCAGGATTATCATCCCGAAATTACCTAGTTCGTGCAGGCTCTTGGCCGCTTTTATGATATCTGAACTCTGCGTGGAGTTGCCGATCTGCGAGTGCAAATGTTGCGAATGCAACAGATGTTGAACTCTGGCAACTCGCCTTAGGAGGTCCGATGTCTCATGGAGTCTGGCTAGAACCGTGGTCTGTGTCTCTATTCTGTTGAACGGCTCGACGATTTTTGCTCTCAGACGCTCTACGGCGGACAGCAAACTCTGTCGGTATTAAAAAAATTTTGTATGTTATCAATCGACCAATAACGACTGACGGTGCAACAAAAGACTGCTTGCCTGAACGTGCGCTCTCATCACAGCGAGAACTCCTTCGATCTTCTCGACCCATGTTACTTGTGAGAGTAGGTCTTCGTGATTATTCAGAACCTGTTTGTTCAACTCAGCGTCCAACACTGCTAGGGCTGAAAAAATAAAATCTCACTTTATTTACTTATTAGCGAGGCCCATCTGATTTTCATCACAATTCACGTACGAATTATATATAAAAAATCCCGGGACATTCTTACCCTGTCCCAGCTTGTTGAGTTGTTGGGCGACGGACAGAAGCTGAGTGATTTCCGACTGCTTAGTTTCTCCATTCAGAAACAGCTTCAACAAGTCTGGCGACAGAAATCGTAAAAAAAAATTTTTTTTTCAAATAATTTTACCATATCGACGCATTACGATGTAAAGCGTAAGTGGTTACCGTCGTTCTCGATACTCTGAAGATCCAAAATTTCGCTCATAATTACACGGTTATGAGACAAAACGTCACGTCAATAATGCTCAGGTCTGACACTCAACAACGACGACAACAACGTCGTCGTCGTTGAGTGGCCAGCGGTCGCGTTCGCTTCGACGACATGAATCGCGTCTAGTTTCTTTCTCGTCGGAGAGCCCAGGGAAGACGCGAGTGAGCCTAGTCGGTTTATACTGGGAGCAAATACGCGAGTGCAAGCGAGAAAATAATGAAGAGTCGCCAGAGGCGAGGAAAGAGGGAAGGAGACAGATGCAAACAGGAGTCAGACGGAGCGAGTGAGAAAGACTCGCCGTAGCTCGCGTTCGGAGAGTTCGGGGTACGGGTCGGCCAAGAATAGCCAAGAGCACGCGAATCTAGCCGTCGTATAAATCCGATCTAGCGAAGGCGAGAGACCGCTCCCTCCAGCGATTTTCGCGAGGAGAAGAGAACGAAAAAAAAAAAAAAAAAAAAAAGAAAGAAAGAAAAAACGTTGGGGACGTACGCGGGTTCGGTGGGGAAGAGGAGCCTGATTCGCGGGTTGCGTATAGAAGAGATATCGGTCGATATCGATGTCGCGTATATGGGGTCAGCACGGAGGATAAACGTTGGATAGAGGTCCGTAAGTTCGAGAGAGTGCGGCGGAGTTTGTAGTCAGTCGTCGCCCCTCGGCTCCGACACAATTCGTCGTGTGGCGTTTTCTCGGTCGCCGCGTTACGGGGGCGATAATTAACAGTTGCTGACTGCTAATTGGAAGTGACCAACGTATATACGAGCGAGTCTGCACGAGGAGGGCAGGAGGCGCCGGAGCCCAGGGTGGTTACGTGTGCGCCGAGTGGAGTTGGCGGAAGGCGAAACGCTCATCGGCGAGGAGGGAGGGCTAAAAGTTTCGTGCGGCCCGTGTGTTCTTGTCCATCTAGTGGATATATGAAAATCCTCGGGATCTCCCCGGATCACATCGCGGATTCATACTCGTAGATATATATATATATATATATTTTTTTTTTTTTTTTTTTTTTTTCATCGCTACCACCGCCCGTTAAATCGCCAGTAAATACAGTGTGATAAATATACGAGCGACGTATCGTCCGCGGACGAAAGTGGTTACGAGCCGTGACAACAATGTCTCTCGAGACTCGCTCGAGCTCGGCCCTCTTCAAGAGGGCCGAACAGCTCAAACGTTGGGAGCAGTCAGAAACGAACAGGGAGCCGGCCCAGCCCCGGCAAATGGCACGTAAGATCAAGTTCTCGGCCGACTGCGTGTTCCTCGCGGCGTGCGCCGCTGGCGACAAGGAGGAGGTCGTTCGCCTGCTCCAGAAAGGGGCTGACATCAACACCGGGAACGTCGACGGTCTGACGGCTCTTCATCAGGTGAGTCGCTCGACGACGTTCGGAGGGGATGTTTCGCGGGGAAATTACCTCGTTCGCGAGTGTCGCCGAACGTTCAACCACCGTAGGGCCGGCGAACTCTTCGCCGTCGCATCTCTTCGCGTCCTCGATCTACGCTTTTTTTCTCGCTCCTCTTCTTCCCTCTTCTTCCTCTTCTTCTCAGCCGCCCCGGAGATTGTCGTAACGTTCGCCAGCCAAGATGGCCGCTGGTCCCTCCAGCTGTCTAATTTAGGCACCGATATGCCGAATATTCGTCAGATCGCTTTCTGACACCGACGGGCCGCCTCTATGTTCGAATTTCATCTCGCTGAGCGATCGACGCTGCTCGACCGGATTTACGCCGCTCGGTGCCACGAATTTACCGATCCCCCCGCTCATCCACCGCAGGTTGCTTCCTGTGCTTTACTATTGTTTACATGGCCAATGGACATGTCTAGGATCAAGTTCAAGAACTACTGTTTATTCTCGAGACTGTTCTCCCAGTGTTATTCCTCTATTCATTTGTCGTTACTTTCGTCGCTTCACGCTGACGGTTTCACTACCTTGGGTTGTAAATAGAGATTCGTCAGATCAGCGTCGGGCTTGTCTTGCTGAAGCGCCTTAGTTGTCAAAGGAACCTCCATTCAACAATTATTACATAAGTTCACTAGGATTCGTGGAATTTCATAACACGCCTATCTGTGCCAAGAACTTACCGACTTACGTTCGCAGTGCTTTACTATTGTTTACGTGACTGCTGGACACGTCTGCGATTAAATTTTCCAACTATAGTTTATCTTGAGACTTTTCTCTTCCGGTTTCTCTTGCTGATCCTTCATCATTAACTCTGCAGCTTCTCGTTGAGAAATTTGCTTTGAGACATAAATAGAGATTTTCTTTAGGTTTTATTTTTAGATCCCATTTTTTGAGAGATTCTCCATCCAAGAATCATTACATAAGCTGGTACACCGGAATTCAATGAATTGACTTCATCCATAATTTTCATATGCGCTCTTTAATTTTTATTCCACATTTATTGCAGGCTGTTAACATTGGCCTAGTGGAGGCATCTTCATTCGCTGTGCAAAAGTCGACGTTGCTCTCGTGCCAATTGGCAACTGCTTGGAACCCTCTTTTAACGGGCTTGACCACTGTTTGACGTAGGAAACTAAAAAACATGAACACTGATCTCGTTCGCACTATTCCAAATTTGACACTAATGTGTCGTTTAGGAGAGACGAAAATTGGAGCGCCGATACCAGGTCCATCGTAAGATTAGACTAGAACTTGAATAAGATCTTGCACATGTCTTCGAATGCCATGCCACATATCCTGCAGCTCCACAGAGACAGAAGGAGAATCTATAATTAAATATTAAAAAGTCTTTGCAGTTACAGATTCAGTCAATAAAAGCTTTTTTCATAATATAGGGCATATATTATTATAACTTTTGATTTGTGAAGAATTACACCCGAGGCACCAGGATTATGAAGGAGAATAGAGTCGAATAAAAAAAAGACCTACGGTACATCAGCTAATGTCATGCTTTGTATCCTGTAAGAATATTGACAAGTTTTCGCAGTTAACGAGCCAATCATAAGAAACTCGTTTCATGATATGAGGAAAATCTTATTACAATCTTTGATTTGTGAGAAAATATACATACGTTGGCGTACACATGTATACATAATGGGTACCATCGGTAGAGCATCGGCGTACTATTTATAGATTATAGAAGTCACAGGCTCCGGGTTATATGCGTGTCCATCCTCTTTCGTTGGTGTTGTAACAGATGGTTTATTTTTTTGGCTGAAGTCAGCCGAGCGGCGTGACCGAGGAACCTCGCGAATGAGGTAACAGATAATTCTGGGTTGAATGCTTCCTCGCTGCTCGTCGGATAAATGATAATGACGACGATGATTCATTGACGTTTCTGAACTGGACGTGGAGGGAGAAAATGAAAGAAATTGCCAGGCTCGGTGACAAAGCATTCTTTTAACGAGCTCACGATACGAAGTCATTGATGAATTTCCTTTTTTGTTTGTTTCGCACAGGCATGCATAGACGACGATTTGGACATGGTGGAATTCCTTGTGGAGCAAGGCGCGGATATCAATCGCGGTGACAACGAAGGCTGGACACCGTTGCACGCGACTGCCTCCTGTGGTTTTATATCCATCGCAAAGTTAGTGTCTTTAACGAACAATCCGATAAAAAAAACAACAACATTTCGCTGAAGTGATAAAATCGAGATAAATAATAAAATCGACAGTAAAATAATCAGCCTCTCAATTTCAGATACTTGATTGAGCAAGGATGTAATCTCGCAGCGGTAAATAACGACGGTGAACTGGCTCTCGACATCGCCGAGAGCGACGAAATGGAGGACATGCTTCAGCAACATATCAACAAAGCGGGTAACTTCATTTCTCAATCGTTTTACGAATACCATGACGTGGAGAAGATTCACGTTCGATTTGTTGCTACTAATCGTCAGGTATCGACTGCGACCAAGCTAGAAGCGAAGAGGAGCGATCGATGCTAAACGACGCGAGATCCTGGAGATCGGGAGCGCCGGGAAAGGACGCGACGCATCCACGTTCTGGCGCGACCGCGCTCCACGTTGCCGCTGCAAAGGGTTACATCAAAGTTATGAAGTAAACAATATCAGCACGTATTCGCTATTATCCTTCTAACCGATTGAGGCTGTAACTAGGTACTTTTTGCGGATCGAATTGGAATTATGTTAACTTTTCATTATTATTATTATTGATTCTTTTCGAGGCAGAACGATTCGTACCGTTCGGATCATAGTCGGTCGTTATTATCAAAATGTAATTTGAACAAGGTTCGCAAGAAGATACTTAGATATAGTTCTGTTTGAAGGTTTCAGTTTGTGGTCTAGGCAAAATTTCAACTTTTGCCATCACTTTCCAGCATCTTACTGCAGGCACGGTGTGATGTCAACGTACAGGATTACGATGGTTGGACGCCCCTTCACGGGGCCGCACATTGGGGCCAACTCGAGGCTTGCAAGCTCCTCGCCGACAACTATTGCGATATGGACATGAAAAATTTTGCCGTGAGTATCGAAAATTGGCGAAAAAAAGCGTTTTTTTTTTCAATCAGGAAGTCATACTGACTTGGCATCCGACTTTCCGCAGGGCCAAACAGCGTTTGACGTTGCTGACACGGATATTCTCAAGTCCCTCGAGGAGCTCAAAAAGAAGCAACAAATCATGTCGAAGGATCATCCTCAGATCATTAATAAAAAACAGCCGACGATACCAAAGAAACGGTACGTGTTTCTCAATCTCCGAAAGAAAGGAAAAAAAAAAAACCGCCACGGTTCGATGACGATGATCTGTATCCTCGATTAATTTTATTTTCACAGTGTGTCGACAAATAACGACAATGCCATTGTCAGCCAGGAGGGAGACGAAGCGTTCGAGGAAGAAACTCCGAACAAGGTGAAGAAAGTCGAATTAGAGATTCAATCGGACAAGGATGACTCCAGTATCGGAACGAACAGTGACGTGGGTAAGTTGCGAATTTGTCATCGCTCTTTTGCTCGTTTTATATATATAGAGTATTATAGATTGCAAAGTATTCCGATAGATGAGAGAATAAAAAGTCGATTAGTCCTCTCAGAAAATAATAATAATAAAATATTAAAAATAGCTTTGTATGTGTATGCGGAGAAGTAGCCCTTCCGGTTTACATATCACTAGTATAACACTGTGCTATGCATCGTCAGCATAATTCGCGTTTTTCGTGCGCATGCTGCGTGGATAGAGGGTGGAGGTGATACAGATACCGAAGCGAGCGAGGAAGAAGGTGATTCTGAGATTAGCTCAGACTCGCGGGACTCCTCTTGCTCTGAGCGTTCCAATCGTTCCCATCAGTCGAATCAATCCGTTTGTCTAACGGACGACGGTGAGTTTCCCCACGGATGTTTCTGTTTGTTTACTCACCATGTACTACCCCGAAACGCCCCATGTTTCGCGTTTATTCGTCGAACCCGCACGGTCGATACTCGGAGACGATTCTCAGGAGTCAATGTTCTTTCTGCAGAGAAGAAAAATAGAGCGAACAGAGATGAGACGGTGTCTCACGGTCCAGTTTCTCCGATTGAGACGAATAAAGTTCCTAATCAGACACCAATATTGCCGCCAAAACAACAACAACAACAGGCCGAGAACACCGAGGAAGGAACAATTCCATCCTGGCGGCGCTCGGGGTCGTTCCGGAGCAGAATTCAAGATCCGGACACAGCAAATTCGGTTACCGCTGGTAAGATTGAGCTTCTATTGTATCAAGTACATGAAACAAAAAAAAACGAATTCGGAAGTTCACGAATTGCGCTGATACTATTAGTGATTTTTTCATCTTGCGAACGGAACCGTACTTGCTTGGCTAACGATAATTATTTGCAGGAATAGAGGACATGGAAAAAGCAACGGTAAAGTCGCCGGTGATACCGAACAAGGTGAACGTCGAGCCGGAAGTAGTGCTCAGAAGAACTCACAGCTTCGAGACGGACGAAAAGTAAGTGTATGGCGTTCAAGTTCGTTAACACATATGCACACAACGTTATATCATTGTCGTTTACAGTTTTTTTGTGGCTTAATTTTTTATTCATATTTCGTTCGTAACACACAAGCTATTCCAAATCACGCCCGCATTGTTTTTTTCGCTACACTCTAGCAGGAAAATGCTCGAAGCAACTGTAATATTCCGAGAGAGATATATTTATTATGACCCCGAAGATATCTGCGTTATATCGAATTTCATTTCCGGCGAGTCTTTGTCAATACACAATCAAACTTTTTTATTTACTTTTTTTTTTTAACATTATTAATATTTTGGCAATATTAAAAAATATTTTTTGTCCCTTTGCAAATATTACATAAAAATATTTCAGAAACGTTTCGCTGAAATATTTTTTTAATAAATGTGAGCAAAGTGTGGAAGATTGTATGCCCGATCTAAATGGCATATACACACCCCCATAAAATCGAACATTCATGGAAATGTGAAATATTGAATTCGGTTAAATATGAAGTAAAAAATATTCCGCAATATTTTCCATTTTTCAGAGATATTTCAGATGTTGGAATATTTTTATAGAATATTTCAGAGTATTATTTTCAAATGTTTTGTGTAATTTGAAAGATGGAAAATATTTCTGAAATTACTTCAAAGTATTTCCTGCAACATGCGTACGCTCGTGCAGGTATCTTCAGGGTGATTATTTATTCCTGGTTCAAGAATGTATCCCGCCCCGGAATGTTATGGCTTGCTTCGAGCATTCTCTTCTCAGAGTTTGGTAGCCGCAATAAATTACTAAACTATGAGACCCAAAGTTTACCAATTGGCAATTAAATCAATCAGCAGAGAGATCGAATGGGTCTGCGATTTAGTATCTCTGCCGTCCCCAAAAGTGCCATTAAGAATAGACGAAACAGATAAAAGAATTAGATTGTAGCTGTGTGCATGGCATGATGCATGTTGCGCAGGTTCTATGAGCAGTACTTGGCATTGCGAGCTCGAATCAAGGCATCCTCCTGCCCTACACTCCATCGCTGCCACCCAGCTACTCCCACTCACACCAACGCTACGACTACTCGTTCAGCGTCCTTACGCGAAACTCACAGGTATACACGCATGGTTACATTTTTTTGTTGTTTTTTCACGTTGTTTATATCTCTACATAGTAAAGCAATTTTCTTGGAGTGAAATATTTTCCAATAACATAGACAGTTTAATAAATTTAAAAAAAACGTTCCTCGCTTCAAGACAGCTTGTGTATCTCGGCTGATTAAAATTATTTCCATTTACAATCACTCCATAACGGTTTTCTGACAATAAATTTTTTTATGGCCACAGGAGAAAGGAGGTAAAATTGAATCTCGAACTGACGAGAGTACCACAGGGAAGCAATCCAACGTCACCAACTTCGCCGTCGAACAAGCTATCAGCTTCGCTGTCAACGGCCACCACGACGATGTCCACTGCCACGACGACGACCACCACCACGAGTCCCGTGCCGGCAAATCAAATTCGCAGGTACGTGATTGGAAAAAAAATATATATATATCGTTATCATGAAGTCAAGACACGTTTATCGTGAGATAGATAATGGGGAGTCTAGGCATATACGCTCGCTAGAGAATGAATGTTCGATGTGTAAACGTTTCGTGTATCAATAAGCAGTGCTCAGCCGGTGGAGGTAACGTCGGCGATTACGCCAACGAACAATTCAACACCGAGTACCGCGACGCCGACGACGCCCGGCGGGAGCAAGCTCAGTCCAGGAAATATCTTCAAGAATTTCTTCAAGTGCGTAAACCACGTATCGCTCAGCTAGGAGGACAATTTTTCGCAAGGCGTGAAAATCCCTCGTGACGCGTGTTTTCCGCGTGACAATAAACGCATATTCATTATCGTTCTTTCCGTTGGCATCAACACAGCATGGAATCGTTTGCTTTTTTGTGTCATCTTTTTTCTGTCTTTCATCTACACTCATTCAAGTAGCTCGGCGATTTCGCAGAAATTTGTTCACAGCGTCGTGAGACGCCCCGTCACACCCGCCGAGGACGAGGAGCTTTTGTATTATTTTGTGCAGGATCAGGACAGAACGCGTTTCCACGCTCACTGATGCGAGGCAACAGAGTCGGCAATTGCACAGAATCGAACGCCAGTCTATAACCGATTATTTATTTATCACTCGTCTTTCCGTATGATCTCTTTTTAGCTCCCAACTCGCCACCTCTGACGAAAGAAACAGTATTGCAGTAGCGAGCCAGCAGGCTCGATATCGGCGCATTTTTTTACTTTTCGACTATCTTTTTTTTTTCTTAAGACTTTGTGCACAAAAACACTGTGATTGAGTCATGTGCTTAACATCCGTTAGCTTATGATATTTGGCTTTGTTCTACTTTTTTACTCGAGTGGAGCTTGAACCTGTTGTACTAACGAGAATTGTCACCTCCGAGAAAGATATTTTAACGATTATTCAAATATGCGCAGATCGTTTGTTCCACCGGTGAGAGACGAGGAGAGCGAAACCCAGAGGAAAGCCCATGCTAAAAGGGTCCGAGAAACTCGACGATCCACTCAGGGCGTCACGCTGGACGAGATCAAGAGCGCTGAGCAGCTTGTCAAGAAGAAACAGCAGCAGAACAGCGATCCGCCGTCGACGAACGTTACTTCGTCGACTACGACTACCACCAACACACAGGTAGAATCCCATTTGCACAAGACCACAAGCCTAGTGTGTCTACACTCGGAGAATTGGAAAAAAAAAATCAAACTCGAACGCGACATTCGTGACACTGCGTCCGAACTACCGAAAAGTAACTGCGACTCAATCGGCCAGCAAACCGATGCGAATGCGTTACAAATAGATCGCGACAACGGTATCGACATTTCGCGCTTGAGACACAACGGATCCAGGAACGACGAGGCGCTCGTTCAGCTCGAATCTGTTTACAATTCTAGAGGACTCAGCGTCGCTGAATCCTCTAGCGATCGTCGCCGAAAGGTAGACGTCCCGATGGAGCTTTCGCCGAGAGATACTAATTTAGATTTTAGAATAAATATATTTGTCGGAATTATCGTCGCTTTCGCTATCCCTCACGTCATGTTTGCGAGTCACTGAAAAAAGCGATCTCTGACGCTACACTGATGTCATAGTATTCTTTGTTTTTTTTTTTGTAAAAAATATATACATATATATTTTCGTCGTACGTAGGTGAATGCCGAAGCACATTTACCACGCCTGCGATTTAGCGATTCTACATGGCCGAACACTGTTCAGTATCGCTTCTATATTTCTTTTTTCTTTTGTTTAATGGTAAGTTGCTCTACGATACGAGATGTACAAAACAAAGTTTTGACAGAGTTTAAAAAATACATAAAGAATCTAACGTTTTTTTTTTTTTTTCAATTTTTTTTATTCAACTCTCTCAATGATCCAGTATAAATATCCTCGTAATAATAGAGACATTGGTTTATTGGGTTTTGTGTTCGTCCATGTTATATTTTTGTTAATTACCGACGTAACGTGAGGAGTAGCGATAGATCGGTTGTTGCGAATTTAGCAATTCCCATGAAAGGGTATACGGATACATGCTCGTTTGTCAATAGAGATTGAAGTTATTGGTTGAAGGGTGTTTACGTGACATTTAACTGTCGTAACGAATCATAGCTCCGCTTTGGTAAGAGGCATACAACGTCAAGTCGAACGATTTAATATCCTGACCCTTTTAAATCAAGCTCCTAGATGAAATCCGTGATATTTTCCATGAGATTTTTTTTCAGACTTGTATCGGCTGTCGTTTGTACTTGCATTATATAATACTAGAACATCGTGAACTTTCACCTTGACCTAGGCGGGTTTTCGATCGTTCAACTTGACGTGGAATGCCTCATATGCATTCCCGATTAACATGTCAGTCTCGGTTCGCTTTACGACAGTGGTTTTCATGTGGTCGCACGACGAAACGTAGATATTTCGCGATGACTTAAGAAAATCGGCGGCGTTGTGCATTCCACTCTCGTAACTGTCGATCCAGGCTTAAAACGCGACAAATTCATTTTAACTTTATTTATTTATTTATTTATTTATTTTTTCCTAACAACCCAGCCCGCAGCTTCTCTCGGCCAAACAGCCTCGATCACAGCTACGATAACAACAGCTACTCCTACAACCGTGACAGCAAACAAACCCCCCGAGGAAACTAACTTGCCTGAAAGACGGCCCTCTTGGCGGCTCAGGGTAGATAACGGAAGCAAGGTCTGTGGCTCATCTCAACTTGAAGTAAACAGAATTAGGAATCGTCGAAACGATAATTGGTGCACGTGGGTAATGGATTTGATTGGCTGGTACAGCGAGTAGACGAATGGACGGTAATTCTGGAGAATCGTTAACGTTTCTCGTCGATTATCTCGTCGAGGGAATTTTATTACTACCGTGAAAAAAAAAAACAGTATTGTCGTCTACACGCTGTACGTACATTGTATATTCTTCGTCACCGCCTAGTTTGTAATCGTCGGTATGGTGAAGTTTGTGCATGAACTTAGTTCGTAGAGGAGTGTAATTAGTAATTAGCATATGTAGTTGTCTTTGCTTTTGTGGTGTTGTATTATACTTTTTATTTGAACGATAATGTAGATAAATCGTACACGTAAATCTTGAATAAAAGGGGAAAGCTGGTGTATAAATGCACAGGTATGTTAGGATGAAAAAAAAATTAAGCTATCGATGCATGTATAGCCGCTATGGATTATCTTTACAATATATTCCATGATAATATCACAATTAAATTTTTTTTTTTATTAACTCTCGAGGAAGGTATCATCGAAAGTAATGGGATGTACACTTAATAGCTGTGAAATACCAGCATACTAGTTTCGTAATCTATTTACCTTATGTTTATATATCACGTTAACATACGCATGCCCCGACGGTGGTAAACGATAATTATTCCTCTGTTGTACATTATTGCGGAAAATCGATTGTGACGTTATTTTCTATCTGCACGACTATCGCCCTTTGTCGATTGATTTTTTATCTTTTTTACCATCCATTGTACACGACTACAGTTGTATACTATTAAATGATGTATGCATCGTCCGTAGATTTTCGTTACTTTGCACCGATTACAGACAGAAATTTTCATCCTTGCAACTTCGTTAAAATAATTACATTCTTTGCGTACAACACTGACGGAAAATCGCTCATTATTGACCGATCATCATTGTTAATCTGCGTCCATACTCTGATGCGTAATGGTCACCGTCGAGTGTAACGATTTTTTGTCACAATAAATGTAGTTATTTTTACAATGTTGAAAAAAAACGTATCGTATGCTTCACGGCAGCGAGCGAATTTTCACCTCGTGCGAGTTCTACTCTTGCTTTGTTCGGGAAGTAAACATCGCTCTCGGTGAGAATTCCACACTTTGCTTCCTTGTAGCATAATATACTAATTCTGGAGTGGCGGTGAAGATATTTGATTCTAAATTCCCGTTGATCAGTTTCAGCTGGAGGATGCCAATAACAGATCATCCGACACGACTACCGCGTACATCAGGCGACCGTCAGGTGGGACAGGGATACCGCGGCCGAGTTCAGCACCGGTAGACACTATTGCGGCAAGTACCGCTGATACGACGGTGACTTTACCTCTCAGACGACCTTTGAAACCACCAGAGGATAAAGGTACGTCCTCTTATCGTTATCCGCCGGAATAAATTAACGCATTTTTATTGAAATAGATTCTTTGTAGCCGTGATTGAATAATGAACACATTCGACAAAAATAGACGTGAAAGTAATTTAATATGTTTATCGCACGTCTATCGCACAACGTGCCAAAATCGGCGATTTTGTATGAAATATAGTAAAGCGTTTTGACAAAATGCAGTATCAAGGATGGATGAATAAAAAAAATTAATCGGTTGCAGAACAAGACAAGGAGAACGACAGTAGAAATGCCCAGGCCACTCAGGCTGTTATACAGAGGAGGCGACGACCCAAAAGAAGATCCACCGGAGTCGTTCACGTCGATATGGATGTGAGTATATCGGTATCCTGGCACGAATATCTCTGGCTGCTGTCGAACTTTTTTCGACACCGTTGCGTGAAAATTCGGAGAATCTCCGTCACTGACCCAACGGTCTTACTTATACGCGCCAATACGTTTTAAAAGCGTGGCCGACTCACAAAGGCTTTGGCGTAGGTGGTACAAATCACTATTTCGCACGAAGTTCGCGTCAATATCTATTAATAATAGCTGGGCGTTCCATTTCACGCGAGCCAGTAGAATATCGTGGATATCGAATAAACTTTTCGATATAATTTATCTTATTAAAATCATCCTGACAATAGTTATTTTTATTAGTTAATTCGATGCAATATTATTCGAGCTGACTCCCATCGAAGAATTATATATTTTTTTCTGCAGGAAATCGATCCGGACAAGCAGGACATCTCGGCTGGCGGTGATTGCGAAGAAACTAAGGTCAATCACAGCGAGGTGCGTTTTACACTATTTCTTTCGACACCGAGAGGGAATGCTTATTTAGCGTTTTGCGAACGAGGCCAAGGTGGCCCGGCAGCCGTCGCTGCTCTCGCTGGCTTATTGCACGTACACGAGTTATTTTCGAGAGGAAAAACGCTGCGTTTCGCGTGAGAAGTAACGTCCTAAAAAAAACTGCGTGAATTTTACGTTTGGTAACGGCGCGCAAAGCAGTGTCACCGCCCCTAATAACTCTCCAATATATTGCCAAGTATAATGGTTCGACTCGAGCCGAGCCGGCGGGTATTGGCAGACTCGGAGTCTCCCGCACGGCACCGGCCCGTACAACAACCAACGATAATCACTGCATTAAATTTAATCTATTTTACACCTTACCGGCGGTCGGACGTTATTTCTGGGACAGCTTTGGTCGAAGATTAACCTCTATTCTTGCATACCCCCGGACAAAAATAGTCTGTAATCTGCGCGTTCGGAAGAGTCTCCCATCTCCTCCGAAAATATGCGCGGAGAAACCCGGTTTGCAACGCGGAATCCATATTGTTCCTCGAAAACGGCTCGGCGGGAGTCAACAATTTTCCTCAGAGCAATTTCTTGCGTCGTCGGGTTTTCGGCCGAGCCCGACTGGAAAACGATCGCCGTGGCTTCCATCTCGCGTGTCTCTCCGTTGTATACATTAATAGTCTATACTTAGGTGCTCCCTACTAGTTTTGATATTTAAAGACCGCTCTACCCGCTCAATGTTTTAAATATAATTGAGGCCTGCAGACGCGCTGCCCTCGCGATTTATGAACTCAAAGGATTTTATCGAGAACAATGACCCTCTGGGATTTTTATTGAAAGAAAAATAACGACCTACGCCGGTTGGGATTAAATAGCCCTGGTCACGATCTTAAAAATCTAGAGCAGTGCATTGCCAACTAATTGTGCGCAGGGAGCGGACTGGATCGCGAATACTGCGTTACGTCTGGCCCGACGGACAGGAATGAAAAAGGTCCACGAGGGACCGGCGACGAAAACGAGGCAAAAAAAAAAAAAAAACGTGTTCATGAACGCGTACTCTGAGTTTGTGGATCTATAAATAATAGGTCGACATTTGCAGGGCCGCGATCGTTTGACATTTGCCACGGGTACGAGAGCGGTGCAGCCCTTGCTTTATTGTCCGGCTAAACTAGTCCAGAGCTCACCGGAGACAAAATTCGATTAATAACGCAAAAATCGGACGATTTATATGGCGCGTAGCAATGTAACAGAAAAACCGGAGCTGACTCAGCCCGATCGCCGGATAAACATTTTAGGCAACTGCGCCATAACCGGTAACCGAATCATGAAAGCACTCAGCGACACCACAAATCAATGCTTAATTTTGACTATAGAATTGTCAGTGTAAATCGGCTTCGTTGCTATTTCGATCGATGGCTTGTCCGCTAGATTTTGTAGTCAATCAGTTAGAAGCCTCTGTACGACGAAAGCCAGGAACTTCGAAGTCATCGAGGAGATGCGAGCACCGTCGAAGCTCACGACTCGGGAGAATCGTCAGTTTGGGGCTCCGCGTGCGAGATTTATTAATAGACACCATCCACGAAGTTACGGACAGGTTGAACTGGCTGATGACTATGTAGTTTTCCTAGGCGGTTCTCTCTCCGTCAGTCAAACACTTGCTGTCAGTGGATCAAGACGACGCTCGATCAGTGGATCCGGTGGACCCTCTCCAACTCGTCACCCGTTCAACAATTAATCTTCGTTCGATCCGGATCCATAAATAACGCCAGTAATGGGCCGATACTGGCATTGAATGGGAGAACGTCGGAGAGGGGATGCTAAAAGATTCTGCGACCACCGGAAATCTCGTCAGTGAAACGGATTACTGTGTCAAAGCTCGAGAATCAATTTTTGATTCGGTCGATTTTTTCTTCCGCGACGAAAGGCCATGTCGTCGTACAGAAAGAGAACTCAGGCGAAGCCGACGACGGCCGCGGGTCTGAGGGCCCAAGCCTCGGCGAACGGCAGTTCGATATTCGGTAATCGGCCGAGAAGTATCGCGGGTCTGTTCAGTGCCAATCAGACCAGTTATTCCAGCCTACTCGGTATGAGTCCCACGAATTCGACTTACACGCCCTCGATACTCAACAAATCGAACAAGAGCACAGGATCGTTCCTGAAAAACTCTTACTCGAATTCGGTCAACAACTTGAACTACCAGAATCCTTACACCACGTACGGTGGAACGACTTCCGGTTACGGTGGTCTCACGTTACCGGCTGCCCACTCGTCTGTCGGCTCTCTCAACCTCACTGCGCCGTCCACCAGTTACAATTATCATAATCACAGTGCCAATAGTTATAACGGAAATAATCGGCTGCTCGCCCAGAGAACCGATAGCTTCAACAGGACGAAGACGAAACCGTCCTCGACTTTCGGATCGAGGAGCACTAGTCTCCAGAGCTTAGCTGGCTCTGAAGGATACATTGTAAGGGATCGATTGCAGATATCTCGACCACCAAATATACAATGGGGCTGGGCAAAGTACTAAAAAATTCTTCAAGTACAAAGTACGGAATACTTTTTGTACTTGAAATATCAGGTATTTTTTATTGTACTTGAAGTATTCCTCGAGTACTTTCTGCCATGAGGTTCGTGGCGTTACGCCTTGTAGAGGCTCCAAAAAAATATTCAAAGTCATTTTCACGTGACTTACAAATCTGCAATGTGAATAATTTTTCTTGTCGCATTTTTTTGAAAATAACAACGAAATTAATTGTCATTAAAATTGTATTTATTGAAAAGTTTTGATGAGTATTCATCAATAGAAACATTGTAATCACGCCATTCATCGAGTGTATACTCAAAAAGTACTTGTACTTGTTACTCGAAGTACTGAAAAGTACTTCGGTTCAGCAAGTACGTACATGTCGTACCAAACAAGCACCCGGTACTCCATGTATCGCCCAGCTCTGATATAAAATATGCTTTTGTCCAAACGCCGCACCACTGTTGCTAATTTTGTGATTTTTATTATCTGTTTCAAACGCCAGAGCGGTAACGAAAGGTCCGGACGGTCGAGCAGACTCGGGTCCGTGACTTCCGTGTCGTCAGAGGCACCAGCAGCACCCTCAAGGACCAAGTCGGTAACCTCGGAGAATGGAGAACTCGACTACAAGAAACTATGGGAAGAATCGCAAGCCGAGAACGAGAGACTCAAGGACAAGCTTCGCCGGTCAGACGAACAACTAAAGGAGGCTCGCAGCCTCCTGGACAAGGCCCAGGTGGCGCAGAACAAATCTTCCCTCTCCGAAGCGGAGAAACGGGAAAGGAGGGCCATGGAACGGAAGCTCTCCGAGATGGAGGAGGAACTCAAGGTAACCGAGTCCTTACCCACTTCCGTGTTGCATTAATTGTTTTTCTTTCTTTTTTTTTTTGCACTATGAGTGAAGAGGGAATGCAAATCTGCGTGGTGGTAGGTTCTTTCGTCTGTTTTCGATCCTTTCACACGGTCGAATTATATTGAAGAAAAAAAAAAAAATTGTGCACAAATCGTAATAAGTTCTCCTTCAATCGCCACGAATCGGACCTCGATGCTACTCCGAGAGCTTGTGTCTAGCTCTGCGCTATTGACGTTATGCGTAATTATGCGAAACGGCAGATAGCGATCGTCCATGTCGCTCAGTAAATTTTTTTAAATTCTATCTATCGTCCATGTTATTAGTTAGGTTGCACGCTCAAGTTTTTTTGGAATTATGTTTTGACTGTTGCAATTGAGTGCAGGAACGGTGCTAGATTTTTTTTTCTTTTTTTTTATTATCATCGATCGTTTCTACCGGACGGGGCCGGGCTTCGACGCACTGCTTTTTCTTTATTTTTTATTCTTTTTCATTCATTCACCATTTCTTTTTTTTTTTTTTTGTCGCCTCTACTATTATCGAACATTCTCCGTGTATCTTTATTATGTTGTATATTATTATTTCGTTACACATTTTATCACGGACCTCTTATTATTTCTGTACAACATTTATATCGACGCAGCAAAGTAGAACTTATCGTTTTACTCACTCTATTTCTTTGTCCGTCTGTATCTTTTTCTGTTTATTCATATTTTTGGGTTTTTTCTCGTTTTTTCATTTATTTATTTTTTTTTTGGGACTTTCGATGGAAGGTGAGAGGGTTTTGGGCTAACCGTTTCACTGTTTACAGCAATTGCAAAAGCTCAAAGCTGAAAATGAGCGATTGAAAGCTGAAAATCGGGCACTTACCCGCGTCGTATCCAAACTCACCAATACTACTAAATAGGTAAAGGATATAATGACAGCATCTGCGTTTAACAAATGTACATTTTTACGATACATAAAACATTAATCAATTCGTCAATGACGAATTATTCGTTTCTCTTAATTTTTTAACTTTTCGAATTGCCGTATTAAAAAAATTATAAAACGATATTTTCGCTACACTCACGTTTTCTTTTTGTCACACAAACTAAACTCCGCAGATCGTTGAAATTCGTTTTACATTTTTTTTCTCTTTTTTTTCTTACTTTATATGCTCGCCTCGTCGAGACGATATTTTGTCGCTGCTGAAATTAGAAAAATACAACGCGATTCGATGATGCCATTTGATCGTCGTGTTAGATTTATATACGTGTACATGATAAATACCGTTGGCAAACTGAAACCACGGTTGATTATCGACAACGCTCTACTGGAAAAAAAAACCCTTGAGCGTCTTGCGTAGCAGCATGTGAATCAATTACCTTGATTTTGATACCTTGCCAAAGATGCTCCGTCGTACATCTCGACAGCATGTCATCTCTCACTCCTTCACCGAACTGTCGAACATACGAAGAATATTCTATACATTTTTTGGTCTTCTTTTTGCTATGGTTTTCCTTTGGTCCCTCTGAATTTAGCCCTCGAATACGATAGACCCTTCTTTGGAGTGAAAAAAAATTGCGGAGTTACTAATCTTTCTCACTAGTCAACCTTAACAGTTATTAATAAGGCTCTCACATTTTTTTATTACTACAGCCTCGTCATATCGCATGCGTGTGCCGTTTAGTCTTCACGTACTTCTTCTTTGGCATGGCATTTCCACTTAGCCGAAGCTCTTGTATGCGTGTGTGTTTTTTTACCGAACGATTTACCCAGTGTCAGCTCCTCGTCAACATAAAACCCGAAGTTTCTGTAAGCGACGAGCAGTGAGAATGTATAGTTATTAAAGTAGTACTTGCGGACCCTTCGTGGTTGGACAAAAATTTGCCATTTTTCTTCAATTATTATTATGCAAAATCAATCTTTTTAGAAGTTTCCGTATGCTTGATTATTTCAGATTCTATTCCGTTCAGAAGTGTTTGCAATTCTCCTTTGATTCTCTCTGAACTCAACTCAGGTCGGACTGACCGCAAGTTCTACCTTAATCTCTCACGTCTCTTGATGTCCCCCTCTCCTAAACTTTTTTTTCATCACTTGTCCATGAATACCGAAGCATTTAATTATCTTGTCATTAGTACCACCTCGTTACGACGTAACCGAAAATCGTCATCGAACCAATGCTTCGCGATAGATCCCAAAAAAAAAAAAAAAAAATTCTTCTCTCTTCTAGGTCATGGAACAATTGAAGTGCGAAAATCAGAGGCTAAAGGACGAGAACGGCGCCTTGATAAGAGTTATCAGCAAGCTCTCCAAATAACTTCGAAACGAACGAAACCAGCGAGTTTACATTTACTGTTTTCTCTACGTTGTATTATTACAATATTGTGAATTATTCTAACTGTAAACCATTATCATTACTATGTTGACCATATTTCTATATTACAGATGGATTGATCTTTGTGTTAGTTATTTAATTTATTGCTGCGGATTCAGTTACTCTTGTGGCTGTGCCAAATGCGAATGATAGATGACGCTTTTTTTTCTGTTTTACATTATTTTTTTTTTTTTTTAATCGCGATTACTTAACTTCAAAAAAGGCCTAGTATTTCGGCCACGCATCTCGATCGGAGACATTCGTGCAATCTTCGGCACTTTGTAGGAGGTCAATATTTCAAAGTCTGATCAAACGCTTTACCGAAAGTTAGATATTTTATAGAGAGAACAATTCGTCGAGTCTGAAGCTTCGCATCATACGCGATTGTCACAAAAAAATACGAACGATATAGAACGGACGTCAAGAATTTCGTAGGACTCGATTGTAGTTATGTAGATGACGTTTAATTTTTTTTTTTTCTCTTAATTTGCACTCTCGCAAATCGGCAAGGCTTCTCACTCTGTCGTAAGCGCTGCCCGACAACTCGTTTTAATCGTGCGAATAAATAATTCATATTACCATTATATCACATTTCTAAAGGTACGTCGTTGTTGCGTAATATTGGCATATGACATATTGTGATCTTTTATAAGACATTTATAGTTAGAGAATTGACTATAAGCCGGAAAAATATATAATGTACATTTTTAACAATATATACTATATTTAACGATTAAAAACGATAAAACAAAAATTAGAGCAACGCGAGATTTTTCGCTCGAAGAGCGTTAATATCCGCGTTGCTCAAGTGGCCTTTGCGAGAAGACTGCAATTCGTAAACTCATCATCATCAACGCCATAATCCAGGGCTCAGCATGCAAAGAATCGAAAAAAAAAAAAAATTATGTACACGAGACAATATGCATTTTTTTCTGGGCTGCGTCTCACTTGCGCTGAATCCAATGCTTTGGAGCCAAACATTTCAAAACGACGATTTTTCGAAAGATTTTTTTTAGTGAATCAAGCATTTGTTCTTTCTTTACAGTCCGTTCGGTGTATACCTCGTCGAGTTATGGCTCTAATGTTAAGAATGATAAAAGAGATCCACGAAAGTACAATAATTCTGGACTGTCCATCGATGTTAGATGTAAAACGTAATTGATTTGTTGCCGCAAGCGAGAGTGATTTAGCGGCGCATAATTGACGAAGTATACAGATTAACGAGTATTCAGTGACGTTGTAAACTTTTGTAAAAAAAAAAAAAAAACGAACAAACAAACAAAAAGAATGAAGTCGGCATAGTTGTTTCATAACGGATTTACAGAAAAATAACACGATTTAGAAATAACCGATTAGCTGATAGGGACTTCCATTATATTGTATAAATAGTGATATCCATGTGCTTATTGTATTATATAGCTATCGAAGTGTTCAAGTGAAACTTTTGGCGCATATACGATATCCGTTACTGTACAGCTGTTATAAGAATTTATCGACGATTAATGTGTCACGCCGGTCGATCTTTATTAAAAAAAAGGCCACGTAATTTATTTACAAGGATATTATCATTTAGCGTTAGGATCGCGAGTGGAGATAATGCGAAGCCGGGTAGTTGAACGAACGGCGACGAAAAATTTGTAGATAGGCTGCATCAGAGCGAGGGAGAGAGAGCCACGTGGTAAAATACACGTTGTTGTAGAAGGTAGCGTGATTGATTTTATGTAGTATTGTAATATCAGCGTTAACGTATTTATTTTAAAGTTACTCTCGTGCAAAGTATAGTTCGGGAGGAGAGTTGTTAGCAAGATGTATCCAAACTGTGTATCACCGTGCTTAATTGTCGAATATGTATTGTTAGAAATTCACGACCGATTTGATATAGATTGGCATCCGTTCACGAGCGGACGTCTCTCGCCAAATTGCCTAACTCTTGTCACTACCGCGTACGAGATAGGAGATCGCTAGTGCCAATCGGACTAATAATCGTGTACGACGATGTTGTTTTTCGACGATGTCAACTTCTTATTTCATCCGCAATTCACCGATCGAGTTTACGACGGTAAGAGACACATCGTCGTCACACGAAAACTATATCGCGAATAAGATCAATGATCGTTACGCAGGCGGGGACTGAAAAAAAACCTCTAGTCTCCGAATTTCATTGTACCACAGTTATTTATTTCCTACTTGATTTTGTACTTTGTGACTATAATCATATTGAAACAAACACAAAACCAACGATGCGAACTCAGAACTTGGAAATGTGTTTTATATTTCTGATGTTTTTAACTTTGACATTATTTAAATATATAATGAAAAAAAAATTTATAAGTTAACAATGTTCTCGGCAGTGTCCTTTTGCAACTCTATTTTAATAACTTGGCCATTATAGTAGCAACTTTGGCCATGTTGGCACGTTGTTCCGTACTCCTAGCTACTTCCCCTAACAGAGCCCTGATGACTTTCGTCTTTCCGGCTTTGTACTGTTTCACCGCTTTCTCATTTCGATCGATAACTGCTTGGCATAATTCCGTCAACTGCGACTCGTCGTCTATCAGCGCCCAATTTTTTTCCTCGACGATCTAAACATGATAAATCACAATTTTCGTGTGTGCGATAGACTACTGAGTCGTCTTTTGACGTTTTCTTACCTTGGTGGGCATTTGTTCGGGATCTGTAATCAACTGTGCAAGGATCTTCTTAGCGGTAGTAAGATTTATAGTTTTTGACTCCAAAAGATCCACCAAATCGCCGATGTGTCTCGCTGTTATTACGCTGAAAATTATCAGTTTTTACAATGTTAATTTAAACCAGAGCTGGGCAGTACTTGACATATTGTCGGTTTGCACCTGTTTAGTACCTTCAAGTACGTAGTTGGAGTATGAAAGTACGTCTTAAGATTTCAAGTATTTTTTTATGGCAGGATTTTTTGGTACTTTACGAAGCTCCGGTCCCAACTTACCAACGTTCCAATCGAATTTCATCACTGTTGACAAGTGTCATCAGTTCCATAATGAGAATATTGGCAACGAGCATACCCTTTCGCTTCGGATTCTCTCTCATCACGTCGTTGAACAATCGTAGCAAAACATCCTCGTTCTAAAAAAATTTACAAACCAGTTTAATCTTCTGGTGTAAATATTGCCGCGACGGTGCTTTTGAATTAGCGCCGAGCAAAACTCACGGCTATGATGATTGATGCTTGAGTTGCAAGTCCGAAGTTATCGCGTAGCTTCACGCGGGTCTCTTCTGGTAGCTCGGGTAACGATGATCTCAGAGATTCCACGTTCACCAAATTATCGGAATTCTCCTGGTCGTTACTCATGAAGAGATGTAGCGGCGGCAAATTCGGCTCCGGCATAAAGCGGTAGTCCTGCTTGTCTTCCTTGTCTCTCATCGAGACGGTTCTGCAATTTTCAGAGTCCCAGGAAAGTGTCTCGTTGACGATACAACCACCGCTCTCTATCGTCTCTATCTGTCTCTCGATTTCGTACTTCACGGCAGCCGCGACACCACGGACACTACCGATATTCTTAACTTCTGTCCTCACACCGAGAGATTCGCCCGGTCGGTTCACCGAGATGTTCGCGTCGATCCTGAGAGCGCCCTCTGCAAATCAATGAACCCTTCTGTGACTGTGCTTTAAAACGCAACGAAACATTTCTTCCCGACTGAACGAGCTTACCTTCCATTTTACACGAACAGGTATCGAGCCTTTGCAAAATTATCGCAAGCTCTTTGACTAAAGCTGCTGCCTCTTCGCCGTCTGCAAGATCTGGCTCGAACACGAGCTCCATCAAAGGCACACCGGCTCGATTTAAATCAATCAAGCTTCTGCAATTTAACAATAATATTTTTGCCAAATAAAATTACTATACATTGGTAAAAAAAATTGTGTTTGGAATTTCAGAAATAGTTTATGTCAAAAAGCTTTCAATATCGTTGGTTAATTTTCAGACATTTTTTGTAGGGTACCAGTACATTAAATTCCATACGAGTGTTTTAACAATGTCTATATTAAGTTGGCTGGCATACTTATCAATCTCACGATCGTGCAAACTTCTGCCACTGTCTTGCTCCAACTGGATCTGCTTTATCCTTGACGATTTCACATACGGATCCTTGTGCATACCTGGCGTGAACACATTGAATGTCATGCGACCGTCGATAGCAAGAGGTTGTCGCTGCTGGGTAATTTGATAGCCTGCCTGACCAAGGAAATCGTTAGGGCTCTGCCGACACTTCCCATCTTGATCGTTTCTCACGATTACTCACAGGCAAGTCGGCATAGAAATAATGTTTTCTATCGAACAGAGATACACGGTTCAGACGACAATTGAGTGCCAGGGCCGTGAGCACACCAGCTTCGACACATCGCCTGTTCAAGACCTACAGAAAGTAAAGCGTACATAAAAAAACAAAATTATTGCTAAGTTTCGTGTGTCCGTTACCGGCAGAGTTCCCGGTGTTGCACAGTCGAAAAACGATACACACGAGTTCACGGGCACAGTAAAATCCGTGCTAGCTCCGGAAAATAATTTCGAGCTCGAATTTATCTGGGCATGGATCTCGAGTCCTACGACGGAATTCCATTTTTTCCTGTGAACAATAATTAAACGTGTTAAACGTTTATAGGTGTAGAAATCGTTTTTTTTTTCATTCTTACCGAGGCTCCTGTTTAGGTTTTGGTTTTGTTTGCGTACCGAATGTTCGCAAAACTTTGAGGGATCTTGCGATTTTAGTGCTGGATCCATTAATTCTTAAATTCGACATAGTCCCCATTAATTTATCAGTCTCGAGACTGATAAATTTTGAGTGGGTTTCAGCAAGAGCCTCCGTCAATTGTGAGTAGACAAAGCAGAAGCAGCGAGCATACCGGCAACTACATGTGTTTTCAGCTGCGCATGTGCACATGACGAGAGGCTCAGCAGGCGACATCACAGTAGCGGGAGGGATCCGAACGTATACAAGCATTTTTTTACCGAGCTTCTACCCAAACTCCTGAACTAGCTCTACCTTATCTACCGAGTAAAATTGGTTTTGCCGAAATTAAATTTTAGTCACTTGGTCATTTGGGTGAATTTAATGATTGAACCTCTAAATCAATATTCTCAGTTTTCTTTTTTAATCAAGTATGTGTAAAATACGAACTATAAAAAAAATTCAATTACAGTACAAAGTAGAGAAGTAAATAGGGTAGACCGACAAGTCAATTAACTGTGTCGCTAAACACATTGACATCAAAGGGTTTCAGTAAATAAGAAAACATGCTACGTCTCCAACACAGGCCTTTTTTTTTAAAGAATATTCTTTAACTTATATCTTTTCTATTTCGTCCCCGAACTAATACATTTCACTACTTATCTCTCCGTTCTTGATTATCTTCCATATACGTTACTATTTACCAAGTATATTGTTACATTATTTCCACTCCAAGAAGGCTTCAAAATGTTTGTATGGTTGTAAATGTTAATTTCAATGTTTTAGTACTAAAAAGAAAAAATATTTAAATTGAAGTTGCAAGTGCTCTGTATACTTGTAAGAGTTTGTGCATCCTTGTACAGATATCTTAATATCGCTTGGAATATAAACCGGCGATTGTCTGGATTGAAGTGAGGGGTAGGCAGAGTACAATGTGCGGACAGGATATTGTTCCGCTCAAAGAATTTTAGAGTTCGACTGAAATCCATACTTTGGAATGCTGTCTAACATAGTCATCCAAGTCGAGCACAGTCTCAGGTAATCTTACATTCACACGAAACGTAGAAATTAGCCGTCCTACAACCATTCCCTTATTTTCCTTGTTTAGTTAGGTTTATCTCAGAACAACAGAAAAACTGTTACATTTATTCCTTAAGTTTGATATACACGTCGTTTTTTTTAATATGGACGTCAAACAATTTGTAAATGGGAAACGTTTTAAGGACACCATTTAATTTTTTTTTTTTTTCATTACTTTCCAAACACACCTTCTCATTGCAATCTCAAAAGGAATTCAACTTATACCTTCCACATAAATAAGTCTATGCGTCACGAGAGACCCTATAAGGTGCAAAAATTGACTCACACAAAAGTTGAATTAAATGTAAAAATCACAACTATTATTGTTTCGAACCATCGTGAAGAATGATCAACGCTGTGACCATGCTGGGACAACTTTGTCACCACGGCTCTATTTCGATTGTATCTACTAACATAATGGTAGATACTAATGCCTTACAACATGGTTACGTTGATACATACACACTGATTCTGTTTAGTATATATCTTCAATATGTGCCCTGCATAAGCTTACACCAATCGATTATTCACACGAAAGACTTGGTACTTTGTAGTTACAATCAGTAATTGGTAAATGAACGCTGACACTCCAACGGTATTTATCAAAATCTTGTACATTGAAACAAATGTCCTACTAGTCTTTCATTCGGAACACTGTGCCCGTTCTCCCATCGAAGGAACTCATCGTATGCATGTATTACAACAGCATACAACAGCTGTACAAACTATGTATTAGCATACACTAAAAAAAATCGTGTATAATTTAAAGTGCTGGCACTGGAAGTTTTTATGCATAAACTTGTATATTACATTTCGTGTGTTTTAATTTTACTGTATGTCCACCTTTGAATCCAATATGTTCACCTGAATTTCACTGTAAAAGTCCATTCATTATCGTCGCAATTGTACGTTAAATTAGAATGTATCACTTTTTGCATAAAATCTTCCAACAAGGTGCATTAAATGTACAATTTTCTTTACAGTTTTGCCTGTATCGACTTCTGATATTAAACTGTCATAATTTACATTTGTTTTTTTAAATTTGTTCATTATCAAAGCTACATTAAGAGTTAGGAATCCGATAAATTGTTTTGATCAATTGGGTGAAACAAATGCATTGTACCGCGACGTGCGCTTTGTGAAATCGCGCAATCACCCTCTGCCAATTTGATCGTAACGGTGCGTCGGAGAATGCCTCCGATACAATTTTTTATTTCGCTGATATATTGAATCGTAAATTATAGTCTTCAACTCGGCGTAACTTTTTGTACTTTGTACAATCACTCGATTGTCAAAAGGCTAATCTATTACGCAAAGATGTAAAAAAAAAAAAATAATCAAGTCATCGCGACTGTGGGTTTATCGATGGAGCAACAGGAGAATGCCAATCGGTGCTGATACGTATTTGACGATTGAATTGCAGCCGACTCTGCGCAAGAATGGACCCTGCTCTTATAATTGCCTGATGGCTCTCGGAGGTGGATATTGCAGAGCGCGGCGTTACCGATGGAGTCAAACTGTGTCAGTGAACTCTTGGATCGTATGTCCCGAGTCCGACGACTAAGACGAGGCTTCCTTGGCTTTCATGAAGTAGGTGAGCATATCGATGGGCAATGGAAAGACGATCGTGGAATTCTTCTCGGCCGAAATGGTATTCAGAGTCTGAAATTTTTTTAGTACACCAAAATTATGTCGATCGATACGTTTTTCATATACAATTTTATTTGGAATTTGCTTTTGATTTCTTAAAATTCTGACCTGCAGGTAACGCAGCTGCAGGGCAGCGGGCGAGTCTCCAATAACTTCGGACGCCTCCCTCAGCGCTCGGCTGGCCTTCTGTTCACCCTCTGCAGCAATGACCTTATAGAAAGGAAAAAAATAGTCAACGGTCATGATTCAAATGGGGATTAAAAATGGAGGAGTTGCAGGGATTTGAATATGTTACCTTGGCTCGTGCCTCACGCGCAGCCTCAGCCTCTGCAGCCATCGCGCGCTGAAGTTGTACCGGCAATCGAACGTCCTTGCTGAAATCACAAATTTCATTATTGAAAACCAATTCTTATCCGACTGATCCGTCAATACCGGTCGGTCCTACTCACATCTCAACGCGCTCGACTTTGATGCCCCATGAATCCGTGGCTTCATCCAGAGACATCTGTTTTACGTTTAGATTAAGATCATTAATCCTTTCAGTTATACATTCTGATCAGTACAAAGGAAAAACCATCGCAAATTCTGAACACTCCAACGGTAGAGGTATGGTTTCCACGAGCTTTGCAATGACCGCAACGAATTAATTCAGTGGTCAATTTTCGCTGCCAATAAGAATTTTACCTGCATATTCGCTGAAAGCGTTTCACGCTCGCTGAGTATCTCGTGAAGCGGCCGGGTTCCCATAGTGTTTCGCAGAGTCGTTTGAGCCAATAGTCGGGTGCTGTGATGAGCATTTTCCACGTTGGCTATTGAGATCGTCGCGTTGTTGACCCGGTAATAAACGACCGCGTCGACCGACACTGTCACGCTGTCTTTGGTCAAAACCTGTTCACATAAGTACGTATTTGTTTTATTTCTATGCACTTGTAAAAACAAAAAAGATTTCTGACCTCTTGAGGCGGTACGTCGTAGGTTCGAGTACGCAGATCCACTCTCGCATAGCAATCGACGCAGGGCAGAATGAAGAAGATACCTGATCAATGAGAATAATTAGAAGAAAAATTAAAGCTGATCAATGTTTAGTTTCAATTAATCGACTCAACTTACCGGGACCCTTCGCACCCCCCGAAAGAAGTCTTCCGAGTCGGAAAATGACCGCTCTTTCGTATTCTTGAACCACCTTAAGCGAGAAAACCACAGGTGATTTTTAAATTAAGCCCTGGATGCAATTATCGATTGCCCTCAATAATCGATCAAATATTTTACCTTAAAGCAGACGAAGAGAGAAAAGGGCATAGTCAGGACGACGATGATCCATGACAGAAAGATTATTACACTCCCACAGCTGGTGGAGTCCGCTTCTTTGGTGTCGTCAGCTGAAGCAGAAGAATAACGAATTAGAAGCCATAATTAATTTTTAATAATTTTCAACGAATTATCCGTCGAGTCTCTGGAAATTTGTTCTATCTTGAATCTCATTCAATGGGAAACAGGACATTGTACAATGGGACCAGCGGTTCTCCAGACACATACAATAAAAAAATTAAACAGAAATAATAATAATGGATAGAAATATTAATCGATACAAAGTAATAGTTACAAAAATACACTGAGAAAAAAATTCTGTACATTGACAAAATTAGTGATCACATATGTTTGAAGCTATTACTTGATTGGCACAACTAAAGCATTTTTTTAAATCGTTATTCGCTTCAGTCGATTCAAAATATTTTGATTGAAGCAAAATATTTCATTGCAATATCCAAATCACCTCCTTTGAACGATTTTGTTTTTCTCAGTGTAGAAGCAAAGTGTCATGAAGAACAAAAAGTGATTACAGTAGGGGAAGTGGAGGTTGGTGGATTTACATGAAAACAACAGAAACACGTCACCCAACAGCTGACTCACGGTCAGACATATTTTTTACAACTAACAATGAACTTTTTTTTATTTTTCAGAGAAACGTGAAAAATTTAATTCCCGAGGGGTGTTTCGAAGAGAGGTCGTCGAGAGTCTCGTCGATAGGCGTGGATTGGTTTTGCCGGGTCGTTGAGGGATCAGAACGATGAGGGGATGTCGTACGTCACGAGGATCCCAACGGTTTGATTACTACTATGAGGATTTCTGTACATCCGTACGATTCGTCGCAGCTACGTTAAATCCCCCGTCCCTAATGGCGAGGCGCAGCCTCGTCGGGGTCGTCGCGGTCCGCGTCGACGTTCTGGCCATGCGCATCATCCACACCCTCATAAACCACCCCCGTTCCAGCGGACCGACTCTCGTCGGACGACCAGTTTATTTTCTATTTTCCCATGGGAAACTGACCCTAGGCGACTCGACTATCGACTCCCAAACTCGTCACAAACACTGCCAAAGAGGGTAGAGAAAAACAATCCTGAACCATGATAATTCTGGAATAATTTTTTTTGATCCCTGGTATTTCATGAAGGGGACCTTTGGGATGTCAGGGGCATCGATAGGGTGGATATACCTGAAAAATCGAATCGATCGACCGGCTCTCGGTGACTCTGACTTTAGAAAGAAAGAAACTAGGTCGCTTTAGCGATGCAACAGTTGAGAGTTAAAGTTCACTTGCTTTTGCCACCGTCGTCCGATTATTATTTAACACGTCGTTACAGTAAATTATTTATTGAAGTTTCGAAAGTCGTTGTTCGGTTTAATTATTTCACATCGATGCAATAATGATGCAATGTTGACTGGGAGTTTGTTTAAATTATGTACGATTTTTCATCAATAAACTAGCTTGTGAATCTTCCATACAAGACTTCTGTACGTTTCTACTGTAACATCCCTTTTATATTTTTTGTACTAGATGTTCAAACGTTTCTTATTCTGTAATGCATATTTATTGAGCAATGGAAGATCTTCCACTTTAGTTCCATGGGATTCCGTGAGACTTTTCTGATTTTACCGGATGCTCGTTTTGGAGTAAACTAGTTTATGAGTCTCCGATTTAATCTCGTTTTTAAGAGCAATACAAGATCTCTTAAATTGTCGTCCTATGGAATTTTCAATAGAAGAAGGTCGTCGGGCTTTTTAAAAAGTTGAAACTCCTGGGAAATTATTGAAGACCGTAAGAACTATTTTGAAACTCCTCGACGCGTCGGATTCCGACGTGAGTCATGTCAACCTCGATTTTCTGAAATCGACTGCCAGGATGTCAACATCCTGCCTGAGGCTCTCGGTGGAGGTGGTGGAAGAGCGCGGAAACGAGCGTGAGAACGATCAATAGTCTCACGCAGGTATTTCACGTCGCCGGTAAACATCACTACGGTAATTTAATAATTACGATACGCCGTATCAACGACTATCAACGACACACGTGTCTATGTATCAGCAACAATGTTCATTGTCCCCATTATCATGATTTTGCCTCACAACTGCTTCAGATCGCTCGTTTATTGTTTCCTCTATATTTAAAACTGTCAGCTTTAAGATCCCGCGTACCTGTAAATACTTTGCTGTAGGGATCAAAGGTTTTTTCAAAATAGTTCTCATAGCGTCTGAGCCCCCCCTGGGAAGTCATTTTTTTTTTTTTTTTTTTTTTTTCAAAAGGCAATGAAAAGATACAGACTTGTTTACTAGTTTATCCAACTGACTTTCCGACTGTTGGTCGACGTGATTTATAAAATTGGAGACAATAGTCGGTAAACAGAAAAACAACCGTGAAATCCGTCAAGCATAAAACTTATGGAAATGCATTTCGTGGATGTATCGCTTGTTCTTTCTCGCTATGTTCAGTAGCGTGGAATAATTTATGATCCGACACGCGCCCGACGAGAATTGTGCTCGATCAACTGCTTAACAATGTACGTACGGAGTACACAAATCCATGTGCAGAACCGGTAATATGCGAGGCCTCTGTGTCAATACGTTATGCAGTGTGAGGCACCATTCTATTATTATTCTATCAAACTAACGAGGAGTTCGAAACAGCTCCCTCACGAAAATGAGCGATATAGGTAACCATATGCATAACGCTCGCCATATACCCGATGGAACATTATCGTATCATTTCAGAGCCAATATTGGGCTACCCCCAATATTCTTTACGATTTGGATAACGATTGGAATATAAATCTTATCGTAAATTGGCAAATTATACAGTCAATCGTTGGCTGCCTAGATAGTAACCAATATTGGCCTTCCAATTGGTAACCAATATCGGGTTCCGATTCGGTGACCAATATTGCCCTTCCAATTGGTAGCCAATATCGGCTCCCGATTCGGTGACCAATATTGGCTCGCCAATTTGTTGCCAATATTGGCCACCCAATTTTCCGCCCAATTCACCGCCAATACTGACCGCCCAATGTTGCCAATATTGGCCGCCCAGTATGTCGCCAATATTGGCCACCCAATACGTCGCCAATATTGGCTTCCTAGTTGGTGACCAACATTGGCCTCCCATTTGGTTGCCAATATTTCCCCCCCCAATTAGTTGCCGATATTTTCCATCGTATTGGTTTCCAATTTTGACCCCCCAATGTTCGTAAAGACTGCCCGATGATGAGTTGGCGAGCTATTCGGCCGGTCGTTGGTCCCCGATTGCGATCAATGTTCGGCTCAACCCTAAGCATTGTGCTTTCCAATTTTAACTCGATGCTTCTCAATGTCTCTCGTGAGACGCGCGCTAAACGTAGAAAGCTAATTTTATTTCGGCTATCAATATAATTATCCGTACGCCAACATTGAATGTGCTATATCCATCAATTATTCAAGTCGGAAAGCCGCGGGTTGTCGCTTGCCACCGACGTTGCGTGGCAACCGATGCACTTGCACATGTCCCTAATACGAATATAGTAGTTCCTGCATATTCTCGATGAACTTTCCATGAGAAATATCATCAGCAAACGTACAATATGGCCTGATGAACGACAAGCGTCGAACACGCCCACGGAAGAATCGAATCGAGAGCTCGGTTACATTTATTGAAAAAAAAAAAAAAAAAAAACGGGCATGCCTGAAATTTATGAGACAGTTGACGACTCAATTATAACCTACAAATGCCGTTTATCAATAAATTGCATCGAACCAGCACCGCGTCCAAATTCCACAAAATCGAACGAAAATCTTAATCTTACTTCGCTTCAATTTATTTCAATTAATTTTCTTTCAATTTTATTCCTAATTTTCTTTTTCATTTCGTTTTAATTTTCAAACGGTATCTGCTTGAAACGACGTTGACATTGTAGTGTGTAACGATTTTTTTTTTCATGCGACACTGCCCCACTGTTACCCATGGCTGTAGTCAGACACATTGACCTTCCTTTTTATGCTCGATTAAAAATTCAAGAGTTAAGGTATAGATGGAAGTTCGAATAAAGGGCATTGTATATGGGATTATAGGCGTTCACCGCACGCAGCGCTATATTCGCAACGGGTATGGAATCGCGGTTGACAGCAGTCGCGTAGTTGGAATTATTGGATCGAAGTTCCGGCGGTCGTTGAGACGTCTAACTCCCAGGATGGATAAACCGCGTTCATACCGTCACAACATGTTCTATTAAGTCTCCACAATCATTCTAGAAATCGCCACTGCCTGTATTGACCTTTGTAACGTGACTAAATCCCACGACAATGCTGCGGCAAAAAGGTCCACACGGGAAACGTGCGTTGAATTGTAAATACCAGAATCTTCCAGAACATTTCAAGGAAATTTTTCTACGAGGAATAAATAGACTTACAAAAATTCTTGGTCATCGTTGGAGGTTATAAAAATATTCGTTTGTTTACATTTTGTTTTTAACCTTTCGCTCGAAGCATCAATACAAGTCTTTCATAGTAAAAAAAAAAATATGTTTCAGGATGGGAATCGATTATTCGAATGTGGACTCGAATAATGAAGACTGATGAGACAACAATTTACTACAGCGAACTTTTTTTCTTTTTTTTTTTCACGTCTTTGCAAATTCGTCCACGTGCAATGAAAATTGTGTCATTTGGATTTTAAAACTAATATCGGATCGATATTTGTTATTATAAATCGAACGTACCTCCGATAATGCGTTTCCGTATATCGTCCGGCCGGGTGTTTATTGCGACGACAGTGGTATTGCCATTGCCAACCGGCTGCATTGGGAGCGACATCTCGAACCGATTTATTTCAACTCCAAACCTGCCACCTATTATTGAAAATTTAATTTTTCCTCATCGATAACATCGCATAGATTATCTAAATAAATAATTAAAAAGCATCTCTGTAAAAAGTCTCAATTATCAAGATGTTTACCAATGGTTCTCCGGTAATTTCAACATCAGTCTGATTATTGGATCTCATAAAAGAATAAATATTAAATGAATTCCCAATAAAACGAATTACCCACAGTTGTACCCAATTAGAAAAGAATTCTTATGAAATTTAGCGTATCGGTAAGAAAGTTTTTGTGCATAAATTGTTGTAACAAATTTCATGTACAATTGTGAAGTAAATTAAATGTTCAGTACGTAAGCCACGTGTTCGGGTCGATAAAGTCGTGGATGCTTTTACGCGACGTACGCTTCAAACAAACTTTAAGGTTCGAGAATAGAAGGGCTGGTGTTCTAAGAATTCTGTGAGTCATTTATATTAAAATGGCCGTGAAACACGAGCAAACCATTGCTTAAGGCGGATATTGACATACCAAAAAAAAAAAAAAAAAAACCGAGCAACGAATATAAATTAGAAAAATATAATATAATTTTGCGTTTACTGATTTTTCTGACTTCCAGTACATGAACGGAGTTTAATTGTTCATTGAACAATTATTAAAGTGTTTACTCGAAAGCTAAAAATATCGACTAAATAAAAATATATTTATGCATATACATCTTTGTCGATGATTATGGCTTTCCGCATGTGAACAAAATCGAATTGTCCATGGCGCATTTTTTGAGAATTAACCTTAAAATAAGATATATTTGATGTGTATCGCAAAACTTGTAATTACTTCGGTTGTCAGTTGAAACGATTTAATACACGTAAGCCACGTGTCGCCACTTGGTCGATAGAATTCAGGGAGTGGGTCATTACGTAATATTATTAACCTATACCATTTGAAAAGTGGTCTAATGGTGGCGTTTAAAAGAACAGTAATACAAGCTGTAACTGCAGTTCCAAGTAGCGCATCAGGTTCTTGGAACTTTTGGTTAATGGAGTCTGAATATTTTATAATAGAACGCATAGAATTTTCCATCGTGATTCAAAGAGAAATCGTTGAATAAATCTATCCGACAAGTGTTACGAGATGTTCGCAGAATAGTAAGGATGAGAGACGATTTCGATTACCAACATGAAAATAATTCCACGCGGTTCGATTATTTCGATCCGTATATTTGGTAGGACGATTAAAAATTGGTATTCCTGAAAACAAAAAAAAAATGGCGAACGTTAAAATGAAGAGTCTGCCGAAAGGGCCGAAAGAAATGCTCGGAAACGAATTCGACTAAAATTGTAAATTTTGTTGATATCAAAAAAAATATTTATTTCTTTCAAAGCACATTTAATTCAACGAGTACAAAACCACAGAATCAACGCAACATTTTTTTCAGTTGGCAACGAAAACCCACGTTTTCATCGGTGTGTCGTTTTTAAAACTTTCATTCTTCGATACTCAAATAAAGTTCCGATTTGTTTTCAATTAACGCTTTAGTTCCGAAAGACTGTGTTCGTTTCAAAAAAATTTCACTTCGGTATCAATTTTTGCAAAACATTACCATAATTTTAGGGATTTTTAGTTTTTATTTCCCTGGTCTCAGAAGCATGAACTAACAATATGTCTCAATACGTATGATCGTAATGACATAATCCATGGGTTGCCCTGCATTTATTTTTATAACTAGAGATACAGTAATTACAGTCATAAAATTTTATTACGTACATGCAGATATTGAAGAGAATTTGAGTTGTAGGAGGTAAACTGCGGGTTTGACTTCAGTGGCGTGTACGGTCCGATGCCCGATCGCGCACGAATGGGAGTGCCTTGAGTGTATCCAGTACGAAGCGTCCCCACGACAACGGCTTATTCGCGCCGCGCTTCCACCGCACCCCTGACTCTGGTGGATCGTCCTTGCTGTGTTTACTCCTACGAACTAACTCGCCAGTCGTGCATTTTTCGAATAATCTTCATCGCAACGTTTCAGCCAATTTGTTGGTCGACGCTCACAGACCACGTGGCTCAGTTTACGTTTTCTTCAGAACTGTAAATTATCTTTACGGACGAAATCTTGCACACATTTCCGCTTGGCTTTTCGGGCGTCTTCGGACATTTTAGGATGGCGCGAAAACTCTCCGCCGATGCTGCAGTTTTCGTTTACCGACAGCTAATTATTGATGACTCGGAAAACTTTTTTTTTTTTATGAATCTGTTTTTGGGTCAATAATTCTTATCGACAGCGAAAGCGTTTTCTATGGGCGCGGGATGAATGAATTTCTAGGAATTATTCGGATTTAGTGTAAAATTTTTTCATCGATTTTTTATCTTTAATATATTTACAACTTGTACACATAATAGTAGACATTATTCACATCCATCGTCAGGTTATGCGTTCCAAACAATTTGGCCATTCCGCGATTATTTTGACATAGATTTTTTTTAAACATCTTAGGTTCGAACTCTCACACGGGGGTTTTAACGTGAATTTAATTTTAAGGTCAAACTGTAGTTTAAACTAAAGTTTTTTTTTTTGGTCTTGTATAAATTATTACATTAAAAAAAACTTTCAGTTCAACCTTACTATTAAGCTCAAGATCGAACGAACGACGGAATATTCGAAATTCAATATAATTATTTCTATCTATATCGGGAGTTTGTATGACTGTCTTCGCGAGACAATGAACGATTTTGAATTTTTTGATTTCCGGTTCCTCTTCATCGAGTCCAATTCCATTTACTGAGAAAAGTAGAAAAATTTAATCAGAAAGTTTTTTTTTTTTTTTTTTTTATATTTGCCATTCGCTTTATCGGTATTATTTGCGTACGTCTACGTACACCAAATTGTTTTGGCAACAGATCTTTCAGTTTTATTCTTTCTACTTTTCCGTCAAAGAAATGAAGTATTGTCACGTTGATCTGGCGGAAGAAAAAACAGCGGCGGATTGTATCAGCCACGGTCGATGCTTCTCACAAGAACGTCGTAATGAAAACATTCATTTTCCTTTTTTATCAACTTACACGCATTCACATACCCTATTATTGATACAATATATTTGTTGCAATATATTGACAAGTGACCGATTTCAGAAAATTAAAAAAAAAAAATTCTTTCCTTTTTTTCACAAAGGTACGCCAGATAGTTCTCTAATTGATAGTAAAACACTTATCCACAATCAGCAAGATGCGCAATGCACTCCGTACATGATTTTGCGTTTTAATCTGACAAACTAGCTGCCTTCGTGACATACTCTTTTACCATTGGAGGGTTTTCACTTTACCTTACAATTTCCGATAAAGAAATACAATATAATTTTTAAGTAAATATAAATTAGATAGCCAATACAAAAATAGAGCAGCTACCTTAGAAACTTTGTGGGTCGACGGACACCGCTTCGCCTCTCTCGACAATCGTACGATTCGTTTTAGAGATATATTAATACTACACACGTAAAAATAATTCACAACAAACAATGGCACTAGTTGTGTTCTCCGACCGCTAGTTTTTCAATTTATTCGAAAACTGTGAAACTAGAAACTGCGAAAATGATACAACATCGTACCCTCGGAATAATAGTTTGCGATTTTCTATGACAATGTTACACTTTTGTCCCGGGGGTTTACACTTTTTTTCTTAAACAATATCTTCATATTTGAATTACGTCAGGTAATCGTAGTCTTTTTAGCCTTGTGCGTCCTCTACCTCGGTGCTTTTCTGTTACTACGAAATGTATGTGCGTCTTTCTATATTATACAAATAAATGTTAAATAATTTTTTAAACCTTCGTTTCTTCAAATCAATTTCGGTCGGTGCCTCTACGCTACGCTTCCCCGCTTTATACAATATGCATTTAAAAAGTTGTGAGTTTAGGCGAGATACAAGTATTCGTCTAATGGGAATATGAATCAGCAACGCTGCGGTCGGTGCTAACGGAACAGGTTTGGTTGAGATTCGACTTCCACTTTGTTGAAGATCTTATGTATAGGCAGCTGGACACCGAAAATAAATTGTACATTAATAAGAAATGAGTTTATGTTTTTGCGCGTGTAATCCGAGAGGGCATTGCCAGCCCCCTTAGCGGTTCGGAAACTAACTCTCCCACGAGCCGTTCAATCTCCTTACTAATCGACACACCCGGTGCGTTTGGATCACGAGCTTGATAAACTGTGCGGTCAGTAACGTACTGGCGTTGAAAATAAATGCAAAAAATTCTCTACAGTCACCTGAGAGTAGGTTTTCTTGAATTGTAAAAAAAAAGACGATTACAAATATCCCTTTTCCAATCATAAATAAATTCTCTATTCGAAGTAAAATTTCCGTAGCGTGTCTTCAATTTCCTCGAAAGAGACGGCAAGTTACCGCTATTTTATTCCGACCTACAATTCCAATTTTCTGTTTACTTGTCGCGACTATAAGTTTCCTTTGCAATATGCCAACAATTTAAAAAATCGACTGAACTTACGAAACGATGAATAATTTTTTTTTTTTACTTTTAATTATTGCCCTGCGATAACAATTTTAGTCATTTTTACAAGGAAATTTCAGAGTGCGGCTCCGAACTTGAAGTCGGCAAGAAGCTGCCCGTTAAAGCAGGAGAATCGACACGATCGCCAGATAGTTCGCCAAAGCGCTAAATCATCATTTTGTTTCTACTATGCTTGGTCAAGAGCAAATATCGTCTGGCGGCATGAAATGGAGAATCGATCCTCTTGCCTCGCACTTACTTGCCATTTATGTACATTGCGGACTTCAATCAAAGAGCCACAAACTAAAGTTCATTCGTTACAATCGTGGATAATCCGCGTCCCCGATAACCAAGTATGTTAGTAGACAATTATCGTAGACACTTAATGTACACATAGTAGGCCTTAAATAATGTAATACTAAGTGGCACCAGAAACGATGAGATTGTGCAAAGCCTTGATGTTGTTTTCGGTGAGGTCGGGTGGTCCGAATAGAAATTCTTTTCGAGTACCTGGATTAATCAGCAATCGCCGCATGCTTTTGCTGGTGAGTACCAAGGAATGCAATGACGCGTGAGTCAAATTGACTTTACGTGCGAGGGTGCCGGTTATATGTACGTCGTCGATCCAAAAATAGGGCTCTTTCTGTGCTTCTCGATACAGAAGAAGAACACTGTCCGGCGAGTAAAGAATCGCCCAACCAGCGCAATATTGCGGATACTGCTTGCCCGGATATTCCAGTGGCGAAACTCTCCACTTCGAACGCCACGATCTTTTAACTGTACTAGCCGTTATGGGATCGCAAAGAATTAACCGTCTAGCTCCCCATGGCGATAATCCATGCTTAAGGAAGTCTAGCATTGCCGGAATGTGAACAAATACATCGTCGTCTAGCTTTAATATATACTTGGCACCTGCAACAAAAGATTACATAAGAATTGTTCCTAATTTTTAAGATAGATTGAACTACATAAAATTTTCATTTTTTTTGCAGTGTAGGCTCTTTATACAAAAAACCCCGAGTTCCCTGGTAATGGCCTTCGTTAAATGGGATACTCACTTAAACAGTGATATGTGGCCCACTTCAACGCCATCACATGTTTGTAGGTCATATTCCTGTAGGCGTCCAGGAAGTTGCCTTGAATTATGTCCATATACTTTTTATCTTCTTGAATAAGTTGATTCTTATAACGATCGGACCTACCGATGAAAAATAATACTACAATGTCGGGATTCTGTCTGCCCCATGTTTCTCTAACTACATTGCGCTTCGGAAAATTTCCCGGTGCCGAATGTATGAGCACAAGCAATAAAGGCTGGTGACTCTTGTTGCACGGATCATGATTGATGATAAAACGGAAATTATGCATATCGATTAGAGTCGTTTCGTCGTTGGACGGCAGTTCTCTTAAAGTGTATGGTAGCTGGATCTGCTGCTGCTGACCATATGGATTCCCCGACGGGCCGGTAGTGTTGTCCGGTAGCAGGAGAATGTAACTCGGAGCTGATACCTCCTCTGCAAGCGGCAGAGGAGGCGAGGGCGACGTACTTAGGAGCCAGAATGAAAAACACCCGGTGAGGATTAGGGCAACGACAAACAAGAGGGTGCATGGCGGCGACCCGGGGGCATGGAGCCGCCGCTTATCCAGCATGCTAACGACTCTTTTTCATCCTAATCGTTCCACTCCTCCTGCAAAACAAAAATCAAAACGTGATGATTACGGTAACGAGAATGCGTAATTAATATATATAACTAATACTAAGCTATAGTCAGCAACTTGACACACATAAAAAATATTTTTTTATTATATTACGTCACTCCCGGTTTAAGAATCCCAATTTTCTATCGGGAGTGACCTCACGGACTATCGGTTCATTGGTTTCCGGTTACACTTCCGTATAAAAAATAAAGTTTGCAAACTGAAAATGATGTTACACAAAAAATCTTCGCCACCCCTTCCAATTGGAATGTAAAATTTCTAAACGAAAAGTTGCGTTTCTGAGAATTTTCATCTATTTTGTTGAAGAACTTGAACTTGAACGCTTTTTTTAAACGATTTTTGTCGTTCAAGTAATAAATAAGGCAAAAAAAACTTTGAAATTCTCGTACCCCTGTTTTGCTACTAGTTTCATTTGCGATACCTTGTAAGGGAAAATTTTTATTTCAAATATCAATGAAAATGAGCAATAACGAGTAAAAACAAATCATTTGCCTAAAGACGGTATCACCTTGTCGATATGCCCATTGTGAATTTTTCCAAGCTTACTGTATGTTTCTATGATAGCAAAACACAGATACGATAAAGATATGTACATACAGAACAGAAACAGTACGTCAGTCATGGAACTCACCTTCATTATCAGTTACACATTCTTGGAATGGAGGCTACTCTGAATAAATGGGAATGCTTGTGCTCGCTGCTGTAAATATTTTGGTTTTGTAATAACAATAAAGATCTCCAACAATTACTAGTTTTGTTCAGCTATCGTACCAGTGACTTTCCAGTAACAAGCAACAAGTTTTCTGAGCACCAAGTTTTCTACCATCCATCCGAACGTTGCTAATAGTATCTTCCTGTGGAATAGAACAAAAAAGAATCAAACATGAATAAGTAGAGACCATTATTTGCTTGCTGCAGAGCATCAGCGAACATTTATAAAAATTGAAAGAATAACATTTACAGCTTCACAGAAGATTGTACATTGTCTTAATGTTCAACTAACATATTAAAGCATGTGCGGATGAATATTAATGTCGCTTTTCAAGGAGGCGATTAAGCTAAGAAGCTTTCAACACCGCTAAAAATGGAAAATAACTGTAACGATCGTTGGTTACCGAAAAAATATATCGCAAGCAACAAAGCTGTAGAAAAAAATCAATGGATACAATATATTCACACAAGGTACATGAGGCTCATCAGAAACATTCTGTGGACTTTGCTCCTTATGTCCCTGATAGTATGTACATAGTACTGAAGATAAGAATCTATGAAATTATATATAAAAAAAAATATCATAATTTCGATGGAATTTAATTTCAAAGTCATTAGCAGGCTATTTCAGATATTGTTTACAAATAAACCAAACATCACTCATGCCTCTGCAGAACTGAGCAACAAGCTATCAGGTGTTTGTTAATTTTTATATTTAGTAACTTTCAAAGATTGCAACAAAGCAACGAGGCACAATTAATCTCTGTGAAGTCTATGTGCAGCACCAAAAATGCAAAGCAATTGTAACCACCATTGGTGGGTTGAAAAAAATGTGGAAAGCAATGTAACTGAAAAAAAGAATTTTTTTTTTTTTAAATTTTATATGTTAAGAATCGATTATATAAATGGATGTGAATCTCGTTGTATCATTACATATTTTTCAAATCGTGCATATTCCAGCTCATCGTTCCAACTGTTTGTGTTAAAAACACGTAATCCGAAGAATTCCTGTTATCTATGGCATACACGGATGGCCCTCGTCTTCAAATTTTTTGATAAGAAAAATTATCAACATCAATAGAATTCGTCTATGAAATCATTGCCAGTCTATTATATCTGTTAAATAATTCCGCATTGAATTTCAATTTCACGTTCCTAAAAAAATGTGTAGTGTTCCCACAAGATATATTTAAAAATATATTCATACTTTTATCTTAAAAATATTTACAATATTACATGAAAATGTGTGTAAATAAGACAAAAAGTTCCAGTCATCGGCAAAACGGATAGAACGATGTTACAATATCAATTCAGTCACTGAGATGTATTTATATGCCTTTTGTGAATTCCTAAGAAGCAGAAACGTTTTTCTTCTTTTTGGAACGTTCTGTCGGATCTCTAATTCGTATTTAGATAACATAAAAATATGAGACGTCGATGACAATTTGAATGTGAATTGGGCGGTGACGCCGAATCGATGAATTTTTGAGTTTTTGCCAAATAATTATTATTGAGGCTTGTCTAGGCCCGTAGGCTTGGAGGGCGTAACGGCCAAAAATGTTCCAGCAAATGAAAGGTTATAGTTACCTGCCGGGTATGGCAACGGTTCCTTTGTTTTTTTCAATAACGAACGTGCGACGAATAACACGAATGTCGGGCCACGCTGTTAAGTCGATCCACCAGTGCAGGTGTTTTAAAGTAATAGATGCACAAGAAAACCGTCGTATAACTTCCACGATAAACGTCGCGCGTGCCTTACCGCTCGCACTATCTACTTCTGATAAACTGCTGTGTCCTTGCTAAATACATATATGGATGTGAAAACGATCGTCGCGCCAAACGAGTTAGTCACACTGAACAAGATAACACAAATCTTTCGTCCGTAAGATGTCGAGAAAAATATCTAAAGAATTATCTATAACGGTTTATCCAGCGTTATTCTTACATGTAAACCCACAGTTTTCTACCATTTACCGTTACAAGATTACTAACGATGCGAGAATTAGCGATTTTAAACCTTATCTTCACATGAGAAATAATTTATTGTACCAGTAATTATGACAGATTTTTTTGGCACTTCGATGATTTTTTAAACTTCATACAGGAATGAGAAACGTAGATTGCGTTTCGATGGACGTTCGCGCTAATGCGGACAAGAGCGCAGTTTATCAATTTTTTATATCTCATGCACTGAATTTTATCTTTGTAATTGTTTTTATTAATCGACATTGCAGACACTGTCATAACGACAATTCGTAGAAGACAGGTGTCCGATTCAGAATAATTATTATTAGTTGTATTTGATTTTTAAATATTTAATATTTAGGTATGTAAGGATTGTAGGTTATGTTCTACGGAGATCGCAGTGCCGGTGTTTGCGAAGAGCGGATTTGTTGGGTTCATTGTGTGCTTACCGTTTATAGAAATTTATTGACGCTTGAATGTGTCCGTAAAATAAAAAACATTGTACATTTTTTTTGCATAATGGATGTATCTGGAATCTTCTAGTCATCAATAACATTTGCGCATTAAAAACACTGAGATTCAAGGTTAGTTTATTTCCATAATTATTCGGTCGCTAAGCGTTCATGACAGTTTCATTTATTTATTACTTCTCACGGGTGATGCGTCGTTCTCGTTCTCAATTTTCAATATTGCAATACAAAAGGCGAATAATATCATATTTAAAACAGTACGTGAATGCACTATAATGAAACTTCCAAAAACGTCTGCCTGTACAGAAATAGAAGGCCACACAGCCCGCCATAATTTGAATGTAATTATCTTTACGCAAGAAACGGTCGTACAGCATCTTACGAATAGTGCTGGAACGTTCATTGTTTTTTTTAATAAAAAAAAAATTATACACCGTCATCTCCGGCAGGCATAAAATTAGCGTTTAGGACATACAGTACAACACAAGTACAATGCGAACAGCACTAGGTCGACCGTTGGGTGAACGCAAACGGGTGTAAATCAGCTGTTTAAAATACAATATTTTTTTTCTTTCGTAAGCAGATATAAAAGAAATGTCGCGACAAAAATACTGTCGTCGAAAATGGTATTGGATGGTTATGAAGATCCATCGATACTTATTTCCGTTTCTTCACACGATACACCTAATTCGAATATATGTGCTGAACGGAATGATCGACTATGTTTTTTTCAGCAAGCCAATGAAGCTGCAAATGATGGACTTCAAGAGCATACTAGCGTATTTCAAGAAATCAACACGACTAAAGTACGGTGTACCGTTTATTTTGCTCGTAGTCGGTGGATCCTTCGGGCTTAGAGAATTCATGAAAATACGGTACGTTGTTCGAAAGTTCCTCGATTTTTTATATTTCCCTAGATAATTTTTTTTTTCACAACGTTGGTCAAACGATCAGGAGAAATTATTCGCATCTTAACATGAATAAGATGAATATTCGTTTGACTGAAATTGTGAGGGTAATTGGGTAGTTTTTAATTTGCTCAGTTATTAAAAAGTTACTTTCGTGTGGACACGAACTTGATCATTATCGGTAATTAGAAGTCTGTATCATAATAAATGAATGCAGGTCAGAATATTTACTGACAGTGAAAAAAAAAAAAAACGCTGTTGCGGTATTGACACGAAAGAAAAAACGCCGTCATAATACGATAGCTCGTGAATTAGCAATAACACTATTATCGACCTACCGTTAAAGTGCCATTATATAGCTTGGCCTCGAGCACTGTCGATATAGCACAAAAAACCGCATGACGTTTCCACCTACCTAGCTTTTATCGGCACCTTTCACTTTCACTCAATTTAACGTTCAACCCTCGAGGACATGAAACTCTAGAAAATTAATTTGATTAATCGATGGGCGTTAAGAAAATTAAGAAATAAAAATAGCAAGACGTGAAACAAGTTTATCGAAGTTATTACATGGAAATAATTTGAGGAATTCTCGCTTCCTGTTGCCAATAAGAATTTTTTTTTTTTTTTATTGTTAATTAAAGAGAAACTGTATCAAAAAACATCACGGTATTTTAATTAAAAAAAAAACGTGTCGCATGCACAGCTGAATTCACTCTATAAAGTTCACAATTTTTAGTCGTAAAATTTTTGTCTGAAATATTATCCATACCGTACATACGGTTTGTGTGGCATGAGATATGTTTTTTCGTTGAAAATAAAATATATCACACGGATTTATCGCATGTAATTTTTAATTGATAATTTTTTTTTTAACAGATTCAAATACAACCCGGTAAAAGTTCTCAAACGCGAGGATCTCGTCGCCCTCGGTAAGGAAATGAGGAAACCGGAAGAGGTGACCTTGGAAGCGCAATATGAAAAACTGAAGGAGGTATGGAAAATTGGATAAAAAAGAAACATTTCCACGTTGCCATCGAAGCGTGCTGTGAGGTATAAGTTTATGAAAAAGTGTGCTTGAACACAAGAAAAACCTTTGAGAGGGTCTGAAAAATTCGGCAATCCAGCGACGTTTCTGAAGTCGTCGTTCTGGCGTTTCAGTTAGTTTTTATGCACACTATGCGGCAACGAGTAGGGCAATAAATGTACGTCCGTCAGCTGCAACAGTTAGCAAAGAACTTGAGCTCGTGTGGGTTCAACGAGGGTTCGCGCTCAGCATTGCATTATACTGGCAATACGCGTACTTTGCCCCTGTTTTCATTGAAGTGGAATATCTGTTGAAGCACGCTAAAAGTATACATGTTAGTATGCGCAAAAAGAAAACTTCCCGCAATGACTGTTAACAATTCTGACGCTTGTTAATATTTTATTTCAGGAAGCCCTCACATGCATACTTGGAAGTTTTCAGCGTTGCACTAGCTTGCTCAAAATAAAACAAAAAAGTTCCCTTCTAGACTTACTGAAAACCGAATGTTCCTCTTGAGTCAGCTAAAAATCCTATTACAGTTCTCAAGGGAAGCAAGCTTGTGCCGATTTCATCTCATAAAGCCTCCTCATACATTTTCGGAAATCTTTAGCGTTGCACTACTTTATTTAAAACCACAAAAAAATTGACTTCTAAACTCAGTAAAAATCGAATGGTTCCCTTAAGTCGGTGACTTATTACAGCTCCCAAGGATTTTCTTCTATTCCCACTGTATTGGCATTGACTGCAAAGTCGTGTCACACACGACCGATGGTCAGGATGCTCGGTCATGACCGCCTCTAGCTATCAAATATGACACCGATAAAGTACTTAATAATTTAGTGGAGGTTTCTCGCTCGTACGTTTTATTACAAGCGCGATCGCAATACCTACAGCTCATATCAGCGATGTTCAGCCCTGACCATAATTTCTCGTTTCACATTAAGGTTTCAATTTAATGGTTCGTCTAATCGTGGAATCAAATTTATGTATTAATTAACAACTCAACTTTTTTAAATTCGAGATCAGGTGTTGTCGAAGTGAAATTAATCATCGATTTTTGTGTTTAGATGGACATAGACAACTGGGAGAACGTTCGGATTCCGAGGCCTTGGGAACAAGACGGTAAAGAGTTGTAAATCATCCCAACGATGAAAGTGATCTTTCAAGTGAGCCGATACTTTTCACCGAGTTTTCTTAGAGGGACGGAGAGTCATTGGCTGAACGAGGATTCAGCTCAAACACGATGTCGATTGATTATTCCCCTTATCAATCGACGGTCGTGATGTATCGGATGCCTTGTAAATAAATATATTCTTGTGTTCACGTTATCGACAGAGTTGCATCTGTTCTCATGCATGATCATGATGTTGATGAACGATGAGACAAATATATGGTCCACAAATAAAGACCGTAGATTAAAAAAAAATTCTTATTATTAAAATTTCTGGATAAACGAGTTTGTTCTGTGGAAATCAAACCACACAAACGTAACTCAATTCACCGAGTATTTTCGTCAAGGAAAGAAGAGAGCAAGTGTTCTCGATTCGCTGTCGATCATCTTAACTTTGCAGTGCACGGTTGTTGCACGTAATTAAGACAGAAACCCCTGTTACCAACGTCATTTGGAGCCTCAATGCTGTCCGTGTGATAAACTAGCCTGAACGGCTTCACACTACCTGGAACATGAAGATAAAAAAAATTATACACAAGCGAGTATGTAAATGCCGAGATATTTTCGATGAACGATGGCGAATTTACTATCGCAACTGTCGACTAAATAGAAACTGAAATCATAAGGAATACCGACTTCAAAAGCGATACACCATTTTCGTCATTTCGTAACTATTTAATGAACTCACTGACAATCGATGATCTATTCAAGCTTTGACTATCAGCATTAAATGTTCCACCGCATAATCGATCGACACACTGAACTCCACCGGCAGGAACGATTTTTCCTAGATTCGAGGCGCATGGTATCATTAACCAATCGGTCAGACACGCAGCTCCGGTCATCGAAGCTATTTGAGTTCCTTGAGTATTTCCCGTCAGTGTAAAAGAGTTGCTTCTTCGAGCTGCCTGAGGCTGAGTAGAGCCTTCCGGAATGGGCCCTGAAATAAACGGTATCATATACAAAGAAAAATGATTTGTCCATCCATATCTCGTATTGCGGATATCGATGAGTAGTATGACGTTCCGTTACTATTAATATATGATTAAATGAAAAGCTGACCTACCTTCTTCTAAACAAGACATATATTGTATACTGCAGAAGTTTTTTTCCATTCTTATGCAAATACTGTAATCTTGATTGGACAGTTGTAGTCCGGTGGTTGGATTGTAATTGAATGATTTTATCTGCCCAGAAACACCGGTGTAGAATTGTAAGCAACCCTCTTCCGCTCGATATATAGTGCTGCATCGGATTTGGGACACCCGAATTCTCCAAGTACGAGCAAACGGCGATCCACTGGTGACGACCGTCAGTGTTATTGGATTCGTTTGGCCCACACCGGTGTCGATGTACACTTTGATGAAAAATCAATTAATTTATAAATTTATACAACTTAATTATCGACAAAATAGGGTGACAAAGCTTACTATGATTTCCATCGTTGGACCCACAAATAGGAGAGACAGGATTCGACCCAGAAACTATGAATTGGTCGTATGTGCAGATGTGGTTCATGGTCTCAGGTCCTCGGATATTAAATTTTATGAAATCTAATCTGTGAACGCAACGATTTGTGAACTTTGAGACAAATTCATTCATGTTGTATTTGGATAAAAATGTTATATAATTTTTTTCACCTGTACTGACAAACGTCGGGATGAGCCTTCAAAATCGTCAATTGACACGATTCAGTCCCATCAAATGATGAAGGATAGTTCGGATTAACGAAATACGTGTTGTTGTCACTCGTTGATTGACCACAGCTTATCGACACTATAACAATTTCAAAATCTCTCATGCACGATCTCTACATTCAATTTTTTCTTCTCTACACCGACATTTTTATTGTATGAAAAAAAAATTAATATAAATTCAGATGACTGGTATGCAATTTCCCAAAAGCTTCATTTTTCAAAAAGTCTCCTCTAACCAGAGATTATCGACTCTATAACGATTAGAACATCCTGTTTATGCAACCTGTACTCCAAAACCACCGAGGATAATTTCTCATATTTTTCTTCATTTTCAATCCGTTGATCTGGAGTTATTCCAACTTACCGGTGCAGCAAACCCCGTACCCATTTGCACACATTCCACTGGCAACACCTCGCTTCTGCGCGCATTGAGCCGGTGTGAGGCAGGTTCCGTTTTCTCCTGATGAATTGGTACAGAGATTATTCTCGAACTTAACAACAGTGAATATAGAAAATACTGAAACAATAAAAGAAAGTTAAATATTAAAATTTGCCTGAAAATTTAAAAATGTTTTTTTTTTTTTTACCAAAAGAAAGTTTAAAGAAAAAAAAACGCTGTTATTGATTTTTCACGAGTGATCATAACTTACATCTCTTGTCTCGCGGACTGTTCTGCAGTGGTGTTTGCCAGTTGGTCAATTGAGTTTGATGTCGTTTCTCGGGAAAGGTGCGATTCATCTGAATTTGCTGACTCAATGAACGATCTCCAAAAAATTGCCATGGGCGCTGACGTCTTTCCGGTAATCTAGAATCCCAATTTCTTCGTTGCACAGTACGTTGATTATTTTCATCCGAATAGCCGACGACTATGGAAGCGATCACACCAATCAGAACAGAAATCTGTTTACGCATTATTATCCAGTTCGCAATTCGAAAATTACAAAAATAATAAAAATTAAAAAGTGCACGAACAACTTCAGTCCACTTATATAAAAAAAAAAACGAGCAGATAATTTATATTTTTTTTGTGCGTTTTCAATAACGAAAATGAAGAAAGTAAGACACCGCCGTTACGACTGAAGATTCGAGAGCTCTTGTCTTAATATTCCACTGGGCCTCGTGCCACGAAGCTAAATAGTTTCGGTCTCCGTATTTCTTCCGAGGAAAAAGGAACGCAAAATCGTCGAGGCGTTAAAAACCGTGCGACGAATTTTTTTTTTTTTGTTTTCACGTATTCTCGAAGAAACAAACGAAGCTGTGAAATTTAATTGAGACGTAAGTGCGACGTTTTCATTGTCCCTGATTTTCCAAGCAGAGCAAAACAGATCTCACTTTCTACATGATGAGTGTCGCGTAAGTGCGACACCGAAATTACCGAGCTAAATTTGACGTGACGACGCTCTTACAAACGCAAAAGATAACACAACATGGTATTTGCCGTCAGAAGAAATTGTTTGAGAAATTACCGCGGACGTTCCACTCATAAATTCGAACGCTTCTGTACAAAATATTCAAAATATTGAAGATACCTTATGAAATATTTTTTCACATTTTTAGTTGGACTATACTGATAAATATAGGAAGGTAATTGAGATTAGTCGTTCTACCGATTAATTTCACTTGTATCGGTTTGTTCATCAATAAGATGACTACGAAAACTCGATGTGTGACATTTTAAAAATTGTGATATCTTCCGATTTGGTAAGCGAATCAAGACGACTAAGAGTCTGTGGTCGGATAAAACCAGTTACGATTAAAATAATTACTCATAATTTTAGATAAATATAAATTCTCAGAATTATTAAGATTAATGGATCGTGGTACGATGCCCGGTGGCGTCTCGCAAATCATTATTCATCCCGAGACGCTACCGCGCATCTCGATATTTTTTCGGTACACAGGTTTGAAAATATATTTAAACTATATTTTACAGTCGTCTATGGGCAAATTATTTGTAAGATGCAATCCTCTCTCGACGGAACGATACAAATGTTTTCATCCCCTCATTACCGTGAAATAAATTTAATCGAAACTATCGACGAATCGATATTTGATTCGATTAAATTTTTATTAGACACACAAATTTTTCTTCTCTTTCGGTGTACAATGTTTCGCTACTTCTATTCGAGTTTAACGATGATAGCTTTTATCGATGACGGCTTCTCGCTCGATAAAAAAAATTGCAGTTCATTCTTTCCAAACGCCAAAAATTTTTCATGGAAAGAAAATTAGTAGCGTCTCAGGGAAAGGAAATTAGTAGTTCGCTGTTCGATAAAGACGCTGATAATTAACTTTTTTTCCAACAAGTTGAAGAGCGTTTGCATGCATGTATTACACTTTGTTATCGCCAGATTCTCTTTCGCAACGTGCATGCGTCTCGTACACATCCTCACACTACTTAATCAATTACAAGATAACACATTCTTAAAAATCTCATCAATATCACTAAATCTAATTTCCTTTCAATGTGACACTTTTATCATTCTTATACTATTTCTTATTTTCCTTGCTCGTGAGTTTGGAACGTCATTATAGCTTTTCGCAAACAGCGGTAGGATTTTTGCGAAAAGATGTGCTCAATGATTTTTGTTTTTTTTTGGGTTTATGCGATGTCTTTAACCCGCGCAGAGTTATCATAGTTTTTTATATCTTACATAAAAAGCCCTTAGTGATCGTATTTACATTATCAGCACGATACATTTTTAACTCTTATTGCGAAGGGAATTCTTGTGACTACATGCCCACATGTAGGCCCCATTTTGGTCTTAGCGTTTTTAGTTCAAATCTTGCTATTGGCCCGAGTACGACAATATGGTGGCTACAAGTGGACTGCAGCGCTACGACTTTGCTTCCCAATGAGATACACCAACCGAAATCTTAATCGGCAGTCTAATGTGATTGTAAAATTTTTGTTTTTACTTTTCCCAGATTTTTATCGACGTTTTTCTCCTTACAAAAACTTCAACTGTACACTCCTCGATAAATATTTGTCTACCGATTTGTGATGACAGGACGAAAAAGATTCTACTGAATTGGTCAAAAAAATCTCCGCGTAATATAAGATAAATACCGGAATGAATGCCGAACGCCCATTAATTAAAATAGAAGCTGCAGACCTTGGCTGAGCAGATGGAGAGACGCGATAATCAACCGTCAACCTGAGTCTAAACTTATATTAAGCTCAAACTTAAGTCGGTACTCAGATTTATACCTAACTCGGAACATAAATTTATCTGTAAGTTTTAACTTCCGTTTGAATTGGGTCGATGCCCACCACTGACTGACAATCGGCCCTTTGTCTCTTATGTTTAGCTTCATTTTTATATGCAGAAATTTAGAATATGCGATTCTAGTGAATTAGCAAACCAAAAATTGGATCCCCCAATAAGATTGTACAATCCAATTTTCATGTCACAGCGGCAAGTAACTATAGTTCAAATGACGATGCTTGTGTGAAGTCAGATGTAAAGTTCTGTGCAATGGTAACGCGTGCCGCAAACTAGTTTACAAACAAACAAAAATCGTGTCCACTTCGTGTCCATTTTTTAAATTTCTATCTGTCATCGTGGACCCAATGTGAAATTTCATTTCTCATTTGTGAATCATTATTATATGTGTTTATTATTGGAACGCATACCAGGACAAGGTCTTCGAAGTAGAGGAGTCTAATGAAAGTGAAAATTGATGATAATATGATAATAATAATAATAATAATCTGACAAGCATGTTTACCAAATAAACGCGCTACTACCTTAATTGTATATTCAAATTTAAAAAAAATATATTTTTTACGAAACGAGCAAAATATTGTGTATAATGTTATGGACCCAACTACACGACCATAACTGTCTTCTTCCATTCGAAACTATGTCACTCGCGCGTGACATAAAATTTCAATTGTTCACATCAATTTGACTCCGTCGATAAACCAATCACCCGTAACGGTAGATACACATTTGTTTTAAAATGAATGGAATTTTGGTCGAAAAGTGAATTCAGTTAACATGGACGTGACGAAAGTTAATCGCATTTGTGGCTAACCAGATAGAAAAATGCCGGCGGCTCCGTTTCGTGGCATTTGTCTATCTGATCATGGTGCATGTCAGAAATCGTGGGTAATTTGTTCAATGACAGAATGATGTATATCTTCGTGTCGTCTGGGGCGACCTAAACGGATTGAATGCAAGATCTCCAATTCGTCCATAATGCGAATATACCGTTACGAGTAACTCTTTCACCTGTGGAGAATTAGTCGCACCACTTCGATAGCGCACCGTCCGAACCGAAGACAAATCGCTTCTCCCAACTCATGAGAAAAGGTGCCAGCGCAAGTTCGACAATGGAAATAGTGTGCGAGTTGTGCGGAGGAATAGCCAAGTCCCATATCGGAGAAGAAAACTCGATGTTAGAAATGTCGTTCACGATTCCGCCATGTCCGCGCTGTCCTCGTCCCATTCGTCGGCCAAGCCTCTGCTATCGGGCTGCTCCACGCTGTTCACCTGCTGCTGTTGCTGGTCTTCCATCGCCTCCTCCTCGTCAACGTGCTCCTCCTCGATGATCATCATCGACTCCTGTTGTCGGTTCTCGCCACCGCCGCTCTGGCGACTATTGCTGTCGTCATACTCGACGATCTCCGTCTCCTCCTCGACGTACTGAATGACTTCCTCGATTTGCTGCTCCCCGTTAGAATTCTCCATAATCTGTTGTTCGTTCATCAAAACCGTTTCCTCCTCGTTGCCATGATCCTCCTCGAGAACTTCTTCCTCGACCTCTTCGACGACTTCCTCGACTTCCTCGACCTCCTCGACTATCTCGTCACTCTCCTGCCCCCCGATCTCTACTGTCTGGTAGGTTTCGAATGTCTGACGATCAGACTGACCGGCTTCACCGCCGTGAATGTACACGATCATTCCTTCCTCCGTGCCCTGCATGACGATCTGCTGATCTCCGGAAATCTCCAACTGGTGGGGCTGTGGCACTTGATGAGCGTCCAGTTGTTCATGCTGTACCACATGAGCAGTCTGCAACTCGTGTTGCTGATACGTCTCGCCGTCTATCAGCATTATCATCTGTTGACCCTCGACCAATTCGTGGCCGTTGTACGTCGCATCTTGCACGATGTTGTTTAAGTGAATTCCCGTGTTGCATATTGGGTAGGAATTCTCGTCGTGGATGAGTTCCTGCTGGTCGCTAGCGATGGCGTCACAACCGACGCCGAGAGACGCCGCTATGCCGCTCGCAACGTGACTGAGCGCTTCGGCTTCTGATGAAGGTTCGAGCACAATCGGAGCCGAATTTTGCACGGACTCCCGATGATCGGCCTCGCGAAGATCCTTGTGAGCGCAATCCAAGTGGACTTGGAGATTCGTGACGCGTACGAATACTTTGCCACAGTGCGGGCAGCGATTGCCCTTGTCCTTGCCGTCAACGGCGTTTCCGTGTCCGGTGTTTATCTCGTGACTGGCAAGCTCGTTGACGTCCTTGAACGTCTGCGAACAAGTCAGGCACTGAACCTCCTCGTTCGTCGAGGACTGCGATCGCGACTGGGGTCTGTGATTGTGGTTTATCTGGTGCCGAACCAAAAGCGTTTCCGACAGAGCGACGTAGCTGCACGCATGACATTTTGGGAAACACATGCTTTTCGGCGGCGGAACGTTGTGCTTCGTGTACAAATGGTACATTAAAATGTTGCGTTTCGTCGCTCTGTAACCACAGTGCTCGCAGACTCGTGGATCGAACTTCTCTTCGTGTACGTCCTGCATGTGCCGCCTGTACATGTAGTAGTTCGTGTACTCCTCCTCGAGATCGCACTTGTTGCATTTCCAGGGACCCGTCTCGCCACCGTCGACCGCCGGATTTCCCTTGATCTCCTCACTACTTATCGAACTGTTACTCATCAGGTGATCCGACTTCAGAACTACGTAAGATACCTTCGTCTTCGCCGGAGCACTCGGCTCCGACGATTTTGACTCTTTTTGCATTATCTTGAGGCGGATGTTTTTGTTGTTCTTGACGAGATGTGGATACTTTTTCAGTACCTAGAAGTAATTTATTGACGATTAAAAATATATCAAGTAAAAAAGTTATCTATTCGTAGATGCTGAGTGAATTTGTCTGATATTTAGGATTGACATTAATTTTTTCAGAATTTCCTGATATTTCCTGCTTTTCAATCGATCATTTTTTAAAATCTATGTATCAAATGATTCTTCACTAATTAGTAATTGAGATCATACCTCACGGATTATTTTAGCATGATTGTTTATTGCGTCGTCAGAACTTGAATCATTCTTGCTGGTCTTTTCAACGTTTTCCTTTTCCTCGAGCTCGAAGCGAACTCTCTTTGAAGGCGATGGTTGAACCTCGTGGCTTCTGAGTATGGGTTTCGGGCCTGCCCATTCATCGTCCGAGTTTTCCCATTTGTCGTCCCGACCTCTCGATTGCGAGTTGTCGTGCTGTGCTTGCGGCATGTCCTCGTCTTCATCCTCGGTCGTATCGTTTTTTCCTGAACGTTCAGAGTCCAGGGACGAACGATTGTAACCAGAATTTGTTCCACTTGTGTTTCCGTAGTGATCTGGCGCCTGAACTATCGGCTTCGTGTTGTATGTTATGTCGTCGAACGAAGAAAATACACCGAGGGCAAAATCGTCGACTTCCGGAAAATCGAATCTCGATGGACCGGGTGTTGTTTCCGGCTGCCTGTGGCTCACACCATGGTACGCATTTACGTCGAAATTCGGCGTTGGATGAGACTCCAGTTTTCGCTTCCAAATTGGCAGTCTGTGCCATTGACGAAAGAAAAATTATTATTTGGGATTTAAGATCAATTTTTAGTGATCATGAGACCAATGCGGCGGAGTGAGAGTACGCCAAGTCAAACAAACGAGTGTTTTTTATAGTTGTTCAAACTGTTTTTCAAAATATTTGTACTCGTTTGAAAAAAATGTCGTAACCTTCCTTCTATTGTCTATGAAACATTAAAAAATTTGCTACATGAACATACTTTCTGCCGGGTAAAGGTTGCGCTGGTAGCGATCCCAGTTGATTAGTGCTCGCGACTTTCTTCATCGGACTCGGGGGTTTCGGCGGTACGATGATCGGCTGTATGTTACTTTTCGCCGGTGTTGTAGGACTTGTTTGGAGTGAACTTGTGTTAAACTGTGCATCCAATAATTTCGTCAACACCGTCATATTCATCTTCTGGGCCGTACGGTACAGTGCGTTTTGCTCCGATGTCCAATACTCCAACTGTCCCGTGTACATGAAGCTTTGGGGAATAAAAAAATTTATAATGAAAAAAACAAATTTGTACTACAAAAGCGTAATAAAAATCAGAAATATACTAACATGGAGAAATAAACTTCTGATTTTACTCGTCCAAAATTAATCAGTTGGGGATAAAGTTTTTTTCCATGTTAAGAAAAGAAAAGTAAATACCTTATAATGGATTTGACACACTCGTAGGGCATATCGGGTGGCATTATAAGGATCCCATCAAAATTATCATCCTTTTCCTTCTGTTGTCGTTCCAGATGGATAAAATAGTCTGTACATGTGGTGATGACTAGCCGATGGGCCTGCATAACAAAAATTGATCTCATTGCAAATTATATTTACTGCGAATCCACAGATTGCACAATAAAATAAAAGTTATAAACCTGCACAGTAATATCGCTAGTCGGAAATTTTATTGTAAGATCCAGTAATTCCTCTTCAAAGTAGAGTTGCTGTAGTCGCTGAAGAAAAAATGTTCCCCAATTGTCAACTTTTACTTGTTTCAGCCCCCTCGCAGGAGGCTGCTGTTTGTTGTGACTCATTGACGACTGCATTGCGTCTTGCAGATCTGTAACAAATGCATCACAATTTTATATTTTTTTATTATCCAATCTCTCTTCCAATAAGCTTTTTTTTGGCTCTATTTAATTCCATCCTTTTTCTTAAATTTCTCATTGTACATGTAGACATTAAAATATGTAAATACGCAACAGACACGATTATTACAGCTTTTCATCGAGCTGATAGTCTTAAGGATTAGTATTGGTAGATACGTCTTTTTCACTGGCTCACTGTACTGACTTGTCACATTAGACATAAAATAAAAAGAAAACCATAAAAATATTTCAACCCTCTCCTTTGCACTTATAAGTTATGTATGAAAATTTAATTGAACCCTTTTTAAAGATTTTTCGTCCACATATTCGCGTTATGAACATTACACATCAGAATCGAGAAGATAATTTTTTCGTAAAGAAAAAATATAACAATTGGAAAACATCCTACAATGGCCGGTTGGGGGGGTAGGGGGGAGGTACTTAAGAGGTTATTATTACGAAGGGTACATTAAACGGCGCCGAAATTCAAGTAAACAACATCCCAGGTCTGAATCGTAGGTCAATGTACTTAGAGTAGTGTTGAAACGGGACGGAATTTGCCTAAGAATTGAAAATTAAAGCGTTAAAAAACCATAGTGCGGGGGGCGCGCGCAACGTTCGGGACGACCGGGATGATCAAGATATGCGGTGATAAAACTTTTGGATTAACGCGAGAATAATTATGGCTTGTATGGTTTAATGTCCAATGTTTCAATTACAATTTTCGCTGGCCAAGAGGCAACAAAGTCAAAAAATTCGTATATACAAACTTGAACGAGCGATTGGGTTTTCAGAGATAGGCGGGTAGCGGAGAGCAAGAGACATGCGACAAGTCGCCGAATACGACAGCTACCGCGCCATCGCCATTTATTTTCCTCGCGGCACCAACGAGCGACGAGGCATCCTCTCCACAGTCCCGTCCGACAATTTTCAATTTTCGCCGGACTTCGATAACGAACGATCAGAGTCTGCGGTACATATTTTTCGAATTCACGTTCAAACTCTCACTCGCTACACATACCTTTTGAGAATCTTGGCTATTCTCCGCTCAGCTCCATCTCTCACAAATTCGTTCAGTAGCCGAAGGATATCGAGCTTCGGGAGGGTGTCGCGTCACTCACAGATGGAGCTGCGGTCGCGCCCCCCTTGGCTCCGCTGCGATACTAGAATTTAAGTGGGCAATCTTGGTCAACGTACCGCGAGAGCCGAAAGACTATTGGATCATTCGCGAGAAAGTGTCACGAATGGGTGACATGAGTGGCCGACAATAAAACCTGTATCATGACCAACCTCACCCAACGCAAAGTTTCTAACACATTATTGGCGCTTTCCAGTCAGCCTGGAAAATGATTGCGTTGAAATGACAGATTACTTTGATTCGTCCATTCTGTCAGATGATACAAATATCTGACAGAAACATTCAGTAAAATCAATTCATTAATTTTGAAAGCAATAATTTTCCGGGTTGGGTGAAAAGTGCCGTATTCCTCCTAAATCGTTCACGCACAAGAAACATGATGTATGCGCTTAAAAGCAATTTCGGTTTGACAACCTCGGAGTCGAATACATTGGAGTAAAAAAGTAAAATAGTATAACCTTCATTGACGTTAGTATATCCGAGGGACAAATGTTCTGCACTCACGAGCCATTTACTTGACATTTTCGTAAAATAGTATAACAATTTTTAAATCTCCCGCCAAGAAGTGGACTAAGGGGGAAATGAAAGTCAAGTGAAATAGCTGTGAGTGCGACAAAGGTAGCTGCAATTCTCGACCGAACTTTTTTCGACGGTGCCAATGTTGTTTCATAAATATTAAAAATTCTGTCTGCATCCCGGTCAAATTTGATATTTTTTCCAAAAGAATCGAATAATTAAAAAAGTTCATTACAGTTTTTGTTATTGAGTGCGATATTTCACTTCTCTTTAGGTCCAAAGAAATTTCGAACGACACTGTCCGAAATGATGGGTAATTTACCGACGCTTGAAAATACGAGCAGTCGGCAGTGCAAATAACGGCTTGTTTTAAAGGTACAGATTTTCCACGGGGGATTCCGCTAAGTGTAAACGCTGCTACGATATCCTAAATAAAGTACTTAACTTAATTTTGTATCAGAGTACAAATAAATTTAAAAAAAAACCAATAAAATAATTGAATTTGTTTTTCTTTTACTGCAAGCGCTTGCGCAATCTTCAAATTAGGATTACCAAATCAAAGTCTTATGATTGAATACAATTCGATCGTGAGCCACCGATTGTCCGAAGATGAGACTAGTTGGAACTTAAATTTACATTTCTACGCATTTTTGTAAATCCGTTGCAAAAATATTGAAATAATAAACGAAAAAATATTATTTTTAACTGCTATTAAGATAATAACCACAATATTTATTTATTTGAATTTGATACGAGTAAAAATTATTGTTAATACAATCTGCACTTCAGCCCGAAGACGTTTGTCGCTTCGTCACGAGTTTCGAATGTATCTGCTACGTGAATTTCAGTCACATCCAGATACGGCTTCCAACTTTAATGGATGAGTGAATAATCATAATAGTTCAAGAAAATACCGATTACCAGAAATGTTTTTTCATAAATGTACAATCTATAAATCCTAATGGTTAAATATCATTTAATTCCGATCTCCATTTTATTTAAGGCTGAGATAATATTCAATTTCAACGTAAATCAATATTCCCTCAAGAGTCAAACTCCGAATCGAATCAACAAATACGGCGTTATCTTTCCTCGGAAGCGATATCAGATTTAGTGATTGTACGAATTTCGAAATGTAACGAGGTATTCCTTTTATCAGCGCAGATTGAAATCGATGGAGATTTGGATATGGCATCATAACTGAATTCCATACGACAAACAGTATTGATATGTGAAGTAGTACTTCATCACCGAATTCATTGCCAACAGTCACATCGCGTTCTTGGCTTCTTTCACCATGTGGCTAAAAACTCGCATAAGTCTAACCGTTATCGGTATTGTACTGTTGGTATTACCATTGATTGGCCTATTTTTTGTTATACCAACATTAGTCGACGATCAAATTGAAGAGGTACGTGGACGGTTAAAATTTCACTGTTAATCCTGGTGACTTTAATGTTACCAGTACAATTAATATTTCATAGTCAGTAAAATCGAACTAGTGGATGAATACTCATCCACTAGTTCGCTTCTGCAACTTTCCTCTGCAATTTTTGCATGTTCAGTACAAACTTCTTTAAGAATTCAGCTGTTCGAACTATTGGTTTTGAAAATATCCGATTTATTTCAGACAGTTGTATTGGTAGACGGAAAAGAATCGTATGCACGATGGGAGAACTTGCCGATTGCGATTACGTACAAAATATATTTTTTTAACGTAAGTAATCCGGATGAGGTGCAGAAGGGATCGAAACCCGAAGTCCAAGAAGTCGGGCCATACATTTATCAGTAAGTTTACCTTGAAAAACAAAACAAAATGACATGGCGATGCCTTGCTGTTATTTGAAGTGAGGTGTCGTAGGGAGAACCGGGGCGACATGGTCTATCAAAAATTCAGGCTGACGCGGGCATAATAAACCACCCTAAACAAAATAACTAGAAAACTGCAACAACCAATTATTGACGCATGAGCACTACTGATAGGTGGGAGTAGGAGAAATCGAGATGTATCGATGGCACAGGCCAGGGTTAATGAAGTGAACAATTTATAGGTAGCCCACCTCGTCCCACACAATTTTTTCTTTTCAAACGCGCTATAAAACTATGAAGAAATCATCGTTGGATGACCATTAATAAATTATGCTTTCGGCAGCGTTGTAGCCACATTAATTGCCTAGGCATTTTTCAGTTTACGAAGTATATTCATTTCAGGCAACAACGTTGGAAAACTAACATCACGAAAGATGACGATACATTACACTACGTGCAAAATCTCAATTTCACCTTCGACGAGAACAGATCCTTTCCACGCACGGACACGGACGAAATAGTTGTAGTCAATTTGCCTCTGATGGTCAGTAGCACAGCCGTTTTGTTAATGATATTTTTATAACAGGTTTTTAAAAAATTCTGTTAACTCATTCTTTAGTGTTTATAAAAAAAACAATAGTCTATCAGAACCGAGCGCCTTTTTTGTAGTCTGTGATTGCCATAACTGAGAACAGTTTACACCCGCTACTGCCAATGCTGGACAAATCAATTGATCATATTTTTGGAGCACCCACGGATTTGTTTCTGCGAACGACACCAAGGGATTTCTTGTTCGATGGATTATTTCTTGCATGTAATACAAGTGATGTGCTGTTCGCTATTGCATGTTCAGTCATTGAGGAAATCGCTCCACCGATACTTCCACGACTGGATGATGGACGTTTTAAGTTCTCCTTGCTCGGTCATGTGAGTATTACATATCGAATTGTCACCGTTCATCATACTGTCCCTCTGAATTTAAGACAAAATGAACAATTTCAACCTGACGCAAGATTTATGTATATATATAGGAATTTCACTGTAAAAAGTGGAAGCTTAATTTGTTTCTTCAATTTTCTTTAATTTACTTTGTGCTAAAGAGTAGAAAACCAATCCTTGCGAAGAAGGAGACTTTGTTGTACATCATACAATTCACATGAAGACGATATGATCAATTATAATTTTTATTCGAGATCAATTTCTTTCTTTTACATCATATTTAGGGGCATGTTCCTTACGATGCAGGATTCAAATCATTTAAAGGTTTAGTAGTAGAAAGTAAGATCATTAATTTGCATCTTCATGTTTCATAGAAAAACAATACCAGTGAGGAAGGGGACTTTGTTGTTAACAGCGGAATAAAGGCTATCGATCAGTTGGGACAAATAAGTTCTTGGCGAGGGTCCTCTACCCTGAGTACTTGGGCACCGAACAGTACTTGCAATAACATTTTGGGCTCGGATTCTACGATTTATCCGCCATTTGTAACTCCTGAATCAGTGATCAATGTCTTCTCTGTCGATATATGCAGGTATGGCTTCAAGCTTTTGGGCCAGTGTGGATACATCGGCCAATTAAGGGTGACCCATTAACAACACTGGTGAAACTATGTCTTTAGGTCGGTAACTTTAAAGTACTCAACCGAAATCAACTACGCTGGCATTTTTGGGCACAGATTCATTGCAGGAAAAGATATGCTTGCATCGCCTAAACATCTGCCGAGCAACGAGTGTTATTGTTTGAAAAAAACTGATGGGATTCGTGGGGATGATGGTTGTTTGCTGGATGGGGCGTTAGACCTCTTAACATGTCAAAGTATGTTTAGATTTTTTAATGGTGGAGGAATTCTAATAAAGGAACAATTTGATAACTTTATTATTGAACTCGATGGAAATTTTTCAGAGGCGCCGATTATTATGAGTCTCCCACACTTTTATCTAGGCGATAACGCCTATCAAAATGGCATTTCTGGACTTGAACCTACCGATAGTTTGCATGAGATGTTTGTCGATTTGGAACCTGTAAGTACAGTTTACCCTTTTGTAACTGGCTTTAATTGTTCCCGTAGCTGCCTGCTGTATGAACCAGTAGGGTTTATTTTGTTTTCGCATGAATGTTTAGATACATACTTAAGAAATTAATAAAAATTATCATTATTGAAAACAAATTTTAATACGTTATTGCCATTATTATTGTCAACAACAATAATTACTAATATTAATACTTTTTTTACGGTATGTATTTATGTTTATGCAGAAAACAGGCACACCATTACGAGGTCATAAAAGAGCACAATTTAACATTTTTTACCAACAAGTCCCAAACATTACGCTAACAGAAAACTTGAAGACTACACTCATGCCAATAGTGTGGCTCGATGAAGTAAGTCTGTGTTTATTAGATTTCAAAGGGTATAATACTTTATAGCATTTAGAAGCTATAAAGTTGTGCAATAATACTAACGTAGTGTCTAACATCTATGCAGAATTTAAGCAGTACTTTAATAAACATAAAATAATGATACAACTTTTTTTGGTTATCTAGGGCGTGGAAATTCCTGAAGATCTCGTAAATGAGCTCAACGAACAATTTTTTGATGTCTTGCATAAAATAAATATGATTTGTTGGATTGTCATGTCAATTGGTATTGTCATCATTATAGTCAATATCGTGTGGTCCATTGTAATATGCTGCAGAAGAAAAAATGAAGTGGTTTGATGACGGAAGCGTAGCTTTTAGTTTGTAAGTTTATGATGCAATACAGCCACCTGTTTGATATCCAACTAATTAACGTTGACAACAATATTGTTTTGTGCACAGCTGAGTATGCACTCTTTTCTGTATCTTTTTTTCAAAGTATATTAAAAAGAATTTGTATCCTTTTTTAAATGTATTTTCTTTGTTCAAATGAAAAAAGTGAGAAAAACAATAAAGAAAGCCACGAAACGACGGATTACAAAAATGTTGTTTTTTGCGAACCATGTGTAAATTACTTTCAACCTTATTTTTCAAAGCCTACATAACGATTAGCGTTAGTCGTTATGTAGGCTTATGTAGGCTTATGTAGAAAATTACTTGTACAAACCGATGTTATTTTAACCCGCTTCACTTTCAGCGCCGCCCTGGTGGCGTCATTTGTTTCTCAGCCAAAATGGTTAATACCCACAGGCGTGTATGGCAGTTCAGTCTTTTATCATATACTGCGGTGTGTGCCTGTAGTGATCTACACATGCGCTGCGCCGTTCGTTACCGCTGTGAACGCAGAAGAAGGATAGCGGTATATCGAGAGTACTCTCAAGGCGAAAGAATCGATTCTTTTGCATAATTTTTTTTTTTAACCAAAGTTCAGTAAATTTTTTGCCAACTAAACGGTCACGATGTCGTTTCTCGTTAGACCTGTCGTAGGTTCCGTTATTACACGCGAAACTCGGTACGTAGCTGGGAAATAACAAAAAAAAAATTATTAACGTGTTCAGTGATCCGTTATATACGTAATTACCAACGTGTTGTTGCAAGGCAGTGGGTAATCGTCGAAATTTGTCGATAGGCCAACGAGAGACGTTTTATAATTTTTGTGAAGAGGTAATGAAAGTTTTATCCGGGGTTACGTCGGGTTTGTGATGATTGAGAACAAGTGCCACAATATTTTCGGGATATTTAGTTATGAATTGCAATGGAAAATCACTCGGAGGGGGTGAGACGGACACACCGATGGAGAATAAGTCTATTGTCACCTGTGAGTACGATTATTGTTTCCTTTTTCTGTTTTTTTTTTAATTTTTTCGTAGCCATAGTTCGATCGAACTCTACTGTCACCGTTCATAAGTCATTGTCATTGACGCCCCTGACGGATGTCGATCTTTATCACGGTGTTCTTGTTTTCATTATCCGGTCTTCGCACCAAACGCCGTCCGTCGCGTATCCTTATGGCACATCAAAATAACACATGAGACGATTTTCAAAAATATATATAAAAAAAAGCTATTTTTAAAATTATCTTTCTGAAGATATTACAGAATTATAAAAATGTTGACATTGTAACACTTTAATGGCATCTGCTTTTGTCATATGTATATATGTTTGTTCTTTACTGACAAATCGTTAACATTCTTTTTTTTGGCAACTGCAGTGAATGAGAAATTTTTGGTAAATTTACAGATGGAGGCGACGAGAAACTGTTTTCAACTATAGAGAAGAACTTGGTGCAAGCAATTCCAGCAGAGACAGTAGAATGGCAAAGGTCATTTGGGAGACCTGTAAAAAAGGTGAAACTCAACGCTTCGTTCATTCCATTTTCAAACGATGTTATGCCAACTGGAAAGCATTGGCACTTCCTGCGCCAGCCCATTCTTCACATTTACTGGAGCGAATGTTCAGTGAGTTCCGCTCGACTTTGTTATGGTCTGTGATCACAAAATATAGATTAATTTAATAATTACTTTACATATACGATTTTCATGAAAGTTCTAAAGTCTAAATGTTATATGTACCAGTTAAATAAGAATTGAAATGAACAACTTTGTTTGAGTCTGCAAAAGGAGCAGTCTATCAATGAATTATCAATTTCAATATTGTTTCAATGAGATTAATTTTTGCAGGACGTCGATGTGTACAAAGCGTCAGTGCGGGACAGCATAGATTCCTGGCTGAAAACTCTGGGACAGCACAATATACAAGACTGGATGATTGTCTTAGTAGAAACATATGATATTAAAAAAAGTAACAAGCTGCTTCCAAGAACTACAGTGCTGGACAAGGTTCGAAGCGACTTTGCATCTAAGCACGGAGATCGGTAAACGGACAAAGCTATACTTCTCATGTTTAATGAAATAACAGCTGAAATTTTTTTTTTTAAGTTTTTCTTTTATTAACAGTAACATTAAAACATTTACCTATATGCTGAATTTGGGATGTTTTTGATGATTTAAAAAAAGCTTTATGCTTCTTTAATTGTTAAAATACGTTTGAATGTTTTACATTATTCGATAAATTCCGTCTGCTACTTTCCCAGTTTTAATTATTTCACCTTGAAAGATAACGAGTGTTTTAATATTTATGCCACGCGTATTGCCATTATCATAAATCGACTCTGCTGTGGCACACTGAAAGAATTGTAACACGTAGCAGAATCTTTGCAGAGAACTTCCGCAGAAACGAAACCGGAAACACGATAAAGATCTCTTTCGTTTCCTCTATGTTACGTTCGTCATAATATTACAGTATTTACGTCGAATACTACTTTTTCGAGTTGTAATAATTAAAAAAAAAAATGCGAGAAATCGCGAAACATTTTAAGATCGATTTTTGGTAGCCTCGATTTTTCTGACCCATAGACACGTTCAACATTAAAAATACTGCAGATCGTGTCTTAGACTAATCGCGATTAGAATCAGGTAATTAAGATTGGTAACAGATTTTTTTTTTATTTGTCAACTAACAAACTGCTTTCTTGCTATTTATCAGGTGTCTTTCGGTAATAAATCCCATTAAATCGGAGTCTCGCTCGGCTGAATCATGGAGGGGTTTAATAAATCGTATACGGCACCTAATGCTCACTGCCTACGACAAATCACTCTCACGCTTCGAGGAGATTATAAGGGAACAGAGGGAAAGACGCAACCAGCTCGGCTGGAATTTTTGCCGCTATTTTCTACTTCAGGTACAAAAATTTTTTTGAAGAATACCAAAAAACATAAAATGTCTATTTTCGGCATCCATAGATTTTTATCTCTTCAATAAGCGCCCGAGCTAAGAAATCGAAAATTTTATATTGAATATACCGCAAGTATTCTAAGCAAAAGTCCAATCTTTTTCAGGAGGAACTCGCATTTGCCTTGGAAATGCTGGGAGTTTACGACGAAGCGTTGGTACAGTACGACGAATTGGATGCCTTGTTCACTCAGTTTGTCCTCAACTCTAATGTTGGGGGTGTGTCGTCCATTTCATAAAACTTTTTATAAAAAATATATTATAATATATTATGGTTTTCGAAGAGTATTTAACCATTCTCGAAGATCCCGAAACTTAACGTGCTTATTCGCAATAGTTACGTTCTACGTTTCCTGGATCGTCGAACTATTGATAGCGTTATTATAAAAAAGTATTATTTTTTGTCTAGAAACTCCAGCATGGTTGACGCTGTTTCAAAGCCCTCTAAACAATTGGGCAGGAGTGACTTTGAACACGAATGTCGATCAACACTTGAGACAGCTGTTGGGGGATTGCAAAGCATCTCTTTTAGATCTGAGGAGTTATTTGTTCAGTAGGCAATGCGCTATGCTGCTTCTTCTGAACAAGCCGTGGGAGGTTCGTAACTCATCGGTCGTCAATTAATCACCGTCGATTATTCGATCATCGATCGGTAATAATTAAGTCAATGTATCTCTATACAGGTTGCCCAACGATGTTTATCCTTTGTATATAATACTCTGAGCGAATTACGAATACTAGAAGTTCAACGCCCGGAGGGTTCTGTAGAGTGCTGGGCGTTCTTGTGCGCCCTGGAAGTCCTTCAGGTGTGTCAACTACCGACCTCGAATACAAACAATGGTCAACAGCTGGACCTATGCTCGCTCCACACAGCTGGATTGTGGGCTCTTGCGACTGACAAAGTACGTTCGAAGTCCTTCTCATGTATTTCAAATTAGATTTAATTAGATTCAATTATAACTCAATTAGATTTTCCAAGTACTTTTCGCAGAGTCCTAGTGTTAAGTGTTATCTAAGTTTTCTCTCCAAGAAAGCTTCGCAGAGCAGAAGTTGTGTGCAAATTATTTTTCCCCTGTAAACTTAACAGTCGATTAAAACAATTTCAGCTGGGTGAGCTGGGAAAGCTGTGCGGCCTGATGCCAGGAAGCGAACCGACTAGTGAACAATTGCACACGGTCGTGTATCTCATTGCGGGAATGGGAGATTCGGAGGTTCAGATCCAAGGGAAATTGACTCCGACGGACAAATTGAAAGGGGCTCTTTCCTCGAAAGAGATGTTCAAGCGACAGTACCTCGAACATGCAGAACTGGCGATGGGTACTTATAAGCATGTCGGTCGCATAAGATTGGCCCGTTTCATCGGCAAAGAATTGGCCCGTTTCTATGGTGATCTCGGTGAGAATCAGAAAGCCGTTGCCTTCCTGTCCGACGCCTTAAAGACTTACACCGACGAGGGATGGAGGGATTTGGCTGCGCAAACGCGACTAGAACTGGCCCAATGTTACAAAAGGATGGACGATGTTGAGAGATACACGAAAATTTGTTGCGCACTCGCAAGTTCCGATGTTCTTCATGTAACAGTGCGCAGCACGTATTACGAAGAGATGTTGGCTTACATGAAAATGCTCTCTTTACCGCAGCCGTTACTTACGACTTTCGATCACAGTTTCACGATCCTCAGTCTTGAGGTCAACGTTATGGACAAAGTTATACAGGACTGTGTTGTCAGTATAGATGTGACTCTGCAGTGCCTGCTACCGAGGAGTGTCAGGTGTACGAAGGCTTCGATATCGACCGAAGAGATGCAACGGCCTACACAAGGCAACAGACGAAAGGGTTCGAAAATATCACCTGATCCGCAAATACAACTGTAAGCATTGCCTATAATTAAATAAATGTAATAAATTAAAAATTCAGTTCTGAATAAGTATCTTGATAAATAATTCACTCGCTTTTTATCTAACTCACGGGTTTATCAATTTCTTATCTAACTTATCCTACTGTTATAGCACATTTCTACCACCTAGTTTAAGACCTGCGTCTAAAATTGAAGTTTGAAATTGTCCAGGTTGTCGAAGTGTACGATTGAGGATATGAAACCGGTTGATCAGAGCTTGATGGAATTAACAGCTTTCTCATATCTACATTACAACGAGGACAAGAGTCTAGGATCCGCACGCACGATGTACAAGAATCCCAAGCCAATAGTTAAACGTTCGGACAGTGCGAAACACAGAAAATCATCGATATTCACGGAGGGTGACTTCAGCAAAGCTCTCACCTGCGATTCCTTCAATCTGAATCCGGGAGTTAATAACTTTACGGTAACGAGACAAGTGAATCTACCGGGAATGTACAAGATTAGCCAAATATCGTTAATAATCGAGGACAAGCTTGAATTTTTATCGGGCATATTGAATCCAAGATTGTGTTACGAAGTAGCAAAAACACAACCGTCAATAGCCGTTAACAGTCGAGACCTTTTGGCGGGCCTTGTTCAGGATGTTGAGTTGGTAATTTCGAGCGGTAGCGTGAAAATTACTAACGATGCGAAAGTTCGACTTTGGGCGTCGCGAGGTTTGAGCTTTCAGTCATGCGATAAAGGTGTCGTCAACGAGCTGGAAATGAAATTATCAGCTTGCGAACCTTTTCAAGTCACGAAATTGCACTTCAAAGTTTTAGTCGATTTGCCACCAAAGAAGGACGCCTCGTCTATGGAGCATAAGGTGTGTTTTTCCTGATAAAAGAATCAGATAGAGTCTAAAACCATGCGACCTCCCACCTATCCTGTATCCGGTCGGTATCAAAAACTATGAATTTTATTCACAGATGCTAAGACGAAATTTTATTGCAGATAAACATTCAATGCCCGTGGGGAGTTGAGGAGAGTCTGTCACTACATTTCGGACCGCCATTGATGTCTGGAATGCACCTTCATACAGCAAAGCGAAGAAAATTCCTTCAAATCGTAGTTACTGGCTTGACTCCGCAACTGCTACAATTAACCGAGCCCCAACTAACAACGAGCACATCGATCGACATCAATTTCAAGAGTCTCAATCCAAAATCTGGTCAAAAGCTCGTTATCGGCAATTGTATAAAAGTTTCATTCATGTGGGAAATAGAAATTGGCAAAGATGAGAAATCGTCGGTGCCGATAAAGACGGATTTTCGTGTGAAATATTGTCCGATTGACAATGCTGAAGATCTGGACGTACTGGACGCCAACGATGATCCACTTCACATCGGAAAACTTCAAAGACTTGAAAAATCGAGTCATGTTTATCGTTGCAACTTCGACGTCGTTGATTATGTGGTAAGGGGTTTTATTCACTGTGTTCTGACGTTGAAATTACGATGCAGAAATATAACGTAAAAATTATTCTTTAAAGTGTACATTCCGGATTTTTCATATCACCAATCTTTTTTAGACATACAATTTTCATACTGCGCATAGTAAATATTTGTTGAGCGAGAATTCCGTACTTGAAGGAGTCACTGAATAACAGACGACCCGAAAAATTTCACGATTAAATAATTCGCTTCCAAATTTTGAAACTAACGCTCCGACTAATTTCGTATGTTCCTAATGTGCTAGAATTTACTACCAAGTAATAATGTTTTGTTACATCCTCATATTGCAGACAATGTTTACGGTGTCCTCGAAGGTAGAAGCAAGTGGCGCAGGCGGTGAATTTTGCCGTGCCGGGAGCATGTGCCATCTGTGTCTAACAGTGACCCGCATGTTGCCAATTCCCAATTCAACCCTACCACCCCAACTCATGTACGAGGTACTCGCTGACCAGTCCATGTGGGCTGTGTGTGGTAGAACCGCGGGTATTATATCCTTGGATACTCTCGAGAAGCAGAGCGTTACACTCGACGTTATGCCACTGACGAGTGGGTACTTGCCACTTCCCGTTGTCAGACTGTCTCGATACATACCCGCCGTGGAATCCAAATCCGGTGAGTACATTTTATTCATTTTTTACCCCAACAATTAGAAAACAAGATATCAGTTTTCAAAATGTTTCCGCCGACATAATTTCAATTTTAAATGTTTCTGCCGAATAATTTTTCATTGTTCGTGTGTTCGTCGACACTTTGTTAATTGGATATTTAAAAAAAATTGTTTCAGACGTTTATCGTAAGAACGACGTAGCGTCTGGTCCGAGGCTCGAGCCTTTCAGTGCAGGTCAAGTTTACAACGCGAGTAAAGCTCAACAAGTCCACGTCCTTCCAGCCGCTCCGACAGAATCCAATTGATCACTGAAACACGTCGTGAACATATGAAATTGACAGAAACGAGATCCAATGCGAACCATTCGTCGGACGAAGGAAGTTGGCGATTTCGTTATTGGACTACGATACCTCTGTTTTTTGTTTTTGTTTTTCGGCTATGAATGAAAGTGTGCCATCGGTAAATCGTGAATTGTCAGATTATTTATTCAACCGGTAACACTCAGTCCATGAACAAATAATATTTCTATAGACAATTATAGGCTCATTCGGTATTGCGGACACCGCAATGGAGCATGCGTTTTCAATGTCGGAGTGGAATAATGCATCGATTATATTTGTCGTTTTGCTGCATCGTTATAAATAGAGAGAATATGGAGTGACCGGAGCGAATTTTACAACTTCGATGTGGATCTTTGTACCTCCAAAAACTCATTTTCATTATCTGTTAGGCGCGAATTTTCAGTCGTAAGTCCACATTGGAGTTGAGACTTACATTGAAGCTCACTTTCGAACGCGATTGACTCGACTTCCACTACATCGAGTTCTCACTTCGGGTAAAATTTAACGGACTTCTTTTCGAATATGTTTTTATTTGTTTTTAGGTCAATACTTAAGAATGAAAGAGAAGGGTTCGCGCATCCCGATGTTTCCATATAGCCGAAACGATTACATGCTCTTTTCACAGCCGGAATTCTTTCGCCTCAAATGTAAATAGCACCAACGCCGAAATACTCGAATAGATGTTTATATCGTTGGATAAATAATTCCAATAATTCGTATCGATTTAAATGTATAGAAAAAGAAACAGAAATGAAGCATTGAATATCTCAGATAGTGTGTTCTCTCAAGCGTGTACTCAATGAGATTATACATAAATATCTACTTGTAATTGTGGCGGAGTGTTAAATTATGTAGAAAAAAAGTTTTACTGTAAATTCAATATTTGGATTGTATGTTGAATGGTTATTTTTTTCATTTTTGTGTATATCTGTTGAAAAACTTTGAAAAAAGAAAATGGAAAAAAACGAACACAGAAGACACAAAATACTGTTGTACGATATGTGAAGGATTAGTTTTATTTTTTATACATACAGGAACATGTGGTAATGTAAGTAAACTGCATAAAAAAATGAGAGTTCTCTTTTTTTTTCTTCATTATTCATTCCTGTGCCCCAGATGTTTTTTTTTAATGTGTATGAGGCACCTCGAGCAAAGAGCCAAATTTATTACGAATGCCGTTGAAGATCATTAATATGTTGGCATAGGTTGTTGCGTTAGAAGAAGACCATAGCGTCTCTTCAAGGTGATGCGTTCTCTAGAGTATTTGTCCTCCGGTGAAAAACGAGCTGAAACGAATAATCATTATATATTATACGGATAATTGATAAAAGTATATTATACAAGTTCCTAAACAAAACTTTTTCCGCTACAGCTAAATCAGCATTCATGAGAACGGACTGAATTATTCGAAACACATTTTCTCCATAATTAACACTAAGCCCTGCAATTTTCAAAAAATTTTTTACGCGTGTTTCGGAGAGAAATCTTTACTCCGTCTCTGTTGCACTCCTATGGATTTACGATCTCCTTAAGAGAGAGCTAAACCTTTCATGAAAAAACCTTGAACAACGTCCACAACTTTGAAATAGGAAGGTACCAAAAATCTAAGATGCTGAATCATTGGGAAGTTGAAAATTATCGGAATCAAAAGTCTATTTTTTACCAGGATGAGCGGACAACGTCGGTTTTCCATTTGGATCGACTTTCTGAAAGCAAAAAAATTAACATTTTGTTGAACGTTGTTCCATCCAAGTTTTGAAGGTTTTCGGCATGGACGAAACACGTGTAAACAAGGAGCAAACGGAAAGCCCGTTAATGTTACAAAGTATTGCGTTAAAAAAATTATATCAATGGAACTTACTTTCAACGTGTAGACGCGGTCGCCGTTCGCATCCAAGTAATATTGCAGGTACATCTTTATGTTATCCCTTGATGGCGTCCTAAATTTGATAAAAAGATAGACTTCTAAGACGCAGTTGACGAGCGGCGGAGCTTCTATCCGCTTCTATTGTAACAGCGTTTCGTCAACGAACATGCACGTGCGAGAAAACGAGACGGGACAGACTGCAGCGCTGTCGGCACGAATGGTCTGTTATCGCTCTCTGGTAAGACAGAAATGCTTTGGAAAAACGTGATCCGTAAATAATTAATATCGCTGATGGGACGTATGTGTAATTCACCAATGCGTGAGTAGGTGACTGGATTTAAAAAATGGCCCAAGATAAACGAACCTTAGAAACAAATTGCCATAAACGGTGACAGTCGAGACGACAAGTCATTGTCAAGTTTTCAAAACAGATCTTTGAGTTTGTAATCGAGAACCTCCTGATGTGTTCGCGAGTCCTGCTGCCTCAACCGTCACTGCGCACGGCTCCTTGCTTATCCCCTCCACTCCACCGCGCGTATGCTACCTTACATCTTCTATATACGTGAGCTGCCAGTCTGAGTACCTGTCGACTGAGAATAAATACCTCTGTCCGTTCTTATGTTGTCCTGTTCGCCGGTAACCACTTGGGCCTTACCAGATTCTTTTACTTTGGCGTGGGGCCCAAATCACCGGCCCGCTGCGCGGCAGCGCACGGCACTACGGTTGAGCTGCTTCTGCGATTCATTCGAATGTTGTCGACGAACGCAGTTCGAGTCAGCGAAACATTCTGAATAAATTTTCAGCAACCAAATGTTATCGGACATTTCACACAGATCGCCCGATATACATTGCAGGTCGACCAAATTTTCCTCCAGCATTAATCAAACACAATAATATCTTTCACCTGACAATATAGATGGGCTTGAGGAGGTTAGAGCGCTACAGAGTAGGCAAATGAGTGGGAATTTTTTTTTGAGTCACATATATTTTTAGGCATTTATTGTTTAAAGTTGTTTATATCAGAATCAACGTATTGCAGCGGATTTTCTTTCTCTTCGTAGAGCATCTTGCAACATAGAGAATGAATTTGATAAAAAAATGCAGTATATTTAAAAAAAATGACAAATGTGTACCTTTTCAGAAAATATTTTAAATTAGTTAATATTTTCACTAATTCATTGCAATTACTGCTTTTTTCGGATACCGAAATTCGCTCTAAAAAAATAACCATCTACGATAATCAATTTCGTTCTAACCGCCCAACTCTCGACTGCGCTAAAATCGTACGAAAGGGAAAGTTTGAGTTTGCGATACGAGCTGGAAGGAAACTCCGCGTCCTCGAGATTTCGCGGGCTGGACCGTATCGAGGGGTCCCGTTGCTCGTTCGCATCTCGTTCGGGGTCCCCACGTGTAGTCCCGAGAACAGCAACGTGGTTCGTTGTGGAGGGACGGATGAGGCCCCTCGGTCGCGACGTTGCCACATCTTTGAGGCACGAGATGGGTGCACCGGCGTACCAGGCAGTTGGATTAGCAGCGAGCACGAGTGAGCAGGTCGCGCGCAGCCGTAAGACGAGCCTTCCAACGACGAGGCTCGTTCGAGTTTTTCTCTATCTCTCGTGTTTCGCGTAGCTTCGTTGGTCTTCGACACGGCCTCGAATATTCATCTTTGATCATTTATCATATCGCCAGTCGAATCTCTCTCCCCTATTCGCCGATTGACGATCGCGGCCTCTCGGCCCGCACTGGTCAACAATGTGAACTTATAAAATCTTGTGAAATTCATCGCTAAAAGACACGAGAAAAAATATCTCGAAAAATCATCTGTACATACGATTTATGATACTCGGTGTTGAAACAAGCAATAAACAAATATATATATATACATATATATATAGATATAGATGGAAGAAGCGATACACAGCTTGCTTCTGTGGGTCAGCGAGCGAGCGTGTGTTCTTGACAGTGTGAATCAACAAGTGCCTCGGGAACGTCGGGCGTGTGTGTGTGTGGGTGCGTGTGTTTGTGAAATGTGCCGAGCGCTCTGAGTACACGGTTATCGTTAAGTCTTGGACATCAGGGTAGGGATTTTAACTCCCGGCAGCCGGCGCGCCTTACTCTCGATTAGAAACGACGTCCAATTTAACGTTTGCGCGAAAGAAATAGATTAATTTCGCATTGTTTTCGCTTACCGATGTGTGACAAGTGAGCGAGTGTTTTATTTTGTTTCAAGCTTCTTTGTGTGTGTCGGGGCGATCGTGGCAGCGGCGATTTCATGTTGTTCTCCCGTCGGACGGATAAGTCGAAGATTGTCGTGTCGTACGTGGTCGGTAAGGAAAAATAAATCGACTGCTCGCGCATTCGTTGCTCTCGGATATCATCGCCGTTCCGAGGACCAACGAGTCAGCGAGGCGCTGGTGCGTCGCGTCGCATCAAGATGGAAGTCGTTTATATAGGTACGTATTTGTGTGTGCGTTTGTTTGGCATTTACGCGAGCGTGTGCGCTTGCGCGGACAGCCTGGACGAGAGTTCGGAGAGCGTATCGATGCTGTCATCGCGATCTCGCTGTTGCGAGAGAGAAATGGTTTTTGAATAGGAGAGTCACGTGATTAACCGACATTTTTCGACGTCGATGCCATTGTTGAGTTATCGTTGGATATGATTTTTCGAATGCTTAGGAAAATTGGGCACGACTGAGCGAAAAATAAATCTCCAGAGTGGGGATGGATCGTTGAAGGACGTAAAATTACACTTTTTTTTTTAATACAAGGAATACCAGTTGGACAAGTTAGAGACTCGTTTGCGCCGGGAAAAAATTGTTTTGTACTCGAGGGAACACGAACCTGGCCTTCATTTTTGGACGTCAATGCTATTACCGAATTATCGTTGAATATGGTTTTTTCAATTAAATGCAAAAATCAGGCACGACTCGAGCATAATTTAAAAAATTAAATCGATTATTGAGTTACATTATTTTCGTTGCATTATCCGTAAATTTTAAACTGGTGCAACTCCGCCTTTACCGATAAATAAAAAAACGTACTTTGCACTTTATAAAATCTTTTTTTAATTTAAGTATTTGTTTTTTTAATTTAAGTATTTGGCGAGGCGCCAAGTACCGACTACAACGTAGTAATGGGCGATTTCTCGCTCGGGTTCCACGCAAGGAATATTATTTTAGTGAAGTGGGGGAAAAAATGGGAATTTCGTTAAGCATGCCGGTTGCGTGTGACGTAGCTCGCGATCGTTATTTAACCGCGCTAGACAATCGATACCTTTTAAATGGCGGTAACGCGTAACGGGTTTTATCTGTCTCTGTGTTCCCTCTTATCTTATCTCTGATGCGAATAAGCATACTAACGGTATAGACGTGTGGAAGGGATGGGGGCACACAGTACTACGTACGCAAGGCGATCCATCAAAGGATATGCTGGTATCGTACCACGAGTACGAGGACATCATATGAACGCTATATATATATATATATTTCTAAAGAAGTAAGAGAAAACATTTTATAGACATTTTAAAAGAAAATTTACAGGAATTTTTTTAATTTATGAAGAAATTGTTACAGAAATTTTTCAAGAGATTTTTTAAGAAATTTTTGAAGAAATTTTTGAAGATATTAAAAAAAACATTAAAATGAATTTTTAAAGAAATTTTTTAAGAAATCTTCAAAAAAACTTTTAAACAAATTTTTAAATAAATCATTAAAGAAACTTTTAAACAAATTTTTAAAGAAATTATTCAAGAAATTTTCAAAGAAATCTTTAAAGAAATTATTAAAGAAATTATTAAAGAAATTTTCAAAGAAATTTTTAAAGGAAATTTTTTAAGAAATTATTAAAGAAATTTTCAAAGAAATTTTCAAAGAAATTTTCAAAGAAATTTTCAAAGAAATTTTCAAAGAAATTTTCGAAGAAATGTTCAAAGAAATTTTCGAAGAAATTTCCAAAGAAATTTCCAAAGAAATTCACAAAGAAATTCACAAAGAAATTCACAAAGAAATTCACAAAGAAATTCACAAAGAAATTCACAAAGAAATTTTCAAAGAAATTCACAAAGAAATCTTCAAAGAAATTCACAAAGAAATTTCCAAAGAAATTCACAAAGAAATTTTCAAAGAAATTTCCAAAGAAATTTTCAAAGAAATTTCCAAAGAAATTTTCAAAGGAAACAAAGTCTCACAACTAAACATTGTATTTATCCCAAGGCATTGCATTGGCAGAGACAATATATTGAATTTAACGTAATACAGATATGTCTTTAGGTTCGTCTCGATCGAAGGGGAGTTTCTCGAAGCGGTCAATTCGGCTCGGATTGAAGTAGCGTTTCTGGTGACTCGGGCTACTCTTCTTATCTGTGTCCGACGGCGCGAAGCCGACGCATCGGATCCGCGTTCCATTCGGTCTCGTCCGGTGCGAGACGCGCCTCTCGAGCCATAGTAAACGCTTGGTGTACGAGGAAGATCCGCAGCTCGCCGTACAACGCAGGCTACTGTAATATCGTACGTGCGTCTACGACAAGTGTCCAAATAGGAATGCGTCGTCGCTTCTCTCTGAAACGACACAGATGGACGAGACTCGACGCATTTCCATTTAGCGCTTTCGTTGCCACAATGGCGCCGTGTCGTTGGCCCCTTGTTCGTTCATTCGCTCAATTATGACCGGCATGAGGAGGAGTAGGAGGAACGCTAATGTATCTCTATCTGTAAATTGAACGAACGGGCCGAGAAAAAAGCCTGAAGAAAGTCGGGACAACGGTTCGTGTACTGTACCGAGCCAGTTAAGTTCCATGGACCGGGTAGGAGTTGAGAAATGGCAAAAAAAAAAGAAACCGAGACTCCATTTAGGGTCCATCGACCTCCTTGGTGGGGAAGCGGTATTTATGGAGTGTATGTGAGCCAAATGGAAATGGTATTTACCGTTGGGTTGCTGATGTTGATCATTTTCCTGATGGGGAATTTTTATTTAAAAAAAAATAGACTTATCGACTTTTAATTTGTGTTTATTTTCGTTTTCAGACGAGCGGGAGGACGTGCAGAAGAAGACCTTCGCCAAATGGATAAACTCGCAGCTTCTCAAGGTAATCATAATGTCCGGAATTTATTTGGGACTCAGTGAATACAATGGTAAAATGAAATTTCAACGAGAGTTGGCTGCTCGCGTTTCGAGGTATTCGATCTTGGTATTATTTTTCGTTTTTTTTTTTTTTTTTTTTACATATCAAATTATATAGGAGTCTGCCGATAATTATCGAGAATCGTCCCGGCATTTATTTAATTTTTTTTTTTTTTTTTGCAGAATCATCACGAGTCAGTCTCGGATCTCTTCGTTGACCTTCGAGATGGAAACCGTCTTCTGTCACTCCTGGAAGTCCTCACGTCGAAAGCATACGTGAGATGCGAGCCACTGAATATTTATTCGATGTTTGCATTTCGGAAATAATAGCCGTGACGCCCAATCGTTTCGCGAAGCTCATTCAAACTCGTCTCAATTTTTATTTTATACGGATATATATTTTTGGGGAACGCAACGCAACCTGGCTTTTTATTATTATTTTGTCTTGCGTCGATGGCAGGTGCGTTGAGAAAAATTTGCATAGAGCAACCGAGACTCTGCTGCATAAAGTCATCGCGACGTAGGCGGACAAGAATTTATCGCATAGCTTCGACCGTAAGAAATATGCAGCTCACGTACTACGCGACTTCGGTCACTGTTTCTCGACTTCCTTGGACGACTTAATTTTTTTTTTTCATGCCTACTAATTTAGTGTATCACACAGTTTGTTGCTTTGTTATCATTGAAAATTGATTTATTTTTTTGAAGCACTCTTAGAATATTTTCATATAAAAAATATCTGTGCTGATTGACATTTTCTAATAATTCTCGGGCTGTCGATAAATGGGTTGTCGATAAATGTAAAAAAAAACGGGGTTATCGATCTGAGCGATTAATGGACGGAAGATTTTCAATATTTCAGAAGAGAGAAAGGGGCCGGATGAGAGTTCATCACTTAAACAATGTGAACAAGGCACTTCAAATCTTGGAACAGAATAATGTAAGTTTTATTATATTTCTTATCGAACAGTAGAACGTGACCTAAAATTGAGACGACAATTAATGGTCCTGATAATCGCGAATATGATTATACTTTTTCCCCAGCCAATTTTGATGCATTGTAGTAATTTTTAGGGAAAAACCGAAAATTTAACCATTTTCATTTTTCAATTTTCAGGTAAAATTGGTCAACATAAGCAGCAACGATATCGTAGATGGCAATCCAAAATTGACTCTCGGATTGGTGTGGAGTATTATTTTACACTGGCAGGTAAAGTTCGGCCTAATTTCATCAATTTCTCTCCCGAGTGCTAACGTATTAAAAAAAAAAAGTCACAACAGACTCGGCAGAAGCATGTTAGAATTAAGTAACTAAACAATATAATCGAATTTACGGCCAACTAAATAAAAAAAATTTCGGTCTCTTGCCTTGGACTTTTCAAAGTATTTCCGGTCCGAATGAAATTAATTAATTATTTAAACTGCATCTCTAAATCTTCAAGTCCGAAAGAGGTATCGTCGTGCGATATCGACACCATGATAAAGTGCGAGACGACTGAACAACTACACATACCGCTCACAGAAATTCACAGATATGCTGTACTCGAGACAGTCGTGCCTATCGCAGATTACGCAACATTACGTAAGGCGATTTGATCCGACAGTCATGCTTTACGAGTTTTTACTGTGTGCAGGTGAGAATACGATTATCAATGTCTGTGAACTGACGAATTCTTCTTCGGCAGGTGCACTATCATCTCAAAGATCTGATGTCAGAGCTGCAGCAAACGAATTTGGAAAAGACTTTGTTGGCCTGGTGTCGTCAAAATTCTCAGGTATGATCAACGGCATATTTTGATCGCTATGTGGATTTCGAACTGACTCAAACGATTCAATTGATTTGGGTTTTTACAGAATTATCCTGGCGTCGATATAAAAAATTTTACCACTTCGTGGTCCGACGGATTGGCTTTCAATGCAATTTTGCATCGATGGAGGCCGCAACTCTTTGATTTCAACAGTATTGCCAGGAAACATCCAAATGCGAGGCTCGATCATGCCTTTAGACTCGCTCAGGATCATTTGAATATTCAACGATTGCTGGATCCAGAAGGTAAATTAATTATCACTTTCGAACTAGCAGCTAAAGCGGAGATAAAAGCAAACATTGTGATTTTCTTGCAGACGTTAATACATCGGTACCGGATAAAAAGTCGATAATGATGTACGTCATGTGCTTATTCCAATCGCTGCCTCACACAGGGGATGACGTGGGTGACATCGATGTCTCGGTTACGAGCGATTCCAGTCCAGTAACAACGCCAGTCACCGAGGTAATGAAATAAAAGTCTCCTTCCGTCCTAACGTGTGAACTTAAGTGCCCAGGCTAGTTTACATCGGGACTCGGGTGCGAACCGTGACATACGCTTTACATTAATAATCGTAATGGTAATAGCGTCTATTCTTGTTCCCGGGATATAGTCGCCTACAGGCAGCATATTACAGAGTAGAAAATAGTTTGCTAGTTACTAGTAATTTTTCGCACTATAACATTTATGGTTAATAAATATGTTATTTTTTTAATGAATAAATATTGCATTACAAAGAAATTGCCATATTCTGTGATAGTTCGAATAAAAATATTCATCCAGTTTCACTGTAAGAGACGCAAAAAAATTCTTTAAAAACTTCAGGTCCATGGGCCTGACAATTTTTAGAAGAAGACTCTATCCTTATTGAAACACCGCTTACTATCAACATGAACGTTTTTTACAGAGTGCTCTCTCCATGGCAACTTTCGGTATGCCAGGATCGCGTCCCATGAGTCTAGCAACAAACGTCTCGGTCGAGCTCGGTGGATACCAGGTAGCGCTGGAGGACGTTCTCACGTGGCTCCTCGAAGCTGAAGACAAACTGAACAATTCACCGGAAACGGGCTCAACGTTGGAAATATTGAAGCAACAGTTTCACGAACACGAGACCTTCCTGATGGAGTTGTCCGGACACCAGGACGGCGTCAGTGCTGTTATGGAGGAAGGAGCAAGACTTCTCGGGGACGGTGGACTTCAGAAGGATGAGGAGCACGAGGTCCGCGTTCAAATGTCTTTGCTGAATGCGCGTTGGGAGGGCTTACGGTTGCGGGCGATGGATCGACAGTCACAGATTCATGAGGTAACGGAGAAAACATTGTCTTAACAAATAAAAATTTCAAACAGTCGTTCGCCTTCACACTTGCACACTCTCAAAGTTTCGAACTTAAGAATGCTTTACACTTCTCGACAGGCTGTGATGGACATGCAAAAGAAGCAATTAGACGCACTGCGCCAGTGGTTAACCAAAACCGAAGATCGTATTTCTCACATGGCCGTGAGCGAGCCGAGCCACGCGAGTCTCAACGAACAATTGAGACAATTGAACGAGCTCGAGAAAGACATACAGGATCAACAAGTGTTGGTCGATGCTCTGACAAATATGGTTGTCGTTGTCGACGAAGAAAATTCCGAAGCTGCTTATGCCCAGATGGAAGATCTCTTGTCGGCGCTTAGCGAACGTTGGAGTCACATTTGCACGTGGAAAGACGAGAGATCCGAAAAGCTGAGATCTTTCACGACCGACTGGAAACTTCTCAACGACGAGTACAAGAAACTTGTCGGTTGGCTCAACGAGATGGAGATAACTTTGAAGCAAATGGAAGCTGTGCCCGCATCAGAGATTGGACAAGTTTTAGAAAGAGTAAAGAAACTTAAGAATCTTAGAATCGAGATGAGCGCCAACGACAAAAAACTCGTGGCGTTGCAAAAATCCGTTCAAGACTTAGACGTTGATGGTTCATCGGTGGAATGTAACGATCTTATGGAAAAGATCGAGAATTTGCAAGATCAATTGGAAGCCGTGGGACAAATTATGGAAGTTCAGAGCCAGAGGGTAATTTCCAAGCTCCTTGTATTAATTAATACGAACCTAAAAAATCTTTATGATATTCGCTGGTGTGTCAATCTTTATCCTTTTTACTCGATTAATTTGACTGTAATGAACGGACTACCTTACGTTTCAACTCTTTATTTATTCCTTTGAGTAATCGATACAAATTAACAAAAACGATGGCATATTGACAAACGATTACTCTTATTTTTTTTTCAATGAAGATATCGAATTCCGGTTTCGAGTTTGACACGAAAACTGATACCGAAACTACGGTCATCTCTGGAACCGAATGGATGACGGAAACTATTACGAGCATTGCGTACAAGAAAGAACTTTCCGACATGGTATGTTTTTTTCTTTTCATAACGTTACGTGTAATCACTCAGCGGTTCCTATTTAATAGCTTAATTAAACATTTTATTTTTTCAGTCGGACCAGCACAGTGATTCGAAAAAGAGACGCATGGCCAGTATAACGAGGCAAACATTCGAAACGTCTTTGTCCAATTTGTATAAGTGGTTGGATTACGTAGATCTAGAGATAGGACGTTCCGAAGGTGTTTTCGACGAGTTGAGCGTCGAAGAGCGAAGAGTCGTTTACGAGGATACTGTGGCAGATTTGGTGTCGCATAACAGCGAATACGAGAGAGTACTCGACGCTGGTAAACGGCTCATTGACGAAATTGAACGAGCTGGTGAATCGTCCCATGAGGAAAGGACAAAAATCAATGATGTCCAAAATTGTTGGCAAGCTACGAACAATCGTTTGCAAGAGATTAAAGAACGGATTGATTTTCTGGTAGAGGTCAAAGAGTTCAGATCTGAACTGGCGAGTTTGAATATGATGTACGATGGTTATTTGAAGTGGTTCGAGGCCAATCGAGAAAATAATCAGATTGAGCCACTCAGGGTAAGTCAAACGGTTTTTTTTTCTTAAGGTATACAATATAAAAAAAAATTTATTAATTTGCGAATAAATTTTTGATGCAGATCAAAATGAAGTCAATGAAATCTCACGAGGAACGTATTAAAAAACTCGTGGCGACAGCTAAACATTCGGCGGAAACTCAAGTCGCTGGAAAAGATGCTGCTGATATAGATAAGGAAACGAAAATATTTACGTCGGCTTGGGACAATTTGCTGAAAATGTAGGTAGCACAAAAGTTTTATGCTATCTTTTTTTAGATAAAAAAATACCATTCGAAAACTCCTTTCACAGGTCATCACGTGGTTTTGTATACTCAAATGATTGCCAAAATTTTTCTAGATTATCCGATCGACTCTCGGAGTTGAGCACCGTTGCCGTGAACTGTCCCCCAAAGAAATACAGCGACACTGTGGCTGAACTTTTGTTATTCATAAACAACGCGGAGAGCGTTTTGCTGTCCGAACACGCCGTCGTATCCGATCACGAGTCGATGGTAAAACAACGATGTAGGTTCGAGGAACTGCAAAAAACGCTGAAGGAATATGAAAAGAAATTTAAGTACGTCAATGCTACCGGTCAAGAGTTGATTGGAAAAATAAGCGATGAATCGTTGGCGCAGAGGTTGAGGGACGAGTTGCAGGATCTTAATACCAAGTGGAGCGATATTCCGGTAATTTTGGATGAAAGACAGCAAAAACTTTCGAAAGGTAAACAAACCTTTATAATCTTTCATTCAGAGTACAGATTTAGTTTAGGTAAAATGGTAGTAAATGAGGAAGCTCTGTGTAAATTATTTTACATCTTTTTATGTACCCTTAAAAAATTCGTTTTTCAAAGAATACAAGAGGTAAATTCAAAGGTTTGAAATTACACAGTACTTTTATTCCTGTGTAGATATCGAGACCTTGAAAAAATTCGAAAAAGAGCTACGCCGGCTCGAAGACTGGTTGGACACAACTTCAAAATATCTCGAAGAAGTATCAGAAGATGCCGAAGTGAAGGATGTCAAAACGACCGAGTTTAAGCTTGAACAAATCCGCTCCCTCGTCGAAGACATCGATAATACGAAACCCGCAATCGAAAACTTGCAAACTTCGACGAACTTGCTTTTGGAAAATTCGGAACCCAAGTTTTCCGCTGTTTTAAACTCCAGGTTAGAGGCTGTGTCGGACAAGTGGAACGCCATCGTCGACGGCGCGAAGCTTCACGGCGATAAGTTCGAGAATGCATTGAGAAAAAATGATGAGGTAACGCGAAATCAAGTTTGAACATGGGTTTACATCTAAGTTCGGCGAATATTGAAATGAATTTTGTTCGTAGATAATAAATGGTATCGAAGATTTTACCAATTGGTTGTCGAGCCTCGAGAAAGCGATACCAGTAGAAACAAAAATCACACTGTCGATCGAACTGTTCCAAAATCGAGGTGGATATCAAATCCTGAAAGAAAAACTGGACAAACGCGTCGAGGAGTTTCGAAACTTGAACGAAATGGGCAACGACAAGCTTCTCAGTTCCGAAGGCTCGTCGGTTCAAGAACTCGGACGTCGATTCACTTTTCTAAATGCAAGATGGACCGACGTCACCGATCGGATCTACGAGCGTTACAGGCAGTTGCAGAACGCCAGTCACGAGTACGGAGAGTTTCGTGCTCTCGTCGCTCAGGAAAGTGATTGGCTCGATAAACTCGACCGAAGACTCAAGAAATCAACAAAATGCGCCGCTGATGCCGAAGAAATTTCAGAAGAACTTGACGTAAGTCAACGTAAAATAAAGATGGATTAAGGTAGCAACTGCGTGGCGCACTAATCAAATTAATGCCAATTTTTCCCGACTGTTCGGCCAAAATTTTATATTTTTATGGACATTGAAGGAAACTCATTGTTGACATGATTTTACGTGCATGCATTCCGAAAACGCTTGTAAAAAATTACTTACACTTCCACAATACGTGATTGCGCATTTTTAATTTTCTCCACCAGGATTTAGAAAACTACATACGCAATCGTCCCGAAGCGCGTTTCGAGAAGATTCAAGAAATTGGCAAACAACTTATCGAACATGACATAATGACGCAATCTATTCAGAATGACGTCGAGGCATTGACGAGCCGCTGGGAAAGTCTTAATAAGCAGGTGAGTTGGCTGCAGTCTTCAGTCTTCCAAAGATACTGATGATCGAATGAAGAGCTGTTAATATGGACTTGAATTGAAATTAGATTCAGGTCAAGTCCTAACTAAAGTTCACTCTCACGAGAGGTCCAACGTAAAATAGAATCATCGATGAAACATCCAATCCCACATTACGCTTGGGCTGGGGTTTTGAGCTAATGTATTTTGCATCAATTCGTAAATTAACTTTCGAAAAATGCAAACTTTATCCTAACAAAATATGTCTACTTTACCATACAAGATCCCGAACTTATTTCCACGGAGGCGCATATTTTTCGTAAATATGATTTTTAGATGTTTCGTAGCATCTTGAAAATACGCATACGAACTTGAAAAAAATATGAGGTTTCTCTACGATGAGGCGAAAATAAAATAATTTCTAGTATCGATTTCCGGATACTAGTGACAGTTGGGACAAATAATTTTGTATTGTGATGAGTAGGCAGGGGAACGGGCCAAACTGTTGGAAGGATCAGTGAAGCAAGCTCAGCAATCCGAAGGACGAATTCTAGCTCTCCAGAACTCCCTAACGCAAGTAGACTCGGTACTAACAGCACGGCTTGACTGCGATCTCACTGCCGACGATTTGCCTCATGACTACCAGGTCTGTTTGATTATTGCAATGATGTAAAGTACTAACAAAATGTTAATATTAATCTATTTTGTTCGTACAACAAGATAACACTAATTACCGATTGAAATGTAACGCATAATAATTTTTTATTCGAATTAGAAATTAATTGGTGAAATGGAGGGTCAACAAGCGACTCTTGACGAAATGTTATCACAGATCGAAGAGTACAAAGCATCGGGAAAACACGAAGCAGCTAGTAGGCTTCAGGAACAAATGGCTCTCATTGAACAGAAGTTCTCGGAAGTTCAAAAGAAATTTGACCGCTTCCGTTCACCAACTAATTTGGAGCCGCGACTCTCAAGAGCTTTGAGAGAACTTCGCGGGATCGAAGAAGCCACCTGCTTGCTCGAACTAGCCTCTGAAGACCCGGAAGTAATCGAAGGGCAACTGAAGCACTGCCTTGTAAGTTGTAGCTTTTATCTCTTTCGCCTTAAGGCCAGTTTCCCTTTTTCGGTACTATTGCCAAGAAGGGCAATTCTACAAGTAAAGGTAGTCTCGACAGGTTGATGAAGCGTCTTCAAACACGAGCATTTTTCAAGTGTTTTCTAAAAATTTTTGTTTCAGCGTTTCTACCAAACCCTCAGTGAAATAAAGAGCGAAATTGAAAGCATTATTTTTACGGGACGGGAGTTGGTGGAGGAGAAGAGTGTGATGGATCCAGAAAAAATTTCCAAACGCATCGACACGTTGAAAAAATTGTACAACAAGCTTGGCTTGCAGATAACGGAATCGAAAGCAATCTTGGAAACGGCACTAGAATTATCCCGAGACATGTATAAGCACATGACATACATGAACATGTCTGTTGAGAGCATTAACAAGGAATTAGATACTCAAAAAAATATGCCAGATTTGCCAGTCAACGCCATCTACGTTAAAGTACTATAATTTTTTACGCGTTTTTATTCCTCGACGTATTCTGGAATTTATTATATATATATTTTTTTTTATTATGTAGGAAACCCTGACGGAGGTGATACCACGTTTAAATATCATCAGAGAGAAGCTGTTTAAGAGTCAGGACGAATTTACGAAACTGTGCGATCGAATGTATTTGGAACAGCTCAGAGATAAGATATCGGATGTTGTAGGGCGTTTGGCGAGTACGGAAAGGAGATTGCGCGTCTGTAGCGGTGTCGAGGTACGGCGTACAATTTTTTTTGCTGTAATTCCCTCCGAAATCATAATCATAATCGGCGTTAAAAAATTATTAATATTCTTCTTCGAAATGTTGCAGGATGAGCCAAACGTCGATGAGATCAATGCATGGCTGTTGCAGATAGAAAAAAAGCTCGACATGTTGGATACCGTGCCGATCGATCAGTTAGGCGAGCAACACTTCGATAAATGCAAGGTCAGTTTTAATAAAAAGGTCGATCTAACCGATGTTCAAAAAAAAAATGCAATAAAGTTGAATTTTTTTTTTACCAAAGGCTATACAATGCGAGATGATAGAAGCAAAGCCGAAGGTCGTGAAGCTGCAACGCGTTGCTTTCTATCCGAAAGTGGCAGCTGTATGCGCCAAGTGGGAGGAGATAGCTGGACGAATACACGTACGTAAATTATCTATTGAATATCGATGCTTCCACGATATGACGATATAAAAATGTTCCGTATTTCACTGTGTACGACCAAGCTTCCTTGTAATATTTTTTCGATCACTCATTGCTTATTCACTTGCGGCTTGTACTCACTCTTACACGTTAACATTTCATCTATGGAAGGGCTACAGTAAGCAAAGAGTTAGCGAGTCGACAATCAACGATGCCGTAACAGTGATACTATCAATCGGCGGATTTCGCAAAATTTTTAACAAACGATTTTTTTTACGTATTGTAAACTAACGCAGTAAAAACATTTTTAACCTTTTAATTTATTTTTAATTTTACCGTAGTTTTCGTGCACAAATCTTGATAACGCGGCAGACCGGTTCAATACAGCATACTTGTATGTGATAATTTTAACAATTAAAAAAATAACATGGAACGAATGGTCGGTAAACCGTTACTAATTTTTTGTTTCAATACGCAATCTCCGAAATAGCGGTCTGTTTAGTAGAGAGCATATAACTTCAATACGCTTATTAATAGGTACTCAAAATACAAATAAATCTCAAGTAATTGTTGATAAAGTACTTATTGATAAGTACTCTAAAATAACAATCCAACTGTTGCACTTAATTTACCAATTAATAAAAGAATACATATCGATAGTTCGACCTTACCATGGCAAGTTGTGATGGGCGAAGACGCGAATATTTTATCGCAAGGGACAGTTGAAGTGAACGACGAAAAAGTGATGTAAATTGGTATCGAAAAGACAAAATAGGCAATGGAAAAAACGTTTTACGGTGGTGTTCTGTCCAAGAGGTGTCTTCTGCTTCTCAACGGTACCGGGTAATCGATACGAAACACATATTCCACATGTATATTGATTTGTATGTAATATAACTGAGACAATGGACCAGGCAGCATATGCGAGTTGGGTGACTGAACGAAATTGTATAAATAGCTCACGTACTATTTTTCTGGCACCCCAGTCTCTCCCCTTAAACATTCATTGTTGTATCTTCGCACATGCATTAAAAATAGATGAAAGAACGATATTTTCCACAAAATGATCGTAGATACATCGGATAATCACCATCGCGGTGGGACAGGCTTCTCCGTATTGGTGATGGCTATGTAAAAAAAAAAAAGAAAAAAAAATAAGATAGCTTTATTGCACTTTCGAAGCGCATGGTTTTATCGATTTGGCCTAGCTTCTTCCGTTCATCAACGTACGTTCAGCCCAATAACATCTTGCACTTTTGTCATATCTAACTGTCGTTCATTCTGCACACTCGCAAAAAAATTCTATCGGTGGATAAAATTTTCATGGTGAACTCAGTGATTGGCCTTCCATTGATTGTCAAAAAAAAAAATTGAGAAAAAAAAAGAGAATTAGTGCTAAACATTGAAATTCATCGCCGACAATGCAATCAAATTGTGAACAGGCGATATAATCGATAATGACAAATTTACATAAACAACAATCATTGTAAAAAATAAAATATTATTTCCATTCTCTTACGGGTCCCAAAAGTTTAATTTTTCTCAAATCGCCTTGCTGACTCCAGTAGTTTCATTAGCTTCAGTGGTGTCGGATGTTAATATTTTTGTGGGTAAAATGAAACCCGGTTGAAGTATTGTCACTGATCACTCACGGGAAATTAACGTTGATGCCGATCAAGCTTTTCATTCGGTCCATCTTCATTAGTATTGGTTCGCGAGGCCATAAAAAAAAAATGCAAAAAACTAGTTAAGAATGGTGTGTTTCGCAGGGATGGATTCTCAAGATCACTGACGATTTGTCGATAAACAACAAATCGGTTGATGTTAATAAGGGGAGAGACAATATTGGCCAGTTACGTTCGTACAAGCGAAACGACATCGGTACACCTACTACCGCTAGATTCACAGACAAAAGAACGAATAAGATAGGCGACAGAAACGAGGAAATGTACGGCATAGGGTATCTCAACCCGGCATTCGACGATAAACAATGCGCGAGTCTCACACCGAAGAGTTCGCAGGTGGACGTTCCTCTGCGCAGCAAAAAATCATCGACCAAGCAGGAAAAGGTGAAGGACCGGGTCGCCGACATCAACAGAGCCGCGAGACGAAAATTGGACATGAACTCCATTCCGGATGTTGTTCAGACGTCGCAGCCGCAGTTGGTTCAACACAGCGATTCGTCAGCCTCGCAATCTCCGGACAGGGAAGTCCTCTCACCCGACGAGGATGACGAAGAATTTTTCCTATCGAAGAATAGCAAGCTCTTCTCGCAAGTTTCGACAAACAGCCTCGTACCGATGGAAACCTCGAGAGCAACGAAGTGCAACCCGAATCCATTTCACGTGGTGGCAGTTCGAGAAATGGAGATCGTAAAGTCCATCGCAGCGCCGAAGAATCATGTTGTGTTGCCGAGCGCCAATGTGAGCGTCGAGCAGATGCCGCAGGTCGTCGAGAGGGTCGAAATAATCGAGGACACCGAGACCGAGCCGGAGTCCATCGACGACGATTCCGAGGAGGCGAGCAACAAGAACCAATGCAAGGAACTCGTGCCGATTCTCAAGAGAAGAAACTCCACCGAAGTGCCGGGAAAGAGCTCCAAAAAAATTACGCTGCGTCTGGCCGGCGATCTCCCGACGAAGGAACATTTTCATCCCACGCCGTTTCACAGTCGCAGAAAGAATGCGCTGGGATCGATCAAGTCGGTCGTGACGAGTGCCGGAAAAAACGATCTCGGACCGGTTAGTCTTCGTCTAACCAGCTCCAACAACGAGATCGAACGAATGACCGTTACGACCTGGAAGGATTCCGAGAGCATCGCCGAGTACTTGATTCTCGATGACAAAAAGCCTCGACCACCTACGAGTGGAAATTCTAACGCATCCAATGGTGCGAGAAAAAAGATTACCGAAAAATCTACAGTCACGCTGAAGCGAGAGGTCAATGTATCGAAGAGTTACGAGATCGTTGGGAGCATAGGTTCGACGGAGGCGAGGAACAACGTTTGTTCTGAAACTTCGAGGAGATTGAGAGTTTCAACGGCGGACGATGATGCGGTTGAGGATTGCGAAAGTTTTTACGGTAGTGACAAAGAGACCGACGATGCATTGATATTCTCTGATGATACGGAAATCGACGTTTGTAGCTCCTCTAGTTCCGACGACGGTGAGACAGCCCTTCAAAAGCATGTTGAACACCTCTTGGACAAGGTAAAACCGAAGGCGAAAGATTTTTTGTTACCGGTAACTGCCTATTTTTTTCTGTTCGATTGTCGTGTAATCCTATCGTCACAATCGGATGCGATTCACATTGCTCGTGTAAAAATTAACTCGTTCAGTCGTTGGTTGGTGTTTTGATTTTTTTTTTGTACACATTCAATGGTTTTTTTTTTTTTCGCAGGCTCAGATGGACAAAAGCGTTGTGTCGAAGACTGTGGAAACTGAGTCTCAGAGTGCCGAGGGCAGAGTTCAGAGAACAGCGATTGTGTCGTCGAGAGCCGGATTCGAAAAGAATATTATTGAATTCGAACAAGCTGCGCAACTGATGCTGCGTAGAATGGACGTTATGTTGATGACGATCTGCGGCGTTGCCAATGAAAAAGATCCGTCAAAAAGGCTCGAGGTTGTCTATTTGTTTATTACCTATTATATTTTGGATGGTGATGATGTGTTTCTCATTATAATATTGCCACGTTAATATTTGATATGACGGACATCGTATCCATGTGAGCAGTATCCCCATTTTGGAGTAAAAAGTGATGGATTATGCGCATATCAAGATTATTTTTTCCTCTGCCAATATTTTTTTATCTCATCTTATTTTCCGAGCTTGGAGTCTGTCCAGACGACTTAACTGGTTTCACTGGCAGCGTATGATGTGGATATATTTAAGTCTATTATTTTGGATTAACTATTCACTATTATTGGGAAATTTTTCTTTAGTATATTATCTTCGATTTGTCAGCAGCACAAATTTTCACCAATGAGTCTTGATAAATGGCATTAAGCTTGCTCTCGGTTTTATTTTCAGCCTGTATTGATAAAAGCAATTTATTTATGAAAATAATCGTTTTAATTTTTAGATACTGAAGGGTGAAGTGAGTTGCCTAGCTCCCGATGCAGCCGCTCTCATCAGCAAGGGTGACGGACTCGTGATGACTGTCCACGCAAAAGACCCGGCCCGAGCGGAGAAGATAAACAACGATCATCAAGATAAATTGCGAACCAAGTGGCATCAAGTGATGATGGAAGTCGAAGGTAGACGAGTACAAGCTCAAAAAGCGGAAGAGATGCTGAAGCTGAACAGCAAGCTCATCGCCGATTTCGAGGAGTGGTTCCGCGACGTACCGGCTAAGCTTGAACAGGCAAACAACTACGAGGGCCAATTAGAAACTTTCACCGAAGAATTCGACGAGAAACACGAGCAAGTCCAAAAACTTAACAACTTGTGCGCCGAACTGAAGAAACTTAATGTTGGATATCCCGAGAGTGTTCGCTACAGCATCAACACCAGATGGCAAGAAATCAGCTCGCAGTTTAAGAGATATAGCGGTGGAAAGGACAAGGACAAACATGTGACCGACAAAAAAGTTCAATTGGTCAGTAGAATGAAATAAGTATTCAAAAGTACAATTTCCGATTTGCGCTAAAGGTCGAGTACGATTTTGTAGTTGAGTAACGTCAATCATTGAAATTTTCATATCGGTTCGTCGTAACATCCCTTCATTCGCAAAGCTTCTTCGACGCAAAGTACAAAAAAAAAAAACAGAAAATGCTCATCAATTTTTTATATTGATCGAAATATACGGCAATTTTTTTTATTTTGTTATACAGGATATGGGTGGTGTAAGCGTTCAAGATTTTTCCGCACGTTCGACCAAGCTAAGAGAGGCGATATCGTCGATAGCGGCGACGCTTAACTCAACTCCTCTGAACGGGAAGGATTACGAACTGTTCTCCAGTCAAGAGGATTGTCTAAAGAAAATAAGCAACAGCCTGAGCATGCTGAAGCCGAGCGTTGAGGAAATGGGTTATCTGTGCGAAAGCTCGGCTAGATCCTTGAAGAAGGAACAGGCCGAGCACCTTAAACGCCTGATCGAAAAGTTGCGCGACGATTGGCTCGTCGTCAATCGTCAGTACACCGAGAGGCACAATCGTTGGTCGAAGTGTTATGAAAACTGGAAGAATCTCCACAATGTCTGTTGGAACGTATTCGAGCGGCTCGATAAGCTGCAAGAGACACTGTCGCAGCTGAGCGCAAGCCCACATTTCAAAGAAACTGCCGCGAGTATTCCGAAAATTGAACAAGAGATCGGTAAAGTGCAATCGGCTATGAATAACGTTGGTGCCTTGAATACAGAAATCTTGAGCAGATCGTCACCCGAGGATATCACGGAACTGCAGACCATCGTCGATAATGTGACTCGGCGATGGCAATATTTGCTATCCGACTTCAACGCTCAAAAAGAAAAGTAAGTAATAAATACGACATAGATCATAAAGTTCACATGATAAATAGTTGGCGGGTTACAAATCAGTGCATTAGGGCGTATAGGTCAATTCAGCGCACCTCCATCACAAAGAAAACTATTGCGGAGTACTAGATCTCTTACTGCTTGAACCTTTCCCACTGTTGTATACTAGAGCCCTTGGGGTTAAATGGACCACGGTATACCGTCATTGAAAGGGTAACACACTTGCAGTTACTTTCGCTCTCACAACGAAGTTTTCTCGATTTACGAATTATGCCCGCGTGGCCTATCCACGAAGATAGAACTGCGTAAAGCTATTTCAGTTGCAGCCGGTCCCGCGTCTCATGAACGTCACGTTAACGTAGAGATCGACGTTGTCCGCCGGCTTTCGGCTCAATCTCGATTTGTTCAACGGTGTTGAGTTTTTTTTTCCAACAAGTGGTGATTTTTCTATCATCAGGTATCTTACTATGGAGAAGAACAGGCAGGACAATAAGAATGCGCTCGTGGAATCAGCGCGGAACATCGTGGAGCAGGTGAATGCGCTTCTGGTCTCCAGCGCCAATCCATCTGACAATACATCTTTGTCAATCAGACATTCCATGATAAAGGTAACGAGCGAACTTTGTTTGCATTTTTTTTATGACGCTGAAGAGTTATTTAACTATATTGTTTCCGAAACCGAAAGTTACCATTATTTTCATACCAAGAATATCTTAACGTTTCCTAGTCTATGAGGACCGAGTGCCAGCACGTAAATAGAACGAAAGCGCGCATTTACTCTGGTTTAGGTTTTCGACCCTTATAACAAATGCATTGCGCACACGTTGCGTTAATATTATTTTCTCGTATTGAGGACGTTGTCAAACATCTCTGGGGAAACGAATTTTGTAATTTATTACGTTGTGGGTCTTGCTCGAAATAGATCTTATCCAACACAGCTTTTTATGGTGCTAGCAGCGTTTATATATAGAACCGTCATGCTTGGGAGTATGCGCTCGAAAATTCGATTACCAAATATTCGCTGTTTCGCAGGCTCGGGAGTCGGAGCTTTCCTCACAAAAGAAAACGATCGCCGGTCTCCAAAGTCAATATGCAGGCTCCGAAACGGAAACTGAATTGAATCAACTATTGATCGATATCGAAAAGGTAAATAAGGCAAAGCTTTTTCGGTCAGAAAAAAAATGGTGTGATTTCAATTCGTCTATATAATTTTTTTTTTCAGACACACACGAATCTGTCGAGTCATCGAGACTACGTGGAGAACAAGCTCGTATCATTGAAGAAATACATGCACAGTTTGGATGCTATTATGGCGTGGGTGATGGAAACACGAACGAGGATAAATATTTCCCGAGAACTGCCGCAGCAAGAGAACATCGTAGTTATCGACAATATAATGGTTAGTAGATTCAAATTGATAGCAAATGAATAATAACTATTCATTTTAAACTGTTGGAAAATTATTCGAAAGGCTGCCGTCAAAGATCGCGAAATGGAAGTCAAGGATGTACTCGAAAATTACACGAATTTGGAGAAAGAATGCGAATCCGCGAGGCAATCAATGTCTGTCGAGCTTCAAGTAAGTAAAAATAAATATAAATAAATATTAATATATAATTAAAAGAAAAACAAACAAATAAATTTGAAACAACAACATCATTACTATCGGATGGTTTTACTGATAATAATGGAAGTGTCGGTAAGAGATTAGACTCTACTCTATCGACATACGGTCATTCATTCAGTTACGGTAAAAAGGTTTCTGTTCAATGTTTAGTTGCTAAAAAAATATGTATTATTATAGGAAAAGCTGAAGAAGCTACGGGAGGATTGGCATTTCGTTAAACAGCGTGGTCAACTTGCGAGTCCTGAAGATTCACCTGCAACCCCTGAGGCTACATCGTTACGTCACAAAGGTAAGTGTAGTATTTCACGTCCTTTTGTACAAACCTTTTGTACACTAAGAGCTCCCCGCACAACCCGCCCCCTTTTTGTCGCGCCTGAATGCATAAAGATACTAAGCAAGAAACATACTAAAAAAAGACAAGGGATGAGAATTTTAGCCCTTGGAATTTTTTAGTGGTAATTGGTTCCAAAACGAAATGTTTGACACTCCGGTTTGGAAACAAACTACGATCTGTCACAGCTCCGTTCGCGATCTAAAAAATTAATACCCCGTCCGTCACCGTGCAGCTGACGCGCCAAAAAATTATACGTCAAAAATCATTTTCCACGTGTACAACACAATTTCTTCGAACTCATGGTGATTTACGCCCTGTCATTGTATGAAAACCAGTCAAAAGAGCTCTCGCCGTCACACGAATGAAAGCAATGGTTGAATTTCTTCGGTCCCTGTGACGCCACCTGCATAAGGGACTCGAACGGGTATCTGCTAAACCAGTACAAAATCCCTGCGGGATTGAAAGTAGAAGGCGTGTCGACTTTCTAGAAACGAAACATATTTCGCTCCGAAGATAGGAAGGATTCATTTCTGCGCACTAAAGGCGAGGATCGATAAGGTGGGAAAAGAGGTTGCAATGAACAAAAAAAAAAAAATTGAGAAAAATCTTATGTATATCTGTCTCTCCCTCGGGGGGATTTCAATGGATTCCAATATTTTTTCTCACTATTCTTGTTCACTGACCCCGTTCGCTGATAAGAGATATTAAATCACTATCCGTCTTTGGTCTGGTCCCAGTAAAGATTAATCACGCCCCACTATTACGGCTACTCTTTGAAGCGAATATTTTAATCAGCGAAGCTTTTTCTCATCCGGTAGTTTGTACTCCGTGTCATCGCGGGGGAAACCATCAGAGAACGAAAAAAAAAAAACGATTTCTGTGAGAGCTGGACGGTTGCATGCTATGGAAAAATTGTAGTCAAAGTAATTACAGCGCGGACGAGGAACCATTGTCGTAACGAATACAGGACGTTAAAGCTGGTAATTAACATGGGTGTTGAAATTTTATGTACCTCGATGAAAAAAAGAATCTGAAAAAAATTATACTAAAAAGCTGCTCAGACGTATTCACGTTTGAAAAATTGGTCGAACTCTCCCAATGAAACTTTGTTATTGACTGGATAGTTTTACGAGATTCAAGCAGCTAAATTTTTGGGCTAACGAGGGCGAACTTTAGCTGGTCGTAACTCCGAAATTATTCATCGAATTAACAAAGTTTCAGAGTCAAAGTATTCTTGGCTTTTAACATCAAATATTATATAAATAGTAACGGGTTTTAATTGCCCCACCTATCGTTATGAGTCTTAAAGATCAAGACTCGCAACATTTTTATTACAAAAAAAGCATCGACGTAAGGATTTTAAAAATCTTTTGGGTTATTCATGGGAGCTATGCTATGTATAATATTTTCACTAATAAGGGATTTAACCACTTTTTTTGCTCCAGCATTGCATATCGGGGTGCTGTGATATATCTCTATGCATTCCCTAATGCTCGAGCTCTATAACGAAGCAGCCATATCACAGACTCGTATACATTGAAGCTATCTCGCGCTTTTTTTAAAAAAATATGAAAACGTTGTTATCATTAAAGAAACGTTAATGAGGAGCGGTACCATTGAGCGTAATACGCAGTCGCACTCAGACGCTCTCAACGATTTTCCAAGCGTTGAATAATACACACGGCATTTCCAACGACATACACATAAACGCATTTATAACACGAACTCGTTACGTATCACAATACAGCCCGGTTTATAAATGTAAGCTTACCGTAGTGGCGGGAGCCGTCACGAGACGGAACGTCACGTTCAAGTGCGAACTACTGCCTTCCCATCTCGCTAAAACGAACTCGCGGAAGCTCGGCTTAAAAAGAGACTACTTTAATGCTAGAGCAGCAGGACGGGACAAAAGATTATTATGAACAATTCGGATCGGTGAGCTTGTATATTCCGTGGAAGAAGGACAAATAACGAGACGGGTGAAATATTGAAATGAAAAATTCAACTTAAAAAATTTTCTCGATATGGAATTGACATATCACTCATGAAGATTTTGAAATTTTTATCTATTCAATTTATTACTTAAAAAATTGTGGATATTGCGAGGTATTTAATTAATCATTACAGTATCAACCGAAGATACCTGTAAAGGATGGATGGTGATCAAGATAAGGAAGAATATTCAAGCTATGACGGCGTGTTTTGGCTTTACGTTATTTACGGTATTCTTCATCTCCTCGCTTTCGCCTTCGATTATTTTTTATGGAAGAGTAAATTCGATGTAACCAGTTTTCGATTAATTAATGACATTGTCACATAACGAGTAGTAAATTCCCACCGTTAAATGTCGAACCGGTTGTCACCCGAAACTAGTGGAAATTCCCATCTGTAAATAAATGTGGTGATAGAACGTTTATAGTGTCTGGTGATTCAATTGTCTCCAACACGTTTTTAGATATGCGATAAAATAAGCAAAATTATCAAGATTTATATTTCTAAAAATTCTAGTCCCAATGAAAAAAAAAAATTTCTCGCGGTATTGTGATCAGAATAATTTCGCATAAAAAATCACAGCTCGGATTGATGAATCTTATTCCACAAAGTTACTCTTTTTATCGTCAGAAATTAATTCTCCTTTTTTTTATTGCGTGATTAAATTTTTATCTCGCGAATTGAATTTTTATAATAATTCAACTCAGCTCCTTCGTATCACAACGCAGGACGAAAAGTTGAATATTATAGTTATTACCAGGAAGGTATGTCGGTCTGGCTTTTTACTCGAGAAAATGTAGTGCTCTACCAGTTTTTGGGCCGCTGGCATAATACGAGCTTACGCTACATCCACCCCTGGCAAATGGGCGAGAGGGACGACAACACATTCCGGTGAGCGCCCGACTTTCCGGCCCCAAAGCTAAACCCGGAGGAAGTAGAATGAGCTTCCCGTATAAAGTGTATATACGGCGGCCTCTCGGTCCGTCGTCAATCCACGCAAAAGTCCACCCTCCTTTCATCCTTTCTTACGTCCCTCATGCGAATACGGTACGTACATCATTGTTCGACGGACCACGGTAGTTTTATTCCCCATCAATAGACTCTGCGACAGTGTGTCTGTTATATGAGCACACACGCTCCTTCTTATCGTAAAAAGCACAGGATTTCATCTGGGAACTTAAAGTTTAGATTCCTTGAAAAACGTCCATAAAAAAAAAACGCCAGGAAAATTCGGAAGTCGGACCGGATTCCATTTTCCAAATTCGACACGAAACATTCTCGGTGTATACTCTTACGTAAAAGCCCAACTGGGTCCCAGTAGGGCCATCACTGAGAACACGGTAGTTTTCGTGTCAGTAGTTACGACTTCGAAGGAGTTACTTTTAAGTGTTCATCCCCAACAGTCTACACTCTGATATATAGACGTATCGTTGCTTCACGTCTAGCAATAAACCTCTTTCGTGCCGGAACCTTCATTGGAGTAAAGTTTGTTGTTTTTGAAAATATTTTACGTTTACGCTGAAAAAAAAAAAAAAAAAAAAAAAAAAAACAGAAAAAAAAAAGTAATTCCAATTGCATACGATTGTTCCAATCAAGACGCCAAACATCCTGGGTACTATCTTACCTAATAAAAAAAAAAAAAAAAAAAAAAAAAAAAGAATCCCAGTAGACCACTGAAAGCCCTGCAGTTTCCGTGTAAGCAGTTACCATTTCGAAGTAGTTATTTCCAAGTGCTCCACTGTAGCAGGTTCCGATATATAGACGTAGAGTGCTTGCGAGTATTATTTCATTCGGCCCTTGCAGTAAACGTCTTTCGTTCCGTAACCCGTTCGGACCGAAGCTCTTTATTTAATTCTTCAATATTTTATCCTCACACAAAAAAAAAAAAAAAAAAAAAAAAATTAAATTTCGATGCGGTCGAACCGCATTGAAATTCGTATTACAACCCTATGAAAAATAAGCGAATCCCTGTAAAGTCTTTATTTTCCTTCCAACTACTCAAAACTTCAATGTAGTTATTTCCAAGTGCTCGAGCCGAGGATGCTCCGATATATGGTAACGGATCTATCGCGAGTGTACTTTCTCCCCTGGCGGTAAATACGGTCCGTGAGGGAGCTCGGAGTAAAGTTGGTTGAAATCGAGGAAGACGACGTTTTTTTTTTTTTAAGGGGCTCATTGGCGCATACGTTGCTTCGAATGACCGTGCGTTGTGCGTAGGGGCGGTCGTCGCTGGTGGTTAGAGTAGACTTTGCGTGGGAGCCTCGAAGGGGAGGTCGCGGTATTCGGGAGAAAGAGCGAAACAAGAGTCGAAGGGATGAACAGGCGAGGGGGAATATGAAGAGGGAGGGGACACGAGCACAGTGGCACTGTCGCGGGGTAGTTAGGGATTCCGGTGACATTGACCGCGGACCACGCTCGCGGGTCTCGTCCGCTGCGGAGAGATCGCCGTGGGGATGAACGATGCTGGGGTAGGAGAGGGTTTTTGTTTCGTTCACTAAGCCAGAAAGGGCTACGAGGGGTTGTGCGGCGCTATCTGCACGGTATATTTCTCCTGCTGTATTGCACTGTGGAGCGCATGCTGGTGTAAGATTAGCGCATGCGTATCGAACGGGCGGCTATACTCGCGCCCCGTGGTACCGGGCCGGGTTTTCCAAGAGGCTCCAGCAGCAAGGGGACGATATGCTAGGTTCTAGTGCACCCGCAGACGAGCATGGGGTATGATCTGCGAGCTACAGAATTTTTTTTTTTATTTTATTTTTTTATTTAAATTTATTTTCTTTTTTTTTTTTAGTTGAGAGTCCGAGAAAAGCAGGCGAACGCATGCAAGAATTCTTCCTTCGACTTCTGACTGTGTGTACGTATGTATGTTTGTATGAGAGTGTGTGTGTGTGTGTGTGAATAATGTTTACGTTCAATTGTTTTGGCGACGATACGTTAATTATATTTATGCGTATGCAGGAGGTGCTTACCGATAGAGTGGTAGAGTGGTCGCAGTCGTTTCATGCGGTTTTGGAGTACGAGACTCGGTTTGATGTTGGAACGCGTGTTTGGAGCAACACTGGCTTTTTAGTTGACACGATAATACACTCGACGAGAAGACGGTCATGAACGTGAAAATTCTGTGTTTTTTTTTACTCGTTGTGTTGACGCGGGAAAATATTTGTTGACTCGTTGGGTTTGGAAATTCGCGGCACAGTGACAGTGAGACGAGAGGATCTTGGAGTGAGATAATCGACGAGGATATTTTGGAGTACATGCTTTTGTCATGCATCGGTTCATGTGAGTTTATCTTTTTTAAAGGTTTTCTCTTGTCTCTTTATTGCGGGTTGGATTCAGATTTAATTTTTATTTGTATTTCGTCGATTCGACAGATTATACATGGAATAATAAATTTAAGAAATTTTTGGAGTACAAAACTAATTGACTAAATCAGTCTGATCGTAACTGTGAGAAACAGTAACGAAAATTATGCCGATCCGAAGAACTTCATTGTCCTGACTCGCTCGCGAAAACTCGTCGGTTTCGAAATCAATTTTCTCATCGGTTCTGCAAACGCGCAAAGCAACCTGTTGACGCTTCTAAATTATTCAAATGTATGATGCCTCGTAACATTTTCGGACCGTACCGGGACGATGTGGTGGAGCACTCACGTGCATTTCCCCGACTTCTCACCACGACTTCCGTAAAGTTCGTCCACTACTTTTCTCGCTCCTCCACTTCCTCGTTCGGACTTGGGTAACTCCGGAGTCTAACAGTATTTTTTCTTTTATTTCACATTTTACCCATACATTTCAATTTCATTCGACTCTTGAAAAGTTCGCCGTCCGACTAAATCGTGCTGAAAGTTATTTCGTGACATTCGGAGGATAATCTCGTCTGCACTTGAGTTACTCGCAGGTTCATCTTTTACTCCAAGTTTCTTATAAACGTAAGTTTTGTGTGGCGTCCACCTTTTATTTCATTTAAAATTCATATATGACTAGACATATCGAACGCATTTTATAATTAATGCTTATTTGACATTTAAATTAAAATTCATCAAAAGCTTTCTTTATTTTACAATTTTTTTTTCCCAAAATAAAAGAAAAATTGTGGACGATTGTTAAAGAAAAAAAATTCGTTTGAATTGCATTTTTTTAAATTGTGTATGACGCGTCGAGTCTTCTGAATGGAATTGTTTATTTATATCGCGAGTCAAGTTAGAGGGCAGGGTGGACGTATCGTGTCCATCAGCTCGTCGTATTACGCACCGTAATAGCCCAGTCCCATAACTGCGCCACCGCGATACCGCGAGCTAAACTCGTGTTATGTAACCCATGGCGTAACGAGATGTTCACACGAGTCACCTGTCTAACGTTCAATCACTCCACCAGTCGCGCACCTGAGCGAGAAAAATACTAAATATTCAATATTACGCAATATCGATGATCCACTATTTTTTTTGTTGTTTTTCCGTTGTTATTTTGTTTTTTTAATTTTAATTAAATTTATTCGGAGCGGGGTGTGAAAGAGACCAGGAATTTCCGCGCCGAACGCAGTGGGAACGTTTCTGAGATTCTCGTGCCACGGAGTTCTTACATTTACAGTGAGAAAACGAGTGGTCGTTGTTTCTCTCTGGAAGAAAGAAATTCCTCGGCTTTTCAGCTTCCTTTTTTTTTTTTTTTTTTTTTTTTTTTTTTTCATTTTTTCTTCCCCCCTTGGGAAACCCAAAGCTTCCTATCCGAGACTCGTTCCATTTCAATATTCGGAATATCAATCCGGTAGTTGACTAGTTGACGTCTTTGGCGCAATTGATAATGGCGATAATCAGATGTTGAAGAAAACGTCCTGAATTGATTTTTTTTTTCTTACTCAGCAGTTTTTTTTTTCGTTGATAATTTTTTTTTCCTCTGGGCCGGACATTGCCGAAAAATATCCGAGTTTCTCATGCAGGGAATTTTCACCGGTACAGGAAGAAAAAAAGTGATCGTTCTTTCTCTTTGGGAACCAGAAATTCCTTGGATTTTTTCGTGCTAGTTTTATTTTTTCTCCTTCTCCGTCGGAAAATGGGCTCAGCCGCGAAAAAAAAAAAACCCCCAAAGCTTTCCAGGCGAAACTCTCTTCCATCTTCAATATTTGGAACTCCGCGTACGGCGCTTGTACTCGTACCGGCGATGTTTTGTCCGCGATTCGCCGCTGTTTTCCGCATCGTTTCGCTCGGCATTCGTTTCCCATTATAATTCACACACGTGGGACGGGTTGGACGGTCTCGTTTTTTGCTCTACTTACTTGCTTTTAGTTGATGAATCGGCGCGTTTGTTCGCAGCCTTTCCTTTATGACCGAGCGACACATACTCGACGCAGTCCGATCGAAGTCTCATTGGCTCGCGGTAGTCCAAAGCCTTTTTTTCTACGCGCAAGGGAATCTCAAACAACCGGGTTTAAATTTAAAAAAAAAAATTCCTTTAAAATTTCCGCAAATTAATGCACCATTATTTTTCAAACGAAAAAATTATGAAAATTTTTTGGTCGTTTGTAATTCAGGGTGAAAGCGACGAATATGAACCACTGTGATTAACACGCGAATCAATGACTCATGAACAGGTCTCTATTTTACAATTTTATCCCAACATAAATATCCAAATATTTTGATGATGTTATATTGGAGCAAATTTGGTCTTAACTTTCCGATAAGTTACAACGGAGTTTTGATAAAGCGCGTAAATTGTATAACCGGGTAGAGGTTGTCGACGCTCGTTAATGCGAACGTCGACACGAGTCTCTTTCATATTGTACGATGCTCGAAGCAAATGAAAATCAGAACGGACACCGACAGCAAAGTTTGCACAGTAGATGGGGAACGGGGCTGAAGTCGAGAAAGTTCGTCGTTGCAATGCGACCATATTCTCCCAAACGAACTGGCGTCGCTTCTTTGGGACCGTTATGGGGTGCCATCTGAGCTTGCCATTCTCAAACGAAGGGAAACTGCTCCAAATTGAAGTTTATATTATTTTTTTCTTTTTTTTTTTTTTTTAATTAAAAAAAAAAAAAATTTCAAGCATCGTCACTCCTAAGTTTCAATTCGACTTTCGATCTGAAAGGTTCGATTTTATATTTTCCTTGGCTCCGATAATTATCATTGTTCATTTCATATTTGTAGCATCGAACAAAGTATGATTCCTCGACGTCAATCGGAGCAATAAATTCGAATAAATGTTTCGAGTGGATATTTCCGACGGGAAAACAAGAATATCCAGGAGTCGTGTGTTCAGTGAACCGACGGTCGATATCTGGAGCAAATATCTCCGGAGATCATGGAGGGTGAAGGCGTTTTCCAAGGCTCGGATCCGGAAGTACTTGGACGAGGCGTTATATATAGAAGGTATTATCCGGGTGGTTGTGCAGATGCCGCCGGCTCTCGGATGAGTAGCAGCACACGCTTTCGGCAATATTAATGACGCACTTGGCACTGACATCCGGTGAGAAGCAACGTTCCACAGAAATTCCAAAATTCCGAGACTCGATGAGAAATGTGGCGGACAAATTGAAATCATCAACGAAATAATGTGCCGACGGTAGCGACGATATTTCATCGACCAATGGCGCCACTCAATCTCCCAACTAATCACTTTATTCACCATGGATGTTGCGGGATGAATCTGTAAACAATAAAAAAAAAAAAAAAAAAAAATTAAATCTACGAATAATATAAATCTAAAAAATTACGACTGAATATTCAATTTTTCGAAGTACTGAGCGAGTGAAAGTTCATCGGATATAACGGTATATATAAACATTTATAATATAACCGGTCATGGGAATACAGTTTCATATATAAATATATAAAAAATCATAAGATTTATTCTATATCAATATAAACTTTCTCGTATCGCATGACTCATGTGGTATGGAAATCCATCCTATGTGTTATGAAATCGACAGGCAGGTTAGCTTCACCTGGGGGGGGGGGGGGGGGGAGCAGATTTAACGTAGCAGAGCTCAGGTGGGTCGGGTCAGGCGCTCGAACGAACAAATAAACAATTCTACAGTTTTCCAATATATTGACAAAATACAATGAAATACTTAGCCATAGACACACATGTGTGATAATCTACAATGTGACACTGTACGAGATTTCATTGTACATGGGTTAGTGTGATGATTGTATAAATTTTTTTTTTTTTTTTTTCCTAAAAAAAAATTGGAACTTGCCCGAGTACGGGGTTTTGTTTTGTGGAAATCGCATGGATTTCCTTTCTGGTAGGAAAATTGCCAAGTCTCTTTAACTATCGACTCGACCAACCGCACGATAGTTCCATTGAGACGCAGTGAGAGTTCGCCGTTAACAGCCTCGCATCGCCACAAGCCCCGGCAGCTTTTCGCAGTTCAAATAACGTAGTAGTTCAGCAAACGGGGTTGGCTCGCGATAAGAAAAGGATTGCGGGGCTGCGTCTGGAGCGTGACTGTGCTTGGGGCTTAATTACCACCCTGGTCGCTGGTGTAAATTCCCGAACAATAGTCGGTCGGTGAACCGAGGCGGTGGTGCAGAACACACTTCCATAGGTGGAACAAAAAAAGGTCGAAAAATATACGACAGTCGCACGTCAAAGACAGTTTCCGTCCCGTACTGAATTAGCATCAGTTTCGACTCTGTTTTCAGAATTATTCTAAAGTTGCGTCCAATGTTTTACCTCGAATAGCCGCGATTAAATTGACCCGGTGAACTGCTGACCTCAGATATATTTTCAACGACCAATGTAGCATTTTCATAATCCGGCAATCATTGTTGTCCACCAAATTCGAAATGTTGGTCCGAGTACGAAGTGGTTACAAAATACACTTCCACTGGCAAAAAAAAAAAAAATGTAGAAAATAAACGACGGCTGTTCGTCGACGACAGTCGTGGCTCAGTAGAGTTATCATGATTGTTTGTTTTTAATTTAATTTAATTTAATTTACTTCTACGAATTTTTCATTTTTCAACCAGTTCACAGGAAATTTTAACTCAGAGCTGGGGATAATAAATTATATAGAAATAACGAATAATAAAAATTCGGATAAAGTTTGAATTGGGATTCGTTAGAAATCCGAATTTATTTCAAAACAATAGCGGCATGACGTCATTCTAACGACCGAATGTTGCTATAATTTTTTCATTAAAAAATCTCCTAACACATACTGCCAAAAAAAAAAAAAAAAAAAAAAAAAAAAAAATTGATTTTAGGGTCAAATTAAACTTGAGTGAGAAGCTTTGGGCCAAAATTCTTGATGTCGAACGCGTCCTCGGCTCCGTCGACATAAACGCCTACTCAACTTTTCTGCATTTTCGCCGGCAAATTATGGTATTTTTTTAAAATCTTAATTCGTATGATACGAGCTTTTTTTTAATAGCGCTGCGTGAGCTTCTCGTCTGTGTCTACGCGGCGCTCGTGGCAGACTCCGGTGCTTCAGAGCGACGCCTCGCGAGGGTCGGAAGGATTTTTTTTTAGCATCCCTTCACGGTTCTCCTCGCCGGAGGATTCTCGGACGAGCGTGAATACGCGTGTGAAAAGATGTGCTCGCGATATTACTATAGGTTATAGGCACATACATAGGAAACGGCGGGGTTGCACCGCTCGCGGGTGCTCGAGAGGGGGCCGTGTATGAGGGCGTCGTCGAGTAGATCTCGTCCGTCGACGTGCATGTACGTACGCGGAGAGCAGCACCCCGGGAATCGCAAAATTTTCTCGAGTTTCACCTCCGTGCGCGACGAGTAGCTGGAAGTCTACCTGAACTCAGGCCTCGGGTCGATGGGCCACTTCATCGCTATATCGAATGAAGTAATCCACTTGTTTCTTCGGACCGGAGCATCGTGTTGCGACCGTCAAATTTTCGTTCAATTTTACCTGACGCATTAACCGTCAAGATGTTTATGTCGATTCCACGAGACCACGGTGACGTTTATTGTCTGCGCGTATAATGACATTTTTTTCCTCATTCGGACACCGAGACATCTTTGAGTTTGATCTCGTTTGTGTTTCAGCGCGCATCTTTCCATCCCTCGGCTGTATCGAGGGTTGCACAGCGCTGCTGAATAATGCATGGGTCGTGTCTACCGAGAGCGCCAGCCTGCAACGTATATTTGTTCTACAATGGCACAACGGCACGGGGTCGCCTATTTCCACGTCTGGGCACAACATCTGAGGCACGTTTCTCTGATCCTCGTGGCACGTTACCAATGCGTCGTTCCAACTCGGATCCGCACGCCAGACCGGGTGCAACGAGAGCTCCGAGTCTATTCCGTTATCCGTTAGCTTCTCAGACGTATTTCAGACTTGACGAATTATCGACGAGGCTGAACTTGAGCCACGTTGCTCGTTGGAGCACCTGGCGGTGCGTCTATCGACTATCAAGGATCGCAAGAGAGCGTGCGGTGTATCACTCGGGAGTTCTGAACGATGTGGGATTCCCCTTTGTCTTTCTCAACGGACGACACGGTCCGAAGACGTTCCTTCTCTTGGGATTGACGAGGCACTCATCACCGTGATCGTGATAGGTAGTGACTGAGGGGAGAGTGAATGTTTCCGGGGAATCTGGATCTAGGTTGGTTGGTCTTGAATATGGAATGGTTGGGTTGTTTGCTCGTGTAGGTTGAGACACTTGTTTTCTCTTTTATCGCCAATAAACGGATCATCTTGTTCGATACGCACTCGACTCAATTGACTTACTATTGATAAGACTTATTTTAGACTCGATCAATCATTGGACACGAGTCGGTTGAACTCGAGCTTCTTTATTCCGGAGCGCTCGGTCAACAACATGCAGAACTCAATGTAGTTTCTTCTCTCGTGATCGAAGGTGATGCACAACGGATAATGATAGTTGGCGAAAGACGATGTTCACGAGAAATCCGCGGGAAAATTCATTGGTCTGGAATATGGAGCTGGTAGGTAGGATGATCGTGTAGGTTGGGAAACTTATTTTCTCTTTTATCGTCCAATTTCACGACTCACCCGTACATTCTACTCCATCATCCCTGTAGCGAAATCAGCTCATTGCCATGGTGCCGGGAACGAGGGAGTGTCTCTGGCTGATAAACGGATCACCTTGTTCGACAAGAGGATGATAAAACCAGTCCTAATATGAGAGAGGTTAATGGATTTTCTCGTCTCGTCACCGCAAACCCCGTCCCATACTTGGCGTTCTCTCGCTATTCTGTCTTCGCTTTGCTGGTTTCCCTTCAAACCCGCCGTTTATACGTTGCGGCTCTCATCTACCTTTAGAACAAGTCTCGGTGATTGTGTACTTTCGCAAGCACCTTAACGGCGCTGACTCGGCCTGCACTACCGCAGCATAGAAGCGTTAAGGCTTGGTGGTACACTTTGTTAACTTTAGTAGACAAAGATTGTTATGTCGAGTGACACGTCCGACCACGAGGGCACCGAACGATGTCTTCCACTTTCGTAATTCCATCTTCGAACCGTGGCGAAACTACCGCAAGTTCGTTGCCAACATTTTGGCCGGAAGTCGAGCACCGATCGTATCCCAACTCAATGGCTAAGCCCGGCTTCATCTCTGCTGGAATGTAGGTTCTCGTGACTAGGAAATTTAGTGATCGCTGGCGGCGACAGCGACGCTTTTTTTTTTTTTTTGGATTGTATTACCCATGTTACATCACATTTTCGCTATGCGTAATAGAAGAATGTGAATAAAATTTGTTTCAACCAATAGAATTCTTAGTCCTATTCACAAAGCTTAGCTTAAATCTGGCTCCTGAAAAAAAATTACCGTATGGATGTGATCATTTCAAATGTCGCTGGTGGTGGCAGTGGTGTATGATTTTGCCTGGTTGAAATTCACCATGCGAGTTGGTTGTTTTTCCAGGTTCCTGCCTCGGCGAGTGGATAAAGTCGGGTCGACACCGGGCCGTCGAGAAGCTCACGTTATTAACTCTTTGCCTAGGGTGACGTGGCGATCGTTGGTCCGCTTCTGCATCTGCATAAAACACATAAATATGTATATCCAGATGTATGTGGGGGAGAAAAGCCGTAAAAATTATTTCGCTCACTCCGAGAGGGGAGTTTTGGCCGTACCCTTAGTTTCTCCGAGTCCCCGACGCGTGGACTCACTTATTCGGGCGAGCGAGTCTTGAATTACTCGGACTCTTATTAAACCGCTCCTAAACTGCTCGTAAATCTACCAAACTGCCGTCGTTACAGTTCTTCGGATGAGATAGTCGTGTCGGGTTTTCGTCTCTCCTTCGCTCGATCCTCGGAAGACTTGTTCCGTCTGGTTGCACCCTCGAGCTGGCGGATGCAAGATTCAGAGCTATTCTTCTTAGTTTTACCTAGGATCGTCCAGTTTGCTCATATCGAATGCAAAAGTGGCTTCAGGGTAACAAGTGCGACCGGTCCAGATTCACCACCTTTGACCTGATGATAAAACAATGATAAATAGGGATGCTGAGAAGGGTTTTCTTCTTCGGAAGCAACCCCTCAGTCATCGTAGTGCTTCCCTATAGCCGTGCCGGAACGATGCCAAGCTATATTCCCTGTACTTGAAATTTCATTCCGCCTCCCCGCTAATATACGGAGTAATTTCCGGCAGTCTGATGTGAGCGGCATTTCCCACTTCTATAGCTATCTCACCTTCATATACAAGCCATGCTATCCTACCGTAGCGCCACTGGGCACACATCCTCGAACATCGTATATGTCTGCAGGATTATAGGAAACCCAGGCGTTTCCAGCCTGTTTTCGCTCTGTTCGGTACTACTGTGCACCACTATGAACTGGTACGAACCTCTTCGTTACGGTTCAGTCCACGGGAAAGCACAGACACGTGCACTACGTTTGGACACACATCTCTGACCGGAGATACCTCGAGATTGAAGCCAGATTTGTGAAAGTACTCCTCTCGCTCCCACTGCATTTAACCCTCGGGCGTATGTAATTACACACTCCAATCTTATCCCATTTCAAATTTCCTCCGGATCCTAAAGGTAGTTTACATTCATTTTCAAATTTTCGACTATTTTTTCTTTGGTTTTGATACAAGATTTTATGTCATATTTTTTGGCTGAGAGGTCGTCAAAATGTGCTTCTACTCTCTACGAGTTTGTTCGAAAATTTGTGATCAAAGATTTCGATCTTAACACTCCAGTTTTGTAGATTTAATCACCATGCATTGCAGTGTTACTCCATATCAAATTTCTTCTTGAATTTGAATGTACTATACATTTATTTTCAAATTTCATAATCAACATTTCAGAATTTGAGATTGTAATCTCATTACTCGAGTTTTCTCTGTGTCTTTACGTTACTCTATGGATTTAATAATTATGTCTCGAATATCCTTCCCCGACTGTAATTTCCTTATTACGAAGTCCTACGAGCGTTAAAGAATGAGGACGAGAGAGCTTGAGTCGCTCGGGAAAGTTTCATCGCAGTTCGTGGCGCAGCATCGCGGAAAGGAATTAAGAGACGGTGCGCGGGGCAGGAAACTTTTGTCCGAGAGACAATAATGGACGAAGTGCTACTGACACCAGTTGTATCGTTAGAGAAACAGACGTGCCTCTGAAAATAATATTTTTCTCCAGTCGAACAAAATATCAAATTTTTCCATACTTTTTTTTCTACATAATTTTCTTTTATTGTTCAGCTTGTATACATTTTTTTAAAACTAGACAAGGCTGTAGCAATATGATCGTTTACATGGAGTTGTGGCATAGAAAGCAAGAAAGAGCGCAAAGCTTCGAGGTAGCAAGCTGTCACCTGATCTTAACGACGTTCCGTTTTGTTTTTTTGCAGAAGTGGAGAAGACTGTCGCCGGCGAAGCGTCGTCGAGGGTGGCTGTAACAGCGGGGGGTCCTCGGGTGCTGGCGACCTCTTCCGCTCCATCAGCACCCTCGACAACCTCGGAATCTAACGTCTTGGCCTCCAGCCTCGTCGCTTCTTCGGCCTCGTCGTCATCACCGTCGCTGCCATCATCGCCTGTTGCTCTCATTGCGGGCCTCGACAAAACTGTTCTTCAGGTGGGTTCGCAAATTAATTAGTTCGGTAATGCATTATGGATTAACCCGAGATAGAATCATATTTCAAATTCAATGGTGAACAATCTTTTCCTGTGGTTAATTTTCGTAAGTTGTGTAGGTTCCAGGATGAAGTCAGTTAAAATTCAACGGATAGGAGACGTTGATCAGCCGATTTATATCCGATTGTAACTCGAAACCCAGATTGGGGCAAATATGTCATCAAGCTGGCGAGAAGGAGACTCCAAAAATGTAAAGAACATGGAAGTTTTCACGTGTACAGCTGTACTACACAATCGTTCAGTTCCGAATCACGGATGAAAGGATAGAAAATCGGTACATAGAAGATATTTGAAAGGAACGGAATCTCATCACGTAATTCGTGTTACGCTGAATTCTATGGACGTAGCAATGGAACAGTGGTGAATCGGTCGACGACGGGTAACCGCACAGTACTGGCAGTAACCAATGCGTCAGACCCTCTTCTCTAGAAAGGGCGTTGCTAACTCGATTACCGACGTCTCGTGCAGATTAGTTCTCTATTGGACATTTGGAGAGCTGTACACTGCTTTTGGTACGCGCGTTGAAACTTCCGAAGCGTGTTACATCGAATAATTCTGTCTGCGCGATCGTGACTTAAATTAATTGTCCAATTGGATGTCTACAGATTTACCGATCTATAGAGGTTCAAAGATATTTCATAAAGCTATCGGGAAACGAGAAACAAATCTTTAAAGAATTTTGTTGAAACAATTCCAACATCGGCTTTTGGTGCCCGAACAGAAGAAAATATCTATTTACGTCTCGCCGTGACGACCTTTAGTGTAATGTCTCTGTGAGGTAATAAAGTAGTCGGACGGCACGAGCAAGGAATCGATCCGCTGCCAGCCGACGAATACTTTTTTACTCCGACGCACGTCGCAGCAGCGTACTCGTTACATCTCAGATTTTATTTTGCCGTTTCATTCGGGTGGGGGAGAAAATGCAACTGGCTCGGACGGAACAGAATCCCCAGATTTCAGCCGTTATTATTTGGTCAGAAATTATTGGTCAGTCTAATTTTTCCAAAACTTTTTTTTGCGCGTCAAAGAATGTTTACAGATTCGTTTTCAAGTGTCAAATTGGATTTCTAATATTCAAAATTGGAATGAATCCAATCCGCATAGGGAAGTCCGCCGAATGGGACATGTCCGGGCACTGGTTTGTTACCCTAGTCGCACGGGGCAGAGTTAATGAAATTTTCGTCACTATGCGGTACGATTCGCTGAAAAAAAAGCGACGATCAATCGACCTTTTTTTTTAATTTTTTTTTGTTCCGTCGTTTCTTTAACGAAATTCGCCAAGCTAACTTTGATGCGCTGTACAAACATAGTTTACAGCAGCGGGGATCGTGATTGTCATGGACGAGGTGAAACTTTCCTTAATCCGGTGTTAGCGCTCACGAGAAATCCCGAAGCGATACGTTGTGTGTCGCGTCTGGCGAGATAATACCGCAATGGGTAGAGGCCTAATTACGGGCTGCGTTCAGCGATAGAAAGTTTGCGAGCACAGCGGTTGCACGAGCACAGCTGAGGTTAATGGCTTCTAATCGAAAGAGGAAAATGTCCAATGATTAATGGCCAGTAGAGCAATAATGAGAGCCGTGAAGCCGATATCACATATCGCTTGTTGCGTCTTTGTCATGTTAGGTGAAATATGTTTCGAATAGTAGAATACAGGATGGAAAAATCAGCCTCCGTTTGCACTTATTTTTTGTTGCAACGCTGAGAGAATTACCTCGAAAAAACTCATTAACCTCACATTCGCATATCTTTTCTCAGGATAATTTTTTAATAGTTTGATCTCAACGTTTTTTATCGCGAAAACACAGTCTATAGGGAAGTCCTCATATATTAAAAAGTTCTGTCAGGTTTTGCCAGATTTATGGTAATTTTTATCAGACGATACTTTTTGTGGGAAATAGAAACGGTAAAAAAGCGCCTGCATTTTCACAGTCTCACCATATAGCAGTGAACGCATCCTGCGAATAGCTTACCAAGTTATCTCCTCTGAGTCTCGTTTATCTCGGAAATAGTCGTCGAAGATTCAGGGTAATAGGCTTCATTTTCTTTTGCTCTTTCGATGTACGCTTTCGTGTCCCATCACGCCGTGAGTGAGCTTGTCAGCGTTGGGTGAACTGATTTGAAACCAGCCACTTATACGAGCAGCACTCCCGTCCAATTTCCTGTCCCAAACACCCCGATGCTTGCTGTCTGATCCTCACCCACTGCCACTTTAGCCGCCTCTTTATCCTCCTTCTCTTGCTTACACCGCTATTTCTCCCTGGTCAATATCAACGCGACCTCTTTTACGTTATATGTAAAATTGAGCAAACTGCCCGAACTGAAATGTGTTTTCCTGTTTGAGAAAGGTCTCTTCAAACACTTGTAATTAATCAAACACGGAGAAAATCCATGTCTCCTTAATGTCAATTTACCAAAATCATGGTTGCTTAAATAGAGATGATCCCTGCAACCCTTTGTGGTGTCCACGATATGATAGAGTACAGCAAAATCACATCCCAATTTTTTTTTGCTTCTCATCCGTCCAAATGAAATTTGAGGTTTTTTTTTCCTCAAAGTCATCTTTCTAGTTTCATTAGATGCAAACATTCTCAAAGTCCGCGGATCGAAGAGTGGTTCCCTGTTTAGGAAATTAACGAACTCTTTACAGATATCGTAATTAATTAAACACGGAGGAGGTCGTGTTTGCGTAAATTGATTAAAAGGATGGTTGGATAAAATTGTGTTTGCTTCTGAGTAGAGTATCTTGGTACTAAATTTCAAAGGCGCGACGATATAATTTTTCTACAGCTTTTTCATCCATCCAAATAAAATTAACGATTTTTTTCCTCTCGTTTGCAGATCCTTGATTGGCTCACCGTCGAGGAAGAGATGTTGCGACAACAGGCCGTCGTCGTCGGCGATGTCGATGAGATACTTCAGCTACTCGACAAACAGAGGGTCAGTATTGGTTCAACAATTTTCGAAAGTGCAGCTTTGCTTCACGAAGGCAGAGGAATTGCCCGCACCTCACATGACTACTGACTTCCGTTGGAATCTCGCAAAGTCGCAAGCAATGCAAATACTGCAATTCCCGGTCGCTGTTTTACCTTCGATTAAGTTTTTTCCAAAAATCTTTGAACCCACCGCGACCCCAGATCTACAGTTTCCTCTCCCCGACTCGTGCGTCCTCGGAGTTGGTCGGTAAAACCACTTTCATACTGTCCGACCACAGCGTCGACTCGTACTACTGTCCATCGCTGTTTTCGATCGGGTGGTAAGTGCCCGACATTGTGCGCTCCTCGCATCGTGGCGTATCAGCCAGTGATCGTGAAGGTTGCTTCCAAGAGTATTTTTTCTTTGTAGTGATAACAAGAGACGAGTTTAGTGGCGACATCGTATTCCTCCGGATTGCGTTGACGTGAGTGGATAGCCGGAAGAACCCTGACATTGACATTGGAATTAAAAGGGCAATGACCGCGTGTGCGATTTTCTTACCGCTCACGTGTGTTCTCTTTTCAAACTCAATTTCATTCACGACTTTGCCAATCGAACATGTTCGATCGGCACTGTTCTTGAAGGTCTCAATGTCGTGTGGGTCGAGACTGTGATGTTGGGTCACGCGGCAAATTGAGTGTTTGTGGCTGCTTTGTACGGAAACGAATGGCACCACAGGGAGAGCCCAGGTGTGCGAGGCAGGTGTTCAGTCTCCCTTGAAGTGAGCTTGACACCTTGACAACCAAAATTGTAATTAATCTTCCCACCGACGCTGACCATTTCTGGTCGAGAGAAAATTCCTTCGTGACATGGATGGATAAATGCAGTCTTATGTAAGAATTTTATTTAGTACTTGGATGGTCTAAATGTCTAAGAAAAATTCAATATCTTGCATCTTTTAAAGATAAAGTTAAAGTCACGTGACGGTGTCAGTAGTGTGAGAAAGATTATTGGTCTTACTGTGGAGCGGGAAGTAACGACAACGAACGTATTTTGCTTCAAGTTCCGCCTGAATTGAAACGCAGACTAAACTTGCTTCTTGTTTATTCAATAGTGGTTGAGTGGCTATCAAGATGTCTTTGAGGAAAATATTTTGATAACGTTTTGCTCTGTTTGGTTCGTGCCCGCAAGTCCTGCATCCAGTCTTCGTGATAGTGGACTCAGCTCTCCTCCTCCCCTACGTTGTGTTCAAACTTCATTCCATGTTTGAGCTGGAACTTTAGTTCAATTTAAGTTCCAACTGCGTTGAACGAAGGGTATTGGAAAAACTACCAAGTGATTCATAAAAAGCTACAATACAACGTTCTACACCATCGCCACCACTAGCGATCTTTCGTTTTACCGGAATTTTTTTGGTCAGAATTATGGTAATTTCTATCAGATCCTTCTCTCAGTGTGTAAATTATGAAGAGCTCGATAATCGGCAATAAATAATCCCGACACTCGCCATGGAGCGAACGATTCGGATGTGCAATTCTCTTCGAGATGAATTTCAAGGGTATTCAGGGTTGTATCTCGCGAGGCTTTCTCCTTCTGCGTAAGTTGTAGCCGGGGATTCGGAAGGTGAGGATGTTCAGCGGGGTATTTCATGCTTTCCGTATAACCTGCAACACAGCGCTACGTCCATTGCAAATCGAAAATCAATAACTCAACACCTGGGTGTCGCCGTTCATCGCTACTTTTCGACACCTCCCTAATTCGCGGGTTTTTTTTTTTGTTTTTTTGTTTTTTTTTTTTCTAAATCTTGTTAGAATTTTTATTTTACTTTAATGGGGAGTCTCATTCAGCTCGCGAAATCGACGAATCCTTAGAGCAAAACTTGGCTTGCATGTCCAAATGATTCCGAACCGGTCGTACATAACGGACAAATTTTTCGACTAATACGGCAATGCAGATTGATTTTTTTTTTTTATTTTCCGTTATAGCTTGGAGCAGAGCTGACAACTCGGACTAAAATCCACTGGTAAATACAGCTGCGAATACATCGTACTCAAATCGTTTCATGGCTGCGAAAGTACGGGGAAAGCATAACGAGGTCGAAGCACGCGAGCGAATCATTCCACATGCGGGTAGAATTCTCTTCATTTTACCTCACGTATACTGCGATACGCCGTGTAAACATATATGCACGAGTACTAATAACGAATTTTAATTGTTCCCGCTGCCACGAATCCGGAATAATGCGCCCTTTACAATTTTTACGGTTGACGGTGTAACTAAAAAAAAAAAAAAAAAAAAATATAGTCGAACAGTCTATCATCGTGCCAGGTCCAATTTTCGATTTTCCAAAGTAATTCTATTGCCAAATTCGTTTTTATTTCGTTTATTGAATTTACTTTTATATATTAAGATCAATTGTGTTAAATTAAAAAAAAATTAATGAAGTATTTTTTTTTCTTCTTAAATTTCGTTTCACAATCGGGATTGTAATTAAAATCGTGAAGCAATTTAAATTTCTCGCTCGATAAATGCTTTCATTTTATTTTTCTTCATCCCTATCCGCTTAGAGTGTGAGAGTTTTAACTTGAGGGATCACTCGCAAATAGCGTTGACGGTTGAGAATCAAGGACTTTTCGCACTTGTTCTTTGTTTAGTATTTTTCGCGTCGGCCGACACCCTTCGCTTCCGCCATTCGAATTTCGCGCAACCCCATGGCTTATCCACCCCCGTTGTACATCGAAAGAGCGAGGGTGCTTCTGGGAGAGTGAGAGATGCTCTCCCGGCAGCTCTCCCTAACTTCGGAACCATTTCCCACAATTCCCGGCTACCAGTTTCACAACGTGCTTCCGACGAAATGCACGCTTTCCGAAACTGAGCGTGCCCGCGTCTGTCGCTCGCGTTTGCGCCTTCGTTCGTGTTTCTTTTTGATTTTTTTTTTCTACACGACGTCACACGATTAATACGGTATGCGCCATCGACGGAACGAATCTCACTGGGAATATTCGTAGTCGCGAATTGAGGCCGGGTGTGCGGATATTTCCGGATACCGGCGAGTCACGTATTCGAGTCTCGTTTCTTCTCCCACGTGTCAACCCCGACTCTCCGCTGGACGTTGGGTCCTGATAAATATCAAAATGATAAATGAATAAAATAAAATAAATAAATATGTAGCGCGTATCAAAATTTGAGAGTTTTATTGATGAGAGAACAGTTGTTTGTTTCTTGTTAGCGAAATTCAGGACAGTTTTTTGATACAGACTTTCAGTACTAGTTTCGGAATCACAGAACGAATTTTGTTATTTCTCTTTGACGGTGGTTGAAGAAAAAAAAATTAAAATTTTTACCGGTCTATGATAGTGAGAAATTTTTGGACGTTTTTGGAACTGTTTTGAATGTGGTTTCAATTACGCCGATCACATACATTCGTTATAAAGAGCGGGATCATTAGTGTTGCAACATCAGCCGAAATCGAGACTGCTATATAATACCGTAGTATAGATAACTATAGTATATGCGGACCGTAGACACGAAATACCGTAGAGAGGAAAGGAAAATCGATAACCAGCGACCGCGAGAGCAGCGTGCAATACTACGCCACTTGTAGTACTCATCGAAGGATTCCGACGAATCCACGAGGCACACGACCATCGGAGCCGAGATACTCGAGAATAGCTCCATGCGTTATTTTCTCTCGTCTCGAATGTCTGTTACAACGGAATAATTTTTTTTTTTTTTTCAGTCAAATATCGATGAATCAAAAAATTTTTCTAACAGAACGAGATCCGTTCGGAAGTGGGTTAAGAACAAGAAGAAGGAGTTCGTTGAGACCGCGGAAATTTGTTGCTATCGTTAGAAAATAAATCTTTTCGACGCGTACAGAAAATAATTTATGCGTCGATTATTAGCCACTCGACACCCAACGGAAGTTAAATTTCAAAATTTAACCCTTGAACGAACGTAAACATAAAGTATTGATGCGTTTCACAATTTTGTATTTGAAAACCAACGCAATAGTATGTCATCACCTCGTTATTAATTTTTTTTGTAGGATTTTGTAGAATTGTTTTAAAAAAATTATCGGAGGCAGATTTCTTCTTCGCTAGAATTTTTCGAGATCCAATCGGTAGGTGGCGTGGCGAGCTTCCGTACTAGACGTTCTTCGGTGCTCGCCGCGCCTCTTGCGGCTGGTGAGTTAACGAGCGACACAGGGTTATCCTCGATCTTTATTAGTTTGCGGTTGGCATAAAAAATTGACCTGCACGCGTTTCCAGCTTAGAGTTTTTACGGAGTTCTGTGCACTTGTAGTCATTCGAGGATCGACCGTCGGCAGAAACGTCGTGTTCGATGGAACTTGAGATCGCCAAATGAAAAGTTTTGCGATAAGAATTTTTTTTACGAGACTACCGGGAAGTTAAAAAAAATTCCCGGTGGGTTTATTTTTCCCGATAGCGACAGTGTTCTCGTGTGCGTCCGGGGAGTGAGTGGTTAATTTTGTTGTGACGAAATTTACGATACCGAAAGATGGAGCAGAAAAAAGAACCGAGAGCAGGAAGTTCTGCGGTGCCGACGCCGCAATACACGGGGACCCTGCAGCTCCGCTTCGACGTAAGTGAAACTTGCAGATCCGTGTTGAACCACGCCACGACAAAGATATTTGCAAGATAGTAAAACCGTGAAAAAATAATTTTTTTTCAAAAAAGCGAAGCAGTTATCGCAACGGGTCGCCTTAGCTCTCCGTAGGTTCATCCACTGTCCGCGAGATGGCGAGTCGGAGACGCGCTCTCGCAAGCGGAGTGGTTCGTCAATCGCTATAAAGGGTGTCATCAGACTCTCCAAGACGATGTAAAAAACCGCGAGTCAGACAAACGTTTTATTATATAATCTAGTCCTGCCAGCCGATTCCCTTTTTTGCCCTTCGGGTAGTCGGGAATGAAAATTAGATGAGATGCAGCCTGGGGTTAGAAAAGGGTTAGAAAAGAAAAATCGACCATAGAATAATACAAAAGTCCCGATCGAGTATACCACCGTAGGATGTTTCGTCCTTTGTTCAAATTTTAATCCGAGCGAGGATGCTCGGTACACCATGTCATTGAGAAAATATTTGCAGTTAGTAAAACCGCGTGGAAAACATAGATGCGATCTAAGTTTGGGACGCAATTAGGTGGGGCAATATCCCATGGCAACGCGGGTCGTACCATAGAATAAAACATGAGTGTCTATCGAGTGTAAGACTGCGGCCTCTTTCATTCTCCGTTCGGTTTTCAAGGAATCTGCGCGCGCATCTCTCACGTCCTTGCTCTTCTCTCCCATCTTCTTCGGTTCGCCGGATAATGAACGATATTACTCGGCGGTAAGACGCATCACATGCCTTCCCTTATGAAAGGATATTTCCGAGTTGGAAAAGTTGCCCGACAGACGGGAATTCGCCTCTCGGCGATTTATCACGAAAGTAGCCGACCAGTGAGCTCTCTTCCTCGTCCGCGTCACTCGTTTTTCACTTCAAACCAGACCACTCCGTTTTATCATCCCGTTTTATTTTCAATTGCTGGCCGTTTTTAATTAGATCGAAAACATGCCGAGCCTCGAGAGTTCTCACGAGGCTTGTAACCGAATAAAAATAGAATAAAAGAAACGAAACGTGAAACGGCTTTACCTAGTTGCAATTTCAGATATAAACTTGAGTTTCATATTTTTCTTTTTTACCTTCCAACTGTCTCTCGATTGATAAAACTGATGCTCCGAGCGGAGATGCGATATTTTAAATGAACGAACAATAATATATATATATATATATATATATATATATATATATTTTAAATCGCATTAAAATATGGCAATACAGAGCGATGGAAGGAAGACGATTCGAGTCGCTCGTGATAAATTCGGCCGGAGCTTCCTACGGGGAAAAACGATTTTATCCGACCGAACGGAAATTCACTCGAAGCGGGCTATGAATCGTCCAATATTACATTGTTTCACCCATAAAAATTATTTATCCTATTTACTACAACAATTAATAATTACTAGTAATTAATAATTTTCATAGTCGAAATTTTGGCGATGACGAACCGTGCCGTGTATATTAAAACTTGAGTTTCGAACGTAATCGGCCGTGTTGAAACTTTTGTAAGCAGTTTCGAACAAGTGTAAGAAAATTCAAACTTGCGTATGCCGTAAGCTCGAGTTTAACCCGAAACTCTTGTACAAGCGCTGAATCCAGTTTAAACTTAATATCATGGTTCTCAAAACAGAATATAGTTGAACTCTCTTAACTTTAGCAATGCTCGGAGCAACCCTCGTTGTCGAACGCGAGTCAATATATATGAATTTATTGCAATAACTATATTCCTCTGCATGTTTCACACGTTCAAGTCCAACATCTTCCGGATGAGCAGACGTTAATTTGTTGCTAATCGTTGTGTCCCGCAGACAATACCGTACGTTAACAATCCACGCTCAGACACATCAAAGTTCTCGCACATGAGTCTGTGTAGATTAATTTATTATTGAGCTCAGCTAAGATATATTTCCATGATGTTTTACACATTCAACCCTTATATCTTCCAGACGAATACCGGTTAATTTGTTGCAGCCGACTGTACGATGGGAATAATTGTCTTCGTTCGAAGAGCACGAGATAGATACCGAGGATCAAGTTTTGCCTCGTAGACACCGGGGAATGATAAGCTGCGCGCCGTTAATCCTCATGGCGAAAGTTCGGCATGGGAATGAACAGCTTTTCTGGTATTACCGTGGGATTGTCTCGTGAGGAATTATACCGAGTCCGCATAATGTGCCGTCGGTGTTTCGATACCATCGACAAATTATTAAGTTTATATTCACCACGACGCATCATTCACGGCTATAAACTGTTCAAAATTTTTTTTAATCTCGGAGAGGAGATTATTATTTACATATCCTCGTTGGAACTCTCGAAGCGATTCTCCGGCCAATTTTTTGAAAACCCGTATTGCATATTTTTATTTTAATGCATTGACTGACGACCGAGCATCGAATCCAAAAATAAAATTGAAGAACGGGTCGTTTCACAAATCGTCGTGCAAAAAACTCTGCTCTTCCAGTTTTAACTGTCGGTGTTGGAGAACACCGTTTTGTTTTTGTCGCTTTACTGACTTCAGTCGTTTATCTTGTTGCAGAACGTTTTGCGGGAATTGGAGCAAAAGAAACCCCAACTGGACGAGCTGGTTCACACCGCTGAGAATCTCAGAGCCGACACGAATCGGCAACAGCTGCACGGAAAAGGTGAGACAACGAATTACTATTGACACGTAATTCGGCGGTTATTAAATACTCAATTATATTAATACCCGATGACCCCGTGTTATTGGCGCAACGCTTCTGGACACTCGACACAGTGTGAGATTCCTCAGGAAAACCAATTTTAACGATCCCGCGACTGTCGTATTAATATCCGCAACGAGATATCAATTTAGGAGCTGCATATAGCGCCCTTCATTTATTCTCAGCTCACCGATCTCACCGACGAAAATCGACAGTACACTTTTGTAATTCCGATTTTTTCGAGCATTTAATTATTCTGCCGGGCTCTTCGGGCCTTTCGGAACTTGCTCCGAATTTACTGGAGAGGTGAAAAAAAAAAAAAAAAAAAAAAAAAAAAAAAAAAATTGAAAAATATCCTCGACAATTCGGAGCGACTCGTCGGACTGTCTTTAGATAGAATTCAATCGGGCTGAAGCTAGGTATTCACCGGTCACAGATTTCGTGATTATAATGAGAAAAAAAATGTCGAGAACTGTTTTAATCATCGGAAAAAATAAGAGAAAAATGACGGGTGGGACGATGAGCATTTACCAGTGTCCCCTTGGGGTACCCGTGGATCGATAGAGACCCAACGACGACGATGGATTATCCTCGAATCCTCGTCGCAACTCTCATTCGCATTGTCGGGATGCACACCGAGAAAAGTTTATTCATCGTAACATATATTTCTTTCGTGTTTTCTAGACGCAGTCGGGAACATTTTTTTTTTCGGAATAAAGCAGGACTATCCATCGGAAAATGAGTCACGACGCTCATTGTATCCACTGTTTCGCTACCGCTGAGTTTCCTGAATATTCCTCAAGCTCCCCGTGTAACATCGAGATCGCTCTGTTCGCCATGGAGTCGTGCGCTGCCGCTATTGTCCATCAAGTGCGATGTCCCGCGACTGAGAGACGAGACATCGTCGGCACCGTTTCCATCGTTCGTCAATCACATCACCCTCTCTCGATATCAAATCCGCGTGGAAAATATCGCAGTCAAAATCGAAGATAAAAAATACTCTAACGGAAAAATTCATCGATCCAAATATTGTCATCGATAGATTCCACTTTGCATACCATAAATATTCACGCCCGACAGTAAATGGCTTTTGTCACTGGCCGAGGAAAATTAAACGCCTTTTATCACAACGAATATAAATTCGCGACGATTAATAATGACGTTCTTGTCTACTCCAATAATAACGATAAAAATGCATTCTGAGAGTAATATAATGAACTTACGGTTGAGGGTAAGCGCGATTTTTCTTCGACTGACAAAAAAAGGAGAGTTACTTTTCGTTCTTTCTCGACGATTATAAATTCGCAACGGTGAATAATGGCATTTCTGTCTACTCGAATAATATTAATAATGCATTCTCAGAGTGATATGATAAACTTAGGCTGTAGGATAAGCGTGATTTTTCTTCGAGTGAGAAAAACGAGAGTCGCTTTTTGTTCTCCCCCGACGATTATAAATTCGCAGTGGCGAATAAAGGTATTCCGTGTACTCGATCGCGCCTACGATTACGGACAAGTACGAGATTGATGTCGCGAAAGGAATCGATGGAACAAGCTCAACTCTGCTCGGATAAAAGTCCAACCTTTCCCCAATACCGTCCGCGACAAAAATGAAATGTATTCTCATCGGGTGTCGTCGCTCGTTTCTCGAAATAACGAGACACGGAGTGGATAACGGAGTGCTTTCTCCGCTTTTACCTAAATATTCGCAGGGTCAGCACTTTTGCTGAATTTCTAGTCGCGTGCTCCATCGATTCTTCTCGAGTAGCCCGGAGCCTGGCCTCGAAAAAGATTTGACCCGACAATTTTCCACCGTCCGATAGCCCGAACGTTGCGGTACGTTTTTTCGTTCGAAGATTTTTCTCTTTTTTTTGTTTCAACCTTTTTTTTTTTTTTTTTTTTTTTTCGAGATCGAAAAAATTACAAATCGTAAATCTGCAGATTTTCCGTCTGACGCGAGGGTGCAATTAGTTGCGGCGATCTCTGTGAACGAAAAAAAAATTGTCCACCGAAGCGTTGCTCAGCCGTGAGGTCGTTGAGACGGCGAGAAACGTACGGGAGAGTCGTGCACAAGCACAGTTTTATAATTGCTAGGTCAAGACCGGAGTCTAGCTCGATGAAAGAAAGAGGTAGAAAGAGTGGGAGAAAGAGAACGACGGTGACACTCGTAACTTTCATGTGCGGGAAAGTGTATTTCCTTAGCTCCGCGTAGACTACTTTGCAGGCTTATGTGCCGTGCAAACCGACTCGCACTCGTTTCCGAACTCAATCCCCCAGCACCGATTCTAATTCGCCGCTGGTCACGAAAATTACCAACGCACTCGAGACTGTAATTTTTCTATAAGCATCTCAAATCCTACAATCATCCGAACAGAGAAAAATAAAATTATGAAAAAATGAATAAATAAAAAAAAAAAAAAAAAAAAAAAGGATCAAGAAAATTCTCGCCCGAGGCTGCGAGTTATCCGTCGGCGTTATTGTAGATTCGAATAATCGGACTCATTGACCCGTTAATACTCCGTTCGCTTTCCTCGCGAGTTTCCTCGTCGGATTCTCGAATGTCCAAGCGAGGACTCGCAGCCGATCGCTCTGTCTCGGCTATACCGATTTATCGAATGCCCCGTGCGGAGTTCCTCGCACTTCCTCGTACCGTGGAAGACCGATTCGATTCGCCGCTCGATGGCACTCCAGAGAACGGAACGAACCGTCGACTATCTTGCCGGTAAATGCATTAGTATTCCGGTATTCCGCGCGAGAGACGGAAAGGACAGGCGCACACAAACGCAACCGAGTCGGCGCAAACAACTCGGAAACTGGATAACGCCTCGTCCTTAACGGGACACCGAGTCATCCTTTGCATCCCCATCGACGCTCGCGGTACAGAGGTGCTCTCGGCATTTCCACCACTCGCAAGAGTGGACCGGCAAAGAGAAATTCGCCCAATGCTCGATTAATTACTTATCTCGATTGCCTTTCATCTCGATCCTTTGTCCGTAATCTACGGTTTTCACGACGGAACGACCACGAACAAGTTTTCATTGTCTGAGTCGCGCTCACCGGCCACGGTAAAAGTCCTTCGTGACGGGGGTTCCCCGGCTTGTTTCCCCGATTGTTTTTCACAATGAGCCTCGATACGGCGTGCTTCCTCGTTCGGCCGTTCGACACTCGAGTCGCAAACGTACGGTGAAAATAAAATTCACCGATCTCGAAATTCGAAGCAATAAAAGTAAAGTGAAGCGGTGGGGAAAAAAAAAAAATAAAAAAATAAAAAATAAAAAATAAAAAATTAAAATAAAAAAAATAAAAGGCTACACACGACTACCCACAATCTGCATGGAGCATCGACCCGCCGAGGATCGCGACTTACCGTCACGTTTCTTTCCTCCTTTTTATCCTGCCTTTCCGTCGATACGGATAGAGAAACGTACTCGCCATCCTTCGCTGCACTCCGGTCTTGCCTGTATTTTTACAGGGCCAGCTGCACAGCTCGAATCTCCGAGGGGATTATTTGCACGGAGGAGGTCGATTCGCGCGCGTGCATCGCCGATGTCTCCTCGAGCAAATATCTTCCGCCGTATAAACTTTTCTCTGTGTCACGCCGCATAACCGAGTGGCGACAAATTTCTCAGAGACTCGACGCGCTCCCGTCTCACTACGGTTCCTCGAGTTTCCTCCCGGCCAATAATTCATGACAAATTCGAATCGATATTCCGCACGAACACTCATGAAACTCATGTTGCCGATTCCCGTTCGACAGGTCGCACGATTTTTTTCATTCGAAAGGTTCGAAGTCACACTTTGATCGACGTCGTGTTTAGTTTCGTATCGATAGTCAAATTTACGGAGGAATTTTTAAAGCGACATTTTTTGGACGCAGCCATGAAAAATGATGTATTAAATTCCGACGAGTTACCGTGAAATTTTTATTCGTCTCAAACCTCGTTGGATTCACCTAATGGATATTTTTGGTGAACGAAAAAAATTTGTGCTTGAAAATAAATATTTGTTTCCGCCGAAAAAGTCGATTCTTTAATTTTTCAAACCGCGACTTTTCGTTCTTCCAATTACGGAGATAATTTTTTCGCGACCACGGTGTCGCGATTCGTACCTCGGTAAAGTCTCGGCTGTTACTAAAAATTAACGGTCTCCGAGTCTCTTACTTTCGAACTGGAAATACTTGTGCAAGTATGAAATTACGTTGGAACTTAAATTCGTAATTCCGTGGCGCGTACGCGATTCCGCGACCTTATCTAAAACGGTCCGTCATTAATCGACAACAGTCCGCCGACTCTATTATCTCACTGGCAGGAAGTCGATTCAAACGCGTTTTTATTACCGATAATTCCCATCCGACACTCCGTTCTTCGGTTCGATCGGTCCCGCGTGTTTATTCGTCTCGACGATCGAGCTGTCGGATAAATTTTGTAAAAAAAAAAATGTCGGATTCGAGGACAAATCCGAGGAAATTTAAACCGGAAGCGCCCATTCTTCCGGATCTGCATCGAACAAAAAATTTCGACCGCAACTTCGATTCCCGTTTCACGAGCAGAAAATAAAACCGAAACTCAAATTCATAATTCCTCTCTCATAAAAAAACGGCTCACAATTGATCGTCGCTCTTCCGGAAACTCGGTTACCGAACCGGCACGAAGTCGATGGACACTCCGTTTTTTTTTTTTTTTTTTTTTTTGAGACTGACAAGAAAATTTTTGTCCGCCGCTTGTTGCTAATCGCGACGTAACTGGGTTCGCTTCGTTTCGTTGCAAAAACTCATCCCTTTTTTTCCCCCGTTTCTCCCGCTCCGGCCGATGATAATAATTGTGCCATTACGGCGAGCTTCCGGGCGGGGAGTCGATGCCGAAAGTTTGTTCAACTCGCGAGCGCGTCACGACAATGAGTCTGGCGTAGCTTCCTAGCGATTTTCCTCGGTCGGAAATAAATGTTGTGGTGGAACGCGAGCCGGCAAACAGACGGAGCCGGTGCATCCGAGAAGCTCGCGCTCCGAAATAACACACGTACAGTGGGGCGCTATGCGGGACGGACAAAACTTTGTCGACCGGTAGCGCGCCGATGCGGGGCTGAAGAAGCGGGAAGGCTCCTCGCAATTACGTTAAATCTATGGCCGGGAGTACGGTGAGAGAATGAGCGTCGACCACCAGACATATCATCCAAATTGTACGTATTTAACGCGCGAGTTGGACGGAAGAAGGCGAGGTTGTACGTGCCGAACGATTCATCAAGTCTCACCGGACGTAATTGGTTATTTTGTATTACCTAATGGGACTCGCGGCTGGAGGATAGGCAAAGGTTTCGAGTGTTTCGCACGCTATCGTTCAACGTGTGGAGTCTCGAAGGCGAGTCGTCGGCGACTCGTCGGAAAAGATTCTAGAGAGCGTGGCCGCGTCGCGTTAACCTTTGAACGATTCCGGGACGATTACACTTTTGTGAATGTTCTCTGCCCTTCGGTTTGTCCCACGCGTCAAACGAGATTTGATTTTAATGACGGAAGACTCGGAGACTTTGGTCGTGTCACAGAATTCCATCGGGAAAAATCACCGGATCGACAACGATAGAATGTTGACGGATGTGGGATAAAAAAAAAACCAATGCGACTCCGTAGAAATTTTCGAAACTATTCGTGAGTCATCTCGTTTGTGTTCCTGTAGCGAGAGTAAAATGACGTTGTACGAGGAAAGCGAACGTCAGAATAAAATAGGTGAAACGGCGTGCGGGAGTTTGGATATCGAATTCGAATCGTCGGACAACTATGGCCAGCAGCCATAACACAGGTATTTCCGATAGTGCGCGTTTATACAGGGTGTCTCAGAAGTCGTAGAAGAAACTGTTACGGTTGATAGAGAAAAAAAATTCTGAATCGAAAGTTCCCGAGTGAAAAATTTTTTTGGGCCATAGAAAATGAGTTATTAATTAAAAACGGTAGCCAATGAGGAGCGCGCTACAAGACCGCTCTCACTCTCGCGTCTCCGCTACTTCCCCCGCTCATTCCTTTTTCTCTTGTAGCGCGCTCCTGATTGGCTACCGTTTTTAATTAATAACTCATTTTCTATGGCCCAAAAAAATGTTTGACTCGGGAACTTTCGATTCAGAATTTTTTTCTCTATCAACCCTAACAGTTTCTTCTACGACTTCTGAGACACCCTGTATAATCGAACGTGTATCTATCCAGCGGTCTACCCGAATATCGAAGGCTCGCGGAGAATAAGAGAACCGGGAAACAGAATGAACCGGCCGGAACCGGCGAATTCGCTCTCGAAATAGCCGAACCGTTTGGAGTGGAGTTTCGGATGCACCGGCTCGGCAACAACACGAGATCCAGTGTTTCCGTAGCGGTCACTTCATTAATGAAAACGTGTTTCCCCACTGGAGTCTCCATCGACGCTAGACCCGCGCGTTCTGACGTACCAGCGGAAACCCCGCCGGAAGGAAATTACGCTGATCCGTTCGAATACTCGCGCGAGGAACTTCCGACTATTTTCCCGCGATTCTCGCACGACATTACGTCGTGCACCCACACAATCCCCGATATTTAATACTATTTTTTATTTATTTGATGCACGAATCGCGACAGGGATCGAAGTGTCGACGAGAGATTAATACGTGCTCCGATAAATCCGGAAATCGATTCCGCTCGCGAGGTACGATTGCACCTTCGCGAGCGACCAATCGACGTACGTCGAAAGTACGGAGCGCTTCGTTTATGCAGAATACTCCGATGAAAAGAATCTATCTGTGGAACGATACGTCACGAAAATAGTCCCAGGCGAAGCGCCAAACGGCGAAGCGTCGATACGTATTTAATTGTGAAATATCAACGTCGCTACGAGGACTCAACGAGAGGCTCCGATTAAAGCGCGCTTCGAATACCGGTAATCGGAGCTTTCATTATTTTTTTTCGAACCACGATCAAACTCTCGCGCGAAGATCCAGTGATCCGACCGGTGCGTTTGAGAATCTTCTTCCCCCCCCCCCCCCCGGCCCCCGGGGGGAACTTGGTAGGAAGCGTTAAAAAAAAAAATAATTTACAGATTTTTCGAATGGTCGTTGAACGTTGCCGGGAACGAACGTTTGCACGGTCCAATGACTTCGCACGACAATCCCACGAGATACGTTGAGCGCTCGAGAACGTCCATATTGGTTCGAGCAGTCACGTGTGAGCGTTGAGACGCACGACCCCTTCGCTCGATGCGCTCGCATCATCGAAATATAAAGTAGCAGGGACGGTAACGGTAACGAAGTCGAGGGACGAGGTGGGAGGGGGGGAAAAGGTATCGGCTACCTGGCGCAACCACCGAGGACTGGCGGGGGTTGTGAGGGAACACACGCGAGGCGCGCATACGGCGAAGGTGGTGGCTGAGGTAGCGGGAGAGGGTTGTTTCACGTTACACAGCCGAACGCTCTGGGGTTGGCCATTGGCGTCTCAGGCAGCGAGTCGGTGGTGGAGATAGTGACCGAGGGTCGTGAACGGTGCGCGCTGCGGAAGGTGGTATTCGGGAGGGTGCGGCGATAGTGGCGGCGTCGGCACTACCAACAACCCCTGGCGTCGGAGGTGCCGGCGTGAGTTTCAGTGTTCGCGCGGCCGCTCCCTGTCGCACAACGTCATTCCCAGTACGGATCTCGCGAAACCACTCGTTTTCTAAACCCACCCCCCAAAGTCTGAATCGCACAATAATAGACAGGAGACCCATTGTCTTGGAGATCAAATGAAACTTTGACGGGAAGGAACGAAATAACGAGAAATCATCGCTGTGAAATCTTACATATCTTAATCAAGAGTTAAAGCTAAGTAACGGAAAACATATTGGAGTTGCGACGGTTTTGGAGGTGTTTGGAGGAGGAATTTTCGAGTCAGGGATCAAGAGTGTTCGGATTTTTTTTGTACACTGTGAGGACTGGATGATGCTGCAGGGCGGAAGATCTTTCGAGTGAGAAGGCTGGTCGATCGGGCTGCGATCGTTGTTTGCGTGGACGAGGAAGGACAACACGTTCATCACTTCCGGCTATCGGGCTGCTGAAGGATAACGTTGTTATTGCAACGGTGGAATCTTTCTGGGACTTGGTCACAGTGGCTATGAAGTCCGAGCCCAAAGCCGGCAGAGTTACGAGACCATTGCCAGCCATCTGCGCAACCCCGAGAACGGCAGCGCGCTACAGTCATCCTCTTGTGGCTTGAGTTCACTGTACTCGTTTTAACCGCACACGTGCTTCGGACTTTTATCGCCACCAACAGTGGACTACTGAGGCGCGATCGTTAAAAAAATACACTCTGGAACGCGGAGAATCGGACCTGTGGATCACAATCCGCTACTAGCGTAATCTTGCGATGGTCGTTGGATCGCTCCGTGATTTATGAATTGCTGAATCAATTTGTCCTTCGTGAACCGGCGCCGGTGGAAACTGCAAGAGTCTCAAGAGCAACGGCTTCTGAGAGTGCTTCGAAGTGTGGAGGGCTTGTCGAGCGTAGAGATGCGCAGGGTTACGCGGGACTTTGATTCATCGACTTCATGAGTAGCATCAGTTGTGGGGAGGATCAAGGCTTCCGGAGTTATATTGGAGGGACCCGGAAAGTTCGTTTTAACACACTCGTGCGTAACGCCGAGCTACCCCAAATTCAATTTCGATGAATACCGGTTGAGGGCTGATGGTATTCAAATCAGGAAGATTTTAACGACATCGAGTTAACGTCCACGACTCGTCAAACCATCAGGTACCAACGTTCAATACTAGAAATCTCAGAACCCTTGACGACATCTGCGTCCGATGCGGACTTTGGTAATCTTCTAGTCATTCGATTGTCACATACGACCGAATCAAAAATATATATCCGCACCAACAGATTCCTCGTTCAGGCAAATCAGCTTCAGGACAATCTCTATTGTGATCTACTTTGATTCAATCATCATAGAATCGACTGAAACAAAAAAAAAACGGTTTGGAGTTCCAAATCAGGGAGAGACACCAAGTTGGATCACTCGGACATTGAAGTATCGAACCAAGGCATCTTGAAGTAAATCTTGATTCTGATCATATCCGGTCATCAAATTAAAGTCAAGACTGGGTCTGCGTTTGCACGCATCACAAGCCACGTAACTACGGCAAGCCTGACAACGGTACGGAACTTCACCTACCGGGTGAATCTGAGCTGTGGTCGTCTTTGATTCGACCGAGCGGTTGGACGATTCCGGTGCAGAGGAGACATCCGACATTGGAATAATGTCGCAAAGCCGGCGGAGCTCGATTCAGGGAAGTGGTAGTCCAACCCTATCAGGTGGTCAGCAGCATCAAGTCGTCGTCTCGGGGACATCTATCGGGGCGCATGATGGCCAAATACCGCGAGGTATTCCGCTACCAGGAATGGTCCAGCCGAGCCGTTCGATTCAGCACTCTAACCCGAGCCACGGATTCGTCAATCCTCTCGGTCCAACCGGCCTGGCACAAGTTGCTTCGACTATTAGTGGTAGTCCTGGTGGTGGTTCGCATGCCGGTTCACCAGGGTTGACCCGTTCGGCCCTCGCGACTACCGGAATGCCAATTCGTCCCGCGGTTCTCCATCAAGGTATTGGCTACGCTACTTTCGTACGCGCACTATCGCTTCAATGCGGAATACATGACTAGAACGTACCGTACGTACGTGTCCATGTAGTTAGGTATTCGACGGACCATTCCGAGCCGGTAGGAACAACGTTCGGGTGTTAAATGTGATTCGCGCACGAGGCAAATCGACAGACGTGATCGATAGGTGAAAGGGGTTATGGAGATAACGTCACGTATGCGAATAGATTCGCAGCTTGAGGCATAGACGTAGGCCGGACATCTCTGAATGCAATATCGAATTCCGAGTCACGAACTCCACGCTGCTTATGATTTCTCCATATTCATGGAATTTTCTAATCAATATCGCTATTTCGAGATACCTCGACGGTTGTTGATGTAATGTCGGTGATAAATCGGGTCGAGCGAGTTTGGCAAACCATGAATGGCCGGTTCGAATAATGAAAAGGTGGTTCGAGTGCCGCTAGGAGCTCAATTCCATTCCGAGCTCGAAACCGAGGAAACTTTACCTTTGACACACTTTTTAGTTAATTAATATTTTACGAGTAACAAGCCGTTAAAGTTCGCATCCAACGAGGGCACGGAAAAGATACGGGCGTCTCGGTTTATAACCTTGGTTGGTCGTAACATGAAAACTTTTTTTTTTTTTTTTTTTTTTTCAAAGATTTTGAACTGCTCGTTTACGGGTCGATTTTTAAGAGGTTAGTTCGATGGTAAAATCAAAATCAAAATCGAGTCTCGCCATTTCCATTTTTTCACTTCCCGAGATGTGCGACTTGTAATAATGGCGTTTGATTATTTTTCTCGACCCGCCTCGTTCACATCGATTTTTCGTTGGTGGAGCCACGAAAATGTGCGGCGTCTCTTTGGCACTCGCGAATGGATTCCATTTTCTTTTACGAGAAAAGTTCAACGAAACACGAGTTGTTCGCTCTGGAGACTCGCTTCTCCGGTACAGGCGGATCGTCTTCGTTCCTCGAGGAACCGACGATCCCGAGTCTCTTATCTTTGGGTAATATTATGCAGCTATCGCGCGAAAGGTGCTTTGAAACATGGAAGAACTCGAGGTTGAGGCAATCCTAAGGGTCTTTCGCGACGTTTCCGTTTCACTTATTTTACGTCATATCCTCTCTGCCAGCTGTGTAATTATCGGCGTATAGTCTCGAGGTTAGGAGGGTTCTAGTTTCAGAGATAACGAGGCTCCAGCCTTGCTCGGTCGAAGACCGAAGTTACCTTTGCCGGAAGCACGACCGAAAAGACCGGTGTTTCGAGTCCTTGCGGAAGGGCTCGTCATGGTAAAAGCTTCGTGACTTCGGGACAGCGTAACTGTACCACTCCAATCAACTGGAATACGCGTATTGACCGTAAATAGTCTGCCCACTGCTGTTTTCCTGATACTCGTCGAAACTTCGAATCCCGCCACGAGGGAACTTTCGAAAAATTAAAATTTAAAATAATAAATTTAATGTGACAAAAATTTCGCGATAGATATTTTGAAGACTGAACGGAAATCATTTGATTTAGAGGCGACCCGCCTATCGATATTTTTCACATCAATATGAATAATAAATAATCGTACAATTTAAATACATATTTTTATTTCGGGCGTTAATTGCCAAAACTCATCGCGAACGTTGTACTCGCCGCGCTTTGTACTTCGATGACGAAACTTCCTGTGAAAATGTTCTTGTCCGTTGATTCGCAACGTGTACCTCGGTGAAACGGGAATCTCAGTAGCGAGAGAAAGTTGATCCAGTGGAATTTACTTAGAGCCCCTGGCGTATATGAATCGCGCGCGAAGCTCTCTGGAGGATGCTCCAAAATTCTCGCTGTTCGCCGTTGTTCAACGAAACTCGAAATCCGTGTGCGGTAAATTTCACGGAATTGCGATCCAAAGCGATCCGATCGGTAGAACAGTAACATTTTTTTTTAAGGCGCTGCTCCGATTCAAAATTCTCGCAGTCACAAAAATTGGAGACGAGTCGACGATTATTCAAGTAAGCTGATAATGCTCGCCTAGAAAAATCGGGTGAACTCGTTGCACTTGCTAATTTGTTTTCGAAGCTTGTGCGAAACAGTCGTTTTCTGTCGATTTGCAACGTGTGCCCTGGCTGAGCTCGAATCTCGGTAACGGGAGAAAACTGATCTGGGGGAGTTTACTTTAAGCCTCTGGTATATACACACATATATATATACAGGGTGTCTCAGAAGTCGTAGAAGAAACTGTTAGGGTTGATAGAGAAAAAAATTCTGAATCGAAAGTTCCTGAGTCAAAAATTTTTTTGGGCCATAGAAAATTAGTTATTAATTAAAAACGGTAGCCAATCAGGAGCGCGCTACAAGAGAAAAAGGAATGAGCGGGGGAAGTAGCGGAGACGCGAGAGTGAGAGCGGTCTTGTAGCGCGCTCCTGATTGGCTACCGTTTTTAATTAATAACTCATTTTCTATGGCCCAAAAAAATTTTTGACTCAGGAACTTTCGATTCAGAATTTTTTTCTCTATCAACCCTAACAGTTTCTTCTACGACTTCTGAGACACCCTGTATATATATATATATATGTATTGCACGCAAAGCTCCCGAGAGGATACTTCAAGATTCGTTGTACGGAGGTCGCGAAGCGTCGCTGAGGTCGCCTCTTCGGATCGGTCCTGCGATGCAGCAAGATCTCCTACTGCACGCCGTAAGACTTCGGAGAGACTCCGATAATAGCTCGCCAATTCTCGGCAGCTTGTCCGACAGACACAGCAACGACGCTTCGCCTGTATTGTCCGAAGCACGTTCGACTGATTCGCCCGAACAACGCGGTAGACGTCGTCTCGATCATGGACCTCATCAGAGTACGTTTATCCCCAACTTCCGCTTTCACATACGCACAGCCAAATATTTGTCACCGGCAAAAGTCAATGAATCGCACGCACGAAACTATGTCTGCACATGTGATAAATAAAATTATGTGATTTTTGTTCCTTCGTCACGAGTTGCACTGTTTTTTTTTTTAATTGAGGAACGAAATAATTATTGAAAAATTCTAATTATTGAAAAAACCACGAGTGTCGATAGTATTATTTGACAATTATATTTTTTTAATCTGTGAATATCGTGTCCGGTTATTTTTCATCTGTGTCGAAACGGCCAAATTAATTACGAAAAAACAATTTCGTAAAACCTTCACCGTCAAATTTCAGAATCAGAGTCCGTTACTATAAACATATTTTAAAAAATTTCGGAATGGACTTCTGTGCCTTTTTTTCCCGAGCTAAGCCAAAAAAACATCCTACAAAAAATACGATTTTTTTGTTAGGTTTTTCTGCGTAGCAACGCTCAAAATTGGCGCCCGTTGTCTTTTATAGAATTTCACATCTGATAGAATCTTCGAGCTCGTTGAGCCAACTGCAAAACCGTGTCTACTTCGACGTTGAAATCGTTTTCTCTATGGGCCGTACAGTGAAAGAAACCGCGAGTCGAGCATTGCCACGGAAAATCCTTTCGTACGTCTATGGCTGATGGTGCTTGGTCTAACGTTTTCCAAGTTTCACGTCACGTGCGACGAACCTGCGCGGCGAAACAACGAGAAAGTAAGAAGATGAACCGGAGGGGCTTCGGGCAGCGAGCGGAGTTTGTAAAGGAAGAAAAGTTTGGATGTAACGAATGGGGGGAGGGAACATCGAGATTCCAACCGCGTTAACAGACTTTTCAAAGGCAGACGAGATCGATAGTCATCGTAGTCGAGTCTGCTCGCTCCTACTGGTTCCCTTGAATTCTATTTTTTTTTTTTTGTTCACTGGGTCCATTCGGATTTTTACGAAATGAATTTATTTAACGAGGTCTTGTTTGAGCGGATCCAGTTGGTCTGCAGAACACGCATCACTCTGGCAGACGCTATCAATTATCTTCGCACCAGTGCCTGTGATCGCGGCCCATTATTTTTTCTACATTTTTATTAAACATGAAGTTTGCAAGGATAAAAAAAAGAGGAATAAAAAATGTACTCGGAATATAGTGTGAGTGCAGGTTTAACAGGTCCTAGAATATAACGATATTCAATGACAGTCTCTTTGAGCCGATTTTATCGCCCTGCAGAACACGCATCACTGCAGCACACGCCATTAATTTTTTTCACGCCAGCCTATTGACCAGCTCTCATTATTTTTCCTACGTTCTTATCAAATGTAAAGTACTCAAGGATACAGAGTATAGCAGTGAAAAAAATTTACCCAAAGTATTGATTGAATACATTTTTACGACACTGAAAAAAAGTTGGTAATTTAATGTGCAACACTGAGAGTTTTTATAAATAAACGGGTATATTAAATGCAATGCACCATTGGGATGAAGAATTAATACACTTTTTCATTAACATTAAATTATAGAAAATAAAGTATTCTGAATACTTCACATACACTGGGCATTAATTTTTCATCACGGTTATATTTGAAATTTACTTTACCAGTTTTTGCATTAAAAATGTCCAGTCCGGTGCATTATATGTCACGCGGTTTTTTTGACCCTGTAATCCTGCAAAAAAGTGTTTTGCGTTTTCTTAATTTACCGGTCTTGAAACCCAATAAGTAACTTTTCGAAGGTTGTAAAAAAATGTATTCATTCGGTATTGAACCGTGAATGCGATAGCCGTACAGCGTTCGTTCTGCTTCGGTTTTTCTTCGTTCCCATTGAGTGGTGAAGTGTATATCGAGTGCCGATCTCGTTGACCGAACGTATGTCTTTGCTTTACAGTAACGAAGCTGCGTGAGCATTGGGACGAAACGAACTCGAAAGTGATGCAGAGAAAGACGCAATTGGACGCGATGCTCGGCGACAGTCAGCGATACGAAGCAAAGAGGACCGAGGTGGAGATCTGGTTGGATCGAATGGAAACGCGACTGGGCAGAATGCGGTCTGTCGGCCACACAGCCGACGTACTCGAGGCTCAATTGCGGGAGCAGAAGGTAAATAAGTGTTTTTTTTTCCTTTCCATCAATATAAACGACAATCTCATTGCTCGAAAATTTCATCTTGAACTCGTTTCCTCGTTGATTTCAGTCCTTCCACGCTGAACTGCATCAATACAAGCACCAGATCGAATTGTTCAATCAACTGACCCAGAAGCTCATAGCGGTCTATCTGCAGGACGATACCACACGCGTCAAAAGAATGACCGAGATGATAAATCAGCGCTACAACAATCTTAATACAAGGTGAGGAACGGGAGGTGAAGCGAATCTAAGCATTCATAAAAAAAAAATTATCTTTCTTTCCTCTGGAAATTTTATCCTTGAATTCACGAATATTCTGGACGGCATGTTTTGTAACAAGGCGCAATAAATTTTCAGTATCATCAACCGTGGCAAGCTGTTGCACTCGGCGATGAACTCCCTCCACAACTTCGACCGGTCGTTGGACAAGTTCTTGGCATGGCTGAGTGAGGCTGAATCCTCGATGGAGGGACTGGAAGCGGAAGCCGATCGGCTCGGTGGACGACGTGACCAAGGAGCTCTCAGACGACCGCAGCATCAGCTCAAGGTAGGATTAACGGTATTGACCGATTTTCTATATCGACACGATTTCGTCCCTTAGCTTGGTGGTCAATAGAAAGCATTTGCAGAAATTCCAATTCGATTGCTGTTGACTTCTTTATCTCCGTTAACGATGGATTTAAAAAAACAGGACGAGAGTTCTCAAGGTTCACATTGGATTTTATTTTTTGAGTACTGGGTTTATAAATTCGACGACACGGAAGCATCGCCGAGAGCGTTTTTGTCGTTTAATTGAGTACCGCGATAAATTCGCAATGTCCACAGGTAACACGTGAAATCGGGTATTGTGAATCGTAGATATGTTCCGCCGATGCTCGGTTAGTCGTAAATATCACTGCGGATCGGATTACACCAGTCACGCTCGTGACATCCAATCCTCAATTCCCATCACGGCTTGTTTTCAATTTTCTTTAACGATCCGTGGTACTCGTAAAAAAAAAGCTGGCCATTCGAATGCGGGAGCCTTTTTAATTAGCGGGAGGGACTGCCGGTTGACTTGAATTATTTGCATGCTAAACTGAATAACTAGACTGTCGGTTCAGACGTAAAAAAAAAAAAAAAAAAAAATAGGGTCGGGCATTTTTTTAATTTACGAATTTTCAAAAATGAGTTGCGAGCCTGCAACGGACAAGTTACGAGAGGCAGCATAAATATGTAACAACTGTGATAAAGAATAACGAGGCGGGAGAATATTCGTTAAAATTTAGTTCGGTGTTGGTCAATGGGGCCGTAAAGCACGTAGTTGTTTGGAGGTGTACACTGGCACGAGAGCTCAGCAGGAATCCCATTCGCTCGCGAAACGAAGCCTCGTTGTCTAGGCCACTTTTCTCTTTATTCGAGTCACTCGTCGTATCAACAAAGCCGGAACAGAGCGTGTTCATTTTCTCCGCTACCTACACCCTAACAATAAACAAAGAGAGGCTATTATTGTTGTAAAGCTCCGGTAGACGTTATTTGATTCTCCAAATGGACAGCCAGTTCTAGTTCTTGCTTTCAATGCTCGCCAATTCTCGTAGAATGTATGTAATTAAAATACGGTACTTGAAGGTTTCACACAAAAGTTCTTTGGTGTTGTTAGGAGAATTGAAAATGAATGGAAACGTGGGGAACACTCCAGATTGCGCAACTCATAAAAAAAACTCGCTGTTGTCATCCGGAAAATTTTTATCTGATGTAACGACGTAACTAAATTCCTAAACTATTTTTACGTTTTCTTTTTTTCTCCATCATTTCAGTATGAATTTGCCATTTATCGACGAAAATTATGACCGACCATGATCTTCCGCAATCTTCGGCAAACATGCCGAATAATGGTCCAGTTGCCGAGCCGGCTGTCTTGCCACCTAGGTGCGAAGATCGCTACTGGCCTGGTTGGGTCAACGCTGAAAGGACGGCAATCCCGATAGTGACGCAGAGGTTGGCATAGGCCGCGCGCTGTATTGATAGTCGTGGCAAGTAGAATGGGCTGAAGGCAGAGCCATCGAGGCCGGCGGAGCGAACGAACCAACCACCCACCCGACCAGGCACTTTCCCTTTCTCGCTTCATCGCGCCAAACGCTGCCGTGAGATCGATAAAGCACTCTTCTCGAGAAGCTCGTACTCCGGCGCCAGGATATAACGCACCAAATACAAACATCACACCACCGCTGTAATTGTGATTACTTCCACGTTCGAAATGCCATCTCCACACGTGTTACGTGCAGACTCCTCTCCGGAAATGGCCCAAAGTCATTCTGAGAAACACGTGCCCACCCTTACGTCGCCCAATGGAAATACGTCTTTATCCCGTATTTATTTTTATACGTCACTGGTAGTCCAGTGGCCGTTTAGCAAAGACTCTCTTGGGAACTGGACAGTTGACCGTTGTGCCATGACGTCAACGTTTTATGGAAACGTTTTGCTAGTTGTTGTGGCATTCTCGTGAACTCTTCATCGACACTGATCACATTTTTTGTTTTGTTTTAGTTTTCCTGATATCCGATATTCGATTGATGAATATTTTCGCGTCCATTCGACACCTTCATTCAACACTCTGGATAAAACGGATCGACACCCAATTACGTTCGTCGGTCAATTCTTTGTTCACAAATTTTTTCATGGCTCTCATCAATATTGGAAACATAAAATTCCATCAATTCTTCCGGTCTGTATTGATTGTCGTGTTGGGTATGCCATGCGGCACGTTATTCGCCCCTCGGGCGATCGTTAGTCCGTTACGCTGTGTTAACGTGAGTGTTGCGTCGTTCAAGATCAGCCATGGTTGAATTTCTTCGAGTTTCACCCAAAAAATCTGGCTCCCAATGAGAAATAACATCGTTGATTCTTCGTCCATTGCACGAAGAATCTCTCTCAGTCCTGATTTTTTAATCGGTCGTACTGAAACCTTTTGCGTCGGAGTATCAATGCCAAGTTCATTTTCAACATAGCGCACGTTTGACGAACTTGCTCCTGGTGTCAGAAAATAAAGACCCGTTAGTCGGGAGCGTTAATCGAATTTAGTGGGTGATCCACAAATGTGCCGGTGTCTAAAAGTGTCCACGTGGCATTCTCTCCGAGTCTCGTCACCCCTATCAACGGACGTAATTGTGAAAACCAACGATCGCTCTGACGCAGATGCAACTGTGATTTCCCACGTGCATTTCTCCGAGTCCTTTTGTCCCCCGACCCCAGAATAATCTGCAGGTTTTTTTTACCATGTCGTAAATCGTAAAACGTTCCATCCCGGGCATAAAATTTCCTCGCCGATATAGCAGGGGCGAACCCAGGGGGAAGTAGCGGAAGGTCGATACCTTTAGGCCGTTTTCGATGGTTGAGTTACGCGCATGCGCACTCCGCTCGTCCAGAGGGCGCTGCGATTAGCTCACAGCTCGATCGGTAATGCAGAAAGGAATCGCCGGTTGATATCGCTGCTGGCAGTTTTATCTCCGAGGGATGTTTCTTCCGAGGGATGTTTCCCTCTGAGGCGAAGTTCCGTTAGCTTCGCGTGTGTCGATAAAGCAGTTACAGCCCCTGAAAAATTCATCGGTCGATACAGCAACGCGGATGATAAGGCGGAAGTGTCGTCACGCGATTGCCGACTCATCGACGGGAGATAACATTTGAATTTCGTCATCCCCGGCAGTCCGTGCGATTCGGGAATGCCGACTTATGGTTTTTGGGATTCGTTGTGAACTTCCGCTGAACTTGGAGGAACTTTGAACTGCCAGAAAAAATACCACGTACTTTATAGTTATAAATGATGGACAGTTGACACTGTTCGGTTAATTCACACCGAGTACAAGATGGTGTTGAATTAACCAAGTACCAAAAAAAAAAATGTGGTAAAATCGGTGATTTTTTTATAGACTGAAGAAAATAATTGCTCAATAAAAAAATCGCTTCATCGAAGCAAATAATTAAATAGCTTTGAACACCACCGTGACTTTTGGTTATTGGATTTATTTTTTTTCTCGCGGTGTTAACTGTTGATTTACACGACAATCGAGACAATTTACATTCGCACACTTTTGCCTCACTTTAATTTTTTTTTTGGCGTTGGCCACTCGAATCTAATGGAAAAGGAGGAAACTTCATAAATACAAAAACCATTGAAATCCGTCTCTGCATTCTGCATGGATAGTGCACAACGCGAACACAATGGCGAAATACTTGGCACTCAATATCTCGCTAGTCCGTTGATGGAGTTGGCGATAGAAACTTCGGTTGAAACCGGCGAAGTTTAAGAGCGTGGGAAAGGGTCGAGGGAGATTATAGAGTTTGTGGTTGTTCGACCGGTGGCGGAAGCGAGCTGCCGCTACTTGGCGTTTGTTAGCGAGCCAGAGTTGACTGTACGTATGTTGGCTGTGGTTGTCTGGTATTAGTTGGAGTCTGGTGTAAATGTGTTGGTCCCAGTAGCCATATCGGCAAAGTGGACAACTTTGGGTCCGCCGCGTCCCTCAAAGGTCTTTCGGCCGGGCACGGACGCGCTTACTCGACCGCCTTGCAAAGTCTCCCAGACGTTTGCGAACCGAAAGCCAAACTCTCAATGTTTGCGGGTAGGGTCGAGGAAATTGATAGTTTATTGTTTGAGGAACTGTTCCGTTACATAATTTCCAATCGGTGAACTTGACTTTTCTCATTGAAGATCGAATATTACGGTCGGATAAATTCAAAGCGGATCTCGAGGAAGCATCAACGAATTAACAAAAAATAAAATGTAAAAAAAAAAAACAAAAAAGAAAAAATTACAACTATTCCGAATACGTATGAATTTATCGAGTCTCAATGGACAATCGTTCGTCACATTTTCGTCTTTTGGACGGAACTGCTCGCGGCTTCGACTGTATCGTCGACCGACTCATCCGAGCTCTTCTCCCTCGTGATTGACAATCCAGGCTTTGAATTTTCGTGTGTCCAAACTACCCGACCAAGTGTACAACCTTCCCCACCCCCCCCCAACTATTCACCTCTGTCTCCGGAGGGTTATTGTGAAGGAAATTTAACAACTTTAATCTCTGTTATGTCAGGCGACTGGCGCAATCGTTTCTGCAAGGATGCATAAAGGAATGACGAGCTCTTGTGCGCGGCGAGGAACTCTCCCCGTTTCTCCGTCCTCACCGCCAAATCCGATAGTTTGCAGTTTCGAAGCTCGCGGCTCGAGTCGCGGCAGGATGAGAAACCCTCCTTCTCCGTTTTCCTCTCGCGGAGGGGTGCGATGGAAAGACCACCAGAGCCAAAAGCTCTGATAACGTAGCGAGCAGATGTCGCCGCCTGGTGGCACGGCGAACGGGGGCCACGACAAACTTTACAATACCGTGTACATCCACTGTGCAATCGCGCACCGGTACCGCACGCTTTCGCTATATTCGGACATGTATACGTATATATGTTTTTGTATGCAGTTTCGCCCAGAGAAATGCCAGCTCCGCAGTCGGTATTAGCTCTCGAGTGTGTCTCGGACAGGGAAGCCCTTTATGCTCCGCACGTTCCGAAGGCGGAGTACGTATATGCCACGTGAGCGGCCCGTCCGTTCCCGCGAAGGATAAGTTACTATGCATTTTTCATATAATCCGGAAAATTTCCGGATGGCCGAGAACGCCCGAGAGCTGTTCAACGAAGTTGTAATGAAATAAATCCGACCCCATTTTTTTTTTTTTATGCACCGTGACATCGCGTTACTGTCCTTTGGTGGATTATGTAATAAATTTGAAAAAAAAAAAAATTTCTCGAACTTCGGGTGACCAAATGTGGCGAAGGTTGGAGGATTACTCGCGGAAACATTCCGAACAATGGTGCAGTGAAACGGCGTGGTAGGGTCGTTGTGCAAATTCTAATGTCATTTTTGGAGTCGATGGCGCGACTGGAAATTAGATAAGACTCGGTCGTCGCAGGTCCTTGCCAATAGTTATTCACAAAAAATAGGTGTAAAATGTTGATGAGTTTTTTTTTTTTTTTTTCATGAAAATTATTCGTTCATTTTTCTGAATTTTTTTTCGGACTTGTAAAATTTGCTCCGAAATTCGTCACTCGACAAATCATTCGCGAATTCATGAAATTACTCACGAATTTTTCAAAGACTCAATGTGAGCTTCGAGTTGCAACTTTTTCGCACGACTTCGAATCTCTGTCGAACCCTCGGGAAAATGTTTCTTCTCGTTAATATCGAAAAAAAAAAAAAAAAAAAAAAAAAAAAAAAAAAAAAAAAAACATGAGCGCTACGGCGTACGACTATGAACATTAAGAATTCCCGTAGCGTGCAGCAGGACCATGTTAAGAGGAAGAAATTGTTGAAAAATCCTGGTGAGCTCGTTGGTGGTTCTCGATATAGCGACGGTGGAAGGAGGAGTCTCGTTCCCACGAGAATCCGCCAGGGGATTCGCAACGCTTTTCCGACTTATCTACGAGAACGATGGAACGTTGAGAAGAGAGAGAACCGACGAACGGAACCGTACATCCCACGTTCTTCGCTACCTTTTTTTTTTGTCGATTTTTATGCTGTCGATTCTTGGCGCGAAAAATAAAACTACCGAGACTGCAACAAAAACACGTCTTGTTCGATAAGAAGCCCATTCAATTCTCCCGTCCGCCCTCGAATCATTCCCGAGACAAAACTCGAGTAAAAATTTCAATTCGGATTCAAATTGAAACTCAAATAACGTATGAAGAAAAAAAAAAAAAAAGGTGCAAAAAAAATTTCAAACTCGGGCACGCAAAACGGTGATGTAAATTCGTCTCTTCTCAGTTGTTTTTTATTTGAACGAGAAGGATTATTGGTCGCGGCAGCGAGTGGTAGAAAATTCGTGGCGGGAGTTAGGACCGTAGTGTGTCTTCCTGTCAGGAACCTTCTGTACGTACTCGTCTCCCGTGCTCTTCGGCTCCAAAACGCGGTGAGACTCGAGCTGCGGTGAATTAATATGCAAATACTCGGGGCGCACTTGGTCTCGTCGTCGTCGTCGTCGTCGTCGTCGTCGTCGTCGTCGTCGTGTGCGACCGGGCGGCGACAGTGGCGAGTGGAGTGCAGTTGGGTGTACGCGGTAGAGCCTCGGGAATGCCAACACCCCTTAGCTATTTCCCCAAAGCGAGGAGACCCGCCGTAGGAACTGTGCGCGACTACTGGCAACCACGCGAACCGCCATCCGGACAAAACTCGCGAAGCTTTATTTAAATTTCTCTGTGGAATTTTCGTATTAGGAAGACCATTGTCGAAACAGAGGCTCCTGGGTGCAGTCAAATGTGGACCGAAGACAGAGTTGACACGATGTACACAGTCTATGACTCGAGTTTCGGGCAAACACTCGGAGTGTTTCTCGGCTCGCTGTTCCGCACTCGTCCGAACAATCGATTCGTTCGGGATTCGTCAAAAAAGTGTTCCGAAAAAAAAAAAGAAAAAAAAAAAAAAAAAAAAAATTGGCAAAATCGGACAAGCATTGTCCGATACTCGTCACATTTTTCCGAGGCAACCGTGTCACGAATTCATTGCGGTAGAAAGTTTCGACATTCTTGGGAATTTTTTTTTTTTTTTTTTTTTATCGACACGTTTTTTTGTTTTTTTTTCTTTGACTTTTTCTACCGGAACAGAATCGAAATAAGGATGATAATGAAAGTCTAACGGAGTTGAAATGACATTTTACCGGAATAGGAGGTGAGAACGTACAGTTTTATTTCTATTCCCGTGAACTTTTATTTTCATACTGGTTCAGTTTAATTCAAAGTTCGGTAGAGTTCTTTTTTCACCTCCTGGCAGAGATTTCATAAAATCATTTTTTATCCAAGCTCCTTCGTTTGTCCCGTCAAGCGCCGTTGACTTCCGGCCGATTGAGCGAAATGTGCATAAGGAGTCTTGCCGTTTTTCGACAAGGAGCTGAGAACTACCGCGTACGAGTCGCTCCGCCTGCGAAGAACAAACTCGATTGTTTCAACATCAAAGATCCCGTTTCTGAGCTCGTTCTTCGTCATTGTGCGCAACTTTTGAGGCGCCGTAGTCGGCACGAATTTATTTTCTTCTTCTGTTTCCGTCCGTCTGCAGCGACCGCCTCTTGCTTCGCTCTCGTTTAGATCGCGTATAAAGGGCTTTTATCTTCTGACTTCCCCGTCTCTCGTTCACTCGCCGATTAAGTCTCTCTGGACGCATCAAGCATTTTTTTTTACATGACTGAACCGACTATAAAAAAAATGCAGATATTTTTTTTAAGACTCTAAGAAATTATTTATAATTATTCATTTCATCGAATAAAACGAATCGTCGTCCATTTCGCTCAAAAACAATTCTGCAGCATGAAAAATCATTTCGGAGCAAAATGGGTGGAAAATATTTTCCCCGAGTCCCGTCGATTTTTCGTCCTACCTTAACGATAAACAGCTGGATCGATTCGTCACCGCTGTCCCTAACGTTTCTCGTCCGGCTCGATTTAAAAATCAATTTTTTTTGCCGCCTCCGCGCCGGTCACTCCGAAGCATCCGGGACGATTTATTTTAGCGCCATTTAACGACCCTTCCCTGTCTCGGCGCGCCGTATTTTTATCCCGCACTTTTCTCGTCGTTGTCCAGAATCTTTCGTCGCTCGCTCGTGTTGGGAACGGAGCCGAACGCTCCGAGCATCGCTCCCATCAATTTTCCCATCCGTTTTCCCTATAAACACAATCTCGACTGACCAGGCTGCACTTTCTCGGTACGAACGGCTCCTCCCGGACGATATAACCAAGTTCGATAGTTCTCGTACGTCTTCGCTTCGTTTCGTCCACGTCACTCACGTGCTCCGCAAAACTTTTCTCCCTTCTTTCTCAGCTCGGATCTCGACCGCTCGGATTTTTCCTGCTCGGTCGGTCCGCACCGCGCGGTTGGAAACATCCGCGCCATCGGACGGTCTTCCACGTGATCGATCTTCCGGAAAATCTTTCCGACGCGACGCGTCGACCTTACTCCTGGTTTTTAACTATCGAATTTTTTTTCCGCTTCTTCGGCATTTTTTTTTTTTTTCGTCTTCCAGTCGACAAGTTTCATTAATTTAATTTGAATTTGGAATAACGTGCAAATTTTTCGTTGACAATATCGTGTAACTCGTTGAAAATTGTTATTGCGCAGCGTTTCTTTTTATTTTGGAATTATCATGGAAAATTTATTCTTTCGGTGCGTCAATTGTTCTCGATTTTTTGAAAAATATTTATGCAACCTAAAAGTGTTTGCGATTTTCGCCGATTTTTTTGAACCTCGCGTGAACTTCCATTCGCAAGTACCGACTTTAATTCTGTTTTAATGTTTATCATTTAATTTTTTTTTTTCTTCGAAATGTTTATCTCGCTCGTTTAGCTTCGTTATATTTTTGCGTTTTCATTATTTTTTCAAAGATGTCGTTGTTTTCGGGACATATCGAATACCTCGCAAGTGTATCAGCTCGCAACGATATTGTCCTCGATTCGAGAAGGCCTCGAACGCGAGTGTATCGAGATTCTCGATTTACTGCGCAGTGCGCGAGAACGTAATGGTGCATAAACGCCGTGTGAGAGATGCCGAGTCGCGAGTCCGGTTCGCGAGCAGTGAAATGACCCTTTGATGAGAAACACACAAAGGGCGCTCTTCAACAAAATCAGGACCGCGTGAAATTCACCTCGTAGCCAACTATCTTCCTCTCCGGAGCGATCGTAATTTCCGGCGTTCGGACGGTAAAAGCTCGGAAAATTCCGGTGTCAAAGCGCGCGGATAATTACAAAAATATTGACAAAGAATGCGTCGATGCAGCATGAAAATATTGCGACATTTATTTTTATCAACGTCCATGAAAAAAAAGATGAAAATTTCTTTGTACAATGAGAAGTGAAAAAATGTCACTTAAAAAAAAAAAAATTTGATAACGCATAATTTAGGAAAAGAATTCTTTATGATTTTATAATTGCCAGTGAATTTTAAAAAAATAAAAATTATTTCATTTTATATTTATTTAAATTACGTAAACTCATTGGCAATCGCTTCTCGTACATCGAACAAGCGAGTACATCGCGTTATTGCAAATTTCGATCTCGGAAAAAGTTGTGCCGTTGCGAAAATATTTTTCGATACGGATTCGCGGCTCGAGGACGATATTCCGAGACAAAATATTGACAAAGAATGCGTCGATGCAGCATCCAAATATTGCGATGAAAAAAAACATGAAAATTTCTTTATACAATGAGAAGTGAAAAAATGTCACTTAAAAAAAAAAAAATGTTATAACGCATAATTTACGATAAGAATTCTTTATGATTTTACAATTGCCAATGAATGAAAAAAAAAAAAAAAATTATTCAATTTCATATTTATTTAAATTACGTAAACTCATTGGCAATCGCTTCTCGTACATCGAACAAGCGAGTACATCGCGTTATTGCAAATTTCGATCTCGGAAAAAGTTGTGCCGTTGCGAAAATATTTTTCGATACGGATTCGCGGCTCGAGGACGATATTCCGAGACAAAATATTGACAAAGAATGCGTCGATGCAGCATCCAAATATTGCGATGAAAAAAAACATGAAAATTTCTTTATACAATGAGAAGTGAAAAAATGTCACTTAAAAAAAAAAAAATGTTATAACGCATAATTTACGATAAGAATTCTTTATGATTTTACAATTGCCAATGAATGAAAAAAAAAAAAAAATTATTCAATTTCATATTTATTTAAATTACGTAAACTCATTGGCAATCGCTTCTCGTACATCGAACAAGCGAGTACATCGCGTTATTGCAAATTTCGATCTCGGAAAAAGTTGTGCCGTTGCGAAAATATTTTTCGATACGGATTCGCGGCTCGAGGACGATATTCCGAGACAAAATATTGACAAAGAATGCGTCGATGCAGCATCCAAATATTGCGATGAAAAAAAACATGAAAATTTCTTTATACAATGAGAAGTGAAAAAATGTCACTTAAAAAAAAAAAAATGTTATAACGCATAATTTACGATAAGAATTCTTTATGATTTTACAATTGCCAATGAATGAAAAAAAAAAAAAAATTATTCAATTTCATATTTATTTAAATTACGTAAACTCATTGGCAATCGCTTCTCGTACATCGAACAAGCGAGTACATCGCGTTATTGCAAATTTCGATCTCGGAAAAAGTTGTGCCGTTGCGAAAATATTTTTCGATACGGATTCGCGGCTCGAGGACGATATTCCGAGACAAAATATTGACAAAGAATGCGTCGATGCAGCATCCAAATATTGGGATGAAAAAAAACATGAAAATTTCTTTATACAATGAGAAGTGAAAAAATGTCACTTAAAAAAAAAAAAATGTTATAACGCATAATTTACGATAAGAATTCTTTATGATTTTACAATTGCCAATGAATGAAAAAAAAAAAAAAATTATTCAATTTCATATTTATTTAAATTACGTAAACTCATTGGCAATCGCTTCTCGTACATCGAACAAGCGAGTACATCGCGTTATTGCAAATTTCGATCTCGGAAAAAGTTGTGCCGTTGCGAAAATATTTTTCGATACGGATTCGCGGCTTGAGGACGATATACCGAGACAAACTTTATCGTCCACTCGGTCGTGGGTTTCACTACGTCGCCACAAAAAAATAAAACGTGAGTGGTGTTTTTGGAGAGCGAACGAAGTTGCGACGCTCTCCCGTTTGCCCGAGTCTTACAGGCGCTCGCGGCTTTCGTCGGAATCCCCTCTGGCCGATTACATTACCGAGATTATATCAATGCCATCCGAGTCTCGCCTGTACCGAAGTCATAACCAACAGTGAATTTCCACCTCGGCTTTTCACCGTTCCTTTTTCACCCCCAATGCATTTTTCGCATGGACATACCGTTCGGATAACAGAGCAAGGCTGGGTTGCGAGCTCGCGTCGCAGCCCACGTCACAAATCGCGGCCGGCGGAATTTTTCATTTCCTTCTTAGCGAGAGCACGCGAATGGTGCGACGCATACCGATACGAATTTTCGTGTGTGCAAGCAAATATGTACAATTGTACGACGTGGCCAAACGAATATCCACATCTGAATTTTGATTTGTGAAATGGATTTACAAAAATATGTCGCAGGAACGAACGGAAATTCGATGGCACAGAGTTTTCCGAAAATTCACTCGCAACGTATGCACGATTGAAATTGTGTACCGAGACTCGAGACCGAAACGATAGGATCGTATCGAGGGTTAAAGTGGGTGGGAATGAAATTTTTTTTTTTATTTTTTTAATCCAATTAATGAAAATTTAATCGGGCATGAAACTTTCATCTCGAAAGACATTCACCATTTTTCGGATGAATTTTCGAAACAACTTTTTCATAAAAAATTATTTTTTTTCAATCCTACAGCCTGAATATCTTCTTTTTTTTTTTTTTAAATCCAATTAATGAAAATTTAATGGGGCATGAAACTTTCATCTCGAAAGACATTCACCATTTTTCGGATGAATTTTCGAAACAACTTTTTCATAAAATTTTTTTTTTTTTCAATCCTAAAGCCTGAATATCTTCTTCTTTTTTTTTTTTAAATCGAATTAATGAAAATTTAATGGGGCATGAAACTTTCATCTCGAAAGACATTCACCATTTTTCGGATGAATTTTCGAAACTACTTTTTCATAAAAAATTATTTTTTTTCAATCCTACAGCCTGAATATCTTCTTTTTTTTTTTTTTTTAAATCCAATTAATGAAAATTTAATGGGGCATGAAACTTTCATCTCGAAAGACATTCACCATATTTCGGATGAATTTTCGAAACAACTTTTTCATAAATTTTTTTTTTTTTTCAATCCTAAAGCCTGAATATCTTCTTTTTTTTTTTTCTTTTTTTTTTTTCTTTATCTCTATCTGCCGTCCTTAATAAAATTTCTGGACGCTTTCTGCGTTCTCGACGCTCCATCGGAGCGCCTCGAAAATCTTCGAAAGGCCGTAAAGCTTTTGACGTGATGAAGAAAGTGGTAATTATTCCACGGTATTCCCATTCATCTGAGTGTCCTTTCACGGAGCACTGAAACTCACTTGAGCTTGTTCTATATCACGTCGCTCTTAAAATAATATGATTTCATTGGCGGACCTCGTGGAGCAGGATTTTCTTTCTTTACATTTCTTTCTTTTTTTTTTTTTTTAAATTTTTTTTTCCTCATTGCCGATTTTTTGTTTTTTTTTTTTGTAGGAATGAAACGCGCAGATCGCTTCCACGACTCCACAGCTCGTGAAGCTTGCTCCGCGAGGAAGCAAAAAAAATTTAATGACACATTTATATGAGTCGGCGTTGAGCCAGGTTGGTTCAATTGATTCCCGTGAGAATGCGACGCGATTTCTATTATACAGCAAATTGACTGTCTCGTTAAAAGTCTCGCGAATCGTTATACCATGACACGGTATAAATGTAGCTGCGCGAATCGTCAGAGATCGTTGACTCCGGTGTGTGGAGGTCGTAATTGAGATATCTCGACGGATATCTCCGCCGAGGTTGGGCCGGATCTATCATTAAAGTGTACGACTTTAACTCGGTGACCCATATTTCACCTCGGAACTCGCATTCCCTATTCTTCACCTGACAAAGCTACTCCGTTGCCGCAATAAAATAGTCTCGCAACTGAGCCAAACTCCTACGGCCATGTTGGCTGAAAAACGAACAACCAACGCTGAAACCGGATGTCGAAGTTCCAAAGAATTCCCTCACGAATTCGTACCGAGCGCGGACCAATTCCGTATCAACTGCACAGAATTTCTAGATTTTTTGTTTTTCTGATTCTACGATGGTGAATTTTTTTTTTTTTTTTTTTAATTTTTTTTTAATTTTTTTATTAATTGGTCTATTAAGTTTAACTCTATTCAATGAAATTATTTAGTCGCAATTATGATTTATCATTTTTTGAATGTAGAATTTTTTTTTTTTTTTTTTTTTTTGGGCGATTTTCATGAAATTCGCGAGAGTGAGAATGGATTTTGTTCCGCGAGTCGCAGCTCAAGCGAAATGATTCACTGGACGAATTAACCTTTTCCCATTCGCCGGCGCACCTAAACCGTCTGGCAAATGAAGTGAATGCAAACAGACAAGCGGTCCTCCCTGGTGGCACGAAGTTTCAATGAGAGAAGCGAGTTCGAATCCGAGAATACGCAAAGTTCTCACTCCGGAGTTCGAGAATCGTCAACTTCGTTTTGCGAAATTATTTACAACTACAATATCATAATGTTTCCGTGTCAAATTACGTTGGACAATTGACGTTTTCATCGAAAATCGAAAAAAGTTGCGGATTTTAATATCCGAGTAGGACTCCGAAAAAAAAAAAAAAAAAAAAAAAAAATTAATTGGATCCAAAATTCACCGCACGCGTTCGAATCTAAAATCAGTTAAAAAAAAAAAAAAAAAAAAAAAAAAAAAAAATGAATTACAAAGTCATCAGTTTGATAAATTCTTTCGAACAACCGAACACATCCTGAAACCTATTTCACCGCTCTCGACCCGACAACGTCTTTCTTGTCTTTGGCTTCCTCCCCGCGAATGGATTTACCGTAAAATTTGACGCTCTTCCATCCGGTCGCGAATCGAGACCGCCGGGCGGATGAATTGAATGCGAGCAAACAGACAAGCGGTCTTCCCTGACGGTATTAAGTTTCAACGGGTAAAGCCCGTTGGAATTCGAGCATCCGTTGAGTTCTCGTCCCCGCGGTTTTCGGGAGCGATGCAGAGTGGCAAAGCGCGAAGCTCGTACGTGTCCGCCGGGTCGGAGGGGTTGGAATCGTCTCGGAGTCCCCGGTGGTTCACGGCTCGCGGCTGAGCGCATACGCGCGTGTGTTGTTTCCACTCGGCGGCTATGTTGGTTTCCATCCGTCGCGGTTACCTCGTGCCCATTAACGAACCTACCGTGGCAGGCTCGGCCAACATTTGCCGGGCTAATCCGACAATGTTATTCGCAACTTGACCGTTTCGTCCGGGTCCGTGAAGCAGGAGGAAACAAGCACGGACGGTTCGCGACGTCCGTCGCTCAGTCCAGACCGAGAAACTCGTTCGCTCCACCTCGCGACGTTCGTTTTCACCTTGCCACATTTCCTATTAATTTACATTAAACATTCATCGTCACCGCGGGTCGCGACGCGAGGCCGGAAAACAATTGTGCTGCTCGTGCGGCTTCCACCATCTTGCTCAATAGAATTTGCTCGACTCGCGAGCGCCAAAGTTTAAGCCACGGCAACCGTCCCGAATGGGGCGAACTCGACTCTCCACATAAAAGCCCGGAGTTTCCGGCTCTCGGAATACAGAGCGCAGCTCTGTACGGCGTGTCAAACGTAATTAGTAATTACTCGGATGTGTTTCGCAGTCTCGCGTTCTCGCGGCAATTCCTCAACGTTCATCCACGTTTCCGGCGAGAACGTTCGACGTTCGTCCTCGTCGTGTTAGTCAGTTTCTTTTTTTTTTTGCCTCCCATTGACAATTCGCCCCGACGATGTTCGACTCGCGACCGCTTTGCTCCCCACGGATAAGCCGCGCGCGGACGATAATTGTTAAACTTCGAGAATGAATTTTCATCCGTTCGAACCGCCGCTGAAGTAACGTGGCATTTTTTCCGTCCGCTTCGAACGCGCGGAATTGTAACGATGCGGAATAACAGAGCGGAACATCCGTCGAACGACGAGCTTTTCCGGTCACTCCGTAAATCGTCGCTGCTCGATAATCGAGAAATTCCTGGTTGGTTATTCGACGTTGAACATTATTTAGCTTGCTGCCGTCATGATTTTGATCCCTCTTGCTTCGCCGATAGAACACGTACGCGACAACGAGCCACGCATGCAAAGCGCCAACCACAGCGGCGCATGTCGCGCGAATATTTTTCGCCGCTCGGGAACCCACTCGGCCGTCGATCTTTCCTCCCACCCCCCCCTCCCCCCGAGCCGCCTGCAACGTTCGGCCAACTTTTGGTATGAATAAAATCCGCTACGGTGAATTTCGCCGGCCACGTTCGTGCAATGTCCGATAATCGCTTTTTTTTTTTTTTTTTTTTTTTTTTTTTTTTTTTTTTTTTTTTTTTTTTTTTGTAAAGTAACTCGCCCCGAACCAGAGAGGGACGAAGGGATATTCGGGAAGTTGGGCCTCGTGACTATGATCGAATATCGACATTCTTTTGTCGATCGTTCCGCATTCCCGAAATAAGTGGATTACGACCGGTCGCGAATATTGAAAATTCCATCGAATTTTGTGCCCGATTGCGAGACATTTCGATTCGGTTACTCGTTGCGCGCTCGACGAGTCTCGATGAAGAAGGTTAAGGATTTCGGTAAGAAACGTTATTTTTCTTGAGAAACGGTCTTCGGCAGAGAAACTCCGTTTCGTTAAGGAACCGTCCAACAAACAACAAAAGTTTTCGTTTGAAAAAACGTTCGTTCGGAAACGATCATTCGCTCGAGAAACAATCTCTCCCATAAACAAAAAAAAGTCCAGAAAAACAAAAAGCTCCGAGGATTGTCCAACGGAAAGCCGACGTAAAAAATGCCCCGTGCGTTGTCGCACCGAAAAAGGACTCATCGTGGCTTCCGGTCTTCCGCGGCTCCCAGTCGCGAAACCTCCCGGTCGGGAGGTTTCTCCGTTCGTCCGCGAAGAGCGCGTCGCGCCGGCTCGCACGAGGCTGCTGCATCCGCATGCGTTTATCCAAACGAGCCGGCCGTCCCACCGGATAGTCGTGCGTCGGCGTTCCTCGACCGTGGAACACGCCGTTCGTTCGCGGCAGCAACATCGAGTCGGCGAGAATCGAAACGGCCGACTCGGGGTTGCGAGCGCGCGATTCCTTGCTCTTCGGCGTCCCGGTAAGCCGTGAAAAGTTGGGCGGAGAACAGCGGAGAACAGCGACGGCCGTTTCGAAGTGGAAACGGGAAGTCGAGATCGGACGCCGAAGATTCCGGTGCGCGGAGCGCGGAGAGACGCGAAAAAAGGGAGCGAGAGTTCGCGGTGGGGGCGGCGAGCGGGCGGTGGGAGGGAGGGGGAGGTGGAAGGTGGAGAATAACCTCAGCGTCGAAACGGGATTCGAACGGTGGCGTTGTGACGATGCCAGAGGGCCGCCGGCGGTGGTGCAAGCTGCAGACCGGGAGGACGATACCGACCGTCCGGCGCAGGCGTGCACCCCCGCGTTGTACTCGAGAGTCCCGCCGCACCGGCGAAGAAGAGGAACGCGAACGCGCGACGGTCACTCCGCCCCCGGCACCGCGCGACCACGCGACGCGTATCGGTCCGGAGCAGTGCTGAAAACTCGCGCGAGGTTCGTCGCTCCGAAATCCGCGGACATCCGGTGTCCTCGGCGGTGCCGAAGATCCCGGGGAGCCCCGTAAAACGTGTCCGGGACTCGGCTCGATTTTCCGTGATTTTTTCGTTGTTTGATTTTATTTTTGGAATTTTTTTGTTTTTTTTTTTTTTTTGTTTTTTTTTTTGGATTTTTTTTTGGTTTTTTTGGTTTTTTTTTTTGAACCAAACCCGCGGTTCGGACGGAATTTTCGCGGGGCGTGGAGTGGAATCGCGGCGAAAAATTTACGTATGGCGGTAATTTCACGTCGGCTCGTGAAAGCTCAACCGTAACTCGACGTACGGAATTGCATCGCGGGTCGAGATCCGCGCTACGCGAGCTTCGAATTCCCGACCGCGGCCCGCCAACTCGCACGGAAGAGTCGCCAAAGTTCCTGAGGTCATTCCGCGGTCCTCGAGTTTCCCCACCCCGCGGACACTCGCCTCCTCGTCCCGTTGGCTCTTCACGGGGGGACAAAAAAGTGAATTCTCCCGGGCGTTTTTTTGTCGTTAATTTTTATGTTTTTTTTTTTTTTTTTTTTTTTCTAACTTCGCGATTAAGGGTGAAAAGTGTGTCTTCGTGGGTGGGCGTTCGAACGGAGTGGCGGACACTCCGGAGTGAAGTCCCGAGCGTGACACGTGCGTGTGCGCGATGTCCGAAGCCCCTTTCGAAAAATCATTTTCGTCGCGTGCGAGTTAACGCGAACGAGACGGGCCTCGTCTCCAAAAAACCAACGGGCATTCATATTTCCCGCGAAACTATACGGATGAGCCATTGAAAAATATCGTTCGTCGAGCTCCGAAAAGTAACTGGACTTCGATAAAAATTTCTGTCACAATTATCGAATGTAAAGAAAAAAAAAAAAAAAAAATGTACACGAAAAAGTTTGACTCTCGGGTAGATGAATGTACGAAAGAAAATTGTACAAAAATCGTTGATCCGAACGAATGATTATTGTCGTTGACAAATCGCGACGTCGAAGAGCGTATCGGGACGCGCAGCCGAGTCCGAGGAATGTTCCGTTTCCGGTGAAAAAAGAAACGGGCGCGGTAAGAAAGCTCCGTTGGTGGAATGAAAAAAAAAAAAAAAGAAGATCGAGACGCGGATAAATTGGCAAAGGCGGAGCCTTTAAAAGAGACCCATATGGCACTTTGGTGTCTGGCGGACTCGAGCAAACGTTGTTAGAGGCATCGCGAGAGGCGGCAAGGGGCTTCTGGCGAATCGAAACGATCAGAGAGAACTGGCGAGCGCTGCGCACCGGGTATTTTTATTTCTCGTTATCTCGGTGCTCAAAGAGAGGCCTGGTCTGCGGCGAGGGACGAGGCGAGGTTTCGGTGAAACGAGCGAAAAGAAACTAATAGTGGCGGTGAGCGAGCGATAGCGGAAGAAGGGGTCGGTGTGCTGGCGGGAAGTCGGTCGAGGGCTGAGCGGCACGCGAGTGTGTTGTATCCGAGTGCCGAAGAATACGGCGACGACTCGAGATAGGAGCAAAGCACGAGGTCGCGAGATCCGCAACCCAGCGAACGAGTCGAGGTGGCGAGAAACGAGAAAGAATCTTGGAGGGTTTTCGAGAATGAAAGAGAAGCAACAATAAGAAAAAAAACAAAAAAACAAAAAAAAAGCCACGACCGGATATTCCCCGGACAATGAAAACACTCGTGGTATAGTCGGGTTGCGCTGTACGTAGTATCGTTCTAGGATCAATTTTATCAGCCCCAAAGCCAGTTGGTATCGGATCCGAACTTCAAAATCCGCGGTTCGCCGTTGAAAGCACTTTGGTTGATCGTCGTACACTTGAACGTGAACTTGGTTGCTCGGAGGAGCCGCGTTATACGTGTGCAGGCTTCGATGAAGCAGAGCGGGTCGCTGAGACACTCGTGGCAACGCGGTGGGTAACAATGGCCGACAATCCGGTAATCTAGACAACCAGGAGGACGATAATAGAACACTGTTGCAAATGGGCGAGCCTAAGCCTGCCGCGAGTCCGCAGTCCAACGGCGGTGTGAAGCAGAAACCGACGAGCCTGAACCTCGCGCCGGGTTCAGCTTGTTTCTATCGAAACGTCAACGGACGCGTTAATCTGAATGATCGTAACTTACAACATGCCGGAAACGCCACCGGGTCCCTCGGCACCGGCGCCAGCGGACGTGGCCTCATCGCCCT